>JAACJP010000003.1:0-1200000 GCA_013368375.1 Tricholomella constricta | reverse complement strand
CCTTGGCTGGAAGGCGTGTCAATGAATTCCTGGTCGACTTGAAGAGCATGTACTTACCAGGGATTCATATCAACGCAGTGAATCTAAGGGTAAATGAGCTGGGCCCCAATGTGATCACTCAAAACTTACCCGTTGCGGACGAGCTTCGATGGCGTAGTGAAGAGCATTGTCTCCGGCCGAGGTAATCACGAACATGTAATCGTCCTTTGACAGGTCGAGATAACGCATGTCTTCAAATGGATCTTCCTATACTGATGTCAGCCTGCTGCGCCTTGCCGAAGCAAAGAGAGCTTACCCATGTGAAGGAGTAGATGAAAGTTCTGAATTCCTTGTGGACCGGTTGCTCATAGTATGGTAGGCGCCAAGGCTGGGTACCCTCGATGAGCTTGTTATTGCAAAAGGACGATCAGAAAAGCGAGCACCTTGTTCACTTGGTAATGGAATGAACTAAGTGGAGGCGTAATATCGACGATCAACGATCCATCATCAGTAGGTGCACTGTATTCCATGATGGGCTCGCCGATTTCCAAGAGTGAGATAGTTTCTGTGACCTTGCCATCGTGTTGGGACAGCGTAGGGGAGCAGTTTCCGATGAGATTGCCACCTTCGACTTCGAATGCGTGGCACACTTTGGAGACATCGCAGGAGCGTGGACGGCCGAGCCAGATATAATAAGGGCTAGTGAAAGACTTCAGTCAACAAAAAAAAATTCAAGGGAGAAGAGGCTGAGCCTTACATCCGAACTATGAATGGTAGGATAAAGCGATTGCGACCATTGTAGCTTTTCAACTACAACATCGTGTCAATGTACATCCTGCAGCAGACACGGGCGGATTAAAACTAACTGTGCCGAATTTGTATTCCAGATACGACCTTCGCGAAGGACCAAGGGAGACCTGAAGGCGTTTAATACAGACGTAGTCAGGCCTGCGCCTCGACTCACATGGTCGAAGTCAAACCAAATCTGCCAGAACCACCGCGACAGCCAACCGCATTCTTTGCTGACCCCGCCAATCGCCTTTTCATGGAGGGAAGATTGCTTTCCCGCCGTGTAAAAGTCGACTACGCCAAGCAATCCGTCCTGAGGAGAAAGGATATGATCAATGCGGTCCAGCAATGTGTAGTAACTAGGAATCTAGGATGACAGTTATTGCCTGTGGGCTAGTCAGCGACATGGAGGACCCACCATCGAGAGCGAATAGCTCAATGTGATAAACCCAACACTCCCTTTGGGATCCTTCCCATCTGCCCATTCCGGTAGAGTAAACAGGCTCGCGTCCTGGCACAGAGCATGGACGTTTGTCCACCCTTTGGCTGCAAAACGCCGCCTGGCAACCTGGAGCAGCGGCTCGCAGAGATCAACAACATAAACGGCATCAAACGACGAGATCGGCAAATATTTGTCCATGAGTTCGACATTGTGACCTGGGAGAGAGATCAGGGCTGGCCAGGTAGTAGGGAACGATGGGAGGGAAATTTGCCTGTTCCGCCGCCGATATCCACCCAAACCAGTCGTTTTTTCGGCTGGGACGAGCGCATGGACCGTAAATGACTCGCAGATAGGCTCAACATGGTGTTACGCCCCCGGAGAAGACCAGTACGAGTCTTGTCATAGATATCGGCCTGCCCTTCGTAGAACTGGTACGAAAATGATGAAAAATCAAGGAGGTAGAGGAGGGGAAGATAAAAAAAACCTTGTTCAATCGGTCTTTTTGGTCTGACGCGTCAAATGGGCGAAGAAAGCAGTGCCAGATAAAGCGCAGCTGAGGTTGTAGAAGCCGACCTAGGACAGCAAGGATGAGAAAACAACCGGCGAGAATCGCCGCGGAACGCGAGACTTGAGAGGGGTAGAGCTGAAGCACCATGCCCCGGAGACAGGGAGAAGAGTTCGCATAACGTCTGGGCTGGTGTTCCTTTTGTATCGACGAAACTGCGCGTAACAAACGTGATAGGGCGGCCAAGATATGTGTGCGATGCAGGCGGGAGGGTGCATTCTACCCAGAAAAGCAGACGCAATGCAAATTGGGCCAACGTGAGGCTGAAAGTGCGCTAGGCAATCACTACGCACGGGGGATAGGCGCGACGCAACGAACGAACGTGGGAGGCGTGATTAAAGTTAGGGGAAGAAAATATCGGTGAGATTGTAATTATTACGTGTACGCGTTGAACTCACACATTGTCCAGTATCACAGGAAAGAGATATCGATGGACCGGACAGATAAGTCAAGTACATGGTATCGTAGTCGAGGTTATCATTGAACCAGGTTAACCTCGCGAGGACAATAGACAATAGAAGCAAACAAATCGGAGATGGCTGTGACCCTGACTGTTGGCGAGAGGGACTGGCCACAACAAGGCTGGCCATCGCTCACTGTTCCCTATTATCCCCAGATCGCCTACACAATACGACCGAAAGCCCTTTCTGCTGGCCATCGTCTTGTCCTAGCCTTCACCTGGCCAGCAAGGGCCTATACATCAGGGCCTTGGGCCGGTTGACTTAAGCTGTTGCTCATCCCTTGACCGTAGACCTCGTCCATTATTGGTCTCTCCTACACGCTGAACGTTCCTGTACTACTCAACCATGCCTCTCCCAGAAGCTTCTCTATCTCTTGGCCCGCATACTCATCCCGGCGAGTCGGAGCACTCGAAGCCCAAGGTAGCCATGCTCGTTCGCCTCTCGACCGAGACCCTAGACGCTATTCAAGCCCTCGGTGAGAAGCCTGCAATGGATTTTGAGTTTGGTGACGCCCCAGTAAGCACTTCATCCGTTCAACCTCTTCGCCATGCCTGACCGATACCAGGGGATACACATTGGAGGCACCTTCTACCCGATGCGACCGTTGAGAGAAGAGACGCCACATGAACTGTACCTCCGTACTCATTCATCTTCGAAGCCCTCTGCACCCCTCAAACTGTACGCCAATGTCGCCGGAAAGTTCACTATTGAACACGACAAGCTCGGCGATAATCTCAAAGACAAGATTCGCGAGAAGACTCAGGACGCTGCCAAACAGCGAGACGATCGTAGGACAAAGTTCATCGACACCCCGCCAGTTCTTCCCACTAATAAGACGAAGAAGCGGAAAGAACCCCCAACGTCGTCAATGTTTCGTAATGCTATTCGCCCGTCCGACCAAGCGAAGCTCAACGCCTCTGCGTCCTCATCGGCCGCCGCAGCACGCGTCTCTTCCCCCGCACCACCACCACCACCACCAAGGAAACCCGCCGACCCCTCCCTTCGTAGACGCCTGGTTCACTGCATAGCAATTCAGGAGAGGACTCGAGACCAAATTGTCAAAATGGTAGCTGGTGCGGATTGTGATGCGTCCAGGCGTCGCGAGGTCCTTGATGCCCTAGAAGATGTCAGTTTCCTCTGTTCCATGCTTTCAAAACAATAGCTAAAGAAAGACAATCAGGTCGGAGAGCAAACGTCTTCTACGAAGAAGGGCGAGAACACAGGATCAAAGACATGGCGTTTGAAGACAGAAGCGTGGAAGGAAGTCCGCCCATATGAGTGGCCGAAGCTTCCTGAACAGGAACGGATCAATTTGGCGAGGACTGGACGACAGAAGCTGAGCAGCCTTGGGATCAAACAGACTGATCCTCTCTGGGAGCATTTCACATTTCGAGCATCTACGACCACTGCCTCTGCCGCACCCCCGGCTGGCCCGTCGAGAACCGCCGCAGGCACACTTGACGGCGAGGCGAAGAAGGCAGAGATCGCCCCAAAACGCGGTGTATCGTCGAAGGAGGCGAAGGAAAAGCCCAAGGCCAAAGCTGATGTAAAAGCGGAAATTCTGATGAAAGACGAGAGTATCAAGGCGCGTGCTAGCAATGCGAACGGTAAATCGAGAGAGGTCGAGGGCGGGTCGCAGGCGGCCGCTCGACCTGCTGCCACTGGAGGTTCAAGGAAGGTGCCAGGGTCTGGCTTCAGGATCGGGAAATCCACGTCTTCAGACGTACACAACACTACGGAAGGCTCCAGTCGCCCTGCCGTTTCTCAAGGCAAAGTTGTGGACAGGGACGCCAAAGCGTCTCGTCCCTCATTGCCTGCGAAACCCACAGCTCCAAATCTGCAATCAAGCATCAAGGAGAAAACGGGCGGAAGTACAGTGCCGCCTCAACGAATCCGGATACTTCGTGAATCAGACGCTGGCTTTGGCTCTGATTATGACAGGGAGAGGGGAGCGGACCGGTCCAGAGACGTCGCTAAATCCAAGGTTACCCTCAAACAGGGAGGTGAAGAGCGACGAAAAGTGGATTCGCCTATGCTAAAAAGAAAACAAATGCATCCCGACGGTGACGATTCCGAGGTGCCTACATCTGCATCGGCCCCGCAAAAGAAACGTAGGACTGAGAGTGGGGCAGTGGCTACATCGTCATCTTCGAAGCCTAAAGATCTTTTGCTACCGATGAAGCCAGAACTTGCGCCGCCGCAACCTCGCACCAAAATTCGCAAGGACCCATCCCCGCTACCGCAGCCACCTCCGTTGCCCAAAATCAACAAGAAGGAAAATCCTGCCCCCCGCCCTTCTGCGGCTGTGCGGGAAGGGAAAATGTCCCCACCGGAAAGTGTTTCGTCCACGCAATCCTATTCCCGTGGTCGCTCGGAAGCGAAGGCGAACGGCGCCACGAAGCGCCGCAGGTCGCCCATTTACACATCCTCTTCGGAAGACGAGGGCGAAATCCGCAGGAGACGCGACGCACCGTTGCGCACGCTTCCCATGACCACCACACATCACTCCACCGTCCCAACCTCAGCACAACCGCGTCCCCGTGTTCGCGAGCCACGACCCTTGCCGACCGACCATGCTGGCCTTCGCGCGCGATATAGCGCAACGTACAATGAGTACATGGCAGTGTTCGCGCAGATGGTTGGACAGAAGACGAAGATTGATACTATGCTACGCAATGGGGACAGCGGATCGACGACGGACTCGGATGGCGATGCGGAGCTGATGGATTCGGAGGATTTGGCGCGGCTCAGCGTGGAGTATAAGAGGCTACATGAGGAGCTTGAGACGATCCGTAGCATGTTCCCTGAGGCCCAATAAGGGTTACCAGTGGTTTGGGTTCTGTATTATTGTAATGGAACGTTTCCATCATGTATTGGATGCTTGGCTTCCCGCTCTAGTATTAGAGATACTCCGGTATCATGTATTACCTACACCCAGAGAAAGTCCAGTCTTAGTGGAAGTTGCATAGAGATGAGAGTAGTTTAAGGCTAGTCTCTCCTAAACAGACAGCATTCTCTGACCTTAAGAAGGGTCTGTGGAGGGAAGGATTTTCTCAGAGCTCGAAGGAGCTCGACAGTGACGCTGAAGAGATATTCACCATGTAAGTAAATCGTAAACCCAGTCACTGGTTGTTTGCTGACGCCTTTCGAGATCATTCACACACGCTGCGACGACTCAAGCAGGGCTCTAACGAATCTTACAGTGCATTCTACCATCTTGGCCATGCAAAGTAGGATTTTTGACGCGGATTTCACTCGTGTCACATCTCCTGGCTTCAAAGTAATACATCCTTCCAAGAGGCTGACCAAGGAGGTCCAAATTGATCTCAGTCAGCCCCTCATAATCGCGTCTACCTTTGATTTTGACGACGTGCTGCCTTTACCACCATCCACCACAGCCTATCGTGAAAATGGCTCCAACAGTCTCTTCTGGTTCCCAGAACCAAGCGGATCTACATCAACCAGCAAATGGCCTTCGACCCACGTTTGAAGCGAAACAGCAATCCACGGGCCTTGTTCAGTGTATCCGGCGAGCCCACCACCAGCGGTCTCTGCCAAAGCTATGGCGTCGCCAGTACCCAGCAACCGAGTCGTCCATGGACCTTCCTGATCCTATGCCTCCAGCTAAAGATGATGATCCCTTTGTGCCGTATACTTCAACGATTGCCCTCCACGCAAACATTATTCCACTCCGGACATCGGCCCAAATTCCAGGTACATCCTTGTCACCAAGTCACCTCCCTGTTACAGAAATCGTCTTGATCGCGGGCGGGGCACTTGTTGTTACTGTTCTTGGGTTGGCGGGGATGTACATGATCCGCACAATCTTTCTGAGGAAGAGCTTGCACATTCTAGGCTGCTGTGGTCGAAAGCAGAGAGCGAAAAACGGCATCGACAAGTCCGAAAACAAAGGTGTTCTAGTGATGGGCGACGAGCTCGACGACGATCCTACTTGGGGGACACCAACGCGCATTGTGTACGTTGAAAGCATCAACGAGGCACTCGGAGATCATGATCTACCTGAGCCAACGTCGCTACTCGAGACCTCTCCAATTGCGCCATCGATTTCCACTTGGTCGCCCGATGGACAGCGTCGGTCGCCTGCGGTCTCCGAGGAAGAAAACTTCACGTTTCAAGAGCAGCTACGCGTCGAAGAAGACAATATCAATCTTGCGCTGGATTTAGCCCTTCGTAAAATTCCAGCCCAAGCGGAAGAAGAAACACCAACGGTGGACTCCATACAAATCACTGAAGAACCTTTTCCTTTCCTAGGCCACGAAGAAAGTGTCTCTATTTTCAGGTCGCTTCAAGCCAGTATCGACGAACTTGCGAAAGGGGTCTCCTCTCCCGTCATCCAGAACAGGCCGAGACAGGGTTCCGACGCATCTGCATCGTCACAGGAGACGACTAGCCCCGAGTTGGAGTGTTTTTCCGCTGCAAGCTCCGAATCTTCGGTGACTTCGCTTACCAGCACCGACAGCGACTTTGACGAGGAAGAGCTTGAAGTAGTCTACGAGGTCAAACGCGCCCAGACTCAAAGCGTGGAGCTCAAAAAGGGTATTCTTGTCACATGCCGGCGCTCGCCCTCTGTCTCTGAGGATATCTTGATTTCGCCGATGCTCCCCACATTTGTCATCTCGGAACCCGCGCCAATCCTTTTGCCTTTTGAGGAACAGAACTCCCGTGGTACCATGTACTCCTTTGAAAGCTCGCTCTCCACTACGGCTAGCCTTGGCGGGTGTAATACTGTGCCTTCTTTGTCTTCTCTTGTTCGGGAGAACTCGCGCGGGACTATCTGCTCTCTCGCAACGTCCTTCTCGACCACAACGCGGACGGAGGGGTGTGACGACGAAAGGTTCCTTCAGCCGCCGATCCCTTATCTTATGGTGACTCGACCGAGCGATTCAAGCATATACACGACGGAGTCGAGTGTGAGCAGTGTGTCTGTGGATCTGAACGAGTTTCCCTTGCCGCCGATACCAATCAAGCCATCGTACTACTCAAGGTTGGTGGATCAGGTTCAGGCTAGGAAACGGGTGTGGGATAACCATCCTGCAGGGTCGAGCGTAGCACAGAAGCGATCGACTGTAGAGCGATTTATGATGATGTACTCGAAGTAGCAGATCAATTTCAATTTCAATATCGGATGCTGTACCACGTGATCGTTTCCCGAATTCCGCGTGTTCGTGGTTCTATTGTCTACCTTTAAGTCTGGGATTTCACTTACAATGGAGGCAGTAAGTCCATCAGTTTAGCTCCCTCCTGCATCCAATCCACCATGGGCATTGCTTTTCTTCTCTACAGCCTGCTTGCGCCTGTCGTAGCTTTTGTGCTCTATCTGGTCTATGAAAATCTCATCGCTGCTCAATGGAATCCATTGCATCAAATAGCCGGACCACCAGTCTTAGGGTGGTTCCAGAATCATTTGTTTGCCGTCTTAGAGTGCGTAATACAGCTTTTAGCATAGGGACGTGTCCTTATGGCTCTATAACAGGCCTTCGGTATCTCCTAGAGTACATGAAGCGTTTGTTCACAAGTATGGTCGATCCATCAGAATCAGGGGTGTCGGGCCAGTAAGCTCGTTTCTATATTCACTATATTGCAATTACCTCACAACTTCTCCAGTGGGACGAACGCCTACTTACACTAGACCCAGTCTCGGTGGCCCATGTCCTAAAAAACTCGACGATTTACGAGAAACCATGGCAGTCCCGGAGACTCATTACTAGTCTTATTGGATGTGGAATGCTTTCTGCTGAGGGTCAAGTGCATAAGCGACAGCGCCGAGTGGCTACTCCGGCATTCTCCATCCAGAATCTACGCGCATTGGTGCCGCTTGTATTTCGCAAGGGCGGTGAATTGAAGGATCGGTGGATGGATATGATAGTCGAGGCTCCCAGGGATACCGAAAAGACTTCTTCTGATGCTCTGGCGATAGACGTTTGCCACTGGATCAGTCGGGCTACTTTCGATGTTATCGGAACAGCAGGTGTGTGACATGAGGTGCCGGCATTGCATTTGAGTTGAAGTGGAATTGCTTCAGGATTCGACTACGAATTCAACGCCATTAAGGATGAATCAAACGAACTCTTTTGCGCATACAAGGAAATGTTCGAAGTTGCAGTCTCGCAGGGCAAGGTCACAAGAACTCTTATGAACATATATTTCCCGTTCTTGAGTTCCCTTTTCGTAAGCGATCTTTTTCCACCTCTGATTTTCTTTCGCTAATATGTATCCTAGCCTGACAAGGCCATGCTTACAGTGGATCGATGCCAGAAGGTCATTCATCGAGTTGCTGGCCAGTTGATCCAGGAAAACAAGCGAAAGATCGCGGAATCGGAGAAGAGTGGCTCGCCGTTCTTGGGCAAGGATCTTTTGAGTTTGCTGAGTACGTTAACTAGCCCATGTGCAGCCTGATTTTATAACTGCCTTCACAGTGAAATCAAATGTCGCAACGGACCTCCCTGCTGAGCATCGCATCTCGGACGAAGACATCCTGAACAACATCAATACCTTCATGTTTGCAGGTTCCGACACTTCGTCCCTCACCTTGACTTGGACGTTGTTGCTTTTAGCAGAGAATCCCGAAATGCAAACACGTCTACGTGCTGAACTTTTATCGTTAGCTCCTGCAGGCGGACTAGAAAGCCTGACAGAGGAAGAAATCGCATCGTTGTACGACAACATTGCAAATTTACCGTATCTGCACAACATTTGCCGTGAATCCCTGCGCGTGGTTCCCCCGGTCCATTCGTCCATACGGGTTGCCACACAGGACGATGTCATCCCGACCTCCTATCCTGTACATCAACGCGACGGCAGTATCGACGAAGGCCGGAGTTCCGTCACGGTTCCAAAGGGCAGCTTTGTCCACGTGGCTGTGGAGGGATTTAACTTGGATAAGGGTATTTGGGGAGATGACGCATGGTCATTCAAGTAAGTCAATCTCCGGTTTGGAGAGCATCTAGTCGAAACTGATTGGAATCAATTTGTCAAGTCCTGACCGGTGGGATAACCTGCCGGAGGCTGCGATGCAGCAGCCTGGACTATTTTCGAATACATTGAGCTTCTCTGCTGGCCCGCGCGTACGTGGATTTCATTGTCTCCCCTGTGGCCCTTGATTCTGATTACGAGTCTTGCAGTCGTGCATAGGAATGCGATTCTCACTCATCGAGATAAAAACGTTCCTGTACATTTTGGTTACAAACTTTGTCTTCAAAGTTACAGATGACAAGATCTTTAAGGCAAATGTGTAAGTGGCGCTTCATCTACAGGACGAGGATCAACCGATTGACGACCGACATAGGGTGTTGACGCGTCCATATATATCTGGGAAATTCAAAGAGGGAAGCCAATGTCCGTTGCTTGTTTCATGTTACGAGTAGTGACGGTTGTATGTATATTATGTATTTCTGAATGACATGAATGTCATTGGACATTCTTCTTCCCGACCAATCCCTTTCCCCATTCCAACACACCGACGCTCGCCCGTGCGAGGAGCTTCCGCATCCTTATCCCGGACGTTCCGCGCTGATTATCTTGTTCCGGGGTGATGTCGATGAAAGACTTCGGCATAGGCTCCTGATTCAAATTTGTCGGGACGCGAATGACGGCATGGCTCCGCGTCGAACGGTGATTGAAGGGTGCCCCAAGGCTTTTGGGTGAACCAGTACGAATATTATTGACGTCGGCGAGCCCCAGACCCGCTAGGGGCACGGATATGTTGGATCGGTGTGTTGGTTTCTGGCGGCCTGCGCTGGCCAGTGAGGGGGGGCTGATCGGTAGAGAGGGCTGTGGCTTCGACGCGGATTGGTACTCCCAAGGCACAGCGGCAGCGCGATTGATTTGGTGCGCTCGTGGGTCGTGTGCTTTGAGCTTCTCAATGCTTATGTCCAGGCGATCCAGAGGCTTTGAGACCTCGAAGGGCAATTGAACGGATCTTTGGCTGGGTGTGGCGGCAGTGTTGGTTTCTTTCCAGGCGGAATATGAGGGACGTGTATGGGAGAGGGAGGTGCCCTCGGACTGGAATTCTCGATCCCGAGTCAGTGTTGGCGCTGTGGTTGCACGTTTCCAAGAGGCGTCATTTTCTAGCTTGGAGGATGTAGGAAAGGCGGTCGGCGTGGATAGTTTCCGATCCCGGGTCAGAGATGATGTGAGAGATTGTGGGTTCTCCCTAGAGCCTTGCGGCGAACTTTCCGTGGTAACTCGATTGATTAAGCTGAAGTTAAATTCTCCCTCGTGGTCCATGTTTTGACTCGAGTCCTTAAAGAAATCGCCAACACCGGCCCATTGGTCGTACGGCGTCGGCAATCCCTTGGACATCGAGACCTGAACAGCGCCCCATCGCTTTCTGAGGAAGTCTTTCACAGCGTCAGTCTCTTGAGAGCTGAACATTGGAGAGCTATGCATGCGCCGTAAGCGTAGTGACTCGGACTCGTCGATGAGAGGTGGCTGGGGAAATGAAAACTCAAGAGTATGATCGGCAGAGGATGTGTCAGAGTCTGTCTCTGTCTCTGTATACATCGCCAGTGGCGTGGATGCAAGACTTGAATTATCATATACAGGCAGCGATGGCGAAGGTGGCGTCAGCATCGACGGCGTGGACTCATCACGACCAAGCCCAAAATCAGTGCAATATCTGCGGGTCTTTCGAGGGTCGACGGGAGGGTTCCGTAGCCCTTGCGGTGTTGCGCCGTCTGGGAAGGCGATGGTTCCAGTGACAGAGCGTCGAGTCCTTGTGTCCGTTGAATTATCTAGATTTGATTGTAAAATGTGATGTGTCCTGTTCTGAGTGTACGGAGAGATGGATCGAGATGGACCACTGTCGAAGCTCGTCCTCGTTGCTGCGATGAAGGGAGAGACTTGCATGGAGGGGGGCGATTGGCTGAATGCCAGAAATTAGACTTCGAATATTATGTAGGGGCCTTAGACAGGCAATTGATTACCTTCGAACGTAAGGAGCCTGGAGCATCTCTGCCTGACTCGGCTCAGGCATTGGTGGGCAGACTTCTCGTACTACGTATGGGCCATTGACCTGTAATACACGACGGCGGGACTTTTCAGGGATTGGGGGCTTCAGTGGAGGCGGGGTAGCCTGAAGATCGCGCAAAGAACGCGTCTGTAGGAGGGATCGCAATTTGGAACGAGGTTGTGATTCCGGGATGCGTGAGGCAGTCATGACCGGCATAAGAACAAAAATGGGCTGAAATCGTGAAAATATTGACGGCGGGGGTGCAGAGAGCAATATATCTAAAAGCGGTTAATTTTGGGCTGCTGTTACGTTGGAGAGCTCGTTTTACGCACACAAAGTTAGAGAATGTGGGCCTGCACGCAGTCACCGGGGGTTGGCAGCGTTTTGGACTCGCCGGAAGCGCCAGCTCTTGAGATTTTCCGCCGTGAAAGAGAACAGAAGTGGAAGAGCTCGAAGATGTCGAAGGGAGGAAGAGAGCAGGCCAGCTTGGAATTGCGCGTGGCCAAACCCGACTCAACAAGTAAAGGTCAACGCCATGTCAAATGCATGCATGACATTTCGATTCCATGTCCATTGCTTATTCCAGTCCGGATACACACATTCGCGTCGAGTATATAGCCTCGGAGGCTCACGGTCAGTCAATGAGATCACCGAGCGAGGAGTGGCAGCCAGTTGCGAAAGCCTTGGAAGAGTGTGCGCTTCAATTGCAAGGCGATTGACATGGACACCCCTACTTTATATTCATCAGCCCATCACCGCTAATGCAGTTTTTGATCCCTCTCAAGGCACGTATATCGATTGATCGTTCGTTCACTGAACCTCATGTGGCGCGGCGTTGCATTGTTCACGGGTTTTGTCGCGTTTGGCTCAGCTCATAGATCGCAGCAGAGGGCTATGGCATTGCTCAAAAGGTACACAAAAATGAATAAAACTCCATACAACTCAAACCGCCTAGTATGCCTTCTTGCCTGCCGCAAGTTGGAGGTGAGCACTGTGCTCGTCGTAAGGGAACTTGGACACGGGGATTTCGCGCCAGAGATCAGGAGTAAGGAAAGAGTATGTTTTGGTGATCTAAATCGCATAATTTTCATTAGTCGATCAAGATCCGGAATCAGATACGAAGATACGTACAGCTGCGAAGGTAGCCTTCAAGAAATTACCCATCGTCGCGGTCGAGCCCTTGGCCTGTGTGTAGCAATCCTCGACACCAGCGAGCTGCAGCAGACGTTTTGAGGCGGGGGCGGCAACGATACCAGTTCCCCGGGGAGCAGGGATGAGACGGCACATGACGGAGCCGACCTTGCCGCTGACCTTGGAAGGCACAGTATGGGGCTCTCCAAGAGCAGCACCCCAGTAACCTCTCCGTACGGGAATGACGGAAAGCTTGGCAAGGATGATGGCACCACGGATGGCAGTGGCGACTTCCTTGGCGCACTTGACACCAAGTCCGACGTGACCCTCACTGTCACCGATAGCGACGAAAGCCTTGAAGCGTGTGCGCTGACCAGCGCGAGTCTGCTTCTGCACGGGCATAATCTTCATGACCTCGTCCTTGAGCTTTGGGAGGAAGAAGTCGATGATCTGGTACTCCTTGACGGGGAGCGAGAAGAGGTAGATTTCCTCCATAGACTTGATTTTTCCGTCCTTCACGAGACGGCCCAATTTTGTGACGGGGACCCTAGAAGAAGAATTGGCATCGGAGGAGGAACGATGATGGACGATGCTCACCATTCTTTCTCCTCGTCCTTGCGTCCTCCACGGCGGGGGCCCCTACGGCCACGGCCTCTGTCTCCACGTCCACGTCCAAATCCACCACGTCCGCGTGCAGCGTCAGCCATATTGTGTGTTTGGCGAAAGGGTACTGTGAAGCAAGATGTGAGCAACGGTCATCCGGAAGGTCGAAGTGCAATCCATCTAATTCTGCCATGAATTGCTCCATAAAACTGCACGAGACGAAGAATACGATGCTGGCAACTGTCTGGAGATGCGAAGGGGAAGGAAAGGGATACTCACAAGTCTTGAGGTCGCTGTCTCTGGCGGTGCTGGGCTCGTCTACACAAAACTTGCCCCTCGATTTAGTGAGCACGTGCACCCCGGGAGTTGCCGAGTCCCGAGAGCAACGGGGCCTTGCTTGGCCTTGTTTGATTGTGAGACCCACAAATCGCCTTGCACCCCTACGTCCAAGGTCCGTTTTCATGTCTGCTCACTGGCCCACTCAATTGCTCACAAAAAATACAGAATACAGTCCCCCGCTCAAACCCTCGCAAATCTATCAAGTTGGCAGCTTATGTCGTTGAATACAATGTCGAATATTTTAAAACAAAAATCTAGTCTTTGCCCCACGTTCGTCCTATCTCTGTCTCCTCCTTGCGCTGACCTTAATCGTCTATTCATCTGCAGCAACGGTCGTCAAACCGTTGGAGATGGGGCTTCTCTTCCTTTCGACACCGAGGCCAGTGTGCTTGCCGTGTGCCATCTTCAAGGCACTGACGACATGTACTACTACTCTACTACCTTCTCTGGGGGACCTGGGGTGGGTTCTTTTATGATCACACATCCACACCAGCTGATCCAAACTACTTAGTGGCGTTTTTGACGCCCCTAGGACAAAATGCCCTCCAGACCGAGGGTCGTCGGACTGCGTGACAGGCAGCCCGGCGTCTATTTACTCCACCTCCCCCAGCGTTTTTAATTCTTCTTCGCCTGAATTTCACTATCCCTTAATCAATAAACCCTACAATGCACCGCCTGCAAATACCAACACCAATCTCACTACCAACATCTCTCGCCCCGTGGCCTGCCCACGCGCGATCCCCGCCAGAGCCGTCTCTGATCTCTCGACGCCCCCCTTGACCCCCGACGACGACGACAGTGACTTTGGGAGCCTCGGTTCAAGGTGCTCGCCTGTTGCCTTTGACAAGAAACAGGAGAAGGATGCCCTTGACTTTCTCATGAACTTGTTCCCCCACGAAGGGCTTCAGGCGCTGCCGTATGCCAAGAGAGTCTCGATCTCGGCTCCTAACATGGGTGCGTCCTTTGACGGCGTCGTCCTCGAGCTCCCCGGAAAACCAAAGACACTGTACGTTGACGGCAAGAGCGCAGAGTCCGTCAGCCTCCGGGAAAGGTGCGTTGTAGTAGCATAGTTCTACTCGGAAATAATTGACTTAATGCGGTATAGCATCGTGGCCCTGTTGGATCTGGCCGATGAGAGGCTCGAATGCTCCGCCCTCGTAATTGTCCTGGAGCGCGCGTCTCCCAACCTCGGCGCACTCCTTCACTCCCTCATGTACGTCGGCGGAACTGTCGTCACCAAGCCTGTCTACCAGGTCGACCCCGCCTTTGTCCTTGTTGGGCTCGAGATCTGAGGAGACCCACCCCATCATACCATCACTATATGAGCCGTGTTGCATTGCTGCGGTGTTTTGTTTGCTTGAGGCAAAATGCTTCAAATATCATTTCTTCTTCTACGTTTCTTGATATGTTGTATTTAGTAGCTCGGTACTACGTTTTCAACAGGGAGGTGGAGTTTATCTTATGACCCGTGTGAGTGGTTGCTTTTGATTTGAAAGGTTTTCAAGATAGCACCTCGTGGGTGATGGCAGTCCTCCAAAATAGAACGATACATTACAGATACATGGTATATGTAAAGACAGGCAGAGCAATGATGGTCGTCTGGTGAAGGGGGGGCTACATGATGGTGCAGCCTTCGTCATTGCGCTCGAGGCGACGTGTGATCTCGTCAGCTCCGACGCCTCTGTTGCTGCTGGAGTTGATCTGCACGATGAGAACACCAGCGTTGCGGGGATCAAGCTCGGCAAGTAGTCGATGTCTGAGCATGGCATCATTCAGAAGGGACAAGACTGGTTGTAATTCGAAAGCGCACTTTTGCATAAGTTCCTCGACAGCTGGCTTGATCTTCGCAGAACCGTTTCTGGAATGCAGTCCTTTGCCTATATGGTTGTGAATAAGTGTGTAATTTGTGTGGAGAATGCACGTACCGACGATGAGATGGAGCTCGGAGTCACCTCGTCGTTTCGCCTCTTGGATGGCTTGGTCAGTACGCGCTATAGCCTCCTTGACATAGAGTCCATGCAGGTCAATTTCACCAGGCTTACTGTCCTGGCAGACGGTCAGACTCCAAAAGGTCGAGATGCTAGGAGCAATACCTTGTTGTTTTCTACGCAAGATGGGTCAGTGAGAAGCTGGCACGCGTAGCAGAGGGTACTATGCACCGAGGAAAATCCAGTCGGCCGCCTGTTTGTTGAGAGCTTCCCTTTTACGCTGATGTTCCTTGCCGCGGTTGGAGAGCGTCTTGGCCTCGGCGCCGTCGCCCCGGGCATACGCCTGGTGGCTCTGCTCGAAGCATTTGGCCATGCTATCTCCCTCCTCGTTGGCGCGTGCGCGCAGGTTCACGTAGTAGTCATTGCTCTGGTTTATTTGATTGAGGTCCTGGATGGAAATATATCGTTAACCTGTGGATTTGGTTGGACAATTCGAGGCGCACCTCGTGTTTCTGGGGTCTGTAGGGTGAGGATGGCTTTTGGGCATGCTGCTGCTGTGGCTCGTGGGGGTGGTAGTGTTGTTGCTGTGAGAGGTTCTGCGGTGGTGGCGACGGGGACGGCTTGTTGTCTGCAGTGCCGCAGAATAAGTTTATTATGGACTTGAAGAGTTGTAACATCATGGTGGGAGCACGACGGACGGCGACGAGCGGCGACGCTGTCGACGTTCTGACCGCGCCGCCGCCCGATCACTGCCAAACACGATGCCCTTTCAATTGTCGCGACGTTCCTCCGTCATACTTTGAGTCATCGACTTAACCTCAGCCGTATTTTGGTGGATGTAATTGCTTAACAAATGCGAATGAATCATACTCCATGCTTAAAATACTGCAGAACTCCCCCGCTGTCTTTCAAACCGATGCAACCCACCCGCCCCATTGCGAACATCTTTACTCGTTCAATTTCCCCTTCGTATGAGGATGCGCGCCTCTTCAACAATTAACTCAGGTAGCCACATCGCCACGACAGGGTTCTTCATTGGGAGGCCAACAGTATGGGGCATCGACTACCTCCAGGTATCATTCCATCGCACCAGGTATCTACCATTTCGCCACAATAAATACCTCAGCAAAGACCTCCAGCACGGTATCCTTCCCGAGCAACAGGCGGTTCAAGGGTCCATGTCGCCACATTATGCAGCGCAGGGGACTTGACAGATGCTGCGGGAGATCACAATTAAATTCTCTTACAGACTGAGGCAACGAGTTTGTCCCTTCTAAGTATTACTTGGTAGTACACAACTTAGGTTCACAGATGCTGTGGCGTATGTAATCTGTTTCGCCCGTTCATTCGAAATTACTACATAGTTCTAAAGAACTATACTGGGAGCGGCAACCTCTCTCCTGTATTTTCTACCTCTGTATGTGCAAGCACCAGTCACCGAAGCTCGCCATACAGAGTTGGGTACGGCGGCGGCCAGCCGTGTGTATGTAATGATTACATAAGAACTTAGATGGGCGTTGTTGCATCTCGGCTCCTTTCAGTTTTCTCAATCCAACGATGCAGTTACTGCCCCTCACGCTCTTTTTATTCTCTTCATACTCCCTTGTTCAGGCCGGCACTGCGAAGGTTGGCGAATCCTGCAACCAGGGCGAGAACCGTCTGCAGGCCGGCACCTATCAATTTTGGAGCGAGTGCGACTCCCAGAGCTTCTGCGGACCCCAGGGCAAGTGCGTCAAGAAAGGATGCAGGAAGGACGATTTTCCCTTTGGCTATGGGCCTGATGACCGCATACCCGACAAGTGTCCCAAGGGCCAGTTCTGCCCCGACGAGGAGGATAAATGCCAAGAACTTGTCCCGGTAGACGGTGATTGCCAGCTTAATCGTGACGGTGAGCGCCGTTTTTCCTCGTGTCTTGTCTACTTGCACATACATCTTTGCCAGACCAATGTGAAGCCCCTCCCAATTTCAAAGAGCTTGCAGACATCACAGGTCGCGGTCTCAATGTCAATGGCTCAGTTTGCCTCAACTCGAAATGCATGTGCGTTATCGTGTCTTTGTGAGCACCGAGCTGTCCTCATAATGGCCTTCAGGTGGGCAAACAAAACCCTGGGTGTCGACTGCACTGTGGAGAATACAGCGTACATCGCTTACGGCGTAGATGGCGAGTTCATTGATATTGTATCTCGGTGCGTTCGTGGACCTACCTTGTGACTTTTCTTTCCGTTGATTTGGATTACAGAGGCGACTGTCACCTTGGTCTATACTGCGATGCTGCTACGGGCCTCTGCATCACAGAAAAGAATCTTGGCGATGCTTGCACCGCTGATAAAGAGTTGGTGTGGATTGACCTCGATCTGACCCTAGGCTTACCATGTATATCACAGATGTGAATCATGGAACTGCATGTCCTCCGGTGTCTGTGGCATCAGCGAAGCCATTCCCCACCATTTTGCTATCTGGGTCTATATTGTGGTCGGCATTGGAATTTTCGGTGGTATGCATCTACGCTTAGCTGGCGTTTCTCCCTTCGCTGCTGATGTAACTCGACAGGAATGTTTGGAACCTTGTTCGCTCTTTTCTTTACTCATAGGAAACAGCGCGACGAAGAGCGTGAGAAGCGCCTCCAATACTGGCGGGAACAGGTTTGCTCCCTTGCTCCCCTGGACACCAACCTTTTCTTACAGACAGGAATTTAGAACGCTTTCCATCAAAATCTGCTGCAGATGAGGGAAACCGCTCGTGCGTCCATCCTCTCACTGCCCGGAAACGGGAATAGTGCCCGAAGCACAATGTACAGCCGTGACGGGGCTTTTTCAGATGATGCGCAGGCACCGATCCTGCAAAATGCGGCTCCCAAAGGTTCTGGATTGCGACACTACCTTGCAGATGATGGGAGCTCTGAATTTGACGATAGCTTGATGATGCAATCTGGGAGACAGCCTAACGACGGACGGTTCTGAGGATGTGGATATGATGCTCGTTACTTTTGCTTTCGTATAATCTGTGTAGAATTATCTCTACGGACATTGATACCACTTTATATGACGAAGCATTGCTTCACTAATTACACTTGGAAGTAAAGGATATTTTCCCATTACGGACATTAGTTGTCAACTTGCCCAGTGCAACCAACGTTGCCCACGGCCAACCCCCATGACCTCCATCTCTTCCATAGACACCATTACCCCTCACACCTCCCACTCTGGATCCAGCAATGAGAGGACTTTCCTTGCCGAAACCGACTCGACCAACTCAAAGGGCAAACAGAGAGAGGTTGATCTGGGCTATGACGACGATGGACCTGCACACTCGCCGGAGAGCGCCGCATACCCGCCCACAAACGACGATGCAGAGGAAACACGTCGGATTGAGGAGGCAAGTCGCGTTCCGGTTGAGAGACATGTTGCTCACGGCTTTAACAGAATCTCAGGCGATGGGATGCTGTCGAGCGGCAGCGGCGCAAGTCTGCCCGAGATTCAATGCAGGCATCCCCGTCGCTGGTCGGGGACGTGTCGCGAAGAGCGAGTCTATTGTGGTCTGCCCAACGTTCGAGGCACAAAAACGATAGCAGTCTCGGCAACCATGTCGCTCTCCAATCCCAAGAGAACATGAATTCTGTTCCTCTCAACGATATCAACGCTACTCCTACACCCAGTCCTAGTCCCAGTCCATCCCCATCTCCACACCACAGAGATTTCGCCGACGCAGAAAATCCGTTTGCTAACCCACCGGAGTCTTTATCACCCTTCGCCGACCCCCATCAGCGCACGGCAGTCATGAGTCCATCGACGGAAAGCCCGTCTTCGACACTCCTATCGAGCCAGTCATTCGTTGACCCCGCACGCCCCGCGCTGTTACCTGCAGCGTCGTCCTCGTTTACACGGGCACCACCCGGACCCCCGATGCCGCTTGGGTTGCCCCCGCCGCGTACACCTCCTCCGCCGATAGATGCTCCGCCCCCTCCGACATCCCCACCAGCTTCGTCAAGGTCCGCTGATAGTGCGCATGACCAGCCGAAGGAGACAAGGTGGTGGCATGATTGGCTTTGTGGGTGTGGAGAAGGGCCTGACCGCGGGGGCAATTACCAGGTGAGTCGCTCTGTTCTTCGTTACTGATTGCGCTCAATGTGCTTCAGGCGGGCCGAACGAATCCCTTCGAGTGATTTACATTGTCGTGAAATAGGTCACTCAATTTTTCGGACTGGTCCGTCATTGTTTTCATGTCATCTTCTGCCTTTCACGTATATTTGTCGCATTGAACATTTTTTGCCACATACATCACAAATGTAGTCGCTCGGTGCTGCTAACCTTCCCAGAACACCATCTCATGATTGATAGATCACCGTGTAATACATAATAACAACCGGCTTTCTTCCGCTGACCAAAAAGCGTCTATCTGAAGGGTGAAGAGAGAAGATTTCGGGCGCGAGGCCCCGGAAGCCTGCGTTATTGGGCTGAGGGGAAGTGGACTGCCTTCGGCTGGGCAGGTTCATCATGGATGCTGGGCGAAAGAGACCGAGTCTGTGGTCGTTGTTGTTCCAGTGCTTGGCTGAGTTCAGCTGCGTGCACCCCTGTGCTGGTTCCAGCGACTTCCTTTTCGGCTATGGGGGACGCGATGCCGGGAGGAGAGCTGCCGATTGTAGGTGCGTGGCGGATTCCAATCATCCAGTCTGGGGTTTTGTTCGTCAGTGTGTTGGTCATGGTCAATGTATTCTTGCTGAGGGAGAAGAAGGGGATAGAAAGGCCATCTGGGAGAAGATTAGGTCATTGGGAGGCGAGATAAGGAAGAAGGTTCGTATTCATACGGATAATGATGGAACCAAGAACGACAAAGGCGACGATAGGCTCGAGACATGTGGCTAGGAACTCTTCTTCGTTTTGAGGTGGATCCTGAGGGGTTGGCAGCTTGTGTAAAGCGAGAGAGGCGATGAAAACTGCTCCGACACCCATCTGAGAGATTTGTGAGAACCGGACAGCGTGACCACTTTCTTGAAACTTACAGGACCTGTCAAAGCATGAGACGCAGGATCGCATGCAGAGTTTATTCAGTGCTTACCAAAATGACCAGTGAAAAGGGCTTCGCGCCACGTTTTGATTTCTGGAATCCACTTATAAAGTGCTAAGATGGCTGGGATGCGTCGGAGAAAGAGGATGGAAATGAAGAGAACAACCAAGCGCCAGGGGACGATACCAAGATCGGGGCTGTTGAAGGCATCAAAGGGGAGCCAGGCGCCGATGTACACGAAGCAGGCACAATTGAGGACGAGGTCGATTACCGAGGAGAACACTTCGCCTTCAGTGTGATCGTTGAATTCCCCATCCCAGGAGATTGCGCTGCCTGGACACGGGTTGAACGTCAGATACAATGAATGTCAAGGGAGCATGTTTACCTGCTGCAAATGCTGCCAAGAGGTCGTCACTGCCAATTGTACTCACTATTCCGGTGATAAAAATGGCGAGGGCGAGGTACTGTGCGACATAGGATTCCCGATCGATATACCCACGTTTATGGGAGAATTTCATGAGGTAAGAGAAAATGAGACCTATGATAGATGATTTTATGGTATCCACATAGATAAGCGAAGCATAATACCGAGGATAGCGCCGACGATGGTACCCATGATCACTTGGTCTGCAAAGGCAACGTTGAGGAAGAGCATATTCAGTCGCACGATGGTGCTCACAAAGCCATCCAATAAGGACCCAGCTACTGACTGCAGCTCTGCTTGAAGAGTCAACAATGAGATACAGAGAAATCGTCATAAACGGGAACGCCAGCCCGTCGTTCGCTGCAGATTCCGCGGATAGGATTTGACGCAGATTGAGAGGCACATGCTTTTTGGCGTACTTTCCGCCTGGTGTACGGTTTCAATATTACGAGCATAAACTGAGACATGGATAAATGTTTTACTGGCCTACTATCGCCGCACAGATGATGGGATCAGTGGGGGTCAAACACGATGCAATTGCAAGGCATGAAATGAAAGATAATTTGGGGAACAAGCCAAACAGAAGGCCTGCGTGAATGATCAGGACGGAGCTGTGCACAGGGTTAGAAAACTTGCTAGACACGATGACCCAGCCGACGGCCATGGTCGGGACAACCATAACAACGAGGCTTTTGGCGTGCTTTGCCATGTAAGACTTGGGAAGCTCGACTCCGATGGCAAAAAGGCCCGTGGCGAGGACGATGCGAGTTACCTCGCGTGTGATGAAAGTTGACTCTGCTCCCCAGGACCGCGGATCGAATATGTCGGCGACATGCGGGCCCATGAGAACACCAAAGGCAGTTCCGAGTACGACTTCATTGATGTAGAACTTGGAAGCGCGTAAGTTGACCAACTCGTGTAGGACAGAATTTCTGACTCACTCGTTCCTTTACGAGCAGCGAGAACATAGAGAACTGTGGTCGAGAGCATAGTTAGGATGTGGTAGGCAACTAGCTGGCAACAGTCGGACACGCGATACGTTATGTGGTCGTGTGCACATCTCGACCAGCTTTGGAAGATCAAATGACTCACGGCGACCACGAAGCCTCCTAAACATATATACGCCAGTCCCGGAGTTGTCACCTTGAGCAACAACAAGTGGGTGAGTGCCAGGCCAGAAGAGATGGGCCACAAACTTCCAGCAAGACTTCAGTCATTATTTGGTGTCGATGTCGAGAGACAGTCAGAGACAAAGGCAGGAAGTGGAGCACGAGTCAGAAGTTGGTTGTTGGGCGCTTGTCGACTGATTGTAAGTATCTTTTGAATCATCTCGGACGTATCGCAAAAAATTATATGCACGCATCCTCGCGGTCAGGGTTCAAACGTGCGTTCGCCTAATGCAGGAAACGCGAGTAGATTTGCGATCGAACGGACAAAGCTCGAGAAAATACTTCGAGCTAGCTGCTCATTAATGTATCAAGCTTCGACTCGTGCCGACAGCAACAATCCCGAATCTTTGAGGGGAGTGGGCACAACAGACTTTCATTCTATCGCAGTTGTCCAAATTGAATTCAGTCAGCGCTTGGCGCCCAGTATTCATCCATCTCGTATCATGATCGGAGCCTCGGACAGCCGGACATGAGCCCGTGGGGCCTTATATCGTAGAGGAAAACCAGTGACATTCACCAGTACTTAATGTACACTTGTAACACTTGTTGTTGTAATGCACAACAGACGGAGCGGAACCATCATATTTTGCAGATAGACAATTGTGGCGCCGAGAGACCTGTCGATAGATGAGTCTGGGCTGCCAGCATCTGGGGTTTCTGGGCTTACCATGTAAGAAGAGAAGGTGTCTCTCGGCGTCATGAACAACAGATGTCGAGGCTGAGGCTATCTTGCCGTCGTCCTCGAAGACCTACCCAGGAGGAAAGCATGATGCACTGGCGCGATCGGAAGAAGCTGATCACACACCTTGTCCAGCTTGTACTTTTCCCCGTAGAATGAAGCAGGACCTGTATTGATGGTCAATCGCAATGCTGAGGATGGTGCTGGAATCGATGGATTGGAAAAGTGCTTGAACAACAAGGTGAAAGCGTTGGGGAAGCCTGAAACACGAATCAATGCTGGACAGACTCGTTTGTAAGAAATGAGGCTAACCTGCGACCCACAGTACGCCGTCCGAATCGATGGCTGCATTGTCCAAACTACGATCTAATTACAAAATGATGACTCGTTATGCGCCATCCATACGTGCATAGCATATTCTCACCTGTCGGTATTTCCTCCGTGACGACAAGGCTGTTATCAGCCTGTCTCTCAAGGATGTTGATGGCGCCACCCGGGGAATTCATTACGTAGAATGTGTCGTTCTGAGCTCGTGCAATGCCATTGTTTCCGTGCATCTTGGTAATGGCGAATTTACAGCCATCCTTCACATGGCAGTAGCCGACAGACGTTGTCGCGCGGCCTAGGAGATCGAGTTCACGCATCTTTGGGACATCAGGGAGCTGTTTCATAGATAGTGCAGAGATAGACCTACCAGTCCAACTTTCTCGCCATGGTCATTGGTAAAGTAGAAACTTTGGCCGTCTGGATAGCCGACTATATCGTTTGGGCAGACGATGACGGGGTCCTCAACAGTACGTATGTGCGTTAAGGTATCACTTCCAATAGTAGTCTTGAAAATTTCGACAGCCGAGTCGGCTCCGACGCGTGGTGCTGACTGGCCATTGAGAGGCGCACGATGATTGATGAGGTAAACGAAAAGTTCTGAGGGATTCGAGGAAGAAGGTACAACGTCCATTCCATGGAGAGACAAGCCGCGTTGACTCTCAAAGTTCTTCACTTTCAGGCGGGTGATGCGAGAGGAGGCGTGATCATAGGTGGCAACATAGTCGTTAAAGGACGCGCCGCTGACGTTCAGACGGCCGACCGCTGGCGTCCATGCTGTTCGGCTCAACGGCGTTGAACACGCTAGATATAAGACACCTGTCGGTTGGTGTAGAACAAGTTCTGCGCAGACGTAAGTATACTATAACGAGCACTGAGAAGAGATACTGGGCATTACTCTCGCAAGCTTTGAGTTCTGGGACTGCGGTACAGTCTTTGTTGCCGATCGACTCCACGTCGCGCCAGAGCCCTCCCTTAGTGAGAATGGGCTTGAGGTAGAGTTGGTAGACGCCGCCTGCAATGGCAAGGACGAGGATGAGGAAGTTGACGAGGCGGCCCATGATACTTATAAAGAGCCACGTTCAGGCGGGGAATACGGTTGACGCGCTCAATGTTCGGTCCCAGCTCGGCCCGAGCACGCGACGGTTGGTCACGTGGACGCTCTGTGCTTTAATCGGCTCTCTCAGTCTGCTCGTCTTGCTTTCGACCAACACCCATGGGTTCCTCTCCCTCCAAAGCTGTTTCGCAACCTGTCCCCATCGACGAGAAGCGCTCAACTCAAGCTGACCTTGTTTCTGACCTCTCGTCACTTCACTTGACGGTGCCTAAATCAGCAGACGGTTCCTTGTCCAAGGGCACTGTGTCTTCCTGGGAGTCGGAGGCGTCTAACGACCTCAAGACAAAGCTTGCTCGTACCATCCTCCAGCACTCTGATATAGTATCTGCGCTCACGTCGCGTTCTGCCCGCATTGCTGATACCCACATCTTCAACCATGTCGTCGACTTCAAGACTGGGCCTGTTACAAACCAGAAGAGCAGTGGGAGGTGCTGGATCTTTGCTGCAACCAATGTTATCCGATACGACATTATGAAGACTCTCAGGCTTGGTGAGTTTGAGCTATCCCAGGTGAGCTTTCTAATATCGGTGCATTCTATAACTTAGTCTGACCCGCACTCGTTCTTTGTAGTCTTATCTGTTCTTCTGGGATAAGCTCAATAAAGCCAACTACTACCTTGAGCTTTCTATTCAGCATGCGGACCTCCCAGTTGACGATAGGCTCATTAGCCATCTATCCGGCGACCTCGTCAGTGATGGTGGCCAGTGGGACATGGTCGTCAATCTCATTGAGCGTTATGGCCTCGTCCCACAACCCATTTATCCGGAATCTACCCACTCGTCTCTCTCTGGTCCTCTTAATGCCCTGGTAAAGACCAAGCTTAGGGAGCATGCGCTGATTTTGCGTCGTCTGTCTTCTTCATTGCGTGCTTCGTTCGTCCCTGAGGATATACTTGTGTCGACTCTTCGTGCAAAAAAGGAGAATTTGCTCAAGGAGATTTACACTATCCTCACTGCAACCCTGGGCGTTCCTCCAAGCCCAGACGAGAAATTTGTTTGGGAGTATACTGATGGTGATGGCAAGTTTGGTAAATGGGAGGGCAATCCTGTGGAATATGCCAAGGCGTTTGCTTCCAAACCTTATGCCGTGGGTTGCAGCTAATTATTGACTCGTTTCGCACCCAACTAACTGCCTGCGACACCTCGAAGCCATCAGAATCGTTTTCCTTGATAAATGATCCTCGTAATGAGTATTCTAAGTTGTACACCGTGGACAAACTTGGAAACATCTGGGGTGCTAGACCTGTGCTCTGTAAGCTGCTTGGCCTGCTTTGCTGCATGTCAGTGCTGAATTGATCTTAGATGTCAACACCGAGATTGAGAAGCTCAAGCTTGTTGTCGTCAAGGTCATTCAAGTCTCTTATTCCTCTGCTGGGCTGAGACTGATGTCATCTGCGCGTAGTTGATCAAGGCTGGTCAACCTGTCTTCTTTGGATGTGACGTTGGCAAGTTCTCGGACAAGGTTGGAGGTATCATGGATCCAGCGCTGTTCGAGTATGAGGTGTGTTTGGGCTAATCGAAACCGGAAGGCGACTAACGACACCAAAGAACGCGTTCGACATAACCTTGGGCCTGACGAAAGCAGAACGCTTGCAAGTGAACGAATCAGCCATGACTCACGCGATGGTAATCTCAGGCGTTCATTTGGATAGCAATGGCAAGCCGATGCGCTACAAGGTGGAGAACTCGTGGGGTGAGACGGCTGGTCAGAAAGGCTACTTTGTCATGACCGACAGATGGTTCGAAGAGTGAGTCGTTGCGTCCCAACTTTTTGAGAACGATTGACAACCAAAACCCGGCGCAGATTCGTGTACCAGATTGTTGTTCCCAAGCCGCTTGCTCCTAAAGACCTGGTCCACGTCTTCGAGTCAGGGGAGAAGACTGTGCTTCCACCGTGGGATCCCATGGCATGTAGGCGGCTGTTCTTGCTGATGGATGAGCTGACCGTGATCATTTTAGGGCACTCTTGCATGACCTTCTGTCACCTTTTGTCCGCAAATGTAGATGTTAGGGATGCCTAACTGTGTATTCGTTGTGTACAACCCCTTGGGGGATTTATTACTTACATCATTTTGATTACCCGGGTCCGTGAGGAACGGCAAGGCACACGACGGCGTTGTCGTTCCCCTTCAAACACTCTCCTTTCTCTCACACATTCCTTTCTGCTCGTCCACTATGAGCCAGCAATCCCATCGTGCTGGTTTGTCCTTCTTCGGGATGATTGGCGGTGTAATGGCTGCCCTCAAGCTTAAGCAGCGTTGGGATGACTGTACGCGGTTTAGAATCTCCGGAACGCGTTCCAAATTGACTGAGAACGTCTGCAGACAATCCTGTCTCTTCTGAAGAGGAGGGCAGAGTAGCGCTCTCTAACACTGCGCCTCTAGCTAGCACTACGCCTTACACAGATGGCGATGACGCTTCTACCGGCCTGCTTGACCCGGAGAGGCCATATAAGCGGAAGCGTCGTACCGGTTGCTGCATATGTTGTGGAATTGAGTACGCGAACTCCCTTGCAACAACCCTTACAATGAGTAGCTGACTTGAAATGCAGTTGTACCCTCTTCTGGAAAGCCTTTGGCATCGTTGTTGCTGGCCTCGCAATCTGGAACGCGGTCAAACTCATCATCTGGGCTGTTTCTGTTCGTGACGACCGTTGGCCGTACCATAGTCGACTTACTAACGTGCTATACTTCTGTTTTAGGACGCACCGACTGGCCTGGAGCTCATGCCGGCCTTCAGCAGTTCACTGGGTTGTCTTACTGCTCCCCATATCTATAACACTTCCAAAATGATTATGACTGCGCGGATGGGCCAACAACACGATCATTCCTTTGATATTCGCGGAAGCGCAGTCGGGAGCTTCGTGATCGCCCAAGGCGACGCAGACTTGCAGGACGTGAAATATGAAATGACTCTCCGTTCAGTCGATGCAGCCCTGCTAGACGACATACACATCCAGTATCCCGACATCAGCGAAGACGGTTCTGTTCTAAACAGCCGTCTTCTCATCACTACGCCCCGCACTGGCCCGGAAGCAGGATGTATGCGCTACGACATCATCATGTACGTACCTCCCACCCTGAAAAAACTTCACGTCGCATCGCATACCACCATGCACATACAATTCGATGCTGCCGCTGACGTGGAACTCGACAACTTCTACATCACAATGTTCTCCATGAGCAAGGACAACTTGGTCTTTCCCAATCAAGGCGTCCGCGGCAACCTTCTGGCGCTCGAGATCTACCGCGGCTGGATCGTAGGTGATGTTGCGGTTGTCAACAGCACCACTATCACCACACAGCGCGGAGACGGCATTACCAACATACGAGCCCATCCCACCACCCCAATAAACCCTACCGATCCCGATCCTGCCTACTTCAGAACGACCACGGGGGCAGGCCGCACAGACGTCTTCTACATCACCCCCAAGGAATTCAGACGGCCCATCCGCAACGTTCACATGTCCTCCAAAAACGCCGACATGCATCTTACATACCGAGAAGCTGAGTTCAGCGGCCGCGTCGAACTGGATTCAGGCTCGTACACTGCGACAGGACTTCAGCGCTTCCCCGATCCGCCTAGTAAGGAGGAGGGCGACGGGAAGCCGAAGTGGACGCATTGGGCTGGTGATCAGGACGGCGATGACCAGGTCTTCATCAAGTCGAGGGGCTGGAGCGGACTGTATTTCTGATCTTTGACTACTAATTATATGGGGAATCTCAGTATACTAATAGCTACGATTACGGGTTATACGGATAGCTGTTGCAATAAATGCCTCTTGATTTAGAGCGAGTCTGCCATATGGCACGCATTCATGTACATTCGCCCAGCCGTCTATCTGGGTCGTTTGGGTCTAGAGAGGATATAGGGACGGCAGCGCGCTTCCTTTGGAGAGTGTCTGGATGACGATTTCTCTGAACGGCCTCAGCAAGGACTTGTCGCCGCGCGGAAAACACTTGGGCAACCAATATCACGACGGTCTGCATCGTCAAATTAATGATTCAGAGTCTGATGTGCAACAGAGGTCACGGAACTCACGGCGACGACACCTGCAAGGATGACATGGTCTTTCCATCGTTCATCCTTCCCCGCATACAGCTCCTGGTGCCGAGATCGCGCCCTCCACGCGGCAGTAGTAGGATACCGGGTGTCCTGTGCTGGCGACGAGGACCCGGAGAAGAAGGAGGAGTCAACGAGAGATGTTTTTCCGCGCAGGGCATCGTAAGCGGCGGTGATGGACTGGAACCTGGCGTGAGCCGCCTCGGAGGAAACGGATGGACAAGCCTTGTCCGGGTGGTAGATGCGGACTAGGTCGTAGTCTTGTGCGATAGAGTTAATACATGCTGGTTGTGCGAGGATAGATAAAGCACCAACATCGTTGTTTTATGTCGTTTTCTGAGGCGTTTTTCGGAAGATGGAAGATTTGGTAGGGACTCGGATGCCGGTTGGAGGGAAAGGGATATGGATTGGACTGGCCTGTTGTCGTCGACGTGTTCCTTGCATTCCGTATCCGTGGTGGTGCAGCCCAGAGGTATCTGCAGCGAGTTGTCCAGCAGCGGAAAGATGTTCGCGACAACATCATGTTCTCAGTCAACATCAATTTCACGTTTCGATCACGGCACCACCCACGGCAACTCCTTGGATTTAACTTACGAAAAAAGTCTACTTGATACTCGAGTCAATTAATGATACAGCTGAGATGAATTAACGATAGATAAAATAGCGAGCGTGAGTTGTCGAGACAAGTATATAAATGTGGTGTCTAATTAAGATGCGAATCTATGTCACTGTCCGTGTTTTTCCGTGTGGTAATGAAGGAGGCGCGTCAGATGCTCTAGACAGGCCTTGATTGGAGTTTGAGTTATAGGATGATGTCGGTTCGTGAACTTGTGATGAGCCAGTCGGGGAGTTGAGTGGTGAAAATGACCATCTGCGAGGAAGGAGTGATCCCACAGTCATGGTGGTAGAGGTTCTGTTGCTTGTATAGACGCTGTTAAGTTCCGTCTCTGTAGGAGAAACAGGGAAAGGGTGGAGGAAAGGAGGGTCTAGGTAGTCGCTGCCATCCGGGGTGGGGTTGTTGGGTCGGCCCATGAGTTCTGACGAGTTCGAATCACTGGGGAGGATTCGGCCTCCCTTTTCAAGCATAGAGACATTGGAAGATCCTGAGAGTTCAGAAGCTCCTGAACGCCCGCATTTCCAAAGTCCGCCGATGCCGGAGTTGATGACAAGGTTGATATAGGTGATGAGAACGGCAACAGAGAATATGACGAGGAGGACAAGGCCAATCACCACCCGAGGGATGGGGGCGACGTTGAGACGCTCCACGAATGCGATCAGGAGACCACTGCATACCAGCCGGATGATTGCCAAAAAGGTGGAGAAGATGTCACCGCCTCTCGTTTGGCACGGCCGGAGGACCAGGTAGGAAATGACGGTAAATCCTTCCAGGATCACCATCAGGATGACCTGTGCTTCACCATTACCTTTGACAAAGGCAATGAAGACAGCCTTGAGGAACGAGGAGACGAGCAGAGGGAGGAAGAAATAGAAACGTGGGGTGCGATATTGGCCGTAGAGGGGTCCGTTGGAAGCTAGGTGCTGGGCGTTGTCGTAGAGGGCTTCAATGCCATCGCGACGAGCGTTGCGCAGGACGAGAAAGGTGGGATATAATACAGCGATGAGGAGGATCAAGAGCGAAATGACAGATAGAAGGACTGAAAGCCAGGAGTCCTCCAGTGTCCACTGGTAGAAGGAGAAGATGGTGATGGGCAAAACTAGAGAGAGCGCCTAAAAGTGTCGTTAGGTTTGGGACTGAAGAATATCTGAAGAAGGAGTATTTACCAGACGAATGCCCCATGCACGGATAAAAGACAGGTACGCGGATTTGAGCCTCGCTTTGCGATCCTCCTCTTGTCGCCGAAAAACACCAAGAATGAAAACCAACGCCAGCCCAAAGAGGAACACCCCCAGTACACATGCAATGAGGATGAGGGAGCAGAGGAATACAGTCATGAAGGCGTTGGCGGTGGCGATGTGAAGAGAGTTTACGTATATGGGAATCCCAGCTTGCAGAACATTCGACGATGACGCCGTGACGGTTTGTACAGCCCCTCCTTGGGTCGCCGAATGGAGGGCGAGACCGGAACGAAGGGTTGTGTTATTCGTGAAAGCTAGCCTAGTCAAGACTGTGAAATCCAATGTATCGGCTGCCCTTGGGCTGAAAGGCAAAGAAACCTCTGTGTTGGTCGCAAGAAAGTTGTAAGGGCTGAGCTTTCGATTGACGAGGCTGACTGCGGATGAGGAAGTCGCGTTTGCGAGATTGCCACCGGTTAAATGGCGCATTCGGTCGATAGATGGTTGGAGGGATGACGATGGTGAGGTAGAGAAAAGGGCCATTGCCCATGCGAAGTTGAGAGTAAATGCACGATATGTTGAAGGATAGTTGAGGCTTAGGAATGAGGTGGATGCGATGGTTTGATAGAGGAAGAGTAGATCGATGAGCCGAAAGGGCAAAATGGCCTCCGCGGAGAGAGATTGCCACATTGACACCAAAAGCGTAGCCAGAGCGATGCCTCCCGTTATCCATTCGACGGAAGTTTGATGGGTCGACCAGCCGTTCGAGAGGGTAGCTTGAACACAAGCCTTTACGTTACCAGTGCCGACTTCCGTCAAGACAAGCTGGGCAACTCCTTCAAGGTCGGGAATATTAAATGCGATGTCAGGAATCTTGTCTTGGATGCCGAGGGACTCGGGTAACGATATTGAATCGGAGCCCGTGAAATTATACATGGGCAGGGGGCACAAAGCTCCACCCAGGATGTTGCACAGGTCCAAAGTAATGTTAACTGCATGGATACCATAAACATTGAGGAGAAGGTTGGCCGTTACGTTGACGTTGGCTTGCTGGATAAGAAAAGACGCGTCAAAGACGAAATGTGGAACCGTGGAGCAACCAACATACGACGCTGGCAGCCGAAACATTGAAGGATATCGACTGGTTTTTGGCGAAGTAGGCGATATCGAACTGTTGGATAAGAAGCGTTTCTGGAGGCTCGCAGTAGGTAACAGAAGAAGTGACTATAGAACTGTGAGAAAAGGTGATATATGATTTGCTTGGGAACGCACAGAGCGACTGCTCCTTGGAGAAGGCGAAGGAGGTGAAGAGAAGGAAAGAGAGAACAACGGCTCGCAGCCTGGCGAGAGAGAAAAGCATGAGGGGCAGAGGTCGGGAGAGCGAAGAGAACCTGATGGGTATTTTAAAGGTCAATCAAAGCCATGAGGCCATTGTCCGGGTTTACCAATGACTATTGTTCTCTTTGTAGCGAAGAACTGCTACCGCGAAGACGGTGCTGTTCGCTCGTTCGTCCTCTTGCTGGTTGGCAGAGAAATTGGTGTGCTCGCCGTTGTTCGCGGTGTGCTCGCTGTTCCGATCGTCGCTTCGTAATGAATGCCTGCTGAGAGCAGCGCGCGCCTCATATAAACGAGTCGCCGCAGCCACAAAATTAACGGTAGTCACGTGGTTTCCCGGCGTTGTCCGGGTTGGGACGGACTTTTCAGGTTGGCGTCGTCGCTGTCCTCATCGTTCACTATGTTGCTTTCCGCCGCCGCCCGCTCAGCTGCCGTCGCTCCTGGCCTGGGTCGTCGTGCCGCCTCCTCCATCGCCCTCAAATACTCCAAGGCCGTCTATGGCGCCGCCCTCGCCAAGTCGCCCCAGACTCTGAGCAAAGTTCACGCCGACCTCACCAATGTCTCCAGCTCAATCTCTCAACAACCAGAACTTAGCTCTTTCCTGAACAACCCCACTCTTTCCTCGACCGAGCGAACCGCTGCCCTCTCAAAGTTTTTCGCCAAGCTGGAGGGCCCGAAGAAGGAGCCCGTTTCTGAAATCACAAAAAACCTCTTGTCCGTCCTGTCGGAGAACGGGAGACTCGGAGAGACTCAGGGTGTCATTGAAGGCTTCAATGAGCTGGTTGCGCAATACAAGGGAGAGTTGGATGTTATTGTCACGTCGGCGACTCCCCTGGCCAAGGATGTGCTGTCTCGTCTCGAGACCTCGCTCAAACAATCGCAGGCTGGTCAAAAGGCGAAGGTTCTAAAGATCACCAACAAGGTACGTCGCGCTCTTGACGCGTTTACTGTGGTTCAAGACCAACGAACTGCATTATAGGTCAATCCTTCGGTGTTGGGTGGCATCATCGTCGATTTCGGCGACAAGACTATCGACCTTAGCGTCCAGTCTCGTGTCACCAAGCTTAACAATGCTCTGCAACGTAAGATCTTCAATATGTCTGGTGCAGATGTATGCTGAGCTTTCTTCCTTCTTTAGAATCCGTTTAGGTCGTTGGACGTCCTGTTGCCCGCGGACGTGGAGAATGATCATGGAGTGTTTCGTTCTCTACATATATAATATATCAATTTGGGAACCCATCAAAACCTCCCCAATGTAAGCCCACTTAGACTCTTCAGGGAAAGGGCTTTTCTGTCGAGCTCCAAGGCCAAAACTCGATATGTCCTCAAGTTATCCGAGTGCGTCGTGCCCTCGGAATTTTCCCCGTCCACGGGCCCCCAGTGCCACGCGACCTATCTCGAGGAAGCTGTGAGCGAAGAGCATGTGCACTGTTTCTTTCCAAGTGCGGTATAAATGTGGATCTGCTGGTCTACCCAGCGCATACTTATGGAAATGCATCACTCGTCTCTAGTGTTCCGAGTCCTTTAGCAAGCCGTGGTACTCGGGAGTGATGCATACTGATTGAATCTCGGTTACCTCGGATGGGATATGGGCACCTTATCCTGACGCCACTGATCACTACGAGGTGCATCCGCACCATTAATGGTTCCTCACAATGCCGTGGCAAACACTCGCGGCTGCGCAGTCCGGACTTTTCGGTGCGCCACCGCTCGCCATCGTACGGATAACGCTTCCTAGATTTCGCCCTGATGAACGACGGAACAAACGAATCATCCATCTCCCATTCCTAAATCAAATACAGCTTGAGCAATTGGCAAGGATCCTTACACCAGTTCTCAGTGGTAAGGCGCTCGGATATTTGCACAATGTCACTCCTCAAAATTCCTTGCATCCTAGTCGCCATGATTGGTCTCCAGATCACCGCGACTGCCCCACACCCCCCTCCGCTTCCCGATGAAACTCTGCTGTCGACCAGGTTGGAAGGGTTCGTGAAACGTCGGTCCGGTGCACTCGCTGTTAAAGTACGCCTTGATCTTCTGGATCCACTTCAGCACAACTGGTAACTTCGATGGCAGTTGATATGTTGGGCCGCTGCAATTGCAGAATCACTGGTTATCCTAGCCAGCCATTTGCCCCATCTTAAATTATCCCAAGAAATTCTGGCAACTTTGGCCATCGACGGATCCGAGGAAAAAATACATATCTCAACACTGTTCATCCTCGGCACTCTTCTGACTGGTTTCGGAGGATTCATACGGTACAGATGTTACCGCGAGCTCGGGCGATTGTTCACCTTTGAAATGAGTATCAGGAAGGATCACAGACTGGTCACCAATGGACCTTACTGTGTTGTGCGACATCCAGGATATTCTGGGGTAGTGTTTTGCGTCGTTGGTATTATTGTTTGGCACGCGGGTTCAGTACGTCTTTTGAAATCCAAGTCTGCTTTGATGTTGATCACGACTTGAATTATCAGGGGTCATGGGCGCGAGAATGTGGCCCCTTCAACACCAGAGTAGGTCAGGGTGCTGCTGTGCTATACCTAATTTTGGTGACCATCATCACGTCGGGATTGCTGACCCGGATGGCGAAGGAAGATGAAGCTCTGTCAGAAGCATTTGGGGAGGAGTGGGTGGACTGGGTAGAAAGAGTTCCGTACAGGCTGATTCCTGGGCTATACTAGAACCTCCGAATACATATTGATGACGTAAAATACCGAAATTATCCAGAAACACTTGTCGCCGCTTGCTCTGCTGCACTCTCCACGATGTCGAGTTCGACATTGAAGATGAAGAAAGGTGCCTAGTCTCTGCCTCTCTATCTACCACTGAGCTCTGCTAATGCGTTGTTTGAGCTTCTAGTTACATGGTGCATCCTTCGTTGTTACTCCGGATTCTTCAACTGAGACGCTTTATTCAGTCCAATATGCTCTAAAGACGTTTTTTCACGCGTCATTAACGAACACATTGATAGCTCTTGTACCAAGCACCTCGATTTGTCGTTCCAGGAATCGAGCAGCTCCTCCCAGGCACAGCCAGCTCCGAGGGTCATTCAAAGAAAAACCAGCGGGTTTTCTTCCAGTCCAATGGCCCCCATCTTTAGCCAGGGCCAAAAGAAGACACTCATCGAGCCCCATTCATCCTTTTCGACGCCGACCAACAAACGCCCGGGCGGCGGTGAAGACAACGCGTCGCGCCGACCCGTCAAGCGGAGCAAGATTGCGAACCTCGAAGCAGCCGCACCTTTAGCAGAGAAACTTCGACCTGACGCGTTGTCCGAGTTCGTTGGACAACATCATCTGACTGGCCCGGATTCCTTGCTAATGCAAACCCTTGGGAGCGATTCCGCTGGGTCGATCATATTTTGGGGCCCTCCAGGGTGCGTGTATCATTGTCCCTATTTGTTTCTTCCTTCGAACACGAAGCTCCTTCTCCTCAGGTGTGGCAAAACTACGCTGGCTAGGCTCATAGCCAGACGAACTGATAGTGTTTTCAAGGAGCTTAGTGCAACCATTGTTGGGATCAACGACGTTCGAGTAGTGCTTGAGGAGGCGAAGAATGCACTCGCCCTCACTGGAAGGTGACTTCTACTTTAATTAAATAGTTTTTAGATGACCTGACGATCTCCACAGGAAAACCATTTTATTTCTTGATGAAGTCCATCGTTTCAGCAAGTCACAGCAGGTATGATATTCGTCGTTATGTCCGTGACTCTAAGCATTGAGCTAAATGCTTGAATTGGAAGGATATATTTCTCCCATTCGTCGAGCAAGGCCACATCCAGGTTTGCTGATCAATAACTCCAAGTTCCAGTATCTGTAACTGACAATGCTCAGCTCGTAGGTGCGACAACGGAGAACCCATCTTTCAAACTGACGGGAGCATTACTCAGTCGCTGTCGGTAAGTCATCTTCATTCCCCAGAGAATCTTTAGCCTAAAATTTCCGACAGTGTGTTCGTGCTTGAGCGACTTACTGACAATGACATCAACACAGTGCTTGTCAATGCTGTAAAGCGCGTCGGTGACAGTACCAGAGACCTCTCTGAAGCAGATTCAGAACGACTATCTTCAGAGACACCTCAATCCTCTCCTTCTGACGCCGCTAAATTCTACTGCCATTCTTTCCCTCAGCTAACCTCGAAAATAATTTCTAGCATCACATCGTTAGCAACGGGAGACGCTCGGACTGCAATCTCTCTCCTGGAGCTTGTCATTAAATCGCCGAAAGATATCGCGGAAGGAACGCTGCTAACTGCGTTGAAGCGATCTGTCTCGGCATCCTATGATCGCACTGGCGAAAGCCATTATGACATGATTTCCGCGCTGCACAAGAGTGTCCGAGGAAGTCAAGGCAGTGCGGCTTTGTATTGGCTTGCAAGAATGCTTACCGCCGGGGAGGACCCTTTGTATATCGCGCGTCGCATGGTGGTTTGTGCCAGCGAAGACATTGGTTTAGCGGATCCCCATGCACTGTCCTTGGTAGGAGATGTTTATACGCATGTATGGGCGTCTCACGCTTGAACTTTGTAGGCCATGGCTGCGCTGCAGGCTTGTCAGACAATTGGAATGCCGGAATGTCGAATCAATCTTGCTCACATCGTGGCGTATCTTTCCGAGGCGCCAAAGTCGACGCGAGCGTATGAGGCGTATAAGCGCGCAGAAGCAGCCGCAAAACTTGACCTGACGATTCCAGTGCCGATGCCTATGCGAAATGCATCAACAGGGTTGATGAAAGAGTTGGGATATGGTAAAGCGTATATGTATAACCCAGACTACGCGTGGGTACCTTTACATTGAGCAGTATAATTTTTAAATTTAATCATGTGTATTTCAGACATCCGGTTCACAACACCTACCTCCCAATACAATTTCAAGGAGAAAAGTTTTTGAAGGAGGCAGGTGACATAGCTGATAAAATCTGGGATGATGAGGCTCTTAGCCTTTGGGAGCACGAAGATAACGGCGGCAAGGACTGGGAAGGCAGGCCCACTGGAGCCTTGGCCCGTGCGTGAGATGCGATTCCTGATCTTGAGGGTTTAGAGGCGATCTATCTTACCATTGTATACCTACTACGATACCATGCCGACGCTTCCTGTTGCAGCTGGAGACTCACATGAGGATCGTATATTTCATGTGCTTGTCACTGGCTTTGGTGTGAGTGATCTGGTTTTCGTGGTCTTTTTAGTGGTGGCAGTGAGCGAAATACCTAACTTGTGCTAAGCTCAGCCATTCAATCAGTACGAGGTGAATCCCTCGTGGTTAGCAGTCAAGCCCCTGCACAACACCATCATCTCCTCCGACACCTCTAGCCCTGTTGTTGTAGATGACGAGGTTGTGTTGGAGGAGAATGCCGCTCAGGCCCATCCAATTCACATATCTACTCTTGAAGTTCCCGTCTCGTACGAGGCAGTTCTCGCCGTCGTTCCTGGACTTCATGCACGACCACCGATACTGCCTGAATCTGCAGCGCTGCTCGCTCCAACACCGCCACCTTCGGGCTATGATTTCATCTTCCACATCGGAGTCGCTGGTCGTGGACCCCTTCGAATGGAAAGACAAGGCCATAAACTGGGATATCATATGAAGGATGCCGATGGTAAACTTGCCTCTGTCACGCGCTCCTCGCCCAAGGATTTCAGTCGTAGGGCTGAGGATACTCTGGTTGCAGAGAACCAGGAAAGGGAGAGGCTGGGAATGGAGATCGTTGAGTCCATTGGGGACACGGTGGTCCGCCCAACTCGTGGGTTTGGTGCGGCATACGAGAATTTTCCTGAGGAGATAACGACCGAGATCGACGTGACAAGGCTGGTCCAAGATTTGAAGCGCTCTGGCATTGAAGTCAGTGTTGATTTTCGACGTTTTGGATGGGCACCAATCTTGACCGGATTTTCAGCAAATTTATACCTCCATGGATGCTGGTCACTATATTTGTGACTTCATATATTACTGCTCTCTAGCGGAAGCTAAGCGCAACGCCAATCCCTACGAGAGACGGAGGAACACCCAGGTGCTATTCCTGCACTGCCCACCCGTCAATCAACCCCTTAGCACGGAGGAAGTTACGGAGGCAATCCGGCGTATCATAGCTTGGGTATGTAAGGAGATACAGATCCGAGATGAAGAGGATGCTAGTGCGGATATGTTGAAGGGAAATTGAGATGGACGTCGTGTTCTAAATCACAGTGTAGTTCATAACAAATTGGAAGTCTTTATGTATCTGAAGAACATGGTACGGGGAGAATGCCAGTCGGGCAAGGAGCGAATCACCGAAAACGCGGCTTCACGTGCTGGAACGCGAGAGTCACTTGATTACTATTAGATCGCGCGACTCTTGCTCATCTGCGCCATGACTGAGCTCAGATTTGCATTGGATTTTTACTATCCCTTTTTCTTTACACAGCGTTTGCACACGAATACAGATTTCAGAACGTAATGGCCACCCATATCACATTTCACCCAGGCATGTTGCATATTTCAACAACTTCAACAAGCGCAGCTGAAATTTTCTGTTCATCAGGCTCAGTCACTGCAGCAGAACGCGTAGAATTTTTGAAACAAAAGGGCGTTACGATATGGTTGACAGGACTTAGTGCCAGTGGCAAGGTCTGTCGATCGCGCACATCGCGCATGATCCGGAAAGCTGAACAGACCATCCAGTCAACGATCGCTTGCGCTCTGGAACAACACCTTTTGCATCTGCACAAATTTGTTTATCGCCTAGATGGCGACAACGTCAGATTTGGTCTAAACAAGGATCTCGGCTTTGATGAGAAGTCCAGAAACGAAAACATTCGGCGAATTGGCGAGGTGCGTGCTACGTTTGTTCTCATGTCATCGATGTTAAACAGGCTTCAGGTATCTAAACTCTTCGCGGATTCAGCCTGCATTGTAGTCACAGCCTTCATATCACCTTATCTCGTTGATCGAGCTGTGGCTCGAGAACTTCATCTCAAAGCCGGTATTCCCTTCATCGAGGTTTTCGTCGATGCCCCTCTCCATGTGGTGGAGGAAAGAGACCCTAAAGGGCTCTACAAAAAAGCGCGAGCAGGGGAAATCAAAGGTACTTTGCGGCCTTCACATTCGTTCTGAGCTTGATCGATTGCACCCCAATCAGATTTTACTGGAATATCCGCGCCATACGAGGCGCCTGAAAACCCGGAAATACACATCAAGACCCATGAAACCGATGTCACGGAAAGCGTTCGCATTATCACAGAATACCTTGTGGCAAACCATTACATTTCCTGAGCTTGCCGCTCTTCAACGGGAAATAATTGTATTGTTCTGTTATGTATCTAGATTGATCGTACATCCTAGTCGTACATCCTGGTGTATATTAGATAAAATTCATACATCAGCAGGCATGGTCGTTTTGCGCGAAAGGCTTGGATGTCCTGGCGTAATCTGCTCGTCCTCGGCATCACTCGGCACCTCCTGCTCCTCCTCGATAGTATCGGTGTAGACCTTATCCAACATGCCGCTCAACCCTACTTCCACGACGGTCAGCCATTGCGTGAGGTCGTCGATGGTCCGCGCGAGTTCTGAATATGTGTTCTCGTCCGTGATCAGCTTGCTGTAATTAAGTGGACGAACGGGTGGCCCGAGTGATGGTGTGGACGCTGTCGCAGTCCCGAGGGAGATTTTGCGTGCATGTGCACCTCCTCGCTCAGACAAGGACGCGGAAAAGGGAGGCTCTGTTGCGATCCTACGCAGTGGTGGAGGTGACTGGGATGGCGGAAGGCCTAGAGAGAAAGAAGTGGCCGCCGAGGACGCAGCATCTCGAAACGCCGAATATTGGCGGTGCGTGTCAGCATTGCTACTCGTTACGGAGAAGTTCAGGGAACTTGGTGATGCCAAAAAGTTTCGAGCGTTATAAACAGCAGCTGATGGAGAGGGTGGCAGAAGGTCTGACATTCCTAAATGGTGTTCAGATGTAAGAGATGGAATCTGGGAATTTAAATCGTCGATAAAGGATAAAACCATACAAGTACGAACAGACTCGCCTTGAGAACATCCTTCAGCCCGGGGGTCCCAGGAATAATGCTCTGACTCGCATCACTGCCACTTCTGCTCCTACCGGTCAGAGCAAATGGCTTCAATGGCGGAATCAAAGGCGCTCCGTCGTTAGCTGAACCTTTGCGAAGTAACGAGGCCTCTGTGTTGGGTGGTGGTGTCTCAGGAAGCGTAGTTGCCGACCTTGTTCGAGTGATGGAAGGTGGAAGCATAGGGTTGGGTGTAGGCACACGTCGCGCTGAGGCGGAGGTGTCCAGCGAATATGTTGTCTGGTGCGCACCAGGTGAACTTACTGATGTCGATGCGCTGAGATGCGTGGGTGACATTCGGCTGTGTGACCGTGGTGGAAGGGAGGTTGACGGAGTGGGCTCAGAGGAAAGGAAAGGCTTCGGAGAGGGGGGGAATTGGAATGCAGAAGAAGATTCCAAGTCCAGGTCAACTCTACCGACCCGTCGTGGATCTAGCGCCTCCCCAGTACTCTTCGACCGTTTCCTGGTAATCCAAGGAGAATTCGGAGGAAAGCTTTCTGGAGTGGAGGATGGAAAACCTGGCGTGACCGTTGTTGCTGGACTCGTTTCATCATTGGCTTGTTCCTCATCCGAGGCGGATGGGGTAGTATCAATTTCGAAAGGTGGGCGGTTCGAACGAAGAGTACGAGGATCACGGAGAGAGGGTTTTTTGGCAGGATCACCGTAGAAATCAGGGGAGGAAGGATCAGGAGACGGACTTGGTCGTATACGGGGAGAGGGAGTTGAATTGGGATCGAAATGAGTATGTGATGAGCCCTCGTCATCTGAGTCAGGAACACTTGGAGAGAGTTTTGAACGTGATCGTGTCATACCACGTGGTGGATATACGAAAGTCTTCTGTTTTGCACTGAGGTCATCCCCGAGTGTATCTAGCGTCTGCGCCCTTCTGATCGGTATTCGCTCTCTTCCAGGAGATGGCGAAGTAGATGGAGCAATTGAGCTCGATGGACTGGGAGCACTGGGGTGGGATGGAATTTGGAAGGCAGGCGGTCGTAGGGTTTCCTGCTGAGGAGTGCTGTCATCTTCGAAAAGAAGACGAAGGGATGAAGGCAAATGAGTCGACTGCGGAGGGCGGATAGTGGAGTGCGTCGGCTCGTTTTCACTCTCTGGATTTGGCGGCGCGTCCTCGTCAAACGGCATAAGCCGAAACGAGCGACCACGAACGGTCTCAAACTCCCATGGATTTTCATCCGCGACATCCAGATGCAATAGACTATGATTGAAAGTAATTAATAAAAGAAATCCGGCCTAGATAACCACGTACTCTCGCTCCTCCTCTTCTTCCCAGTCCAAAGGCTCGGCAAGACTGGCTCTCTTTGCGGCCTGTTCGAAGCGCAGAACGAGGTCCTTCAGAACTGATATGCTGACTTTGGCAACAGATTTTATCCATTTAGACTTGCTCAATTCGTCTGCTGGAAGGCGCTATAGACAATCAGCTTAAGATGCGAGATAAAACACAAGGCTAGCCCTACTTCTGCGGGCGATTCCTTGAGGCACATCGCCATGAAGTCTCGTAAATCTTTGCCAGCCTCGTTCTCCTGGAGCCGCGGTGGCTTGGCTTTCGGTATTAGATCCATGACTTTGATGTTCTCCAGAGTGTTATGGGGTGGGCTGCCTTTGATCATCTCGTATATCAATATACCCAAGCTCCAGATATCGGCCTTTGTGTCATAAACCGGGAGAGTCTGTAGAAGCTCTGGGGCCATCCAGTGAGGAGTTCCTGTCAAGGTGTTCCGCTTGCTAGATGATGTAGCTAGAAGTGCTGAGACGCCAAAGTCGCAGATGACAACCTTTCCCGCAGCGGTGACCAGTATATTTGCAGCCTTTATATCTCTGTGGATGACAGGGACCTTGTGAAGATAGCTGAGGCCGACGAGAACTTCCCTGACAATGACAGAGACATATTTCTCCTCGATACACCCGTTCCTCGACGCCTTCATTAGAGACAGGACACTCCCTCCCTGGGCAAGCTCCATAACGATCCAGACGCGAGGACCATCCATGTAGCACCCATAGTACTTGGTGACATTGGGTGCGTCGCGGAGCTGTGTTAAGAGGGCGACTTCTCGCTGGATGTCGCCAACGTCGTCGGAGCCGGACTTGTCGTCGAGGTTGATGATCTTCAGGGCGACGACATTTCCAGTTGGAATGTGCTCCCCCTTGTGAACAGAGCCATAGGCACCCTTGCCGATGGTCTCGAGGCGTCTGTAGAGCTGGTGGACGGAGGGCTGAGTAGCGGCCATGCACGTCCAGGTTGTACCGGTGCACGTGACGACATGACTCGGAAAAAGTTGAAATTGCATTCTTGTATTCAAACTTAACAATGGACATCGAACGCGAGTCCACCGACCTCGTCAAACGAGAATTCCTCGCTGTCCTCCTCGCTGGCTTTGGAAACGAGTAATGTCTTTTCTTTCCCGCATTTCGTTATCTTATCCGTTCCAGGCTTCTTCCTCTGACTAGTGATCATGGAGATGAGCCATGTCCAAAGTCCCTGCTCCCAGTCGCGAACAAACCGATGATTGACTATACTCTCACTTGGCTGGAGCAAGCTGGCATCAAAGGTGCGTTGTTCTTTGCTTCGATCTTTCGAATTTCACTCATGTCTGCCGATAAGATGTGCTCTTAATCTGTCCTTCAGTTCATCGCCCGGCGATATATCACCATATACACTCTGGCGCCTCACTTTCGCTCTCTTCACTGCGGATAGACCTACAAACATTCGACGAATCTCAAGATACCAGTGTTGGAACATGCACTCTCCTCCGCCATTTCTCAAGCCGTATCACAGAAGACTTTGTGCTCGTGCCTTGCGATTTCATTCCTTCACCATCTCTGCCTTTGAGCATCTTACTCAACAAATTCCGCGCCGACGCGATTTCTGATGGCTCAATTGCAACAACTTGCTGGTTTGCCGATCACAAACCTGAAAAGGGTGCATTCCCAGAGGAATGGGGCCCTCATCCTCAACCTTCGCCTATCGTCTGGGATGAGGCGTCTGGAACTTTGCTACATATTGACACGCCTGATGACCAGGATCGAAATGGAGAAGAGATTGAGTTGCGAATGGCTTTGTTGTCACGGTGCGTCTTTTGCTACCCTTGCTAGTACTTCACCTGATCTGTCTGTCGCAGATATCCTCGAACAAAACTATCTACCAGCTTCCAGGATTCGCACGTATATGTCTGCCGACGATCTGTCCTGGATGCGCTACATGAAAAGCGGCATTTTGATTCCTTTCGAGAAGAGTTCCTTCCGTGGCTGCTGAAAGTCCAGTATCAACGCACACGGAGAACGAAATATGCTCGATGTTTGTGTCTCGTGTGTATCTTGACCTGTCTACCTTCTTATTCCCTACGCGCAACGCAGACCTCAATCCCATCACTAACACTACATCGCAACGCCTCGCACTAAAACACTCGACGATGTCGAAAGAGACGAGTGCTTCCAACGATTCATTTGGCACCCTTCTGTCGAAAGATCCCTCTATATCCGTTCCGCCCTCGCCGACAGACGGCGATGATGATCATGGAACGTCCAACAGCTTTAGAGTTGGGGTGATCATTCATCGCGCTAGTGCTGGATTCGCTGTCCGCGTCAACACTATCCCCAATTTTCTTGAAATCAATCGAAGGGTACGTGCCATGCGTGGAAAAGTCGGTATTCACTGTCCTCAGAATCTCGACACAGCTGCTCTCCCAAGTTACTTATAGTCTGCCCACGGAACCGAAAGACCGGTCGTTGATAGACCAAAAAGCTCAGATTTCGAGTGATACTATTATCGGCGGTTCGACACAGGTATCAGAACGGACAATGATAAAGAAATCTATTATTGGGCGCCACTGTGTGATAGGGAAGATGGCCAAAATAGTCGGATGCGTGTTGCTGGACCATTGCGTGATAGAAGACGGGTGAGTTAATGACCAGGCGCGTGTTTGGCTTTGGCTAATTGTTGCTGTAGTGCAAAGCTCGAAGGATGCATATTGGGCAAGAATACAAAGGTCGGCGCCAAGGCAGAGTTGTCGCGATGTGTCACTCAGGCTGGGTACGAGGTCAGCGCAGGAGGTACGAACATCTTTTCTAATGCTTGCCAGGTATTGACGCAGCTTCAACGTAGAAACCGTCAAAGGAGAGAAGCTGGACGTCTCAGATTGGACAGCCGCCCCCGACGACGACGACGACGACGACGATAACGCCAGTGAGGACGAAGATGATGGAAGTGACTGAGATAGAATGTTTTTAGTCTTATTTCTGCATCAGAAACTCGGTTGGTTTTTTTTGCATCTTTTCTCAGGATGATGAACATAAGATGTGAATTCAAATTAAATACATCGGCACTCGTTCATCCTGCTCTCTGTGACGTATGACCTGGCATCTGGTTTCCAAGACCTTGTGAGAAGCGTCCACCACGACCACCTCGCGCACCTCCTGGAAAGAAGAAAACATGAATGATCCCGAAAACAAGAAAAGTAAATGAAGGTGGTAACGTACCGCGAGCACCCCTAGTCCTCTCGCCACGACCTCTGCGTTCCTGAGCCTGTTCGCCACGCTTGTCGCCCTTGGCCCCATCAGCCCGGTCGCCCCAGCCGCCAGTGCCACCCATCTTGATGTCCAGAGATTTTTCGCTTTGTTCGACCATGGCCGCGAGCTTCTCTGCCACTGTCTGCGCTAGTTGCTGTGTGCGCGAGAGCTCGATGCGGTGGAACACGACAACGTCGCCGGACTGATCCAGCGAGGCGGAGAGCTCCTCGTTCCAGATCATCTTGGAGACGATCGAGGTCACGGTGCGTATAGGGAGGGAAAATGTCCGCGAGAGCAGCAAAATAGAGAGAGTGCTGTAATGCGGAGCGTACGTGAAGAGGTAAGTGCGCAGGCCTTGTTCTTGTATCCGCCTTGAATAAACGATCAGTAAGAAAGCAGTAAGGCTAGAGGAAAGGGACGAACTGAGCGAGCATCTCCTTGACGCTTGCAGCCTCCGGCATAAGACTCCATATCTTGATGCTCTGGATGAGGTCGCGGCATTGTTCCCATTCGCCGTCCTGTAGAGCCTTGCTTGCCTGCATGATGTGGTCGCGAGTGCTTTCGGGGGGTCCGGTGAACACTTGGCGATCGGCGAAATCGAGCAGGCGGCGGAAGGGTTTTGAGATGGCTTTGCGCTTGAGTTCCTCAGAATCGATGCTGGCGAGGAGCGGTATCTCGACTAGCATGCTCGACACAAGGAAGGCAGCCTCCAGTAGCTCCGTGTTGATGTGCATGTGGAACGGCAGCTGGCGCTGCTTCTCAGCCTTTTCCTGCTCAGGGGTGAGAACTTGAAAGCGTTGCTGGTGGACGCCTTGGGCGAGGAGCTCCTTGACGCGTTGAGTGGTGAAGATGTCTTGGAGCGTCGCCTGGGCCTCCTTGATGAGTCCTGATCGGAATGCACACAGACCAAGCTGGACGACGGTGCGATTGTACAATATTTGAGTCGCGACGTCCGCTGAGTGAATAGATTCCTGTAAGTGGGACATGAGGAGCATGTCGCGGGCCGTGTAAAAGTCGTTGTGCAGCGCATGGTGGTAGATGTGGCTAAGCATCGCACGGGTCCTCAGTAGCGAGTTGCCGGATTTGTAGAGGTAGACGCAGAGAGAGTGGATGAGCGCCGATGTGGGACCTTGTACAGAGAGTATCATGTTGGGCTTGAACTCCGACGCGTCTGCAGCAGCCTCGAGGGCCTGTACCACAGGATTGGGCTGGTCGATAACACTCAGCACCGTTGATTTCATGAATTCGAGACAAGGACACTGACCTTGGAGTAGATGTGTTCGAGGCGTCGCATGATCACGCGACCAAGGGGTTCATCCTGCTGGGTCTTCTCGTAGAAGGCCTGCGCACGACAGATGGTGCAGTAAAGCACCTTTTCGTCTTTCAGGCGATCGACGTACTCTGTGCCATGGGGATCAATGTTTTGCAGGCTCCGCGTGAACTCGTCGTCCAATCGATCAATGAAGCTGATGATGCTACCCCGGATGCGGACAATGCCGCCCTCCGTTGCAGGGGATCGCTCAATCGACTCGTCGTAATCGTCCGTGACTTCTTGAATGGAGTAGTTACCATCGGCAGCGATGATGGAGACAAGTTGATCCACCTCACGCTGAGCAGAGAGCCAGAGCTCTATGGGCATATGAGTAGCAACAGAAGAGTTGTAGTCGAATCGAGAGGAGATGAGGGCTAGGAGGACACGTATACGTTGATACGAGGTGACGGCAACTTCAAGAAGCTTCTCGAGGATGCGAATTTGTTCGGCACGATCAGTATTCTGGACAGACCACATGAGACACAGGACAGAGAAAACGAAGGCTACCGAACCCACTTTCTTTCCACGAGCGTCCTGCACAGCTTGCAAGTTTTTGAAGATGCCCTCGGCCGTAAACTGCATGACCTTGCCTCCCTTGCCAACGGTTGTGAAATCGTCGGCTTCGTCGGCCTCTCCAACTTGTGCAGCGGGTCGTTTCCCAGGTGCGACGGGTTCAGGAGCCATGACGGCCGTGTATTCGCGCTCGAAGGCCTCGGGATCCTGTCGCCCAATAAAAATGAAGGATGTATGGAATAATGCAGCAACTTACGTGTTGAAATTTCTTGATCTCGACTTCATACTCCTTGAGGGCTTTTTTCACCTTTTGTTTGACAGCTGTGAGTGCTTTGGCGTTGGTCGCATTCATCTTTTTTTTTGCCTCCTTCTCCTTTGCGACAGCCGTGTTGAGAGACCCTTCAAGGCTAACGAGTGTCTGGATATAGAAAGGGGGGACAGGCTCGGCGACATTGTGTTGCCTCTGAACCATACGGGCCAGTTTGTCGAATTCTGCGGGAGACCATTAATTTGTGTTTCGGTGCAATCGAGACGAGAACGGTACCGTTAGAAATGGTGACCCAGTCGTTGATTTTAAGGCCATTGTCTAGAGCTTTGCCAGTTGCTTTCATCTCATCCAATCGCCTCTCCGACGCACTCTTGATGCGGACACCTGGTGTCTCACCGTCGTCGCTCTCTTCGTCGTCGGAATCATCGACAGTAGGGAGGCCTGAACGGCGTGGATGTGGCGCATCGCTGTCGCTGTCACTCTCCTCGTCAGAATCGGAGTCACTGGAATCGGAGCCGGCAGTTTTAAGAAATCTGGACATGGAGCCTCCAGCGGGCTTTGCTGTGGACGCGGTGGGACGCTGGGGGATGTCCTCAGCGCCGCTGGACATGGACTCATCGTCGGAGGACTCGCTGTCCGAGTCGGAATCGCCTGCTTGTCTGAAGAATCGCGACATTGCCTATAACTTTTGGCGTAGCTTATGCTGGTACGAGCAGAACAAGTCAAAATTTAGAGTTCTCGGCTAACTCCGAACACAAATAATCAATCATTCAAATAAAATATTTGTTATTTTTACAATTGACGGTATCGTTCAGCAATATATCCTTCTCCTCCCCACAGCGTCAATAGTCCAACCGTCACCGCCGACACTATGCGCCGATCCCATGTAGGCCTTCCCCAGTTCACGTATGAAAAGTATCCCACTGTTCCCAGCAGTGCAGCATTGACTGCAAAGGCCTTATTACACGCACGCTTGTCACCATTGTTGTTGCAACTCACCTAGTCCAACGATGCCGCCGAGGACTCCAGGGCGGAGAATTTGTTCGCGAAGATGCTTGTAAATCAACGTCCCTTCCTCCTTTGAACGGCGTTCTTCAGCCTGCCCGCGAGCAGTTTGTCGGTATTTTTCTGCCGCATATCCTTCTGCAGACAAAAGAGCGACGGTGGCTGCCACAGTCGAAGATACGACAACGCGGTCACGCCGGAGGTGGGGTTGAGTGTAGAAAGCGCGGCCTGCGCCGGCCAGAAGTCCCAAATTGACTACGAAGATACATCAGCATATGTTTGCGTTAGCAGAAAGCTGACGCACCAAGCCCAACGAGACCTCCTGCTACGCCGGGCCGGAAGAGGTAGTGCTTTGTGACCTCCCATAGATAGATGCCTTCCGCCTCAACCTCTTTGAGTCGCCGGTTGGCCTTTTTCTTCTTTTTGGATGGATGTGGGTCGTCATCCTCGTCATCATCGCTGTCGTAGATAGGGTGGCGCGCCTCGGATGATATGGTCGCAGGGTTAGGTACGAGTTTCACCTTGGCGGTGTCGTCGGCGGTATTAGAGGCGGTAGGGGGGGTGGTATTGAGGAGGGCGGGATCTGGCTGGGGCTGAGAACGGTGAGGACAGCGAGCAAGGGGACATAGACGACGAGCGAACCTGTTCTGAAGGAGGCGGGGCGTTGGTAGCGGCGACTGAGGCGTACGACATGGCGAACAATGGGGAGCGCTGGCGAATGTCTCGAATCCATGTCTTATATAGGCATGCTGCCGCTACCATGACGTCATACGCGTCATCGCCCAATGTAGAAGGCAGATTTCCTATTACGTATCCTATGTGATATCTAGAAAACATCAAGCGAGTGTGGACAGTCAGCCGCCGAATGTCCGTGGCTCTCGCAATCTTCACAATATAGATCCTCCACTGACCGCAGCGTTACCGGCGCCTCCTTGTTCAGTACATCGCAGCTGAAGATGTCGTGCCCCGGCCGCTCGCAAATCTCACACACCTGCTCCCCTCCAACTCCTACCGTGCTCCGCGAGTCAATCGTATCTGTGCTGCTCTTTGACGACTTTTTACTCTGTCGTGCCAGCTTCTCTCGCATTCGTTCCAGTTCCTGTTCAAGTTCATCCTCGCGGTATATCTGCAACTATCTGATCAGCGTCACAATACACCACAACCCCACTGATCGCACCTTGGACTCCACCAACGCTTCCAGCTCACTAATCTCCTTGTTGAGCTGCGCGAATAACCTTAGAGGAAGATATGATATAGCGAGTCAAGCAACAACTTACATCGTGGATCGTCCGCGCGCTTTTCATCTCAGCGTCGACGAGCTTCTTGCGCAACTGTTCCTGCTCCATCTAAATCTCGCGTTAGACCAGACCAACCTCCTCGTTAGCACACTAACCTCCAGTCGACTCTGTTGTTCCTTGAGTTTTCGAGGCGAGTCCTCGCTCCCACCTCGTAAGCTGTCAACAATCTCTTCCTGGTCCAGACTCTTGTCCAGGTTCTCTTCCAAGATTTGAACCTCCTATATTTGAATGTTAATGCGATCGTCCCACGTACTTGGCGATGATTGCTTACCTGGCGAAGCTGATTCGCCTCAGACGACAACAATTGATTTTCAGATTCCAAAATCTTGATCCGTTGAGCGGACGCTAGGTTTTCTTTCTGAAGCTCTTGGACGATGTGTCTAAAAGAATTAGAGGTTAAGAAAAAGATAGCGAGATGCTAGCGGTGTCCCTTACTTGAGACCAGTTATTTCCTCGCGAGCGGCTGATAGGTCGTATTTCGAGGATGGCGACGCAGGTATTGGCCGCAACGCGTCCTGCAAGCCATTATTGATCGTCGCGTCCCTGTTGTTCTTTTTCCTCAGGGTCTCCAGTTCTTTCGACGTTTCATCCAATGATTGCGACAGGGCGTCGAGTTTCACTGTCTGGTCACAGAGCTTCTCTTGCAGCTGACGGGACCATGAGTAAAAGAAGCCTCAAGTCATTCACAATACGCACCAGTGTGTTTTCCCGCCTGACTTCGGATATCTCAGAGCCTGCACTAACAGCCATTTGCTCACGCGCACGGTACTGTTCAAGAGAGTCCTGCAACTTTGTGATTTCTTCCATATACCGGACTTTGTCATTAGCAGCGCGTTGAGCGGCTTCCGCGACTCGATAAGATAGATCACCGCCAGTGCTATTGGCTACCAAGCCATCCAGATTCTGCGATGGTGTAAGATACACATATTAGAAAGTTCTTTGCGGACTTACCGCCAGCTCTGCTCGTAGGCCTTCGACCTCTGCTCTCGCATTCTCGAGGGCGACTGTGCTCTCCCGAAGCGCTTCCTCGATCTCCTCGACCCGGCCCCGCGCGTTCGCCTCGGATTTCAGCACCCGCTCGACTTCTTTGCGTCCATCGCTCAGCTCCTTCCTCATCGCGTCTTCCTTTTCCTTCAAGCGCTTCATCCGCTCACGCATCACCGCCTCATCCCTCTCTGCTGTCGCCTGTGCATCCTCGATGGTGTCTTCCATGGTGGCGATCTTGCGTTGCAAATGAAGGACCTGCTCACGAAGCGTTTCATTGTCGATTTCGGCTGCGGACGATACCCCGAACGAGGCGGGGGGAGGGGATGATGCTTTCTGGGCATTATGAAGTCTCGTTTCCAGTGTAATGATCCGTTGCTCAAAGTCATAACGCTGGCTGTCAGCGGCATTGAGACGTTCCTCGTACAGAGCGATGGTTTCCTGGGCGAACAGAAGATCACGGATTAGCATTCTCGAACCCTGTTGAAGAGTGATGAAACTTACTTGACCGGCTGAACGCAACTCATCGATCTGCGTTCCCAGTTCATTCTTCTCGTCCTGTAATTCTGCAGACACGGCGGCTAATTTCAACTCCAAAGATGCGATCGTCTTGTCCTTCGCCATGATAAATGACTCGTTCTGTTGAATGTTTATTCCCTGGGTATCGACCTGGGCCTGCAGCTGTGATACCAGAGTGAGTTTAGTGTCAAGTTTTGCCTGGAGTGCGGCGAGGGTTAGCTCTTTGCCATGGTTCTGATCCTCCAGCGCTGATATTGTTCGGCGTTTGTCCTCCTCCAGTGAATTGAGTCGCGTCCGCTCTCCTTCGAGGTCATCTTTAGATGCAGCAAGAGCTGCCTCAAGAGTCGTGATTTTACTGACTGCATCATTTCGCTCCTGCTGAACAGCCTGGAGTTTAGCGAGGTGATCTGCACCTGCCTCAGCCGTAATCGTAGGAGGTTCGACTGCGCGTAGGCGCTCGTTATCGTATTCCAGAGCGTCGATTCCGGATTGGAGTTGATCGACAATTCCTCGATCATCTGCACTTATGGATCGAATCGATGCAACCGAGTCGGAACGGGCGGACGCCGTTGCGCTGGCTGATTTGAACAAAGCGCCCCGTTCTTGAACCGGCTTCCCGTAGACATCCGACTCCAAGCTATCGCCCGCGGAATGGTCGTTTAAAGACACGGAACGCGAAGACATAGGCGAAGCAGGTGGGGGCATCGCAATCGCACTAGGTATTCTGGCCCGAGGTGTGCTCAATGAGGGTCGGTTCTTGTTCGGTGTCGGCAGCCCCCCACCTATACCCGATACACGGCCACCGAGTCCGGGCTTGGGTGTTGAGAAGGGAGATCCAATGGATCGTGTTGGTGACGCCGTACTTCGTTGATAGTGTGAAGGTGATGACTGGGAACGTGTAGGACTGTCCAGATCCGTAACCTGTCGCGGGCTACCAGATGCAGCATCACGAGAGCTTAGCTGCTTTGCCGTCATCGACATATACTTGGAGGCCCTCGATCCGGCTGTAAACTGCTCCAGGGGAACAGGAACTTCCGGTTTGGATGCGGTAGACTTTGCCAGGGTACGACGAGCACGAGCAGCAGGAGTCGTTCCTGGTGTGATACGACCTGATGAAAAGGAGGGAGTTACCCGTCCACTTATGGATGGTGTTATACGCCCGTTAGATAACGAGGATGACGTTGTCATACGAGATCCCGATATCGACGAAGAGCCTGAAGGAGTCATTCGCCCAGATAGAGCTGGCGTCACACGTCCTCCGCGCGAGGATGCGACCGACGGCGGTCGCGGAATAGCGCCTACACCAACCGTCGGTGGCGAGAGTTTGGTTGTCGCGACAAAGACTCCACAATTGTCAGGACAAGAAAAATACTGAATCCTACAAGGCGATGGAGATCACGATGAGAACAGTGGAAATTAGCTAACGGAATGGAACACGCGCCAATGAAGACAGCCGTACCAACTCACCCGTTGACCGTTCCATTGTTTTTCCCTTTTCCTGAAAAGCCCCCACTGAACTCCACACCAGCCCAAAGCCCAAGCTTTCCTTCAATTTCCCCGACATATCTCAAAGTTCCTTCATATCCAAGGGATTCAATTCTCACGTTGTCTCCAACTTCGAAGGCTCGCGGGGCGCTTCTTGCAAAGACGTCGGAGTGCCGACTGGGCGGTCGACTTGGTGGTCGTGCAGAGACGGGGGTTTTCGCTCGCTCTCTGGGATATGTGGAGCTTGTCGTTGAAGATGTAGACGCAACAGAAGAGGGGCGAGCTGCAACAGAGCGGCGGCCAGATTGAGAGATGGATGCAGATTGTGGGGAGAGTGAGGCAGACGAAGCACCGTTGGTATAACTGGAACGATGTTGCGCGGGGTCATTGGCCTTGATGGCATCCGCGAAGGCGCGAGACATGTATTCAACGTCTGCTTGCGGTGCATTTTGTTGAATTACGGTAGACGATGCACGAGAGCGGCCGGGAGTAGGAATACCGCTTGCTCGTCCTGGCCCAGGGATCCCAGACTGTCGAAGTTTACCAGGAGTTGCAGACATGGCACGGTTTCAACCCAAACGTGCAACAATTCCATAAACAGCTCCACGTGCTTGAGGGGATGCATATCGAATCGAATCGAAATTGGAATTGAATTCCCGACTGCGTTACATCAGCAACTCGGGGCGCGGGGTGGAGGAACGCGAAAATTCGATGTACACTCGTACTTTTTCTTAAGAGGCCAATTGCTAACTCCACCCCCCCTCCCCTCCTGCCATACTAGGCAATTTTTCAGCACAAGGTGGCGATCAAACCATGCCAAAAAATGCACAGTAAGATATGACGGGATGGACTGGACACAATGAAATTGTTTTGTTTTTTGCAGAACTGATAAACATATCTGTGAAAGCACTAAAATGTTGAGACTAGTTGTGAGAATATATTTGCTTTTAAGGAAACTACAAAATTAGAAAAAACAAAAACAAAAAAACAAAAACAAAAACAAAAAACAAAAAAACGAAGAAACGAAAAAACGAAGAAACGAAAAAACGAAGAAACGGAAAAACGAAGAAACGAAAAACGAAGAAACGTAAAAACGAAAAAACGAAAAACGAAAAAACGAAAAAACGAAAAAAACGAAAAAACGAAAAAATCAAAAAATGAGAAATGAGAAAACATGTTCAGCAAATGAGCAGAAGAAAACTTGAGAAATGAAAAACGAGAAAATGAATGTAGCAAAAGAGAAAATGAAAACTTGAGAACTTGCAAAAGCAGGTCATGTGATCAATGTGCTACATGGCAACATGCCACATGGTGGAGGTCAAAAGCTCATTTCAGTATCATGGACAACACTATACCTGTGCCATTGGAAACAATTTGTCAGGCATATTTTTACCTTGGACGCATTGTCGATGTCACTTTTCGCACCCAACTAGGTGATGTTGCTAGCTTAGAGGCTCATAAGGCAGAGTGCCTTCGAGTACTTAACAGGATTCACCAAGTGTGTGCTTTGGTTCTTCATAATTACCTTGTCTAATGACTGCTGCACTATGCTATTATTCTCCAAGAAGACTTGAGTGCCATGATTGCTGGTGTCAATGCTATGTTGTTCTCCCTAGATAAGGCACGGACACTTTCTGCCGACCCTTTGAATGCACTCTTCCTATCTGTGACACAGTACATTTATACTGGACTCCCTGGGTGACCGCTGATGTGCACCATCCAAGACTGAGCACCGACTGACGTTGATATGCACCCTCTACGGCTGGTCACCGACCGACCGGTCTGACCACAATAAACCGCTCAAAAAGCACACGCGACAACAGCGACCGACTCGCCGACCAAACACGATGTACTCGACTCAACCAATCCCGCCCTCTCGACCTTCGGGAATCGAAGTAGCCATGTAATCAACCAGCGACTACGCACGTTCATCCACCAGATGTCAATACCCGCCTTGGCGCCTTACCGATGATGCATTTACCGGCGAACCATTCCGTCTCCACGGCACAGATCTGACCGTCTCACAGAGTTCTGCAACCACCAGCTTCCCTGATAATGTATCCGACCCGACACTGGTATCCGATCAATAGCACACCACCCCCGACTGGTTAGGCACGCGGTACCAGACTTGGCGACAACCCAACGTGAAACGCCTGCATGGTCGCACTAAGAGTCGGTGATCTTATCTTACCATATAAAGCATGCCCATGTAATACATACAGCCCCCAGTGAATTACAGCCCGTATTTTCCCTCATATCCAGAGTTAACAGTTCAAAAACCGTCGTCTCTATCGCCTCCGAACCGTTGATAGTGCTAGAAGGCCTGTAGGTGCTGTACACAACAACAAAACAACTAACAACTATGGGGGGCGAGAAATGTTAAAAGTTCCCAAACACGCGAGTGTGCAGGGCTTGTAAGGGTTTGTTTGACGAAGGTAAGAGACGATCCGACTCGTAGCTAGTCGAACCGACAACAACGCGACGGGGGCGATGGACCGCGACGTTCCCAAGTGGAACGGGTCGGCGACGCGACTTTGGGTGTCGGTCGTGCGACAACGAGACGAACGAGGTTAATACGGAGAACTCACGGGTTCGGGCGACGAGTACGAGGCGACAGAGACAACAGTTACGAGGTTTACGACAGTGGCGACAGTTTATACGATGAGGACGGTGCAGAGACGACAGAGACGACGGTTTCGAGCTATTCACTCTGAGTGTGAGGGAAAATACGGGCTGTAATTCACTGGGGGAAGTAGGTAATACATGGGTATGTTTTTATACTATACGACCGACTCGCCTCGTGCGAGCCGGCGAGGCAGGTGTTTTTACTGGTTTATTGGGAGAAGCGCTGCCAAGCTTGGTACTGCGCGACGCTTTTCAGAGAGTGTGGCGCTCTTCGGCTCGGCCAAGGGGCTTTTGATCGGCTCGAGGCGTCAGGTCGGATGTATGATCGGTGGTGGCTTTGCGATCGGTAGTGGCTCTTGGGTGCGGAACTCCGTGGTACGGCCGGATCCTTCCTGCGACTGGCTGGGCAACGGCGTTTCCTAAGATCATTTCAAATCGGGTTTGGTTGTCGCCGGGTTGAGACCTTGGCATACAAACGTGCGCGGTCGTTGACAGGTTATACGGTGTTCCGTGCTCCGTGCGCCCAGAGAGGAGAACTGGTGTTTCAAGTTACTTTGTCTCTTGGTCGGTGCGTCGGTTGTTTGGTCGTTTTGTCGGTCGGTCGGTCGTATTGTCAGTCGGTCGGTTTAGCGCTTTGATCGCATTCGGGGCCGTGTTCGTCGCGGTGATGGGCACCGTCCCGCGCTGTACACCGAACCTGCCCATAATACGGACATCAACCGCTGCGCCACGACGAACACGGCCCCGAATGCGATCAAAGCGCTAAACCGACCGACTGACAATACGACCGACCGACCGACAATACGACCACACGACCGACGCACCGACCAAGAGACAAAGTAACTTGGAACGCCAGTTCTCCTCTCTGGGCGCACGGAGCACGGAACACCGTATAACCTGTTGACAACCGCGCACGTTTGTATGCCAAGCTCTCAACCCGGCGACAACCAAACCCGATTTGAAATGATCCTAGGAAACACCGTTGCCCAGCCAGTCGCAGGAAGGATCCGGCCGTACCACGGAGTTCCGCACCCAAGAGCCACCGATCGCAAAGCCACCACCGATCATACATCCGACCCGACGCCTCGAGCCGATCAAAAGCCCCTTTGCCGAACCGAAGAGCACCACACTCTCTAAAAAGCGTCGCGCGGTACCAAGCTTGGCGGTGCTTCTCCCAATAAACCAGTAAAACACCTGCCTCGCCGGCTCGCGCGAGGCGAGTCGGTCGTGTAGTATAAAAACATACCCATGTATTACCTACTTCCCCCAGTGAATTACAGCCCGTATTTTCCCTCACTCTCAGAGTTAATAGCTCAAAACCGTCGTCTCTGCCGTCTCTGCACCGTTCTCATCATATAAACCGTCGCCACCGTCGTAAACATCGTAACCGCCGTCTCTGTCGTCTCGTACTCGTCGCCCGAACCCGTGAGTTCTCCGTAATAAACCTCGTTCGCCTCGTTGTCGCACAACCGACACTAAAAGTCGGTTAACGACCCGCTCCGCCTGGGAACGATCGTATTCTATCGCATCGCCGTCGGTTCGACTAATTACGAGTCGGATCGTCTTTACTTTCATCAAACCACCACTTTCAAACCCTGCACACTCGCGTGTTTGGGAACTTTTAACATTTCTCGCCCCCATAGTTGTTAGTTGTTTTGTTGTGGTGCACAGCACCTACAGGCCTTCTAGCTCTATCAGCGGCGCCGCGGTTGATGTCCGTATTATGGGCAGGTTCGGTGTACAGCGCGGGACGGTGCTCATCACCGTTCTCATCGTATAGACTCGTCGCAAACCGCCGCAATCGTCATCACCACCGTAATAGGCTTTCAAAGTCCGGTCCGGTCCGGTTTTTTGACCATTTTGGCCACAACCGGGACCTGGACCGGTTGGGAACTTACAAAAAAAGTCCGACCGACATACTGGACCGTGCATGACCGGTTGTCATCGGTTGCATCAACCCCCGGGACCGGTTTGGACCGGTTACAACTGAACCGGGTCACAACCGGTCGAAGACGGTTGCAACCGGTCATAACCGATGACCAGGCTATACGAAATCACTCAAGATACATATACTAAAAGCATGTACGTGATAATGGAAGGGTGAGCGATAGGGAAAGAACGAAGCTTAATGAATATTGTGACTACAGCTACATGTCCTCCTGGTCCCACCCCTCCAACTCTTCATCGGCCGCAAAAATACTCTCGAACTCCTCCTCAACCACCTCAATTTCCTGCGAGTTGCTCTTCGCGTGATCAATGAGCTGGGGACACCATGCTGCCTTCATAATTTGGAGTTCCTCGAAGATGATGGCACCGAGTCTTGCACGGCGGTCAGTAGCAGTCAGCTTGGCGCTCGAGAACACACGTTCGCAGGGAACAGAGGATGCTTGGCTAGGGAGAATGTCGAGGGCAATCCGAGCTAGTGTGGGATAAAGCTTCGCGTGCACCTGTTGTAGAAATTAGGATCAGTAATACTGTAATAGAGGTAATTCGCTGAGGCACGTACCGACCACCAGGCGACAATATCAGTATCTCGCGTGACATCAGCAGGGACATCCTTCAGGTAGCGACGGAGCTCGGACTGCCAATGGCTGTCGGTTCCATCCGTTAGGAGTGTGAGTCGGTGTCGATCGAATTCGGACAGGAACGAATCTTCGCGATCTTCGTCAGATGCCGCTGGAGGTGGTCGGCTTGATGAAACGGTTGGCTGTTGGGGGCGTGTCCGCCAGTATTCAGCCATCTAAAACGTTTAGTGCTGCAAATCCTGTAGAATAATTAATGGTAAGAACTCACTGCATTGTCAACAATGAGTTCAGCCTCGGCCTGCCAATTCTTCGCATCTAAATTACCATCGGCAATCTCAGCCGCTTGTTCAACCATCCCTCCCCACGCGAGCTTGATGTACTGGATCTTGAAATAAGGATGCAACACTATAACTTCGGTTTCAGCAATAAAGAACACATAAAAATGAGGAACTTACCGAGAGCGAGGACATAGGCCGGTTTCTCGTCAAATCTCGAATAATATTTGTTTAACTTATCGAGGCCGCACTGAATGGCGGCATGATAGAGCACGTACATTGGATTCTTGAGTTTCGCTTCCCATAACGTCTGCAGATCCTCGAGTGCTGGAAGCGCGCGGTATAGTGTCGGTTGCTGCTCGGCGGAGAAGTGATGTAGGACACAATTAGAATCCTGCGAGGATGGTTCAACAGATCATGACACGGAAAGAAAATAGATGGGACCTACTGCAAGGATTGTTTTCGCTTCATGTACTCGGGCCCAATCCGCCGACGTCAAGGTGAATGCTGACCAGGCGATCTTCTTTGTGATGCGTCCATTGGATCGGATAGTAGTGATAGGGCCGTAGAGTCGGTCTGCGCCCGATGTGAATAGATCGATGGCCTGTTGGAGAATGGGTGAGAGTGCAAGGCACAAGATCATATGAAAGGCTTACCTGACGAAGCTTGTACGCCCTGTCGAGCATGTTGTAGGCTGATCCCCAGCGAACATTGCTGTGAAGCGTAATCTTGAGGGGTTTTGTGATGCCGCATTCAAGTTGTTGCCCTTCGAAGTACTGAATGCGCTGACCCGATGCCTGTATCTAGAGTAACCAATGGATCATCGATCTAATTGATTTCACACGAGACCACACACCTTGATTGCGAGCGTGCGGATTGCCGCGATCGTGTCAAGACTCCCACCCAGCACGCGATTGGTAGGTTCTGATGGGTCGTATTCCCAAATGGCGGTGGCGGTTTCTACGGCGGCCAGTTTTGTGATGTAGCCCATAACGTCAATCGTGGCAAGATTTACGACATGTTCTAGGCACCCCAGCTGGTTTTCAAAGGCGGACCAGGTGGGGAGTTGACGAAGGTTATGTTGCGATGCAATGGTATCGCATATCTTGTTGTTCGACGATGTGTTGTCTAGTGTAACTGTATATAGCTGCTCACATCAGAATGCGACGCTTGAGGGTCTGAAACGACCATCGTACCTTGGAATCTGATCGGGACATGATACCCACGCGATCACACAACCCCACAAAGTATCGCCCAAGATTACTACCAGCGTGCGTCCCGTGGATCAATCGGAATCCAACAACCTCCGCGCGCAAGGTCCATTTGCCAGAATCATCGACATCGATCCAATGCGCGGTCATTCCTAGATAACCATATTTCGTTGTGTCGGCACTCCATCCATCGGCGGTGCAAGATACCTTGCCAGGGGCCTTCTATCAAAGAATAAGTATGAATGGATACATAGATGTAAGTCATCACTCACCTCTATGTCTCGCTTGAGGTCGTTGAGGCGCTCGACGAAGGCATTGTGGATGAACGCCCTGACCTCGTGTGAGCTTGGTAGATCGGCCCGCCTTGCCTCCGGACGCATGGACACCAGACAGTTTCGGAATGATGCCTTGTCTGCAAGTAGAAGGGCCTGGACCGCCAGGTCTATCAGAATGTTCCATTGGACGCTGGGGTTGGAACTGACCTGGTCGTCGCACGCCACATGTACTGACACTGCCTTCAACACCCCCGCCCTCGTGAACTCTTTGGGCGCGTTCACCTTCACAAAATCCAACTTCCTCTGCCCATCCTTTTTTGTCTGCTCATTTCGTGCCTTCTGCACCTCGAGAGGAATACAACGGGTGGCCATGGGAATCTTCGGCTTCGCAGCATCACAACGCCTCTCATACTCCTCGAAATGAAAACTGGCGATATGGCCACGGCACGTCGAGTTCGACCCCAGGAAGAAGCATTCACGGCGAGTTTTCTTTGGCCGCAACTTTTCCTGGATGGATGCCTCTGTCTCAGCCCTGGTTTTCACGGTAAGCATAGTTCCTCGACTCTTATACAGTCACTGAACTCACCGGCATATCAAGCACCATTGTCCCTCCAAAGTCTCGAACTCGCCTTTTCCACAGGGGAAGCTGGCTTCAAGCCTATCACTGAACACGGTCAGGAGGTCGCGCGTAGAGTCTTTTTTGCTCGGAGCCGCACGCTCAGGTATGCCCTGGGCTTGTCGCTCGTCGAGATCCTGAAAATATTACAAGGTGAGTACCCCGTTGCTCAGTCACTATACTGTCAGACTAACCTCTTCCTCCTGTGCCCCATCGTCGTCTCCAGGTGCCTCCCCTGGCTGTGGTCCATCCTCCACCTCCTCCGAATCATCGCTGACCGCCTTCGACTTCGCCTTCGCCCTTGCCTTGGCCTTACTCTTGGCCTTTCCTTTCTTCTTTGGCAGCGCTGGCATGTCCTCCTCCGACGTATCCCCCGCGTCACCTCGCTTGGTCCGCTTCCTCCTGCTTCGGCGAGGTGAGGCATCTTCTTCCTCTTCCTCACTGCCCGAGTCGTCGTCGCTAGCCGCACGCTTCTTGCTGTTAGTGGTGGACCGAGTAGTGACCTTCGTTTTCGGATCGGTGAGTGGCTTCGCTTTCTTTATTTGGGTCTTCGGTTGATTACGACGTGACGGACCAGCTTTCGAAGGCTTCGCCATTGGAGGATCAGTACGAATTCGATGCTTCGGTTGGAGAGTAGATGGGGGTGAGCTCTTGTCAGTTGTCGGCCTGCTGCTCGCTCTTTAAGCAGCTGGCATGTATGCCCTGTGGTTTATATTACGAGTACACTCTGTCTGTAGCGTAAATTACCAGTGCTGCGCCCTGTAGTTATATTACGAAAGACTGTCTGGTGTCCCTGTGCCTCCTGAGGCCTGATGCCCCAGTGCGGTTGCAACCGGTCCCAACCGGTTCTGACCAGTTGCGGCGCGCAGCCCATTTGTGACCAACCGCAACCGCCAACTTCAAAAATCAGCCGCGACTGCAACTGCAAGTCCGGTTTTTTCCGGTTGCGGTCCGGTCCGGTTTCGGTTTTTTCCGGTTGGTGCAACTGGACCTCAAAAGCCTACACCGTAAACTCATAACTGCCGTCTCTGTCCGCTTGTACTCATCGCCCGAACCCGTGAGTTCTCTGTATTAACCTCGTTCATCTCGTTGTTGTGCCACCGACACCAACAGTCACGTCGCTGACCTGTTCCAGCTAGGAACAATTGCATACCATCACATTTGTCGCATCGCTGTCAGCTCGACTAATTACGAGTCGGACCGCCTTTACCTTCGTCAAACCCTCCTTTCAACCCTGCACACTTGCGTGTTTGGGAACTTTTAACACTTCTCGCCCCCTATAGTTGTTAGTTGTTTTGTTATTGTGCACAGCACCTACAGGCCTTCTAGCTCTATCAACGTACTAACCATTGCAAGTCACACCAAGGACCGAAGCAATGGACATGACTGAAGTACTGATCAGAAGTGTACCACACTGATTGGACGATCCCCTCTTTGGCACACGGGCTTCGGAATACCCAGAGAATCAGCCAGCAACCACGCACATTCGTATCCCAAACCCCTATGCTCAGCATAAATCACTCCCAAATTCGAAATTGTAAGGACACCCACTATCTTATCTAATATTGGTTATCTAATTGTATCTTATCGAGACGATTACGCTATTGTTTGGCAACACCTTCTGGTGTTGCCTATTTAATTCATTACATTAAATAAGTATAAACGACATTGTACACCTATACGTAGCAATCAACAGACTTGTCACGCTTACGTCTAGTGTGAACAACAAGGTCTCCAACGTCTGTAACTTCGTTACAGAAATACACTATGAAACACTCCTCTCCTGTGCATGCCCAGCCACGGCATTGATCTGGCCACCTCACGGAGCTCCGTGCCCATGGATCACTCGATCATATATCTGACCTGATGCCCACCCTCGATCAATAGCATGCCCATACATCCAACTCACTGCCCACATCTGATCAATAGTGCGCTGATGTGCTCCTTTCCTGGCTGGCCACCAACCATCATTCCCGACCATAATAAGTCGCTCAAAAAGCGTACACAATGAAACTGACCAACTTAGTGACCAGAACACAACCTACAGGGGTCAGACAGCATTTCCTCTTAGTTTCTGGGGAGCGGAATACCCGTATAATCAGCCAGCAATTATGCATGTTTGTGTGCCAAGCCCCAATAACTTCTCTCGATGACGCATTCTCCTGCATGCCTCTTCATCTCCTATTCGCGGCCCAGATCCAGCTGCCTCCTGGAGTTCTGCAATCACTATCTCCCTCAATTACATATCCGACCCGACTGTTAGGGCGACCTCACGAGCAGAGCTGAGTCGTACTGGCAGAGGGGAATCCGAAGTTATATTAAGTACAGTGAGGAATGTAAAGAGGGGCTTACCTGGCAGAGGGGAATCCGAAGAGAATAGACTAAGGATCCCCAATGCCAGTGGGCCGACTATATACGAGTACTGTACATAATAATCAAGGAATGGTCTGCGGCGCATGTATGGACACGTTCCCGACGCTGTCCGATCCTCGTGGCTCAGGGTACGGGCACGAGTTGGGACAGCCGACGTCGGGATGTCGGGTGGTCGGGATCGGCGTCGGGCGCGCGCAGGGAGAGATGGGAACGACAGGAAGTGTGTAAGTATATACACCGACGCTTGGGTCGGAGCGTCGGGGGTCGGGATCGCGAACGGTCGGGGGAGCGATCGCATGAGCGGGGGGACGATTGGTGAGCGTCGGAGGGCGCGAAAGGGAGTTCCCCTAACACCGACACTGGTATCCGATCAATAGCGTGTCCATACCGAACCTTTCATCTGAAAGGTGTTGCGTGGTACCAGACTTGGCGATGACCCTGCAGTAAACACCTGCATAGTCGCGTTAAGGATTGACAAACTTACTATACCACATAAAAAGACACCCCATGTAGTACATACGACCCCCAGTGAATTACAGCTTGTATTATCCCTCAAACTCAGGAGTCAACAGCTCAAAAGCCTCGGGGTCGTTTTGATCGTAAAACTTGTCGTAAACTGTCGCACTCATTGGCAAACTCATATTCATCATCATCATTCAGCCAGCCATCATTATCAGAACCCGTGAGTTCTCCTTGTCAGTCTCGTTTGCTTCGTGTCACACAACTGACACCCCAGTCACGTCTCCAACTGTCACTCATCGCAACCAATCACATATTGTTGTGTTCGTCGTAACCCAGTCAGTTCCACCAATTACGGGTCAGATCATACTTTACCTTCGCATCTCAACTCTTTCAAGCCTAGCACACTTGCATGTTCGGGAACTTTTAACACTTCTTGCCCATTTTAGTTGTTAGTTGTTTTGTTGTTGTGCACAGCACCTACAGGCCTTCGAGCTCTATTATTCTGGAGCCCACCGCGAGGGTTTAAAAACCATCACCAAACATGCAACCTCCTAAACACCTACAACTTGGCAATCATTCTGCCAGCAACTAGACAAGAAGCTAGAGCCCAAACCCTTCGTGCCAAAAGCAGCCCAAATTTTGGACAAGTTGACACCAACTCAGAATCTCTCTTCCCGTTCTTTTGCTTTGTAATCCCGCATCTTGTGATACACAACAACCTCATTCCCTTTTCTATAGCCCTCTTTCCAAACTACCGTCGCCCACCCTGACCAACCAAACACTGTCCCATGAGCCAACCGGTTGCACTGATCCCAACTTTGACCTCTTTGCATTGGAACCCCCTACTACCAATCAGGACATCGAGTTCAGACTCCCTTCCCTATTGCCTACATCTCCTGAAACCTCAGAATCTTCCTCGCCATCGTATTTTCCCTCTCTATCCTCCCTCCTGATACTAGCACACACTGTACTCTCTACAATGGAACAGTATAAGGTTGGTTCAGGCCTTATTTAGTCATTCCTAGCACAGCCACTCTCTTTAGCCTTTAACCTTGTACCACTGTCCCTACGCCTGTGTAGTCACCTTTTCTCACTATAAAATTGGGTCATACACACTTGGGGCATTGCAAGGTCACTAGTCTCACTGTCACTTTTACCAACGGCCACCAGTTATTGCAAAACCGATGCCTGTGCATGGGCATAGTTCGGTGCCGACGTTCACATCCAAGCATGTGTGTGAGCTCCAACAATATTTGTTAGATCTAGACCATCTATTCATCAAGAGCAACATTACCGACAAACAAGAGATGAAAATACACACTACCCAATACACCAACATTGATACCGCTGACCTATGGGAGTAACTCAAGGACTTCACCAATGGCAGCCATGCACATTGGTGGATTGCAATCATGGTACTATATCCAGAAGCTAGTAAAAAAAGGAAATATTCCATCACTGACCTCAACCTGCTAATCAAGGAACGACACGACTCGGGATCCAATCCAATAGCAAACTCAAAGAGTCTTACAGACACTTTCTCCTCATCACCCAATTCCTTGTTAGTAAAGACCGATTCTCACAGAATGAATACAACTGACAATTCTGCCATGCATTCCAGTCTGACCTATGGTCAAAAATACATTGCAAACTTGAAATTCTATTCTCAAACCACCACCCCGATGATTCCTATGCTACCAGAACCATCCGCGTGAGCAGCTGAACACATTCTCCATGGAACAAGCACCGTCTGACGACAAGAAGAGCCCGCACGTGTGCCACCACCTATCACCCCAGCAGATTGTTACTAGACACAGTCATGTCACCAACAATGGGCAAGCCCATCAAATAGGAGAAGCTCTATAAGAAGATCCACCTACTAGAACAGATTATCCAATGACTTGAACACACACAAGGGTCCAGCGATGGAAGTCGGCTGCATTGAACACCCCATTCATTTGGGGCATTAGGTATGCCCGACCACCCCATGATGTCCCCACCACCCCCAAGACACCTCCATGATGCCCCACCATCCCAACACCCCAGAATCAGCCCTCACAATGTCCCCACCATGCCCAGAATGCCTCCACGGTTGTAACAGGAGTTACAGTTTGGCAACCTTGCTGTTCATACTGCACGTAAGCTTGACTAGTCGTCTATTGCTATGTGTAGGTGATGCTACAAGGTCTTGTATATAATTATGTAATTTAGTTGATTAAATAGGCAACACGCCAAATAATAATGTAATCATCCAGATTAGATAGCGATTAGATGTAAGTGTCCTTACAATGATGCCCCAACATGTCTCAGCCCCCACAATGTCCCCACCACCCCACCACCCCATCCCAGCCCCCACAATGTCCTCACCACCCCACCACCCCATCCCAGCCCCCACAGCATCCCCACGACCCCCAGGACTCCTCTACAACACCCCTATCACCCCCACCACCCCCTTCATCCCCGCTCTCACGATGTTCCCACCACACTCAGGACTCTCCATCACCCTCACCACTCCCTTCCCAAACTATCCTCGTCCTCACGACTCCCCCACAATGTCCCCACCACCCTCAGGGCACCTCCATGATGCCCTTCCCACCCCCACAACGCCCCACCACCTCCACCATCCCAACTCAGTCCCCACAATGTCTCTGCCATGCCCAGAACACCTCCATGATGCCCCACCACCCCCCCACCCCATCTCAGGCCCCACAACGTCCCCATCACTCACACCACCCTATTCCTGCCCCCAGGACACCCTGATCACTCCCACCACCCCCTTCCCAACCCATCTCTGCCCTCACAACCCCCACACGATGTTCCCACTACCCTCAGGACACCTCCATGATGCTCCGCCTCCTTCCCACCCCATCTCTGCCCTCACAACGCTCCCCCCACCACCTCTACAATGTCACGACCCCTTCTCCGCCTTTACCACCTGCATGATGTGACTTGGAGTGTGCACCGCAAGCCACTTGGAATGTTTTTTTCGTATATAATAATAAAGCTCAATTTTTTTCCAATAATATATCTATGTGTCTTAAACTTGTGTTTTTTGCAATGTGAAATCTGTATTTTCTGCAATGTGTGTTTCTTTTTGTCATTGTCAATTTTTTGCTATTGCAGTTCATGTTTTTGCATTTTGGCACTTTTGCATTTTTGCGTTTTTGCATTTTTGCATTTTTGCGTTTTTGCGTTTTCGAATTTTTGCATTTTGATCACGTGATATTTTCGATTTCTTCATTTTACAAGAATATATTCTTATTTCCTGCAGGAAGCTTTACATTTTCCTCAAAAGGTAAGAATATTCAATTTTGTCCAATGGGGCCCCTCATAGTAAGAGTATGCTGTTATGTCAAAAAAATAGATCTTCTGCCATACATTATCAGACCTGTTGCTGCTTTGGTCCAGATGAAAAAATTCGGTGCAACATAACAAGAGCCCGGCGGGATCTTTCCCTTACATACAGGATCTTATCTTACATTTTTTACATTAAAATTCATTGGTCGTTGCAATCTATAACAAAGGGGACGCCGATTTTCCTGACATCTATAACAAAGGGGACGCCGATTTTCCTGACATAAGATTGATCAAGCTGACCAATATTAGCTAATATATTTACGTAATAGGCTGGCTCTGAATTTCGGGCATTCCCTGACCTCAGATCATGTGACCTTCAAAACACTCTTTGAACTTGATGCTCCCTCATTGGAAAGATCATCAATTTACTCAAAATAATGACATTCTATCCATGTCTGCATGCCTTTTGAAGGCAGGGGATGTCCATGATAATTTCTATCCAAATTTTATAACATCATCTTCATTCAGAGACTGAGTGAGGACAGAGGTCAGAAGTTGAGCCGGGGCCTTTGAAAATATTTATTTTGATGTGAGATGGTGCGGCAGGTGAAGAACAATAGGAAAATGGCTACAGGACTAATTAAAAGACAAGGAAGGTGAAGCCTGCAGTGTGTCACTGAAAATTGGAAAGATGAGCTGAGAGGCAGCTACAGAGAGGTGTGAAGTGCTTATCTAGGCTGCAACTGTCCAAAACAGTGCAGAAAAAGAGGTGAAGCCTCACACCCAGTGAAAAGTCGATTGGGCAGAATCAAGCCCAAATGAGCGCAAATCTGACCACCAAAATCAGCTCATTTCGGCTCACTACGGCTCTAGAAATGGGACTTTTATCTAGCCATTTCGAGCAGCATCGAGCAGTATTGGTAGCATAATACAGCTTCATTCTCGCTCGATAGCTTCAAATTTAGATCCCTTCCCATGAATTTTGTGTTCAATCAAAAAATTTATATATATCAATTAGCCGAATATATGCACATCCCATACATCACTGTCTACCAAACCCTTGCACCCTGAATCAAAGCCCCGCACCTATGCCCTGCGCCCATGCCCCGCCCTCTACCTATTTGGTCCTCTCCAATCGGCTGCCCTTCGATAAACTGAAGACTGGGCTTGGACTGGGCTATCAACAATATATGTAAATAGAAGACGACAATTTGTAAAAGTACCTGACTTTGGCCCAAGGCCACGCCCCAGAGCGTCCCAGTACTTCCCGACTTCCGTGGGATCCAGATCAGCATCGCCGTTGCCGCCGCCATCAGTATATCAGTTGGTCCGAGCCCAATGAAAGCAAAACAGAGGGATATATCCAAGGAGAGGAAGGACATGCTGGGAAGGTGGTGGTGGGAGGGGGAAGTGGAGGAGTTGATTAGGTCGCAGACTTGCCTTTAAGGGAACCGCGGGTTACAACACATAAGCAAATGAACGGTTGCTGGAAAACCAATAAGTCCAGTGACAGTGAGATTGATAAAATACCTGAAAGTAATGTCTGGCAGAGATGACATCAACGTCCAATTATGTAAAGTTGGAAAGTCGCTGAATGAATATTTGAATGATAATTGAGACAAAACTTCCCATCCATTTCGGTTTGATTGGGCTCGTTGGCACCCTTTTTGGCTCGTTTGTGCTTGATTCTGCCTGACCGACTTTTCACTGGGCCTCACAACTCAAGGTTCTTATGAGACATATTGGTACCTCCAATAACCTTCCTCACATGCCACGTTGATAGAGGCATGACAACAATCTAACTAACAACTAAAATGGGCGAGAGGTGTCAAAAGTTCCCAAACATGCGAGTGTGCAAGGGTTGTACAGGCTTGGTTTAGAAGGATAGAGTATGATCTGACCTGCAAATGGTTGAACCGACTGCGATACAAAAAGCACAATGCTGTCCAATCTAATATAATTGTGTTAGGGGAACTCCCTTTCGCACCCTCCGACGCTCACCGACCATCCCCCGACCGTGCGATCGCTACCGACCGATCGTGATCCCGACCCCGACGCTCTGCCCCAAGCATCGGTATACATACTTATACCTTCCTGTCGTTACCCCTCCTTCCAGCGTGCGCTCGATCCTGACGCCCGACATCCCAACGTTGGTCGCCCGACCTCGTGCCCGCACCCTGAGCCACAAGGATCGGACAGTGTGGGAACGTGTACATACACGTGCCGCTGCCCATCCGTTATCATTTACGTACCATACACCCCAGAGAGCCGGCCCTCACGTATCTTACTCGTATATAGTCATCCTCCTGACATGGGGGAATCCTTTACTCTATTCTCATTGGATTCCCCTCTGCCAGGTAGGTTTACTTACACTGTCTCTATTGTACATAATATAACATTGGATTCCCCTCTGCCAGTACGACTAAGCTCTGCTCAGAGGTTGCCCTAACAGCAGAATAGAGTACACTTAGAAACCCGACGAAGCCGACCGATCAGCTTCCGCGCCGAAACACGCGTCTGCTACACGCGACCGTCCAACGCGCGCTCGCTTCGACCGCCCGCCCAGTCCCGTTTCGAGATGTCCAAATTTGGTGACATGCCGCAGCGACCGCTCTCTCCCTTCCTCTCGACGGAGGAGCGGTTAGCGAACATGGAAGCCACAATTTCGGCTCTCTCCGCCTCCAACACCTCCAACTCGGCCTCCATGGACCGCCTCTCCACTCTTTTCGAAGCTTTCATGTCGGGGACACCCCCCAATCCCACCCCCGCTGCTCCCGAAGCAGACACGACCCCTCCGCTGCGTGTCACAACCACTCCGACACCAGGCTCTCCGCAATCGAAGTCGCTTCACCTCCGACCGTCACCACCCCCCATTTACGATGGCGCCCGATCGGGCGGTCGCACGTTCTTGAACGCGTGCAAGCTCTACTTCTCCCTGTGCGGGGGAAGTTTCGCCGATGACAACGCCCGAATCGTATGGGTGCTGTCATACATGCAGCATGGACGAGCAGCCGACTTCGTCAGTCGGGTGTTCCAGTTCAGAACCGCCAAGGATGTCTTTCCCACCTGGAAGGACTTCGAAGACACCTTCCGCGGCGAGTTCTTCCTGTTCGATGAAGTCGCCGACGCTGCACTCACACTGGAGTCGACGGCGTACTTCCAGAACGGTCGGTCGATCGACGAGTACATCGACTCATTCCGATCCCTGTGAGTCAAGGCGGGCTACCCCAACGGGCGCCACCTGGTCCTCAAATTCCATCGAGGGATGGACCCCAAGCTCTCAAGGCAACTCGGAAGCATCACCACGCGCCCGCACGACGAGAAGATCGAGGAATGGCTGAGGACCACCCGTTCTCAAGATTTCATCATGAGGACGGAGGATGACTTCCACCGTCGGGCGATTCCGACGAAGGCGTTGGACAGCCACACAACCGCCGCTGCAGCTGGACGATGGGCATTCGCTCCTGCCCCCACTCTCGCTCCCGCTCCCCCCGTCCCTCGCGCTCCCACCGCACCGGCCCCTAAGCCGCTTCCCCAGGGCGTCCTGATGGACGTAGATCGGATGCGCGACCGAGTCGTGCCTGCCGACGACCACTGTTTCCGGTGCAAGAAGAAGGGTCACTTCTCTCGCAACTGCCCCTTGCGCTGGGACGTGCGCCACATGCTCGATGATGAGCTGGAGGCGCTTATCATGGAGCGTCTAGCCCGCAAAGACGCAGTCCCCGCCGACCAGACTCCATTGTCGGCCGACGCAGGCCCCTCCGATGCAGAGGAGGGTTTTTAATCGCACAACGGGTGGAACGTACGCCCCCGTTGTCTAGTCACAATCGGTTCGCCCCTTTATCCGTAGAATACACCAATACACCTAATATTGCTGCTATTCCTACGAGTGAACCAATCGACAAAGACGTACAAAACCCCTCTGACCCGACAACACCAATCGCAGTCGCGAAGCCAATTGCTCCGTCGCGTCGTGGCCTACCCCGCTGGGAAAAGCGACTCCCTAGTCGCTTCATCGCCGCTGCCTCCCCCTGCCCCAGGTCCCTGTGGCTCAACGTTGAACTAGAGACCACCGACACCCAGGAACCGCACGCCGTCACTGCGCTAGTAGACAGCGGAGCGACCGGCAGCTTTCTCAATGTCACCTTCGTCGAGAAACACAAGCTCACAACTAAGGTGCTCAGTCAGCCATCCCCGGTCTACAACGTAGACGGCCTCAATGAAGGCGGTTCGGTCTCTTGCATCGTAGAAGCTGTCTTATGATACAATGGTCATACCGAACGAGCCCTCTTCGGAGTCACCCAGTTAGGCAAGCACGACATGATCCTCGGGTTCAACTGGCTTAAAAACCACAACCCTGAGATCGACTGGGAGACCAAGGAGGTGAAGATGAGTCGCTGTCCGATGCAGTGCAACACCTGCAAGGACGAGGTCAAAGCCGATCGGCGCGCACGCACCAAAGTGCGCGCAGCGATCCGCGCCTGTCGCGCGACGGTGTCCCGATGACTGAGCCCGATCTGCGAGCCCCGACCAACCCGTATGTCGAGGACGATTCAGATGATGACGAGTTCCTCCCCTACACTCCGATCCTGGAGGAACCCGACCCAGAGTCCGACAACTTCCTGGTGGAAACTTTCCTGAACAGCGATCGCATTTTCGCGACCGCGATCCACCCGACCCCGACCGCCGAACATATCCGGGCCAGCCAAACGACATCGCAGCGACTTGCGGAAGCGCACGCTGCTAACTCCGTGCCCAAAACGTTCCGCGACGCCGTCCCGACCCACCTCCATGACTTTGAAGATTTCTTCTCCAAAGTTGCGTTTGATGAGCTCCCAGAGCGCAAGCAATGGGACCATGCCATCGAACTGGAGCCGGGCGCGTCGCCGACGGGCACGAAGGTTTACCCGCTCTCACCGGCAGAACAGGTCGAACTCGACGCATTCCTCAAGGAGAACCTCGAGACAGGTCGCATCCGACCGTCCAAGTCGCCCATGGCGTCGCCGGTCTTCTTCATCAAGAAGAAGGACGGGTCGCTCCGACTGGTTCAGGACTATTGGACGCTCAATGCGCTCACGGTGAAGAACCGATACCCGCTGCCGCTCATTAGCGAACTGGTGAATAACCTTCGCGGCGCGCGGTACTTCACCAAATTGGATGTCCGATGGGGGTACAACAACGTCCGGATCAAGGAAGGCGACGAGTGGAAGGCAGCGTTTCGGACGAACTGCGGCCTCTTCGAGCCGCTCGTCATGTTCTGCGGCCTCACGAACAGCCCCGCCACATTTCAGACCATGATGAATGATATCTTCCGCGATCTGATCGCCGAAGGTGTTGTTTGCGTGTACCTCGATTACACCTTGATTTATACCAAGATGCTAGAGGAAGACCGTCGGGTCGCGCGACTGGTACTGGACCGACTCCGCGAACATCAGCTGTTTTTAAAGCCCGAGAAATGCGAATTCGAACAGACTAAGGTCGAGTATCTTGGGCTGATCATTTCGCAAGGGCAAGCGGAAATGGATCCGGTTAAAGTCGCTGGAGTGTTGTGTTGGCCCTGTGGCCTATTCTTTCTTCGCTTACGTTATACCTCGCACGTGACTTACATACACTTGCCTCCGTTCCTGCGTTCTCATCCTCAGTCGTCACTTCATTCTACAACGACACTGAGGATGTGAGTGTATTTCCAGTTCACTTGTTTCTTTCCCCTTTATACTAATGGAACTTGTAGTAATTACTCGTGTCCTTTTCTAGGTATAATATAGTCGTCACGAGTATCTTGGGTTGATCATCTCACACGGGCAAGCGGAAATGGATCCGGTCAAGGTCGCTGGAGTGTCGGAATGGCCGGCGCCGAAGAACAAGAAGGAGGTGCAAGCGTTCCTAGGCTTCACCAATTTCTACTGACGGTTCATCCAGGACTTCTCACACCACGCCAGACCCCTGTTCGACTTGACTGGCAAAGACGTCGCCTGGCGATGGGGAGAGTCGGAGCAGTCAGCCTTTGGCCTTCTGAAGTCTGCGATTACGTCGGGGCCAGTCCTCATGTTCCCCGACGACGACCAACCGTACCGCATCGAAGCCGACTCGTCCGACTTCGCAACGGGCGTGGTCCTGTCGCAAGAGTCGCCGTCCAATGGCAAGTGGCACCCGGTCGCGTTCTACTCGAAGAGCTTGAACGCAGTCGAGCGGAACTACGAGATCCATGACAAGGAGATGCTGGCGATCATCCGGTCTCTGGAGGAGTGGCGACACTTCGTTGAGGGCGCAAAGCACAAGGTGGAGATCTGGACCGACCATAAGAACCTCGAGTACTTCCTCACCGCGAAGAAACTCAATTGGCGGCAAGCCCGATGGTCGCTCTACCTCGCCAACTTCGACTTTGCCCTCCACCACCGTCCTGGACGCAGCATGGGCAAACCCGACGCGCTATTACGACGCGCTGATCATGGCGATGGAAGCGGCGACAATGCCGACACTGTGCTCCTCAAGCCCGAGTTCTTCGCGATTCGCGCGATCGAGGGTCTTGTACTGGTCGGAGAGGAGGACGATGTGGTAAAAGCGATTCGCAAAGGCAATCGTGATGGCGCACAGGAAGATGCAGTCGCTAAGGCAGCACAACTGGTCAAGGCTTCCAAGATCGCCGGCCGCTCCCTACGCTTCGGCGAGTGGGGGGAGGAAGGTGGTCTGCTCACGTTCCGTGGACGAATCTATGTCCCGAACGTTCCTGACCTCCGCCGGCGCATTGTGGAGCAGCATCATAACTCCAAGGTCGCCGATCACACGGGTCGCTGGAAGACGCTCGAGCTGGTATCGCGCAACTACTGGTGGCCCCAGATGTCGCGCTTCATTGTTGCGATCTGGTTATCACCGTAACGCGACCCCGCCTGATCGCGCGTGTACACGCGATCAAAGGACTCTTTCATACTCTTTCATTCCCTTTGACCACTAGATAGACAATGGACACTTTACCTATATATACATACATAATCTACCTAACGCCCTCATCCACTTATATTGGACTGAGGGTGAGTACATTCTTATCTACCATTCACATTTACATTACTGACGTACCGTAGTTTACATTCTCCGTCTACTCTAGGTACGGAATATAATCCACTTATATTGGACTGAGGTTTACATTCTCCGTCTACTCTAGCCTTTACATAGGTCGAATTCTAACAGGTTATGGGCCTAAAAGCTATCTACTTCACAGAGAATTAGAGCAGCTTGAATCCGACCTACCGATCGGCTACCTGGGCCACTTGTCCCATCTACACCCGGGCCGTTTGTCCCGACATCTTATCGACAAGCGCATCTAATCTAAAGACACGCGCCTCGTCGAAATCCTTTGTTCTCCCCCCCCCACACAGATCCCCATCGTTCCACCGAAATTATGGTTGTCAGTACTAGCCCTACAGAATCGGAAACCCGCCCTATCGTGCGGGAACTCCCTCTCTGCCACCAGTTCCCATCCGACAAACCCAAATTGGATCTCTCTAGCGGCGACTTCGCAAAATGGACTCGCACCTTGCAAGCAGGGCTTCGCGGGAACCTTATGTACAACTACGTCTTTGACCCGATCGTAGCCAAACCCGACGAAAAGACCCAACCGATCGCCCATGACAACTGGCTTCTCAACAACACGACTGCCATTGCTTTCATCGAGAGTGCCGTCGCGGAAACAGAGCAGGATTCCCTGATAATGGACAAAGGCGCGAAGGCGTGTTATGAGGACCTCAAGGTACGCGCGAAACGCGGCGGACCGATTCGTCAGATCTCCATCCTCCAGGACGCGTTGAGGACCTACTGTTCCCCATCTGAGCCCCTCGGCACCACAGCCAAAACTATCAACTCGCTCATAGATCGGGCATTCGACATGGGAGAAGTCAACCGCGGCCTGTTCAAGTCCATTGCACTCCTAAACAGCCTAGGATCTGATAAAGCGTACGAATCCTTGCAGGTTTCCATTTCATCTGCCCTATCCAACTCAACCGACGCCACTCCTTTCACCTTCACTGACGTCATCCGCCACATGGAAGCACACCAGATCGTCCTCGATCAACGCACCCACAAGACCACCCACGAATCCACGGCGCTTGCGGCCAAAACTCAGCCTCCCCACGGCGGACGTCCAAATTGCAGCAACTGCGCTGCTTGGGGCTTCAACCCCGTCGGCCACACGCACCCTTGGTGTATCCGAGAAGGAGGAGGCATGGCCGGAAAGACTATTGACGAATCAAGGGCAGCGAGACTGGCTCAAGGAGGAGGGAAATCGGCGAAGAAAGGTACGCCCTCGTCTACCACGAGCACCAAAGTCAAAGTGTCCAGGGGGGACACCACCCTCTACCTCAAGGGCCCCAACGCACAATCTGCGATCACAGCTTTCCTCAAAGACAGCGCCTCTGGAACTGCGAAGATCGAGTTCGCGGGCCTCGCTACCGATCCCGTCCCCACAGAACCGACGGCTTCCATTTCTGAAGTCGAGAACACTACGTGGGATGACGAAGCGTGGCTCACCACCTTCGACGAACTCAGGACCAGTGTCGATTGGGCGGAATACTCGAAACCCATCGACGAACTCGCTTTATCTACCGTTGCGCCTCTCCAGCAATCCGCACGCACCCCCCTCGTCTCTCTTGACTCACACCCATTCTATGTCGATTCGGGAGCCACAGTCCACATCTCCCCTGATCGAACCGACTTCCTCACGCTACGCGAAATACCGACCCGCTCTATCAAAGGCGTCGGCGGTTCCTCAATTGCCGCCATAGGAATAGGCAACATCCGTCTGCGAGTAGCGAAGGGGGCCTACATCATCCTCGAAGACGCTCTATACGTGCCGAACTCCACCGTTCGACTCGTCTCAGTGAGCGCCATGTCCATCAACTCAGGGACTCGCGCCACCTTTGATCACGAGAACGTAAAAATCTACAATCGGACCACCGGCGCCTTCATCGCTGGCGGACCACTCATTCCCAACAAGCGACTCTATTCCCTCAATCTTCACTCCGCCCATGCCGAACATGCTCTCACCGCTCAACATGCACCCGATCTCGCGACTTGGCATCGCAGACTCGGCCACGCTAACTACCAAGCAATTTCTGAGATGGCTCGTGCCGGCATGATCGAAGGTATGCCCTCCGTATTCCCCTCCAAACCGCCGAAATGTGACGACTGCCTCTTGGGTAAACAGACCAAGAGATCAGTCCCAAAGAAGCGTGAGGAGGGCGAGGGGCATAGGGCTACAAGGAAACTTGGAATAGTATGGATAGACTTAATGGGTCCCTCCGCTGTACAGTCCAGAACCGGAAATCTACATGCTATGCACATCGTCGATGACTACACCAACAAACCCTGGTCCATTCCACTCAGACGCAAAGATGACGCCTTCCAAGCACTGAAAACTTGGGAACTCGCCCGGGAAACAGAAACCGGACTTCGCGTGGCGAAATATCGCACTGGTCATGATGGTGAACTGATGGGACAGGACATGAAGCTCTGGTGCAAGTCCCGAGGCATTATTCGGGAATTTGGTGCCCCTTATACCTCTGCACATATGGGATGCGTTGAACGAATGCACCGGACACTCATGGGCAAGGCCCGCACAATGCGCATCGCAGCAAACTGCCCACCAAATCTCTGGGATGAATTCCTTATCACCGCGTCGATCTTACAGGGGAAGGCAAAAACATCGTCTATCAAAGGTGACACCACCCCAGACGAACTGTGGCATGACCGAAAGCCGAATTACTCCCACCTACGAGAGATCGGCTGCCGCGCCTTCGTGCTTATACAAAACAGGCACAACCCCAAGATTTATGAACGTTCCATTGAGTGTGTCCTCATTGGATATGACCCCTCGGGCAAAACTTACCGGTGTTACGATCGCAAGATGCAAAAGGTCTATAGCACCTACCACGTTTGATTCCTTGAGAGTCACGACGGGCACCTACAAAAACCCAACCTGGCGGATGAAATCAAAATCAATGAGTTCCCATCTGTCATCGAGATCCACAACTCCGCAGCTGACAATCCCTCTATTATTGACGAGCACGATGAGGAACAAGAGACACCGGCGACGGACACCACAAGCGAACTTACAGAACCTCCACCACCGGCTGATAAAGCACCTCCCGAGCCCCGCCGCTCATCACGGACCTCCATCCCAACCGAGAAGACAAACCCTGTGAACCCTTCCGAGACTCGCACGGCCAAGGCTGTCTGTGAGTCGAAAGAAGCGGCAGAGAGAGTTAAGTCTGACCGGGCAGAGCGGATGAAAATCCTGGAAGAACTTAAGCGCGTTGCAACGGAACAACGGGAGGCACTCCCCGATCACGATGATCCGAACAGTAAGGGTCTCGATCATGATCGAGCCCACGCGATCCTGGCAGCTATAATTGAAACCGGCGCCATCAACCCGGCAGCCGGAGATTTCGAAGAAGACCCGCGGACTTGGGAGGAAGCCAGATCCTCCCCCGACGCCGACAAATGGGAAGCTGGCTATAGGGAAGAACTCAAATCCCTAAAAGATATGAATGTTTATCGCTGTGTTCCCCTATCAGAGGTCCCCCAGGGTCACAAAATCCACCGGAGCAAGCCTGTCTTCACCACCAAACGGGATGCGGATGGAAACATCACACGCCATAAGGTACGCATCGTCCTGAAGGGGTATGAGCAGGTATACGGCCAGGATTATACCAAGACGACCTCACCGACTGCGCGCATGGAATCCTGGAGAATACTTCTCCACCTTGCCGCCGCCATGGGTTGGGACGCAATGCAGGTTGACGTTAAGACCGCCTTCCTATACGGGCTTCTACCCGAGGAGGAGACCATTTATATGCGTCAACCCAAGGGATTCGAAGAACCAGGTAAGGAAGACTGGGTCTGGTGCCTGCAACGCGGGCTCTACGGGATGAAGCAAGCAGGTCGTATCTGGAATCAAACCCTCAATGAAAACATGCTCAAGTGGGGATTCACCAGGCTCGCCTGCGAGCCCTGCGTCTACTACCGGAAGTCCGAAATGGGTACAATCATAACAGCAGTCCATGTGGACGATTTCTTATCCATAGCGAGTTCTAAGCAGGAAAACGACCGCTTCAAAGAACAAATGCGATCCTCCTGGACAATCTCAGATCTGGGCACACCCCGCTACATCGTAGGAATCGCTGTTGAATGGGACCGACCGAACCGCGCTGTTCGACTATCCCAGACCGCCCTTATTGACAAAACCATCTCTCTATTCGGACAGAAGGACGCAACACCCCTATCATCACCAATGGAGCCCGGACTAAAGCTCCGCCGCGTTGACCGCACTAATCTAGATCCCGCAGAACGAGACGCCATCAAAAAACTCCCGTATCGCTCACTCGTCGGCTGCCTACTCTATCTCGCCATATCGACACGCCCTGATATCCAATATGCGGTACAACAGTTAACACAATACTTAGACTCCTATTCGTATATCCACTGGAATGCTGCCATCCGCCTCGTCCGGTACTTGAAAGGAACACGGAACCTAAAACTCCACCTAGGAGGTGCCGACACCACATCCCTTATAGGCTTTACGGATTCTGACTGGGCTAACTGTCTCGATACTCGGAGGAGCGTCGGCGGCTACACCTGGTCCTTGGGCTCTGGCGCCATCTCATGGGCGTCGCGAAAACAGAAGACCGTCGCTGCGTCTTCCTGCGAAGCCGAGTACATGGCGGCGTTCGACTCAGCGCAGGAATGCATATGGCTAAGGGCACTCCTTACCGCGATCGACCTACCACCCACTAGCGCCACGACAATCCTCTGCGACAATAATGCCGCAATCAATCTCTCCGAAGACCCACTCCTACACGCTCGAGTCAAGCACGTCGACATCAAGTACCATTTTCTCCGCGAACGCGTCGCGTCAAAAGAGTTGATTGTACGTTACATCAGTACAAAAGACAACGTCGCCGATATATTCACCAAGGCATTGCCCTTACCTCAATTCACCCGTCTTCGCTATATGCTGGGCCTTCGGTAACCTGGATTCCATGCGAGGAGGAGCCGCTTTACGGTGAGGAGGAGTGTTGCGATCTGGTTATCACCGTAACGCGACCCCGCCTGATCGCGCGTGTACGCGCGATCAAAGGACTCTTTCATACTCTTTCATTCCCTTTGACCACTAGATAGACAATGGACACTTTACCTATATATACATACATAATCTACCTAACGCCCTCATCCACTTATATTGGACTGAGGGTGAGTACATTCTTATCTACCATTCACATTTACATTACTGACGTACCGTAGTTTACATTCTCCGTCTACTCTAGGTACGGAATATAATCCACTTATATTGGACTGAGGTTTACATTCTCCGTCTACTCTAGCCTTTACATAGGTCGAATTCTAACATTCATCTCATACACCAGCACCTGCGACATGTGCTTGCGCACGAAACCCCGTCGCCAACTCCCCGTCGGACAGCTGCAGCCGCTCCCAATTCCCGAAGGCCGATGGAATGTCGTATTGGTCGACTTCATCACCGAACTCCCAGAGTCCAACGGCCATGACGCGATCATGAACGTCGTGGATTCAGTCGGAAAACGCGCACATTTCATCGCGTGGCACACGACCTGTTCGGCCTTGGGAGCTGCGAATCTCTACCGTCGCCACGTCTGGAAGCTGCACGGTCTCCCCGACGCATTCGTCTCCGATCGAGGTCCACAGTTTGTTGCCGAGTTCACGCGCGAACTGTACCGGCTCCTGGGTATTAAGCTGTCGGCCTCGACGGCCTACCACCCTCAGACCGACGGACAGACTGAGCGCGTCAACCAGGAGCTGGAACAGTTCTTGCGGGTCCTCTGCAACGAATGCCAGAACGACTGGGAGGACCTTCTGCCCGACGCCGAATTCAGTTACAACAACCATGTGCATTCGGCGACGCAGCAGACCCCCTTCTTGCTCGACACTGGTCAGCATCCGCGCATGGGCTTCGAGCCTCGTCGGGGCGCTTCCAAGAACGAGTCGGCCCACGAGTTTGTGGAGCGCATGAAGCAAGCACAGGAGGAAGCCAAGGCGGCGCTTTCAAAGGCCAAAGACGACATGGAGCGGTATTACAATCAGCGACACGCCCCGACACCCGACTACCAGCTGGGCGACAAGGTGTACTTGGACGCGACCGACATTTCTACGACCCGACCGTCTAAGAAATTATCGCATCGCTACCTTGGCCCTTTCGTCGTGCAAAGGCGAGTCGGCCCGCTCGCATACCGCCTCCTGCTGCCTCAGTCCATGAAGCGCATCCACCCAGTCTTCCACGTCATAAAGCTGGTCCCCGCCGTCGCTGACCCAATTGAAGGTCGACAGTCCGACCCTCCGCCGCCACCAGACATCATCGATGACGAACCCCACTACGAAGTCCACAAAATCCTCGACAGTCGCATCTTCCGCAAGAAACTTCAGTACAAAATCTTGTGGAAAGGCTACGGCTATGAAGAAGCTTCGTGGGAGCCCCGGGAGAACGTCGCCGCACCCGACCTGGTTCGCAAGTTCCACCGCGACAATCCTGATGCTGCGCGCCACATCCGTGGCACCTTCACTCTATCCCCCGCCATCTTCGCCACCGTCACCCCGCACTGAGCCGTTGCGATTCAAAAGGGGGGGTGATGTCAGGGGAACTCTCGTTCACGCTCTCCGACGCTCACAGATCGTTCCCCGACTCACGCGCTCGCCCCCGACCGACCGATCGCGATCCCGCACCCGACGCTCTGACCCAAGCGTCGGTGTACATACTTACTCACTTCCTGTCGTTTCCCCTCACTCCCTGCGCGCGCCCGACGCCGATCCCGACCACCCAACATCCCGACGTCGGCTGTCCCGCCTCATGCCCGTACCCTGAGCCACGAGGATCGGACAGCGTCGGGAACGTGTCCATACACGCGCCGCACACCATTCGTTATTATTACATGTACAGTACACTCTGGAGGACCGGCCCTCACGTCCTACACTCGTATATAATCGGCCCCCTGGCATTTGGGAATCCTTTACACTATTCTCTTCGGATTTCCCCTTGCCAGGTAAGCCTTACTTACCTTCGTTTACTGTACATCAATATAACTTCGGATTCCCCCTTGCCAGTGTGATAGCGCTCCACTGTAAGGGTTGCCCTAACAATGTCGTATATATCACGCGTACAGTACGCGCAACAATAATCGAATGTATTGCACATATTTTATACGTCACAGTTGTCGCGTCTGGGTATTGGTACTCCGACGATATGGAATAATGATAACGTTAGGTCATGGCCCTAACGTAGTGTCGATTCTGTCGACCGCGACTTGTTCCTCCAGTCTCTGAGAGATTGGCGTCCATGTTCCATGGACGTACTGGCTAGGGTTGGACACATAATGCCCAACGATGACTTTCGCGCCTGAGTTGGTTTGATAGTCGCCAATCGAGTCGTTAGCCGGTGATTTATGGCTTCATCGATTTTTTGGCTCCGTCTTCGACTCCTCGTCGACAGCTATTGCGCCTGCCGGACCAGGGCTGGTTGAACTACCGCAGAAGACTGAGGCGCTATTTATCGAGCCGACATATATGCCACAAGGGTTTCAGCAATGGTTATCGCTGCGACTGTGGTTAAAGTCGCGTAGGCTGCCACCTCGACGTTATAACCATCGACACCTAACCGATACGGCTGCCGGACTGATGCGTCTAATATCGCATCTCAAAGACCTGGATAGGAACTGTTGGGCACAACGAGCCCAACACGCTCAATCGGAGTCGGTGCACTCGTTATCATCATAACGAGCGCTTTTGTCGCTTTGCTTGTCGTTTGAACGAGCGTCTTCTGGGCCGCTATGTGCAGCGCCATTCTCCTGCTCGTTGTTAAAACAAGCGTCTTCCGAGCCGCTATGCTCAGCGCCACTCTCCTCCTCCCCTTGATAGCTACCACGTTCTCGGTAGCTATCATATTCCGCCTCGAGAGCGTTGGATTCTCCATCGCTCTCCACTTCATAGACGTGAATTTCCTTCCCGTCTTCATCGAGGTACTGGTACTTGTGGCATGCGTCCTCACATTCATATGTTCGGACATGCCATGCTTCTGAGCATTCCGAATGACCTTCGGACCGCTCACTGTTCCCGTCGTCTTCCTCTTCCGGTTCATCGCCATATGTGCGATGAACAATTTGGCGCATACACGCCAATCGTTTGGTGGGCATTTCGTTCCGAACTTCCGATGGCGTCGGTACCACCATGTTGTAGTTGCCCCTACTCGCGCTAATACTGCGCGAGTAGGTGCTCGAGTTACCCTCCAGCCAGTCTAGGACATGGTCGGGGGTGCATGTTTGCTCCTGTCCAATTTGCGAACTCGATCTTGACCTTCCCGCCTCACTGGGTTGGTCACTAGATCCACCATCGGATTCAGCGCTTGACGCCGTCTCTGGAACAGGCTTGACGCCCATTAACCCCGTGTCCCCACAGAGTTCTTTTCTGTGATACCGGAGGTGGTACATCACCCACCTCCAAACCCGGCGCACATCGTCTTCTGGCCGATCGTGCATTAGCTCCCGGAACGTCTCATTCCAGTCGCTTCCGTCGTCTATGCGTCGTGCTATCCACCACGCAATGTGGAAGTCCGCCTCCGGGTATGCCAGCATCGGCACCTTTGCGGTCGTCGTCCCATGGCGTTCAATCTTCTTCGATGGGTGTTCACCACACCCATCTCCTCCCTTGCGAACATTTGTCCGCACCTCCAGTAGTGCCGGATACCTTGATCCGTCCTGGTGCACCCCCTCTATCTGGGGTGCGCCTACGTTTCCGCTTTCGCTGGCAGCACCTCTTGTCGGGTGCTCCGGTGGTCGTTCCGGTTGAGGGCGCACGCTGGCGCTGGCGCTCTCCGACACCGATGTGGCGGCCATGGCGCCACTATAGGATCTAGGTGTAGCGTACCTAGATGACGAGTAAGTGCGTGCTACTGAGCGCGCTGATACAGAGAGTGGCGCTGATGCAAGCCTGTCCCTAGGCTTGGTGGGAGGACGCTGCTGTCCTCCAGTATACCTTCTAGGCGTGATTCAATTCGATACGCACGACCTTGCCGCGCGCCATCGACTATAGTATGGTCTATCTGAACCATACTGCGTCGGTACTCGTTCCTTGCGCCCTCCCGACGCGTCTCAATGTTCGGAGGTCGTACCTTCGCCCCCTCCGACATCGTGTCGCTGGCGCTTCTCTTGCCAGCGGATGTTGCGCCTTTATTGGGCAACCTAGGTCGTAAAACGTCGCTCTGCAACGTTTCCTTCATCGTCTCCTCCGTGGGATGGCGGCTGGTACTATGATACCTCTCCTCCCCACCAGAGCGTCGTTCGGATACGACGTTCTCCTCGGTTCGTGTCTCCTTGAGCACCCTCCGATGCTCGACGATACCCTCGACGTTGCCCTGTTTTGGGGCCTCATGCCTGGGCTGTGTACTCCATCGCATATCTTAATTATGCATTGGCGAAGATGCTCGCCAGTCATGGTCTTCGTGTCTGCCACAATAGGTGACGTTCACCGACGCGAGGCCATTGCCCTCACGTCTTTCAGATCGCTTCACGATGGATCTGAAGGGGGCGGCACTGAGGCCGTCCGAGCGTACGTTCTTAGGACCATCACCTGATGGTCCCGCCAGTTTCGATGTTGATTGTGCCTGCAGCGCTGTCGTACTTGCATCGCAAGATTGCGATGCACCTCGTTTTGCGTCCTTCGGACGCCGCTTCCTATAGATTTCAACGACACTACGAAGTGTCGTTATAGTTTTGTCGGCGTACGAGTCGCCGACCGCCATACGATGCATACGTGTGGCACCGTACTTCTGGTACATCTTCTCGGTGGCCTCTAGCAGCCTCCGACGCCGGTATTCGCTCTGACATCTGTCGTCGCCCAGAACGCTTCGAGTTTGGCCTCCCAAATTGCAGGTGTAGTAATCGTAGTCGGTGCGGTTCTTTGACTGCACCATTCTTGATAGAGTGCGCGTAGCGCGTCCATATATCGTTGTAGGTACTCGGTATGTCCTACATCAATGTATACTAGTCCATAGTACCTTGATACGACTTTTTTGGCACATGCTTCGAGCCTACGTCATTGACTTTCGTCGGTTATCCTAGTAGTCGGCCAGAATAACTGAAGCTCGCGCCGCAAAAGGGCGAGCTCGATCCAATCTTCGTGCACATGCGATGAGTATTCGCCTGTGCCAGTCCATAGAAATCGGTTGAGTTTGCTTGAGGGAACCGCCGACAGCGGTACTGCCGTGTGACGTGGCATCAATTTCGATGCTTCGAGCATCGAAAAGCCTCTCGGGGCTGCAAGCTGCGGTTCCGACGAGTGACGTGGCCGCGTGTCCGCGGCCTCGTGTGTCCATGCGCGTGTCGCATGGTCCTGGGTGGTTCTCGATGTCATATCAAGATGTCGGTGTTGGCCAAAAGGTGTTTGTATGGCCAGGTTAAGAAAAGAAGCAGTTATAGCGGGATATAGCGGGATATAGCTGTATATAGCAGTAGAGCTGGATAGCTCAAAAAAATGTAGCGGTGCTACAGGACGACCTCACGATTCACACTATAACCAAGCTTGACCAGATGTCATTTTTCTGCTAGTTATACATGAAGTTGCGAAGATCTACTTAAACTAATAGATATAAACAATAGATATAGGCAACGCCGAAGGCGTTGCCAAACAATGCCAACACAGGTGACCAGTATGGACCTGCATCCTTACACAGACCTTCGCCGACGCATTGTGGAGCAGCACCACGACTCCAAGATCGCTGGTCACCCCGGTCGCTGGAAGACGCTCGAACTGGTGTCGCGCAACTACTGGTGGCCCCAGATGTTGCGCTTCATCGGTTCGTACACCAGCACCTGTGACATGTGCCTGCGCACGAAACCTCGCCGCCAACTCCCCGTCGGACAGCTGCAGCTGCTTCCCATCCCCAAAGGCCGATGGAATGTTGTATTGGTCGACTTCATCACCGAACTTCCAGAGTCCAACGGCCACGACGCGATCATGAATGTCATGGATTCGGTCAGAAAGCGCGCGCACTTCATCGCGTCGCACACAACTTGCTCGGCCCTGGGAGCTGCGAACCTCTACCGTCGCCACGTCTGGAAGCTGCACGGTCTCCCCGACGCATTCGTTTCCGATCGAGGTCCACAGTTTGTCGCCGAGTTCACGCGCGAACTGTACAGACTCCTGGGTATCAAGCTGTCGGCCTCGACAGCATACCACCCACAGACCGACAGACAGACTGAGCGTGTCAATCAGGAACTGGAACAGTTCTTGCGAGTCTTCTGCAATGAGCACCAGAACGATTGGGAAGACCTTTTGCCCGACGCCGAATTCAGTTACAACAACCATGTACATTCGGCGACGCAACAGACCCCCTTCCTGCTCGACACGGGTCGGCATCCGCGCATGGGCTTTGAGCCGTGTCGGGCCGCATCCAAGAACGAGTCGGCCAACGAGTTCGTGGAGCGCATGAAGCAAGCACAGGAGGAAGCCAAGGCGGCGCTTTCAAAGGCCAAAGACGACATGGAGCGGTATTACAACCAGCGACACACCCCAACGCCCGACTACCAGCCACTTGGACGCGACCGACATTTCTACGACCCGACCATCTAAGAAATTGTCGCATCGCTACCTTGGCCCTTTCGTCGTGCAAAGGCGAGTTGGCCCACTTGCATACCGCCTCCTGCTGCCTCAGTCCATGAAGCGCATCCACCCAGTCTTCCACGTCGTGAAGCTCATCCCCGCCGTCGCTGATCCGATCGAAGGTCGTCAGTCCGATCCCCCTCCACCCCCCGACATAATCGACAACGAACCCCATTACGAAGTTGAAAAGATCCTCGATAGCCGAACCTTCCGCAAAAAACTACAGTACAAGGTCCTGTGGAAGGGCTATGGTTACGAAGAAGCTTCTTGGGAACCTCGCAAAAATGTCGCCGCCCCCGATCTGGTACGAAAGTTCCACCGCGACAACCCTGACGCTGCCCGCCACATCCGCAGCATATTCACTCTGTCCCCCGCCGTCTTCGCCACTGTCACCCCGCACCGAGCTGTTGCGATTCAAAGGGGGGGGGTGATGTTAGGGGAACTCCCTTTTGCGCCCTCCAACGCTCACCGTGCGATCGCTACCGACCGACCGCGATCCCGACCCCGACGCTCTGCCCCAAGCGTTGGTATACATACTTATACCTTCCTGTCATTACCCCTCCTTCCAGCGTGCACTCGATCCCGACGCCCGACATCCCGACATTGGTCGCCTGACCTCGTGCCCGCACCCTGAGCCACGAGGATCGGACAGCGTCGGGAACGTGTACATACACGCGCCGCTGCCCATCCGTTATCATTTATGTACCATACACCCCAGAGAGCCGGCCCTCACGTATCTTACTCGTATATAGTCATCCTCCTGACATGGGAGAATCTTTTACTCTATTCTCATTGGATTCCCCTCTGCCAGGTAGGTTTACTTACGCTCTCTCTATCGTACATAATATAACATTGGATTCCCCTCTGCCAGTACGACTAAGCTCTGCTCAGAGGTCGCCCTAACAAATTGGTTGTGATTGAGGTTTGTCAGAGACATGACTATTATGTCAGAATACAACAAAGGGATGGTCAGGAATGAAACTAAGGACACTCACAGGTTCTGATGCTGGGTTACGGGTACACTGATGAGGGTTACAGCAAAGGACAAGGGTTTACGACAAAGGACAAAGGTTACAATTAGAACAATTCCAAGACTAATAACAAAGGCTTTGAGCTGTTAACTCTGAGTTTGAGGGATAATATGGGCTGTAATTCACTGAGGATTGTGTTTACTACATAATGTGTTTTTTATACTTTATGATAGAGCTACTGTTTTTGTAGATTTACGTGAGATAAATAAGCTACAGGTAGCAATCAGTCAGTGTTCGTGAAATATAATAAGTAGTTGCTCACCCTCAGGTCTAGACATGCAGTGTAGAAAATGACTGAGGGGACAGTATAGGGATTGTGGAATATCTGTATAGTAAAATATATAAGGTTCGCTGTAAAGACTAGCAAATACGGTGAATGATTGACCACAACACTCTGCATCATGGCTGTAAGGTATAACTGCTCCCAATAAGGCAATTCACCAGATAAGGGAACAGTGGGCGCTTCGCGCGCTGTGTCGGTCTTAGCAAGTCCTCGACAAACAATTTCTGAGAGCGACCATATAGGAGGTATTGGTTTATTGGAGGGTTATTGCCAAGCTTGGCACTACACGATTCGTCGAAAGGTTTGGGTAGGAGGTATTGGTTTATTGAACCTGGTTCATCATCAAGCTTGGCACTACATGATTTGTTGAAGGGAAAGGTTTCTGTGGTATTTGATTAATTAGATATAGGCATCGGACCGGATATATGATTGAGGGATTTGTGAGGATGGGACTCCGTGAAACAGGTGTCAGGAGGGATTAGTACTGGGAATAGTGGTTCCTAAGGAGTATGAACATGTGTGGTTATTTTTCAAATAGCTCTATTTATTGACTGTATATGCACATGGTAGTGTAAAGTAACTCCATGCAAATTTCTCATTGCACAATATGCTCCGAGCTAGAGACACTGGGCTGAAGCCAGACCTGCAGGCACCATGCCGAAGGCAACGGGTCATAAGCTCGTTGTGGATTTCAGGGGTAGGGAGTGATTTTGCAGGCCTCTGCAATCAATTCTGGAATGTTTGCCCTCATGTTCACGTTGGAGTAGTCCAGCTTGTCCTTGTGCTTCTTTCGCTGGAATGGTTCTCTGTTGTCTCGGGGAGATCTGTTATCTTCTCCCCGAGATATCATCTACTGCTGACTAATATGTGGAAGTCCTTGCCAAACATGTACAAATAGCATCCGTGGCGGCTCTCGCGCTGTCACGCCTGAAAAGTGTTTCAGACAAAGTGACATAAAAAGCCCACTCAGTCGAATTGATCAATCTCAAGAAATGCCTTATATTTTATAACACCAGTTCAATCCCTGCCTCATAAACAGTTTAAAGTCTAGCTTGTCACAAACAGCCCAATGGCTCAGTGGTTAACTTGCACCTACTGCTTTGGCACTTTTGACCTTGCTTCAATCCCGGCCTGGTGCAAAACTTTATAATCATAAGAGATTACTAAGCAGCCCACATGGCGCAATGGTTAACTCCATCATTCTGATGATTCTGTAATCCTAAGGACAAGTCAGATGACCTCAGCTTAGTCATAACTCCTGAACTTGACTGATTGGATCCATATGACTTGTTTCGTCATTATGACTCATATGCAGCTCATGACTCATTGCACCTTTATGACTCATATGTCAGGATGGTCCACATGCTCCACATGATACTTATGTAAGCATGACTCATATGACAGCATGACTCACACCTCCCACATGACTCATCTGCCTACATGATCTAAAATTGACATTCTAACTCAAGTGTGCTAAATATAACCATATCTCAACATGACTCATGTCTATATGACTCCATTCTGACAATCTGACTCAAGTGTTCTATAATTAACCCTCCACATGTGATCTGACTTATGGATTGCATCTGGATGACTCATTTACAGTCATTATAACACTTGACTCATTACAATTCTATATTTAACTCTACACATGTAATCTGACTCATAGATTGCATCAGGATGACTCATTTACAGTCAAGGCTGTTTATTTATAACATCTGACTCATTATATTTCTATAAATACGCTCTGACTCATCCTGACTCATTACTTTCTATAAATACACATTCTGACTCACCCTGACTCATTCTGACTCCTTCACTTACAATATATGACTCTACATGACTCATTGTACTGCATCAATGCTTAGTAAGCGTAGGTAGCCAAAATATATATAAGGGAGAGGAAATTGAGTATTACCCCCAGTCTGGTGTGGTATAACAGTGGTTTCATCCAATATACAGCCTGTACTCACCCCCCATTGGTCATACTGTTGACCAAGACAGTAATCTTAGTTGATTCACTGTTGTTTCTGTCTACCAAAGGTTGTTCGTCACTGTAAGATACAGTGAGCAACTTGGTAGTTTGGTTTGTTCGTCACTGTCGCCAACAGTGAGCAAACCAGGAAGTCAGTTTCAGTCTAGTGGAATTCCTGCTCGAGCCTGGCAGTGCCCAGAAGAGTTGCGAAGTGAGCTAGTCTGTCGTTCTTGTCTGTCAATCTTGTCCGTCACTGTAAGAAACAGTGAGCAAGTTGATAATTAGTTTGTTCGTCACTGTCCACAACAGTGAGCAAACTCGGTATTCTTCGTCAAGTCTAGTATACATCTACTCGAGCCTGGCAGTGCCCAGAAGAGTGTGATTTAGACTAGTGTTCATCATCGTCCATATCTCTCAAGCTTGTTCATCACTGTAAGAGACAGTGAGCAACCTTGTTAGATTTATTTCGTCATTGTTTCTCATATTAATCAGCTATCAGTTAGTTGATTACATTTATTACTGACTTACATTCTATCTTTTGTTATCAGGAAGCCTTCGTCATTGTCAAGTCCATTCAAGTCATCGTATACATCTGCCAGTCAGTCAAGTTATCGTCAAGTCTATTCAAGTCATCGTATACATCTGCCAGTCAGTCAAGTTATCGTCAAGTCTATTCAAGTTATCGTATACATCTGCCAGTCAAGTCAAGTCAAGTCAAGTCAAGGTTATTCAAGTTATTATATATACACAAGTCAGTCAAGTCAAGTTAAGTCAAGTCTCATCAAGTTATCATATATCAAGTCATTGTATATCAAGTTATCATATACACGTAGTATCTTCAACGACACACTCACGACATCTATCACGACTATCTACGACCCTCATCACTGTCACTAACGATCTACTCCACAGCTGCTCATTGTCTTAAATATTGTTGAGATATATTTCTCTAACAAAGACAATTGACTAACCACCCATCTCTAGACCAGATAATAAACTAACCCACTCCTAGGTAATCGTATCTGGGAAGATTCCCCAACGAACACCAGGTGACCTTCCCGTCGCATATAATAGCTTCCGGTTGAGCCTGGACACTGAACTTTTTCATAAAGCTTGGTGTGAACTGACAGCGCGCTTGGAATAGCGCTGGCGCACTACTCCATGTGCCCCCTCCGAACAAAGCGACTTCCCAGTCACGTTCACCAACCTATTCAGCATCGTCGTCCGTCTCCCAACTGTCATTGTCCTCCTGCTCTCTGTCCCGTGCGACTTCCTCCTTCTCGGCCTGCACCCTCCGTATCTCCTCCTCAGCCGCCCTCTTCAACCCCTCCTTGTGCTTCACCGCTAATTCTGTTTCCTCTCACGGTGTAAATTCCTGCAGCCTCCTTACACTGAAGGCCCCCTCGAGCGCCACCCCTTCCAGTGTTTCGAGTTTGTAGGAGTTGGCGAGGTGCTCTGTTACCCTGCGCGATATCGACCATTTTGGTAGCAACTTGCACTCCGTCTTAAATGTGTAGTCCAAATTACTTCGGTATACCTGTACTAGCTGACCGCATCGGAATATCACTGTAGCGGTGCTACAGGACGACCTCGCGATTCACACTATAACCGAGCTTGACCAGATGTCATTTTTCTGCTAGTTATACATGAAGTTGCGAAGATCTACTTAAACTAATAGATATAAACAATTTGGCATTGCCAAACAATGCCAACACAGGTGACCAGTATGGACCTGCGTCCTTACATACCCCCCTTTAAGATTGCACTCAGCAATCTTTACACCCAGGCGGATGTCGAGGGTATGTCGTATATATCGCGCGTACAGTATGCACAACAATATTCGAATGTATTGCGCATATTTTATGCGTCACAGTTGTCGCGTCTGGGTATTGGTACTCCGACGATATGGAATAATGATAACGTTAGGTCATGGCCCTAACGTAGTGTCGATTCTGTCGACCGCGACTTGTTCCTCCAGTCTCTGAGAGATTGGCGTCCATGTTCCATGGACGTACTGGCTAGGGTTGGACACATAATGCCCAACGATGACTTTCGCGCCTGAGTTGGTTTGATAGTCGCCAATCGAGTCGTTAGCCGGTGATTTATGGCTTCATCGATTTTTTGGCTCCGTCTTCGACTCCTCGTCGACAGCTATTGCGCCTGCCGGACCAGGGCTGGTTGAACTACCGCAGAAGACTGAGGCGCTATTTATCGAGCCGACATATATGCCACAAGGGTTTCAGCAATGGTTATCGCTGCGACTGTGGTTAAAGTCGCGTAGGCTGCCACCTCGACGTTATAACCATCGACACCTAACCGATACGGCTGCCGGACTGATGCATCTAATATCGCATCTCAAAGACCTGAATAGGAACTGTTGGGCACAACGAGCCCAACACGCTCAATCGGAGTCGGTGCACTCGTTATCATCATAACGAGCGCTTTTGTCGCTTTGCTTGTCGTTTGAACGAGCGTCTTCTGGGCCGCTATGTGCAGCGCCATTCTCCTGCTCGTTGTTAAAACAAGCGTCTTCCGAGCCGCTATGCTCAGCGCCACTCTCCTCCTCCCCTTGATAGCTACCACGTTCTCGGTAGCTATCATATTCCGCCTCGAGAGCGTTGGATTCTCCATCGCTCTCCACTTCATAGACGTGAATTTCCTTCCCGTCTTCATCGAGGTACTGGTACTTGTGGCATGCGTCCTCACATTCATATGTTCGGACATGCCATGCTTCTGAGCATTCCGAATGACCTTCGGACCGCTCACTGTTCCCGTCGTCTTCCTCTTCCGGTTCATCGCCATATGTGCGATGAACAATTTGGCGCATACACGCCAATCGTTTGGTGGGCATTTCGTTCCGAACTTCCGATGGCGTCGGTACCACCATGTTGTAGTTGTCCCTACTCGCGCTAATACTGCGCGAGTAGGTGCTCGAGTTACCCTCCAGCCAGTCTAGGACATGGTCGGGGGTGCATGTTCGCTCCTGTCCAATTTGCGAACTCGATCTTGACCTTCCCGCCTCACTGGGTTGGTCACTAGATCCACCATCGGATTCAGCGCTTGACGCCGTCTCTGGAACAGGCTTGACGCCCATTAACCCCGTGTCCCCACAGAGTTCTTTTCTGTGATACCGGAGGTGGTACATCACCCACCTCCAAACCCGGCGCACATCGTCTTCTGGCCGATCGTGCATTAGCTCCCGGAACGTCTCATTCCAGTCGCTTCCGTCGTCTATGCGTCGTGCTATCCACCACGCAATGTGGAAGTCCGCCTCCGGGTATGCCAGCATCGGCACCTTTGCGGTCGTCGTCCCATGGCGTTCAATCTTCTTCGATGGGTGTTCACCACACCCATCTCCTCCCTTGCGAACATTTGTCCGCACCTCCAGTAGTGCCGGATACCTTGATCCGTCCTGGTGCACCCCCTCTATCTGGGGTGCGCCTACGTTTCCGCTTTCGCTGGCAGCACCTCTTGTCGGGTGCTCCGGTGGTCGTTCCGGTTGAGGGCGCACGCTAGCGCTGGCACTCTCCGATGCCGATGTGGCGGCCATAGCGCCACTATAGGATCTAGGTGTAACATACCTAAATGACGAGTCAGCGCGTGCTACTAAGCGCGTTGATGCAAGCCTTTCTATCGGCTTAGTGGGAGGACGCTTGCTGTCCTCCGGTACACCTTCTAGGGGTTCGACTTGATGCGCACGACCTTGCCGCGCGCCCTCAACTATAGTATGGTCTGTCCGGACCATACTCCGTCGGTGCTCATTCCCTGTGCCTTCCCGACGCGTCTCGGCCTCCGAATGTCGTATATTCGGCACCTCCGATGTTGTATTGCTGGCAACTTTCTTGCCAACAACTGTTGCGCCTTTGCTGGGCACCATGGATCGTGAAACGTCGCCCTGCGACGTTTCCTTCATCGTCTGGTCTGTGGGGTGGCAGCTACTGCTCTGGTACCTCTCCCCCCCACTAGGACGTCGTTGATCTACGACGTTCGCCTCGGTTTGTGTCTCCTTGAGCATCCTTCGATGCTCGCCGATCCCCTCGATGTTACCCGGTTGGAGGGCCTCATGCCTGGGTTGTGCCCTCCGTCGCACACTTTGATCATGCGTTGGCAACGGTGCTCGCCAGTTGCGGTCGTCGTGTCCGCCACTATATGTGACATTCACCGATGCGAGGCCATTGCCCTCGCGTCTTTCGGATTGCTTCACGATCGATTTGAAGGGGGCAGCACTCATGCCACCCGAACGTTCAATCGGACGTGCATTCTTAGAACCACAACTCAATGGTCCCACCGGTTTCGACGATGATGGCGCTTGTAGCGCTGTCGTATTTGCGTCGCCCAACTGCGACGCTCCTCGGTGTGCGTCCTTCGGACGCCGCTTCCTGTATAGGTCCACGACATCACGAAGTGTTCCTATAGTTTTGTCGGCGTACGATTCGCCGACCTCTGTATGGTGCCAGTATGGGGCACCGTACTTGCGGTATATCTTCTCGGTGGCCTCTATCAACCTCCGACGCCGGTACTGGCTCTGGACGTCAGTCGTCGCCCAGAATGCTTCGATTTTTACCTCCCAAGTGGAAGGTGTAGCGCTTTTAGTCGGTGCGGTTCCTTGACCGCACTATTCGCGATAGCGTGCACGTAGCGCGTCCATGTATTGTTGTAGGTACTCTGTATGTCCTACATCAATATATATTCAGCCAAAATACTCAGATACATCGTGTTCGGCGCAGGCTTCGAGCCTACGTCGCTGAGTTTCGTTGGTTATCCCAGTAGCCGACCAAAAGAACTGAAGCTTGCGCCGTAGAAGGGTGAGCTCGATCCACTCTTCGTGCACAGGCGACGAAGATTCGCCTGTGCCGTTCCATAGGAATGGCTCGAGTTTGCTCGAGGGAACCGTCGCCGGCGGTTCTGCCGTGCGTGGCATCAATTTCGATGCTTCGAACATCGAAAAGCCTCTCGGAGCCGCATGCTGCGGTTCCGACGAGTGACGTGGCCGCGTGTCCGCGGCCTCGTGTGTCCATGCGCGTGTCGCATGGTCCTGGGTGGTTCTCGATGTCATATCAAGATGTCGGTGTTGGCCAAAAGGGGTTTGAGTGGCCAGGTTGAGAAAAGAAGCAGATAGTGGGTTATAGCGGAATATAGCTGTATATAGCAGTAGAGCTGGATAGCTCAAAAAAATGTAGCGGTGCTACAGGACGACCTCGCGATTCACACTATAACCGAGCTTGACCAGATGTCATTTTTCTGCTAGTTATACATGAAGTTGCAAAGATCTACTTAAACTAATAGATATAAACAATAGATATAGGCAACGCCGAAGGCGTTGCCAAACAATGCCAACACAGGTGACCAGTATGGACCTGTGTCCTTACAATCACCTCCCCTTGTCCGTTTGCTAAAACACATTTATCAAAGGCCGCTTTTTGTTTCACTGCATGCGCCACGGCTGCGGCGTAGCTGTCTAGTCACTGCTGGGTGATGTAGGCGAGCTGTGTGGTGATGTCGTCCATTTGTAGAGTTGATGTGTTTTCCACTACATTTAATTTCGGTGTACCGATGACCAGTCCGAGCAGAAGTTCCTTTGGCGTGTGGTTGAGTGCGGGGAGCATCCACCAGTTCAGTATTTGGATTGCCTTGTTGAGGTGTTTGGGCCATGTTTGTGGCAAGTCTTCGACGGACATGGCATCATATTTGTCCTCGCCTAGATCGGGGGTGCAGAGTCGTTTCAAGACGTGTAGCAAGATTTTGTTTGTACCTTCTACCAGCCTGTTCACCCAGGGTGAATAGGCCGCTACGACGTGCATTTCTGTCCCCCATCATCCGCAGAATTCTCTGACCTCTTTGTTATCAAAATGTCGGCCTCCGTCGATCATGAATGACTCCGACGGGGCGAAGTCATGGAATATGTGTCCGAGCGACTCAGTCATGGTTTTCGCAGTGCCCGCTGTCTTCAATTTGTGGGCCCACACGTGCTGTGAGTACGTGTCGATGTACACCCCCAATGTGTGGAAACTGCCTATGCCCATCGGTAGCGATAGGTAATCACCGACTAGGAGCTCGAAGGGGTGCCGTCGTGTTATCGGGTTCAGCAGAAAATGTAAGTTTGTACCGCCAAAATTCTTACATCTCTTACAGCCCTTGATCCCCTCCATGATGGAGGCATCGAGCCCGGGGCTTTATATGCTGTCCGTGAGCCTGCGCTTGACCGCGTCCCGACCCCAGTGTCCTCCTTTCAAGTGCTCCGCCTGTGCGATCTCGACCGCCTCGCCCTTCACCACACACTCTGCCCATGCTCTTGCTCGCGCCCTGGACCTTGTACAACCTGTCACCCTCGACCATGTAATCAACCGCTCTGTGCTTCGCTCGCTTCCGCTCCTTCATGGTCTTGCCTGTATCCAACTCGTGCAACATCTCTACAACCTCAAGGAAGATCAGTTTGTCAGCAAAGCAGTGGCGCAAAGCATCTAAGTCGGAGCATTCGGCAACCTGGAAGATGTCGTAGACTAATCCAGTCACTGCCTCCCAATCTTCGCTGACTGCCCAGTCGCTGCCGTCGCCTTCCTCTTGGGGTCTGCCTTCCATTGCTCTGCTCAGTCCGTCGGCGACCATGTTTGTTCAGCCAAGTACATGCTTGACGTCGACGATTTGGTGTGCAAGGATTCTGTCACGCCAGCATGCGTGTGTTGCGCTAAGCTTGTCATTGGTGAGGACATCACGCAGCACCTGGCAGTCTACGACCTCGACGGGGAAGCCCCACACTAGGTTGGAAAACTGGTCGAGTGCAAATTTCAGTGCGGCAAATTCGAGTAAAAAGGGCTTGTACTTCCTCTCCACCTGCGAGGTGCATTTCGACGCGAAACCAAGCGGGTGTAGCTTTGTGACAGTTTTCCAACTTGGTAGCTCTGTGGTGAATTGTTGGGCGAGTACAGCGCTGAATGCATCCTGGCACCCATCACTCATGATTATGAAATGTGTGCCGTCCCACTTTGGCACTCGCAACACCGGTTCCGAGGTGAGCAGTCTTTTCAGTTCGATAAAGGCCTTGTCCATCTGTTGGCCAGCTTCCAACCGCACATCGTCCAGCAGTATATCAATTTTGAGCACCCTGGCAGCATGGCTACCTTGCGCAGCAGGTCCCGCAGCAGCTTCTCTATGAGTGTGTAGCCTTTTATTAGATCCCAAAACCAACCCGTCGAACATAAGAATTACCTCAAATTCCTCGAGGTCAACCCACGGACCTTTGCTTTCCCAAGTGAAAATTAAACCCACCTCCACCCTTCCCCAAGGCCAGACCAAAGCGGAAACCACATCACCGCAGAGTAGCACATCGCATGCAGCCTGACGAAGGCCCGCACGACCAACCAGCACACCCAGAAAATCTCATCTGGGTACCTGAATTATTCCGCTTGCTACGGCGAGACGAAGCAATTGCTGCTGGACTAGTATTTACTGACCAGCAACAAGGCGCCGGGCTACTCGACTGATTGGTACCTAACCGTCAGAAGGGGGCCTTGGGGTCATTCCTGCGGTACCTTCCCTTGGGAGGGTTAAGATAGCCCCACCGCCAAGGCGGAGGGGTCCTTCTGCGACTTGGAACCTCTCAGCGAGCACACCCTCGCTATTTGGCAGATACTGCCTCCATGCGGGACTCTTCCGAGCGGCCTGCATATCGAGATGCACATGTTACATGCAACACCGTCACTGTCACTGTAGATATATCATGTACTACACACCAGCCGGACTGCGACCGGGCGCCGGGGTATAAATATGGATTTCAAAAAGAAAAAAAAAAAAAAAAAGCTCCCAAAGCCCAATCCTCCCCCTTTTCAGCCATCTATCACTGCACTTACCTTGAACGATGGTGGAGTGTCACCGCGGTTAGCTGCTGTGATCGACAACTTCGTGTCCAGCATTGGTGCTCGTCCTCAGGACAAAGAGTGCCCCTTCCCCCACGCAGGGCGCTCGCCCACCAAAGGAAGACTTCCCTCTCCCGATGGTAGTCAATGAAACTCCTGCCGAAGCGACATCCGACTCTGCCATGGCGGCAGACGAACCTTCTGCTAGAACAGCATTGATTCCACCTTCCCTCGGACCTCCATTCCTCTGTTCTGCGCCTTGTCCCTTGTCAACGCCGCTAGCTTTAGTGGAAGAAGTGGTGAGAGTAGCAGCGCAAAACATGCCAGAAGTCGAGCTCATGCACCTGTTGGAGACGACGACTACATTCAGGAGAACATTGTGGATAGCTGTGGCGACCCCTGAAGGGGTGTTAGTTCTGAAAGAAGCTTACCCACTAGCTAGTACGCCTAGCATAGTGAGAATCGAACTCTTGCACGCCTCGGAGGAGGATTTCATGCAAGCTTGCACTGTAGCACCGGTCTCTTTAGTGACTGGTGCTAATCAAGTGCAAGCCTCGACGGTGACACCCCCGCATCGTCTCTCGGACGCTGTGGACCGCGAGAAGCCCAAGCAACGGTCGCTCACCCCGTATTCGAGAAAACCTGCCCCAGATCAGAGGAGAAGCGAATGTTCGCCGCTTCGCCCACAAACTCAGTGGAGGCCTCAACCTCGAGGACATTCCCCATTGCTTTGCCGCTCCCCTTTGCCCCTGCATAAAATTGCTCAGGTGCGAGAGACGACGAGTGGGATCCAAAGCAGGTGGAAGCGCTGACGCCGCGGTCACGGTGGGATTAGGTTCACTTGACATTGCTTCCCTTTGCCAGAGGCAGAGCACGGGAGAGTCGGTGCATGAATTGGAATGGGAGCATCTTGACACTGTTTCCCTTTTGCTTCCCAGCTATAACAAGGCGAACTTTAGCTCAGCTCATGAGCCAAGCGGTGATGGAAGTCCTCCTGCGCATGGGCTATACAGCGGCCGCGCCGCTGTCAACAATGCCACCATCGACGTCCGTTCCAGTGCCTGCATCTTCCCCCTCAATCCCATCGGCCAGACCTCCGGCATGTTCCTTGGGTGCGCAATTAACCTCCGCTCCTCCCCCGGACCCTCCTGTAGCCGGCCCCTCTTTTCCCTTGAGTGAGAGATTCACAGACCTGCCGCGACCGCTGCAAAACAGGCTCTCAAATCCGGTGTCTTTGATCGACCGACTTGTCGATGACGATGATGACGATTTGGAAGACGGAGAAGTCCCACAATCTGCATGAACCCTACGACGCCCAAGGCTTGGCCAGAACGAATGGAACAGACACAGGTGTGGGCGTGGACACTGATAGCTGGGGGGCAGTACCGGTCTGCACTGCTGGGGGGCTCTGTGATGAGTGCGCCACCAAGGAGCATGCACGACTGGTCTGATACCATGTAGATATAATACGGCAATACTTACTGTACATATGTACAAACTTTGATATATATACCATGTGAGTCCCTTACGGACTCGCGATCTAATACCATCACCATCTTCTTGTCTTGTTCGCCCGACTTCCCTCGTAGGTCCATGAAGCGAACGAGGCTCTCTGCCACCTCCTAGGCTTAGGACCCCGAGCAGGGTCAATGCACATGCTCTCAGGTTTACAGAGCCCATGGGATAAACCTCCCCTGGCTAAGGGTGACATAGCTTGGGAACATCCGGGTCACACCTCTCATTAGTGTCATGACCCAACTCTTCCCTTCTCTCTCTCTCTATCTCTCTCTTATCTTTTCCCTCACGACGATCAGGAAACGCCTCCTCTGGAGCACTGTGACCCGATCATCCTTGGAGCTCTTGGGAACGCCTCTGATGGAGCACTGTGACCTGAGCTCCCTCTCCACTCTCTAACCCGGAGAACACCTCTCTTGAGTGCCGTGACCCGGGTTGCTCACAGGACTTCTCCTCACGAGAAGAATCTGAACTTAGTATCACAGGGATATTGCGCCAAATGGCCTGTGCAGCCCAACCCAGTCTCTCGAGGTTTTTTAAGCCTGGATCGTGTTCTCCTGTTCGAAGGCTCATTTCTTTTTAGAACCCTCTCAAGGACGGAAATCTCAGAGATGGGGAAGATGAAGATGACATAGAGCCTGAGCCAAGGGTTTCACAAGTAAGTCTTTTTTAAAAAACCTGCAGCCATTTAATAATGGCCACTGTCTGCGAAAGAGGGGTTTGAGGGAGCTCGGACTTCAGCTAGATCAACTCTCAGATGCATATGCCCATCTGAGAACCGGGATCGAGTGAGGTTTCCAAAACCTTGCTCACATGATTGGGCAGCAAACCCACTCATCCAATGCTATGTCCAATGCAGGTAGAGGGCATCAGGGAACCGGGTTAGAAGGGCTCGCAGGCTCACAAGCAACCCAGTCTGTCGCCCAGAAAATGTCATTTAGCTTGCGGTGAGTGTCATTCTTCATTTTTGAAGCCTTGTACTGATTCACTTCCCACAGAGGAGTGTCCGAGACCACCTCACGAGGCTTGTCAGGGCCAATCGTCTCCTCATTCTGATGGTGACAATTCAGATGCAAACACATGGGTGCACACTGTGGATGCTCACCGCAACAAATCCCAAGGCCCCTGTTGCATTGAGTTGAACTTCAGATTCCATCTTCTAGGTACTCCGCTGTCACACTTAAGTTTGTTCAACTCAGTGTCCAGGGCTACCGGAAGCTAGCTGAATGCAACAGAAAGTTACCTGGGTGTTCGAGAGAATTTGTAGTATCAAGCATAACCTGTAAATAACCTATAAATGGTTTATTAGTGTCCTCCAAGACTTGAGACACCTGAAGGGATCGTGGGAAAATAGGTGATGATATAATATGAGATGTGACTTGACCTGTAAAATCTGTGACTGTGGGAAAGTTATATAACCATGGGAATATTGATCGCTGTGTTGTCCTGTGTTGACTACTGAAAGAACGGGGTGAAACAGACTTGAACTGATGAAGATAGGTGTTGACCAGCTATGTCTGACGATGACAGACTATACTGTGAGGCTGTGGACAGTGATTGACAATGTCTGATGTTGAAACAGTGTGAAACAGACTTGATCTGATAGAGATAGGTGTTGATGCTGTGTACAACAGTGACAAGCTATGTCTAATGATGACGACGGACTATACTTTGGGACTGTGGACAATGATGAACAAAGTATGATGCTGATGACTGACTGAGGCTGATGATCATGACTGATGCTAATAGATGTGACTGATGCTGATGGTCGTGACTGATGCTGTTGGTGCTGACTAACTGGTGCTGGGTGTTCGTGCTTTGGTGCTGTATCGGACAGTGGCAAAGGATTGCTGGACCTGGAAAATACGTGCTTTGAACTGTATCAGACAGACGAAGGATATCAGAAACTACGTGCCTCGGCGCTGTATCAGACAGTGATGAAGATATCGGGAACTACGTGCCTTGACACTGTATCAGACAGTGACGAAGGATATCAGAACGTGCTTCAACGCTGTATCTCACAGTGACAAAGGATATTGGAAACTATGTGCCTCGACACTGTATCGGACAGTGACGGAGGATATTGGAGACTACGTGCTTCGACGCTGTATCTGACAGTGACAAAGAAATTCAGACCTAGAAGAAAATATGTGCCTTGACTGTTAGGGCAACCCTTACAGTGGAGCGCTATCACACTGGCAAGGGGGAATCCGAAGTTATATTTGATGTACAGTAACGAAGGTAAGTAAGGCTTACCTGGCAAGGGGGAATCCGAAGAGAATAGTGTAAAGGATTCCCAAATGCCAGGGGGCCGACTATATACGAGTGTAGGACGTGAGGGCCAGTCCTCCAGAGTGTACTGTACATGTAATAATAACGAATGGTGTGCAGCGCGTGTATGGACACGTTCCCGACGCTGTCCAATCCTCGTGGCTCAGGGTACGGGCACGAGGCGGGACAGCCGACGTTGGGGTGTCGAGTCATCGGGATCGGCGTCGGGCGCGCGCAGGGAAGGAGGGGAAACGACAGGAAGTGAGTAAGTATGTACACCGACGCTTGGGTCGGAGCGTCGGGTCGGGATCGCAATCGGTCGGTCAGGGGTGAGCGCATGAGTCGGGGAACGATCTGTGAGCGTCGGAGAGCGCGAACAGGAGTTCCCCTGACATCACCCGCCCTTTTGAATTGCAACGGCTCGGTGCGGGGTGACGGTGGCGAAGACGGCGGGGGATAGAGTGAAGATGCCACGGATGTGGCGCGCGGCGTCAGGATTGTCGCAGTGGAACTTGCGAACCAGGTTGAGAGTGGCGACATTCTCCTGGGGCTCCCACGAAGCCTCTTCATAGCCATAGCCTTTCCACAAGATTTTGTACTGAAGTTTCTTGCGGAAGATGCGACTGTCGAGGATTTTGTGGACTTCGTAATGGGGCTCGTCGTCGATGATGTCTGGCAGCGGCGGTGGATCGGACTGCCGACCTTCAATCGGGTCAGCAATGGCGGGGACAAGCTTCACGACATGGAAGACTGGATGGATGCGCTTCATGAACTGAGGCAGCAGGAGGCGGTATGCGAGCGGGCCGACTCGCCTTTGCACGACAAAAGGGCCAAGGTAGTGATGCGACAACTTCTTCAACAGTCGGGTCGTAGAAATGTGGGTCGTGTCCAAGTACACCTTGTCGCCAGGCTGGTAGTCGGGCGTTGGGGCGTGTCGCTGGTTGTAATACCGCTCCATGTCGTCTTTGGCCTTTGAAAGCGCTGCCTTGGCTTCCTCCTGTGCTTCCTTCATGCGCTCCACGAACTCGTCGGCCGACTCGTTCTTGGAAGTGCCCCGACACGGCTCAAAGCCCATGCGTGGATGCCGACCCGTGTCGAGCAGGAAGGGGGTCTGCTGCGCCGCCGAATGTACATGGTTGTTGTAACTCAATTCGGCGTCGGGCAAGAGGTCCTCCCAGTCGTTCTGGCGCTCGTTGCAGAAGACCCGCAAGAACTGTTGCAGCTCCTGGTTGACGCGCTCAGTCTGTCCGTCGGTCTGCGGGTGGTATGTTGGAATCCAGTCCTATCCGTATGTACTATACATTCTCGTCTCTCGTTTCTCCTCTCGATAATCTAATCTAATCACTTCACGTGCACTGTACATACACGCGCCTACCACGTATCCTCACCCTCAGTCTCTACTACACGACTGAGGGTAAGCTAACTCAATCCTTACTGTACCTAGGACACTTACTGATACATTCCTTATTAGACTAAGTGTATTTCATCTAGGTACATCCAATATAACGAGTCTCTACACGACTGAGGACTAAGTGTATTTCATCTAGCCCGGTACTTTCTATCAGGTTATGAGCCCCGGAGCCTGAGCGCATCTCGAGAAGCCTACCTGTCGTGAACACGAACACTAGACTCCTTCAGGAAGAACCTGTTGCACTGAGCCGCTGCCTGGATCTCGAACAGTTCACAGAGCCGCGCCATCAGCACCCATCGCGATCCCATCTATCCGACAAACACCATGTCGTACAGCTCAACTAACCCGTCCGCCCACACCTCTGGCTCGCCCGTAACAGGGCGCCTACGTCCAGCACTGTTTCCTTCTCTGGAGGAAGAAGACGGAACGAAGACCCCGGTACAATCGCGCCCGCACTCGCCGGCGCCATACGGGAACCCCGACTCTGCAACTCACTGGACTCTGGAGCAGGACATCGAGCCCTCGAAGTATCAACATCTTCTTCGCCTCCCACACAAACTCTCCGCCACTAACTACATTACGTGGACCACGATGATCGAATCTACTCTCGACACCGTGGACTTATTCGACTACTGTCAAGGACTTGTTCCGAAACCGGACGACCAGACGGAGCGAATTGCCGCGCAGCGCTGGAAACGAGCTAACGCTCAACTGCGCGCGATCCTCACCACGAATATGACGGAAGAGGTGGTGAACCAACTCGGTCACCATCGAGGCTGCAGTGATCTGGCTTGAAGCGCAGCGCCTTTTTGCGGGATGGACGCTCACTGACTGGACACTCACCATCACGTCCCTTGTAACGACGAAATACGTCGACGGAGATGACCTACCCGCGCACATCGCACGGATGAAAGGCTACCGCCGCGACCTCATCATGATGCAGAGGGACATTGACGACGACTTGTACGCATGTTTCCTTCGCATCTCTATGCCCTCTTCCTGGAACTACGTCTTCGCTGGCTTACCCGCCAAGTATACATCCTCCGAAGTCGAACGCAGAATCAAAGACGAATATGGAGTTCGGACGAACCAGGAGACCGCGGCCATGGCGTATAATGCCTCGCATGCATCGGGCAGCAAGAAACCCAAGAGTCGAACGCCCGTCCCCGGCGAACCATTCTGCACGAACTGCAGGATATCCGGTCATCTTTCGAAAGACTGTTGGTCGAAAGGGGGTGGAGCTGAAGGGCAGGGGCCTCGCCAGAGAAGTAAGAAGTCGAAGGGGAAAGGAAAAGGAAAGGAGAAGGAGAAAGAGAAGGAGCGAGAGAAGAGCAGACGGAAGGGATCCTCGCGAACGAAGGCACACCAGGCACGTCACGACACTGACTCTGACGACAACTCCAGCGCCTCGACACTATCCGAGACCTCCGTTTACATGGCTTCGACTACTCCATTCACCTCGCCCACTGGATGGATACTAGATAGTGGAGCTACGGCCCACAGTAAACATCGATCAGCCTTCAAGACCTTCACTCCCGAGAACACCACAGTCGGAGGCATCAATTCGAATGGACCTCAACTCATCGTTGAAGGACGCGGCGAAGTAGACCTCGTCGTCAGCGTCAAGGGATGTCCAGACCGTGTCGTTACCCTCCAACGCGTTCGTTTTTGCCCTGCCGCATGGGACAACTTAATCTCGGAGAGTAGAAGGGATCGAAAGGGCCTGGGCATCTGGAAGAAACATGGGAAGGTTCGCATCTCAAACGACGATCGCCAGGTCATCATGGAAGGCAAGCTCCTCCGTGAAGGCCTTTATGACATGAATTGCGTCGTCGCTACCACTTCCTCCCCTCCATCCACACTCGCCTTCGCCCGCCATACCCTCCTCTAAAATATCCCTCGACGTCTGGCACTGCCGATTAGGTCACATAAGCGAAAATTACCTTTGCTATCTATCGAAGCATGACATGGTCACTGGCTTGAATCTTCGACGCTCTGACGAGCTACACCCTTGCGAAGGATGCGCATTGGGGAGGCATCCTCAACCTCCCTTCCCTCGACAAGCCACGGAACGCGCCACAAAAATCCTCGAACGTCTTCACGCCGATCTTCAAGGACTCTTCAATCGCTCCATCCACGGCTTCACCGACGATTGCAGTCGAAAAGGCTGGAAGATATTCCTGAAGTTGAAGAACGACACTAGGAATGAACTCAGAGTGTTTATCACACACGTCGAGAATTCCACTGGCTGTAAAGTCACATTTTTCCGCTCTGACCATGGAGGGGAATTCATTGCTGTGGAGGTGGATTTTCGCTTGGGAAAGCGAAGGTCCGTGGGTTGACCTCGAGGAATTCGAGGTAATTCTTATGTTTGAGGCGCGCCGGGGCCCGGCGCTTCCTCGTGTACCTGGGACATTGGTCCAGGATGTGGGCTCTGGTTTCGAGCCCCCCGTTGCGACAGGAGCAGTTCACCTCCTCAGAAAGGTTAAACCGCCTCCGGTACTCGCCAATAGGGGCGTGATTGAGGATGCTACGAGACATCCGAGCGGTGTGGGCATTTGACTTGCCCATTACTTTAAGCCATGGGCTACCATCAAGGTGTGATGGTGCTATTGGCTTGCCTTTCCTTTTTGTTTGAAGGAACGATCTGCCACTGTATTCAGGCTACTTGAGTGACTTGGTAGCGTAGTATTTGACATGGTCTTTGAATGTAAGACCTCTGTCAAAATAGAACCCAAGGTAGCACCAGACACACTTTGGCTTGAGTGGGGTGTCCTCTGTGTAGGGGGCATAGCCTAAGTCAATCGATGGGTTATCATCGGTTGCTTTGCGGGAGAAATGAAAGACTTCAGTTTTGTCGTGTTCAAGGAGTAAACCAATCGCATCCACCAGTTCATTGATGACTGCGTAGGCTTCCTTGAGTTTAATGAGATTTGTATCCCATGTTTTAGATTGGACAATGAGGGAGCCATCGTCCACGTATGACATTAGAGTGCAGAGGTCCACCTCGATTCTCTTCTGGAAAATTCTCATCACTGGCACAAGGTACAGTGCAGAGAGGATTGGAGACAGAGCGGACCCTTGGCCAACCCCGACATCAGCGCGCATCCTGGGCGAGGACCCGCGGGGGTTCTTGCTCCACTTCCTCCAGTACTTCCACTTTGACTGGTCGATCTGACGCAGCATTATATGTGGCGTGAAGGGCCTGCCAAAGGTCATCCATCGTATTACAGGGCGCTTCGTTGTAGGGAATTGCCTCGTATGTTGGGAGGTTGCGTTGCTTGGTCCAGTTCATCAGGTCCCAAGGTCGCTTGTTCTTGGTAGCAATGGTTTCGATGCGTTCATCGAAAAATTGCCGTTTAGCCGCCTTTGTGGCGCGCCTAAGAGCCCCATAGTCTGCAGGGGACCGGGACTGTCTGTACTGCCTCATCGCAGTGGCGCAGTCAGCATTCCACCAGGCTTTTGACCGGGTGTTCACTTTGACTGTTTTGGCATTTGAGTTCCATGCGTCGTTGCAAGCTCTTGCAAGGCCTGCAATCAGGTCTTCTAGAGCGTCGCGTGTGTCAATATTGGAGATGTCCATTGACTTAATGTAGGTGAGCAGTGCTTGTAGAAACGATGATTCCTCTTCGCTTCCTTTGGGCATTGCCAGCCTTTCTGAAGCTACTTCTGTAGCACGGATAGGGAGGGTTACGCAGAGTGGTGCATGGTCCGAAGCAATCCAGTCTGTGCGCACCTCGTGTGTAAGTCCTACCAGGCGGTCTTGTGGTAGGAACATAAGGTCGATTACCGAGGGCACAAGGCCCCTGGCGTGGGGGAAGTGCGTGGGCGTCCTAACAGGTTGCACACTTACATCCACCCCGAGGTCAGACGCAGCGTCAATCAGTGACGTTGCGACATGATTGTTGCCTTCGTGTCGGGGGTCCCAGACAGATGAATGGCAGGTGAAGTCGCCTGCCATGCACTGAAGCTGTGGCAGGCGTTCTACGTTGTCGCACAGCCAGTTAATGGCTGTGGAGTTTTGGTCTGAATAGACGTTGATATAGTGTAGAGGAGTGTTGTCTTCACCCCACAACGTGAGCACCAGGATGTCCCTGTGATCTGCAAGGTCTGTGCGAAACGCGGGTCGCATTGCTGCTAGCGCCGGAAGATGACCATCCAGTCTGGATGAATTGGTGGACCGACCACTGCCTCCCCTTCCGGGTTGGTAGCTGAGACGGTGCGCCGTATGAAGTTCCATGGAGGTTCTTGAATCAATAAGAGGTCGAATGACGACTTGCGTTCTTCCAAAATGTTTGAAACCAACTCATAGTTTCGATTTACATTCTGGGACAGTATAGATATACGTGATATAGTTGTTGTACTAGGCATAGGTAACAACTGTATTACGATGAAGTATGCATATTAGGACGATTGCGCCTAGAAATTGCATCAGTGGGGGATCGAGAGTGCTGTAGGCGTTTGCTTACTGTGTCTCGTTCGTATCTGCCCTTGATCCACTCGGGCTCGAATCGGTGTCGGAAATACGGGCAGGTCTTTGCATTCGCAAGATGCTCACCGCCGCAGTTCACGCACTTGGGGGGATGCGGGCAATCCTCGTCGGGGTGTGTCGCTTCGACAGGAGGGTTTGCTTTAGGCTTCGCTTTGCAGCAGCTGCCCAACACCCGGTGGTATTGCAAACCGTGGGGGCCCCCACAGTGCGCGCAAATATTGCGGTTCAAGGAGCATCGTGTGTCGATGTGGCCCCATTTCCAGCAACGTTGACACTGAGGCGTGCCAGGACGCTTCTCAGCAGGTCGGATAATGCAGATCTGGCCACCAAACGACAAGCGTTTGTTGACGAGCTGCTTGAGGTTGGCCCAAGACTGGGTGTCCCAGATGTCGAACCACACCGTGCAGGAATCCGACACCGGCAAGTTCCTCGAAACCCGGGGCTTGGATGCAAGGTGGAAGTTCTTGGTGACAGGATCTTGACAAATGCGCGATTCGACGAGATCCTGCGTGATAGGTGCCCCGCCCACCTTCTGGAAGAAGGGGACGTTGACGATCTTCAAATAGGAGCGCGACGCTGGGATTTCCGCCGTGACCTTTGTGTTTGCTGGGAACCAAGAGCGCGCCGCGTCGATAACGACGGGCAGGTCCTCGGCTGTGGGGGTGGATTGTGTAGCAAGTACGATGCCTCCCATGCCTGTAAAGGCTTGGGCGACGCGCAGACGACGGCGGTTGGATGCCAGTCGATTGTTAAGAGGGGTGACAACCGTTTCAAGGTTGCCCGTGAACGTGGCCTCTGCGTACACAATGATCTGCATACGAGAGGGACCGCGGGTCGTTGACTTCACCCGTTTAGAGGGTGGAGGCGAGGATGGGGAGCCTGCAGAGCGCTTTACGTTCTGTTGGTACAAAGTCGAGATCTCTGAGGCAGAGAGCTCGGGGAACACCTTAGCAAGGGCAAGGATGCCCTCCACTGAAGTGTTTGTTGTAGGTGCTGGCGTTTTGGCAGGTGCCCGACGCGCAGCAGCAGCGAACGTTCCCCCAGGGAGGGGGCGCGAATGGCGAGGGATAGGGGGTGGGGGACCTCCTGGAGTGGGGCGCGCGTAGCTGCGCTTAAGGACAGGCTTAGTGGCTGCAGGAGCCGCATCAGTCTGTTTGGAGTTTGGTGTAGCTGGGGGCTTCGCGCCCTCGCGCTGCTTGCCCTTAGCTGCAGAAGAAGTCGACGGACCCGCTCCCCCGGATGGTGCAGGGAACGGGGGCGACGGTAGTGGGTTCCCTGGGTAGGGAACTTGAAGAATACACGCATCGCGCACTGCACACAGTGCCTCGATGGTGCGGGGGTCGTTGCCAGCATCTTTGGCAAGGAGATTGATCAGGCCTAGATCAGCAGCGCCCTCAAAGAGCTCTGTGATGCGATGGGCCAGTGCGACGCACATTTGTGCGGTAAGGGGCAATGTAGAGCGCTCCCGGTAGTGGAGCCACTCCTTGATCGATAAGAGGGAATCGAAGACGGCCTTGGCATCGCTGTTGATGTCCCCATCACCTCCAGTGAGGCCTATGGGGGACCCGTCGCCTGATTGTCCTTAGAATGCAACAGAGTCATCTGTATGCATGGGTGTACTGTCCCTGCTCACCTGGGACGTGTTTTCATCGTCAGCATCGTCCGATCCGTCCTTATCTCCCTTCCAACGCTTTGGGTCGGGTGTTGGGGCAGAGGGTGACGCTGGTCGCGATGATTTCATCGAGGGGGGCGCCGTGGGCGCCTGGGGGCATTGGGGGGTGGTTTCGAGGTCATCCCCCCCCAATCCATTGGATCCACTGGGATCTCCGAGGATCCCGGTGGTGTAGTAGTGAAAAAGGCGTCAGAGCTGACTGAGATCGAGCGAGAAATAGAGGCTAGAGAGGCTAGAAGAGGTTGCGAGGTTGCGACTTGTGGCTGTGCACGTGGTGGTGCTGGATCAAGAAGCGATGCTTCAAGTACATCGAGTCCGAGCTTAATCCAGCAGACCCAATCTCGCGTGGAGTGTCGGGTACACCAAGAACATGCCTTACGCGCACCTTTCCTTTGCCGCGCGAACTTCTCTATTTCTTCCATGTCTAACACCAATCCACGTGCGGCCTCTTGTGAGGTCGACGATGTTGGTTTGGGACTTAACCTCCCTCCACGCACTCCAACAGTCGAAATCCCTTCGTTCGAACTCGCCCACTCATCACGCACCACCTCCCTAGCCGTAGCTCTGGGCGTTTTCCGAATTCCTAAATCTTTACCCGCTCATACTCCTTCCCTCGAAACCAATCCCAATCCTCCTCGTACAACCTCCTCCATGGTCGCCCCAGGCGTCTATCTCACCAACCCTTCCCCACGTCCTCTGGCAACTCGCTCCCTCCCTCACCATACTGCCCAAACTCCTCGTGATCCCAACACATATGATCTGAGCCCGTATCGCCCTTTGGTCCCTGCAGACCAACGCCTCCTACTCTGGACGATGCCTCACTCACGCCTCGTCCAACAATTTCTAAACACCCAAATCCCAGTTGAGAACCAGGTATATCTCCCCTCTCTCCTCTGCATGAATTTCCTTATGCCTTTCAGTCCCAAATTTACCAAGGCCTCCTCAATTCCCTCTCGGACATGTCTTCCACATTTGTTGTTTTAAGTGCCTGGAGGAATGCCCAGTCCACATTCTTTTGCTGCTCTCCCGCGTGGAGGATACCTGACCCTTCCGACAGCCAAACATCCAATGCATTGTTCTTTTGGCGAACATGATCCGCTTTGAAATTGCCGTCTGCCACAAAAGACCTCATGTATACTTTTCTGCATCTCATGTCAATAGCAATGATCAATCGTCACTAAATGCACTCACTTATTCGGGTCCGCGGTCCACCCCGCGGGAAGATTCACACCTGGCTGCAGACATGTGGGACAAAAAATGGCGAGCTCCCCTGCAGTGGTCTGCATTGGATCTCTGTTATTGCGGCCAAATCCACCCCATTTGAGCTTCTTGAGCCATCTCCATGAACGCGAGAGCCGGTGGAGTTCGCAATAAAAGCTGTCAATGTCCATGGAGCTCGTTGCTGCAGCGGTAGTCCGGCTGAGTTTGTGCCAATACTGAAATGCAGATGCCTTGCATTCCAAGTTTGCAAGGCGATAATCATCAAGGACTGCAGTGGTGAAGAGGGTCTTGTACCGAGTGAAGCTCGCAGGCACCAATCATTTGTGCATGAGGTCTGTATTGACCCGGTTGACTCCGCGGCATGAACAGAAGACAAGTGGAATGTAGTGAATTCCATTGACATGGACAATGCACACATAAGGATTGTTGAATGCATCGTGCCACGGCATTCTCGCCGGAAGGTCATCATTAAGACCAGTGTCATCGTCATCTTCCTCGTCAACTTCAACTTCAACTGTGTCCAGAGTAGACCCATCCTCAGCTATCGGATGAAATCCTGGCTCTTGACCATAAGCGCGGCTCAAACACGCCATATAATTGTCATCCTGTGCATCATAGGAAGTCTGCTCGGTAATGTCCGCGGCGCCCACAGCGTTGGCATGTCAACCCGCGGGGTCATTTCGCCGCTCCGAGTGGTGGTTCTGCTGTTCTTGATCATCGTATTCCATTTGGTATCTCTCCAACTGCTCCTGTTGCAGCTGTAGCGTATCACAGAGTGCTTTTCCAGAGGAGTGAGGGACCAGCAACACTGCGGGCATAAGCCCATATAAGCGTCGGATATATTTTGAAATTTCGGATATGTGTTGAATTTATTTGATATCAGACCCATTATTAAAATATATTCAAAATAAAATCTCCGATGTTTTGGGCTTCCCCCCACGGTGCAAGTAGGTACCAACCTCCTGCAGCTGAGCTGTCTGGAAGTATTGACCTGTCCAGAACTCAATGTGATGCAGAGGATTGTCCCTGTGAGTTGTCCGCATGCAACCCCAGCAGAGTATCCTGTCACTGAGAGAGTCTCAGCAACGCCAACGTCCATAGTTGCCCTTGGGACAATCAGAACATTGAGTATGATTCTCAATGTACTCTCTCCCAAGAAGCCCCTCCAACAGCTCTGGAACATGGTTCACAAACTCTTGAAGGTAATCAGCTTGTGTCTGTGCTTTGATTCAGTTACATGTACACAATACATCAAAGAACAATTCACCTTGGCCCGTTTGGGGGCAACCTCATCAGTGGTGTCATCCAGCTGCGTTGAGTGAATGTCTGAATGCTCAAAGGGTTGGACATGGGTCTGCACACCCTGAGGGTCAGATGTAGCAGGGTCCGGTGACCTCTTGCGCAAAGGGACACTCCTGGATTCCACAATGTCATGCCTCTGGGTATGCCTGACTGTTGTCTCGACATCCATGGCATGTGAGCGAGAACTTTCCTGAAGGACTTCATCCTTCTTGCGACATGTGCACTTTACTGCACGCAACATGGTGGGTAAGGGTGAGATCTGATATGGTGGAAAAATCAGAACCTGTCTACTGATAGATCACTGATTACTCTCGGACATGTCCTCATAGTTGTGCAAGGTCAGCTGCACTCACAATTGGGGCCATCAATGCACCCGTGCCTTATATTACCCAAACTGGAAACTTCTTTGCCAAATGCGGGACTGTGGGACACGGAAACAGTCCCACATGCCCTCGCGGCCCTGAAGAAGACAAGCAAACAGCCCCAGTACCCGGCTGACGAGTGCGCGGTCCTCAACAAGTACTGAGAGGAGTACCGATCAGAGTCAGACAAGGACAAAAGGGCGGCCATTTTCAAGGACAAAGTCCTTGTTGATATATTCAACTACTAGAAGGCAAAGGGAACAGAACCAAAGACCAACAAGAAGTCCGCATCTGCCACCACGGTCTGTCAGGTTAGGGAGTATCCCTGAGTCATCACACTGATCAGCACACAGAAACTGGCAGACTGGGTAAGGAACAACTGGAGGCCCTACCTAATGGTCAACCAGTCATTGGGTAAATTGAAGGTTACTGCACACCAGGTAGTCAATTGGACAATGTGCGGCTTGATTACCGAAGAGTTGAAAGAGATACTGGAGCTCGGAGAGGTCGATGAATCGGCCCTCGCGGCCTTCCAGCAACGCACCAAGGCTTTGGCACAGGTGATGAACAAACTCACTCCACAACAACTCCAGGAGGCAGAGGCCACTGCCCGTAAATGGAGCACCAAGGGCTATCCTCCTGAGGAGCAGCGCAAGTGAGTAACTCCGCGGGCCCGCAGGCATCTCGGAGTTAATACCTTATCTCAGGAATGCGGATAAGCGAAGCTTTCAACGAGTGGAGAATGAGGATGCCAACAGGTGGCGAGAGATGGGCATGCTGTCCCTTACGTTTGTGGTATGGAAAGGGCAAGATGGGCATATGAATGTCCGGGCATGAGTTATTCATGGACTCCGCGGACTTGTGCTGATGTCCGCTGTGGAGCAGTCACGATAGCATTGCAGCAAATGCAGGGGTGATCTATAAAGGTTTCATTGATACCTTTCCACACATGGTGAAGGATTTCAAGAGAAAGCTTATGGACTATGTCCTTTTGCTCCAAGAATCCATTGCACCAGACCCCCTGCATCAGAATGATACAGTAATTCAGCCACGTCCTGATCTACAGCTGGATCAACAAAATGATGGTTTTCCAATTCTACCGGAGTTGGTAGAAGGTGTGCAACAGAGCAAAGATGACCTTGAGCTTCTGGTCCGCGCATTCCTGAGACATCATTATAGTATGTGATAATGTCATATTAGACCACCCATACTAAATTCCTTACAGAACTAGCATCGGGACACCTCTACTCATCCCCTCCATTCACTTCCATAAAGGCAGATAATGGAATGTTCATCTCCGCGGAGTACGTGCCCGCGGACATCCGAATTCAAGACCCGCAGAACCTCCGATTAAATGAACTCCGGGATTTGCTCGACTTCTGGCGCTCTCGCCAGAAGAGGCTTGGACCCTCAGAGACCTTTCGGTGGTCTAGTTACTTGAACAAGCAAAAGGAGAGAACAGAGGTGGTCTATGGAGTGCGCAAGGACCAGGAAGCTTTGGCTACCGCGGCAGCAGTAAAGAAAGCAAGGCGGAAGAAGAGCAAAAAAAAAGCACCAGCTCCGGACCCCTTTGAAAGCCTTATTTCAATGCCCGACCTAGAAGGTGGTCATCAGAACCACCCCTGTCCATCACCCAATGAATCCAGTCCATGACTGGATAGCGAACCCCGTGGACAGGAAAATCATACCCAACACAATGAACTCCGAGAAGATAATGCTGCAGATAATGAACCCCACGAACCTCACGGGCTAAATCAACTCCAATCCAATGACCAACAGAGTCCATCACCAAATAACAGATCAATGAATCAGCCCCGCGGGCCACCAAACCCGACCCGCGGACATGGTAGACAGAGCCTTGAACCAGACAGTAGGACACACTACATTGTAATGCCCCTACCTGGTGGGTAGCCTTAGCTCCCTCGCTCCCTTCTCACCTCTTGTACCGGGTTCCCCTGTTTTTGCCCGTTGAAGCGCGGACTCCCGTCCGATGCAAACAAAACTTTTTGCATGGGTGCTAGCAGCGCGAACCCTCCCAACCTTTCTCTCTTTCTTTCTCTCGTGCAATTTTCCAAGCAGCGACAGCCTTATCGATTGCTAAGGCTACATAAGCCCAGGGCAGGGCACTACAATGTAATGTGACCAACGCTCTAGCGGGCCTATACAGTGTACCGTAGTTGACGCATCCAGCGGGTCCTCTGTGCTGTAGCGGACCTCTGTACAGTGTGTGGTTGTTAACGAAGTAGCGGACGCAATACACTGTATTGTGGTTTACTGCAGCAGCGGGCTCTCTATACCCACAGAGAGCCATGGGGCCTGTAGCCAAACCGTCCGGGTATATTGTACGGAATTCACGGCCGGATTCCGGGTCGGATAGTGCACGGAAACTCTGGCTGAATGTGCACGGAAACTACGGCTGAACGTGTACGGAAACCACGTTCAGAACCCGGATTGAGTACTGGACGGAAACCACAGCAGCGGGTGCACGGAAATTGCGGCCGATATCCGGATCGGATAGTGCACGCATTGTACAGCAACAATCCGGATCCGGATAGTGCAGGGGAACTGCACGGGAATGGCACGAGCAGTTCTGAAATCACGCCCGAAACCTGGAATGAGTACTGCACGGAAAGTAAAGCAGCAGGTGCACGGAAATTCTGGCCGATATCCGGATCGGATTGTGGACGGGTAGTACAGCAACAATCCGGATCCGGATAGTGCAGGGGAACAGCACGGGAACAGCACGAGCAGTTCTGAAATCACGCCCGAAACCCGGATTGAGTGCTGCACGGAAAGGAAAGCAGCGGGTGCACAGAAGTTCTGGCTGATATCCGGACCGGATTGTGCACGGGTAGTACAGCAACAATCCGGATCCGGATAGTGCAGGGGAACTGCACGGGAATGGCACGAGCAGTTCCGAAATCTCGCCCGAAACCCGGATGAGTACTACACGGAAACTAGAGCAGCGGGTGCATGAAAAATCTGGCTGAAGTCCGGATCGGATAGTGCACGGATAGTACGGAAACAATCCGGATCCGGATAGTGCAGGGGAACTGCACGGGAATGGCACGAGCAGTTCCGAAAATCACGCCTGAAACCCGGATTGAGTACTGGACGGAAAGTAAAGCAGCGGGTGCATGGAAATTCCGACCGATACCCGGACCGGATTGAGCACGGGTAGCTCAGCAACAGTCCGGATCTGTATAGTGCAGGGGACCTGCACTGAAACTGTTGCATGAGCAGTTTCGAAGTCATGCCCGAAACCCAGATTGAGTACTGCACGGAAAGTAAAGCAGCAGGTGCACGGAAATTCTGGCCGATATCCGGATCGGATTGTGGACGGGTAGTACAGCAACAATCCGGATCCAGATAGTGCAGGGGAACTGCACGGGAACAGCACGAGCAGTTCTGAAATCACGCCTGAAACCCGGATTGAGTGCTGCACGGAAAGGAAAGCAGCGGGTGCACAGAAATTCCGGCCGATATCCGGACCGGATTGTGCACGGGTAGTACAGCAACAATCCGGATCCGGATAGTGCAGGGGAACTGCACGGGAATGGCACGAGCAGTTCCGAAATCTCGCCCGAAACCCGGATGAGTACTACACGGAAACTAGAGCAGCGGGTGCATGGAAAATCTGGCTGAAGTCCGGATCGGATAGTGCACGGATAGTACGGAAACAATCCGGATCCGGATAGTGCAGGGAACTGCACGGGAATGGCACGAGCAGTTCCAAAAATCACGCCTGAAACCCGGATTGAGTACTGGACGGAAAGTAAAGCAGCGGGTGCATGGAAATTCCGACCGATACCCGGACCGGATTGTGCACGGGTAGCTCAGCAATAGTCCGGATCTGTATAGTGCAGGGGACCTGCACTGAAACTGTTGCATGAGCAGTTTCGAAGTCATGCCCGAAACCCAGATTGAGTACTGCACGGAAAGTAAAGCAGCGGGTGCACAAAAATTCCGGCTGATATCTGGACGAGACTGTGCATGGGTAGTTCAGCAACAATCCGGATCCGGATAGTGCATGGAAACTCTGGCAGGATGTGCACAGAAACTATAGCTGAATGTGCACGGAAACTACACGGATAGTGCACGGATAGTACGGAAACAATCCGGATTGGATAGTGCAGCGGAACTGCACGCAAATTGTGGCACAAGGTATGCAGAAATTGTGCCCAAAACCTGGATTGAGTACTGCACAAAAAGTAAAGCAGCGGGTGCGCGGAAATTCCGGCCGAAGTCCAGATCGGATAGTGCACGGATAGTACAGAAGCAATCCGGATTGGATATTGCAGGGGAACTGCATGGAAACTGTTGCACGAGCAGTTCCGAAATCATGCCAGAAACCCGGATTGAGTGCTGCATGGAAAGTAAAGCAGTGTGTGCACAGCGATTCTGGCCAATATCCGGACCAGATAGTGTGCGGATAGTGCAGCAACGATCCAGATTGAATAGTGCAATAGAACTGCATGGAAAAGAGATACAGAAATCATGCCCAGAACTTAGATTGTGTACCGCACAGCAACTACAGCAGCAGTTGCATAGATACTCAAGCTGATATCCAGATTGGATAGTATATAGATGGTACAGCAACAACCTGACCAAGGCATCCAAGAGTAGGTGCTCTGAAATTACAGTCAACATTAATGTCCATGGCTTCTATTCACTTTCCACTGTAAGTCTCAGCTTCTGTGCATTGTCTGTGCATGCCTGTCCTGCTTTTGTTGACCCATTGCATGTTGGTACCATTACTTCCATGCGACTTCTGCATTCTATTTGCCATGATTCTTGGGAACTTCCATGCATTTAATGCTGCAGCTTTCAATACTTTTGTCCTCTGGGTTTGTGCTGTGCCATCCAGTTTCAATCCACTTTCTACTTCAGAACATTGTTTCTCTCAGTTACAATAGAAAATAACTGTGCAAACTTGGCAGGGATTGAGAGACGTTGCAGTAGAAGTGATCAGATAATGTTTCTGCAGTTTACCTACTGATCAGGCAGACTTAGCCAGTGTGCACAATTCATTATTGTGCATCACAATTGTGTGCAGAAACACCACACATTGAGGGCCTGAGATGGAAACCCACATTGGAAAGTAAAGTGAGTATGGGAAGGGCAGCAAAAGCCCCCCTGCTGTAGGTTCTTTGTGCACTCTGTGCAAGAGATTCTGTGCACAATCCGAGTCAGCTCCCAGCTATTGTTTCTATGCACCTTCTGTAGGTTCTGTGTGCTATCCAATCTGTGGCGTTGCTGTATTATTTGTGCACTATTCAATCCGGATATCAGTCAGAATTTCCATGCACCTGCTGCTTTACTTTCCGTGCAGTACTCAATCCAGGATTTGAACGTAGTTTCCGTGCATGTTCAGCCGTAGTTTCTGTGCACATCCTGGCATAGTTTCCGTGCACTATCCGGATCCGGATTGTTGCTGCACTATCCGCACACTATCTGGTCCGGATATTGCCCAGAATCGCTGTGCACCCGCTGCTTTACTTTCCGTGCAGCACTCAATCCTGGTTTCCAGCGTGATTTCGGAACTGCTCGTGCAACAGTTTCTGTGCAGTTCCCCTGCAATATCCAATCCGGATTGTTTCCGTAGTATCCGTGCACTATCCGATCTGGACTTCGGCTGGAATGCCTGTGCACCTGCTGCTTTACTTTCTGTGAAGTACTCAATCCGGGTTTCGGGCGTGATTTCAGAACTGCTTGTGCAACAGTTTCCGTGCAGTTTCCCTGCACTATCCGGATCCGGACTGTTGCTGAGCTGCCCGTCCATAATCCAATCCGGATATAGGCCGGAATTTCCATGCACCCGCTGCTGTGGTTTCCGTCCAGTACTCAATCGGGGTTTTGAACGTAGTTTCCATGCATGTTCAGCCGTAGTTTCTGTGCACATCCTGCCAGAGATTCCGTGCACTATCCGGATCTGGATTGTTGCTGAACTACCCGTGCACAGTCCGGTCCAGATATCAGCTGGAATTTCTGTGCACCCGCTGCTTTACTTTCCGTCCAGTACTCAATCCGGGTTTCAGGCGTGATTTTTGGAACTGCTCGTGCCATTCCCGTGCAGTTCCCCTGCACTATCCGGATCCGGATTGTTTCCGTACTATCCGTGCACTATCCGATCCGGACTTCAGCCAGATTTTCCATGCACCCGCTGCTCTAGTTTCCGTGTAGTACTCATCCAGGTTTCGGGCGAGATTTCGGAACTGCTCGTGCCATTCCCGTGCAGTTCCCCTGCACTATCCGGATCCGGATTGTTGCTGTACTACCCGTGCACAATCCGGTCCGGATATCAGCCAGAATTTCTGTGCACCCACTGCTTTCCTTTCCGTGCAGCACTCAATCCGGGTTTCGGGCGTGATTTCAGAACTGCTCGTGCTGTTCCCGTGCTGTTCCCCTGCACTATCCGGATCCGGATTGTTGCTGTACTACCCGTCCACAATCCGATCCGGATATCGGCCAGAATTTCCGTGCACCTGCTGCTTTACTTTCTGTGCAGTACTCATTCCGGGTTTCGGGCGTGATTTCGGAACTGCTCGTGCCATTCCCGTGCAGTTCCCCTGCACTATCCGGATCCGGATTGTTGCTGTACAATGCGTGCACTATCCGATCCGGATATCGGCCGCAATTTCCGTGCACCCGCTGCTGTGGTTTCCGTCCAGTACTCAATCCGGGTTCTGAACGTGGTTTCCGTACACGTTCAGCCGTAGTTTCCGTGCACATTCAGCCAGAGTTTCCGTGCACTATCCGACCCGGAATCCGGCCGTGAATTCCGTACAATATACCCGGACGGTTTGGCTACAGGCCCCATGGCTCTCTGTGGGTATAGAGAGCCCGCTGCTGCAGTAAACCACAATACAGTGTATTGTGTCCGCTACTTCGTTAACAACCACACACTGTACAGAGGTCCGCTACAGCACAGAGGACCCGCTGCATGCGTCAATTACGGTACACTGTATAGGCCTGCTAGAGCGTTGGTCACATTACAGTGCAGTGTCTGTATGTGATAAGCCTGCGCATTTCTCCATTTTCTATTTTATCTCTCTTACTATTTTTGGGACCCTCGGTCCCTTTGAAACATATCTCTTTTGCTTGTTCTCCCACTCGCAAAACTTTTTATTGACCCTCCATCCCTCCCTCAAACCACAGCTGGTGCTAAGGGAATTTGGGTAGTCTTAGCTCCCTCGCTCCCTTCTCACCTCTTGTACCGGGTTCCCCCGTTTTTGCCTGCTGAAGCGCGGACTCCCGTCCGACGCAAACAAAACTTTTTACACGGGTGCTAGCGGCGCGAACCCTCCCAACCTTTCTCTCTTTCTTTCTCTCGTGCAATTTTCCAAGCAGCGACAGCCTTATCTGTGATTTGATAAGGTAAGATTGATCTTATCTGTGTGGTGGTTTCCATTCTCTATTGTGCATTTCTTTTCCAGAGGCACTATTGTCGCAGTGCGGGGTTTTCGTGCTGGATTCAGTGAAAACCATTTTTGGCTGTGGCACCATGACAACTACCCCCTGCCGGTTGACGACATCTTATTGGCATGTGGAGGTAGAAAGATATTCGGGAAGATAGATATGACAAATTCTTTCTTCCAGACGCGCATGCACCCCAACAGTGTTCACCTGACAGCTGTTTGTACACCATGGGGCCTCTATGAATGGACTGTCATGCCCATGGGAGGATGCAATGCTCTGTCAACACACCAACGCTGCATGACAGATGCCCTACGAGAGCACATTGGCAAAATTTGCCATGTATACCTCGATGACATTATTATCTGGTCCTCGTCCCTCGCAGAACACGAGGAAAATGTGGTCAAGGTACTAGAGGCGCTGCGCAAGGCCAAACTTTACTGCAACGCCACCAAGACGATCCTCTTCGCCACAGAGATCTCTTTTTTGGGACACAAGATCTCCGCACAGGGAATCTCAGCTGACCCACAGAAAATCGACCGCATTCTCCGCTGGCTGCAGTCAGAAACTGCGACCAATGTCAGAGGGTTTCTTGGGCTCATGCACTATATTGCAGTGTTCCTTCCCACTCTCGCAGAGCACACAAGCATTCTCACACCACTCACCTCTAAAGAATGCGACACAAAATTCCCTCCGTGGACCTCCGAGCACCAGACGGCATTTAACGCAATTAAGCACATTGTCACTGGAGCTGGATGCCTCACCGTGATCAACTACGACGACCCCACATGGAAGGTTTACGTGACAACTGATGCCAGCGAGCATCGCACGGGCGCCGTCCTAAGTTTTGGAGAGACTTGGAAAATGGCGCGCCTGGTTGCATTTGATTCGTACCAGCTAAATGCTGCAGAGAAGAACTACCCTGTACATGAGAAGGAACTCTTAGCCATTGTGAAAGTGCTCAAGAAATGGCGAACAAGCCTCCTCAGAATCAGCTTTGAAGTCTTTACAGACCATCGCATACTTGAGTACTTTCAGTCGCAGAAGGAGATGTCCCGGCGATAGATGAGATGGTCCACTTATCTTGCCGACTTCGACTTCTCCATTACCTATGTACAAGGCAAGGACAACACGGCAGCTGATGCACTATCCTGCATGCCAGACAAACCACCGAGCCCTTTATTTGCCGCCTGTGCTTTGGCGTGGACGCGGAACCCACAAGCTGTGACTGTCGGCCTCGCCACCTTGGATATTTTGGTACACAAGGAACTACTGGACGAAATCATCGCTGGCTACAAGGTCGATGATTTTGCCAAACAGCTACGCAAGAACATTGAGGCAGGCATCATTGCTGGCACCCGCGAAGAAAACAACCTCATATATGTGGGGCACCGCCTCCTCATCCCCAAGCTCCCTTGAGTTCAGGAGCTACTATACAACCTCACCCATGACACGCTAGGCCATTTTGGGTTCGACAAGAGCTACAAGGCACTCTGTGAATCATACTATTGGCCAAACATGCACCGAGATCTGGAGCAGGCTTACATCCTGTCATGCTCGCCATGCCAGAGGAACAAGAGCTGCACCACAAAACCTATGGTGGAGGCGTTAACCTCAGCAAGTCTCACAGTATGGTGGGAGAGACAGGATATGGTAAGATAGATCTATCATAGTACATCATGATGTATTTATAGCTTTGTATGTTGCACGGACCATGCCTTGTAGAGGCCATGATGCATGCCCGCAACGGGTCCTCTACAGTACTTTACACTCCCCCACCTATTCCGATCGGACTCCAAAGATTCTGATCAGAATCCTAGGACCGTCCTAGGATTCTGATCAGACTACTGCAAATTATTAACTCATGTAGTTTTATCTACAAATTAAGCTTATGAAGTCCGATCGGACTCTGTAAGACTCCGATAGGACTATGGATTGTAATTTATGTAGTTTGGTCTATAAAGTAACCTTGTGAAGTCCGATCGGACTCCGTAAGACTCTAGTAGGACATCCTAAGATTCTGATCAGACTACATACATAATTCTGGTTGAATTTATTTATCAAACTAACATACAATGACTACAACCTTATTGAAGTCTGATCGGACTCCATAAGACTCTGGTAGGACATCCTAAGATTCTGATCAGACTACATACAAAATTCTGATTGAACTATATATCAAACTGACATACAATAACTACAACCCTACCTACACTTCTTCATCAACTTCTTCATCCTCATGATATTAAATTGAATTGATGGCCTAATGGTTAAGTACAGATATTTGTCTCGATTCACCGCTGCACGGTAAATTGCTGTAAAATCCGGCCAACGGGCCCTGGACAATCGACAAAGAATCGGGCGATCTTAGAGTTGAACTTGGATGAAGGGGCTTGCGAACGGTCTTGTTCGGACCCACTTTGACGTCGGCTGCGCTCGGAGCTCGGCTGTATCCTGACCATGGACTCTTTGCCGCTCAGTCCATTTTTTATGTAACGTCCTTTTTCTCTAGTCCTAGTCACCCTGACGGAATTCAATTCAGCTCGGGGATCATGTAGAGTCACGACTCTTGGATGGTGCACACAACTCTTATGACATCACGCGATTTTGCATAAGTCCTGACGCTACGGATACGATCACAGACTGTTGTTAAATTATTTTGGCGCGTCTCGACGCAACGTGAGCGGAACTCAGTAGCATGGCATGCCAATGGAGAGTGTTGGTCCAAGAGGTAATCTGTTCATTGTGAATCTGTCCTTGCTCAATGTATGTTTACGTCCGTCAGCCGAGTGTAGCTACACTCGGCTACGGATACGATCACAGACTGTCGTTTAATTATTTTGGCGCGTCTCGACGCAATGTGAGTGGAACCCAGTCGATCGAGAGCATTGGCCCAAAAGGTACCCGCTTCATTGTAAACTTGTTCTTGCTCAATGTATGCTCATGTCCATTAGCCGAGTGTAGCTACACTCGGATACAATCACAGGACTGCCATTACATTTTTTTCGTGTCTCGAAGCCTTGCGCCTCTGAGCTCGTTTTAAGTCGTCCTTTATTTTCCCCTACATACAGCTCTGACTGATATTAAATTGAGCATGATTCGGATAATTTTCAGCCGAACGGGTGAAGGCCAGCCAAGCTCCGAGCGCACAGCCGACATCAGAGTGCATCCAAACAAAGACTGCAAGGCGCTCAGCCCTCCGGCCTTCACACAGTATTGCAACCTGTCGCGACATTTGCAATGTTTGATGGATTATCGAGCGAGACATGCATATTGTGGATCCCCGGTGCACGCACCTGGAATGTGAGTCCCAGGTTTATTCTGAACATCGATAACTCATTTTGGCTGTAATGACCATTTATTTCACCAGGCATTTTTGACACTAGTTGCATTAACTTTTGCCCATTTGGCTCGGCATATTTTGCTCTTTTTCACTACTCTACAATCAATAGCTCTATATCTTGAATTGACTGGCAAACAAATTTAATTCACCATGCAGGCAGTACATTAGGCACCGTGCAAACACCCTTCACCTGTATTTTTGAACCCTGTACAATGAGATATGATCGAAAAAGTTTCTTAGCTTCAAATCAGAGGACACCCTGAACATGTAAAATTTCAATTACTTCACACCTAGAGCCTGTGATTTGAACAAGTGGTAAATTTGAGACGTCGTTGCCAGCTAAGCTAGTAAATTTTGGCCTGTGTGACATGTAGCCTTACAGCAGCTGGTCTGTAAATTTGGATTTACACAAATTTACCGTAAATTTGTGTGATTAAGCGTCAGCACTGACTTAATCGCCAGGTTGCATTGTCGGGCTGGAATGAACTGTATTTGTATGCTTTGGTCGTATTGACACGTTGCTATCATCACGTGCACTACAGGTGTTGCGGTTTTGCTGGTAATGGATGTCGGACAATATTTCTCTGCACCTGCGTCCCACTATCCTGACCTCTGGTTTCAGTGACATTGATTCCTCTCATGAACGCCTCTGTCTGGGGTGCTCTGGCTTTTCTTACCTCTGGACATTCTTGTTTTTGCCCGAGCATTTTGAGCTGTGTTTGTTTCACGATGTAAAATGATGTACGTCTCAGATCATCGTTTTCAGGAGTTCAGCTTACAGACTTTTCTTCAGAGCTACTATCATGGGTGTCGCTGGATTATGGAAAGTGAGCCTTTGGTATCTCCCCAGTTTGTGTCCAAACTGACAACTGAATATATATTTCGAGGTACTTAAGCCTGCTGTCCAAGTTCGGACTTTGACTCAAGTTGCGACGGTGGAAGGTTTTGAATCCCAGAGGCGAGGATCTTGTACCCTATTTATTGGAGTAGATGCTAGGTGTGTTTCGATACTTTCTTTCTGTGCTGCACCATTAACAATTATCTCAAGCATTCTACTCAATCGGGCTCAATACGCGGCTTACCACCAGAAAGGTGGTCTCAATATGCAGGCTGGGGAGAATCTGCCCTTGCAAATTCTCTTCTGGCAAATCTGCCGCATGCTTGCCCTCCCTGTCACACCTGTATACGTTTTCGAGGGCAATAAGGGGCCATTGTACAAAAGGGGCCGCGAAGTCAAGACGACACCTCATGCACTCACCAACAGTTTCCAAGAACTCCTCACGAGCGTCGGTTTCCACTTCTATGTGGTATGTAAACTTCAAATACATGAATTCCCTTACCAAATCACTTCGTTATTTAGGCTCCAGGAGAGGCCGAAGCTGAGCTCGCGGAGCTATCAAAATCAGGAAAAATTGATGCTGTTATGACGGAAGATGTCGATGCCTTTCTTTTTGGTGCAACCCATGTTTTTCGAATGTATGTCTGTTTTCTCCTCTGATTTTTTTTCTTTCCTTTTGATGTCCATCAGCCCGAACATCTCAAAGGATGGCGACCTGGTTTCGATCTACACGTTGGACACAATTCAGTCTTCACTTTCACTTAGCACCTCCAAAATGGTGCTTATTGCGATTCTCAGCGGTGGCGACTATGATACGGTGAGATTCTCATATAATATCATTATCATTATACTCAATAAAATTACTAGGAGGGTTTGTCCGGCTGCGGTATCGACACTGCCTTGAAGCTCAACCAAAACACTTCACCTGCCGAGGATCTATATTAAGCTGCTCGACATCTGCCGGATGATGAACTGAAGGTCTATCTTGTCGGCTGGAGGGCACAATTGATAGATTACCTGGTCTCGAACCCGAATAGAATACTAAACTCCAAATTCCCTTCAGTAGCAAAGAACATCAAGAGAGGCTTTCTCGCCATCCCTGTGCTTCGCAACTATGTTCAGCCGGTCACCTCATGGTCCGACGAGTTCAAACTGCCTGACACCTCACAGTGGGGCCGCCTTCAGCCTGACTTCGGGATGATCGCTTCATGGTGTGAGAAGTATTTTTCCTGGGGAACTCGCAACCAGCTTCTTTCTCGATTTCGGAACAAGGTGTGGGGAGGTATTTGTGCTCGTTCTCTCCTCAAGGTATTTTTTTATTTTCTTCTTACCTCGATGGATGACAATTAATGATCGACTTTCTTCTAGCCCATTAACTCAACTGCATTACTTCTCGAACATGCCTCAAATTGGATCGAGATGGGAGACTTCAACCACTCAAATGTTATCACCATTCGGCGTGCAAAGCTTGGTCCGGGCTCCTCTCGTGAACATGGAAATGTACCAGGATACATGATCAAAGTTGAAACCCACTCCCTCGTTACAAGCATGTTCCGTCGCCTCCCTGCCGAGATTCCTAGGCCGCAGGACCAGGCGATGGCAAATATTTGGCTTCTGGTGTCAATCCTTCGGCAAGCCCTTCCAAGAATGGTTGAGCTATTTCATAGAGAGCCTCCTGGCCGTAAAATCAGGATCGAAGAAGACGAGCAATTGGCGACAGAACCTGAGCCTGTAAGTGTCGTTTCATTCCTAAAAGTTGAATAGCTGATAAGTCCACTCTTGTTTAGTTGTTTCCCCCTGTTACAGTGCCCGCTCCGCCATATCCTGATCACGCCAATTTTCGGTCCCTCGTCAACTGGGCACACACTCATGACTATAAGGCTACACATAGCCTGACAGAAGTTACTGCTTGTCGAGCAACAGAGAGTCAAGGGTTCAGGTTTCTCGGTTACATTGACCTTTCCAATGAGTGAATTCACTGCATCTATTTATTCAACTGTACTGTTGTATAATTATGGTTTTCTCAACCACGTATCCGATGTATGCTAGTGAATTTCCTATGTGAGCAATCAGATTAGTTATTTGGGCAAGGAAGTGATCAAGAGACAGTGAAACATGAGATCTGTGTGAAATTAGGTCTTGCTCTCCTGAATCATTGCCGCTCATCCACGTCTTCTATGGCATCCTCATTGCAGGACACAAGCAACAAACGGCCAAGACGATCTGTCAAAAAGAAGTCTGACGGAGCCAAGAAAAGCCTCGACACCCTAACAAAGACTGGCAGTGCAAAAGTAAAGGAGTATATTTGTGTCCAGAAAACAGAAGACAACTACGAACGCTACGTGAATCAGGGCAAGGAGTTCTTGTCAGAATTGGTGGAAGGAAGGAAAGCAGATGGAATCGAGGTGTGTGAGGATGGTATTCCCACCGACGAGCTCGAAAAAGCCCTGGATCTGTCAGCGCCGAACAAGTATTCAGCTACGGTGGTTGCGGCTTTCATAACCCAGAAGTGCTTTACAGAGGACCTGTCTGATAGCTATGCGCAGGGGATCCATGCGGCTTTTTGTCGCTACTGGGATACAATGTGAGTGCTTCAGGCATTTCATGACTAGGACACTTGCTTACCTCCGGAAAACAGGAGCGGAACAACATATGCTGGGCCTTATCGGATCGATAAAACTACTGGCAAGATTACGGGCTGCCCTGCGCGTGCTCCCTTAGTAACAGACCTTGTGAAAGCTGTAAAGACAAAGGGAAAAAAGAAGGGCGCGGACGCAACAAGACACCATGCAGAAGCCATGCCCATTGAAGACTTGCAAAAGCTTATGCGGTTCTCTGAAGACGCTTGCCCTCACGATCAGTTAGAAGCCACGGCAAATAATGACATACTTGGATGCTCAAAAGAAATTGTCGAGCATGGATTTCTTCGTGGCTTCGCAAGTACAGCTTTTACGTTGTGGACACGGTAAATGACCCATTTCGTTGTTTTCCATAGAGGAGGGTTAGCACTAACACATCAATCAGTTGTTTTGAACTCCTTACACTCAATGTAAGGGATATTACCTGGAACTGTCAGGGGCCCGCACCATATTATACTCCGCATTTCGAGGTGCATCTTGAGAATCGAAAGGGATGGCAGAAGCAGGCCGGCTTCGATGGCCCTCGAAACAGTATGTGGATTACTTCTTCTATGTGTACCGATCATCACCTGAGTACAATTAATGTCAGGTTGCAGATACAAGATTTACGAACAGAAAGATCATCAAGAAATGGACATGTATACACACCTTCCCCAATGGTTAAAGCTATACGAATCCCAGATTAGGCGACCGCTGGAACCAGATGATTTTCTATTCCCTTACATTGCCCCCAACGGAACAATCCACCCGAAGCGAGATATGTCGTATACGTCCTTCGCAAAAACACTGGCTCAGTTTACCAAGGCAGCTGGGCTCGAGAAAACCTATACGACTCACTCATTTCGTCGAGGCGGCGCCCAGTACCGCTTCATGTTTGCACCGCGACATCTCCGATGGACACTGAACAGAGTCCGTTGGTGGGGTGGCTGGGCTATTGGAGAGAACGTGAGTAATGGAAATACATTGTAGAGAGCATGAAAAGAAAACTAATATATTTATATCCAAGGTTGATACCCTTATAAATTATCTTGTCGACTCGCTTCAAAGGTACGAGAACGACCACTCAGATGCGTTAAATCCTACTCAGAGTGAGGCTAATGTTAGCTTCGCGGGGAACCAAATGCTCCAAGAAGCGACCACGGCGAGTGAGATGCGAGAATTTAAGGCTGTGATGGACCGGTCTTTGGGGATAACAACGGGTGAGGTGAAGGCCAACATGCAGGAGATCAAGTGTACTCTGGAGGATTTCATGAGCAGGATATCGTTCACTGCAGGTTGGGCCGGCACTCACCAGAGGCACTCAACGCATCCTTACGATGCTGGCCACACGTTCCCGCCAGACACTATCTATGCATCCCTGCCCCACCGATCCAGGCCCTCAGTCCGTCTTGCAAGAATCAAAGAAACCGCACCCTATCCTACTCAATCACCCAGCGTTACAAGCATCGGCTCCCAGGAATCTAATGATGTCAGCTTTTCTGCGAACAAGGGGAAGGCGCCAACTTGCCGTAAGAAGAAAACAATGCCGCCGATTGGAGAGGCCATCATCCCAGATATTGGTGGAGGAGAGGGCGCATGGAAGCGCGCTGCGTTGCAGTGGACAGATGGTGATCCTTTTCGTGGCCTCCACATCCCACTGAAGGATTGGCCGACATCTTGGTACACTGGAGAGATGAAGCTGTTCACGGCATCGAAGCGCCATCAGCGGGAGCTAATCGGAGAAGAATGGATTAGGTGAGTAGCAACAGTTAACCATGATCACACTGACCGAGTTGGACAACAGGCTGGGCAGGTCGGACGAGGCATTTGAGGCCGCATACCCTGAGGACTATCAGTATCTGACAACCCTCCTTGATGCCATTCGAACCAAGCTTAGGAAAAAGCGAAGAAGGAGCAAGAATGGCTCACCAACTGAGAGGAACATGAGCACGAGCACGAGCGCAGAGGACTGAGGATGAAATTGCGACGCGAGAAGCTGGATCAGTGACAGTAGATTTTGATATTAGAGGTATAATACAACACATCCCTTAATTGATAGACCACATTATAATCCTTCAGTGGTCTGGGCTGGCAGGCTGGGGGCACACCACGGTCGTCGTCGTGGTCTTGTCGTCGCGTCGAAAGCAAAGAAAAATCCGTGCGAGCTGCAGCGAGCGATCCATCAGAGCGTGCCATCAGCATCAAAGCAGGGCAGCCGCCGGCTTTGGCATCAGCGTTGATCGCAAACAGGACCCTACAGGGCCGGCCTCCGGCTCTGGGCGTGCGGCCGATCCGATCAAGGTCTCGCTCAGATCTTTTTCCCATACGCCAGAGCACGGTAAATTCTCCACACTAAGTGTGCTTTGCCTTTCCTTTGGGTTGGCAAAGTGAGTGTTCAATCCTGGCTGCTCCATATTTTTTTCACTAAAGATATCAAGTAATCAGACTGTCCTAGGATGTCCAAGGAGTCCGTCGGATTATCCTGTGTCAGAATCCTATCGGAGTCCGAGTCCGATCTGACAGTCCGACAGATTCTGATCGGGCTAGATAGGACTCGGACTGGTCCAAATGAGTGGATCTTGGTAAAGTCCTATGCAACTGGTCTGATCGGAATCCTAGGATGGTCCTAGGAATTCCTAGGAGTCCAATAGGATTCCGATCAGAATAGGTGGGGGAGTGTAAAGACCTTGTTCCCTACACCCTCTCTTAGTCCCTGACGCCTGTTTCGACACCGTAGTATTAGGCTTCGTTGGGCCACTACCTGAAGAGGATGGCAAAGACACCATCCTTACGATGACCGACCTTCTTGGCACCGACGTATGCCTCGCTGGAGTCCACTCATCAAAACTGCAGCCGAAATCGCAGTTGTCCTATTCGATAAATGGTACTGCGAGAACGGGCTCATGCTGCACATTGTCAGCGACCGTGATGCTTTATTCACTGCGGAACTCTGGGAGGCATTACACAAACTCACCAGAGTCAAGCTAAAGATGTCCACTGCCTATCACCCACAGACAGACAGTTCGAGTGAACGCATGAACAAGACTCTCAACCAGGCCATTCGCTATCATGTTGACAATAATCAGTACAGTTGGCTCTCAAAACTGCCACGGGTCCGTTTTGCAATCATGAACACTGTGAACGCGTCCACCAGATTCTCTGGTTTCCAGCTGAAAACTGGCCGCTCCCCACGCATCATTCCCCCCATTGCACCACCTGCTCCCGATGCAACACCAGCAGAACTCAGCACCAACGAAATCCTCATGTGTCTGGAGTTGGACATTAAGGAGGCGCAAGACAACTTACTTGCTGCAAAGATACGTCAAGCTTACCACGCTAATGAGCACCGCGCTCCGGAAGTCATCTACAATGAAGGAGGTCTGGTCATGCTATCGACGGAGAACCGGTGCCGAAACTATAAATGGAAAGGCAAGAAACATGTCGCCAAATTTATGCCATGACACAATGGGCCCTATACAATCGTGAAAGCCTTCCCCAAGCGCTCTGAGTACACCTTACGCCTCCCGAATGATTCAAAAACCTTCCCGGGCTTCCACGCCAGTCTCCTCAAACCCTTCATCCCCAACGATGCTGCCCTCTTCCCGGACCGTGAATTCACTAGGCCCAGGGCTGTTGTCACCAAGGACAGAACCGAAGAAAACATGATCGACAAAATAGTCGATGCACGTCGCCGCAGCTGCAGAAAGCAATACCTCGTCCGGTGGGTTGGATATGACCGCGACCACGACGAGTGGCTCCCAGGCAGAATGGTAGAGGACACCGAAGCCCTCGACATCTAGGAGGCAGAAAACGGCACTGACGTCTGAACGACGCCAGATTTTTTTGGGTGGGGAGGGGTGTAAGCCCGCCGTGTGCCTGAGGGCGCGTCGAGCTCACCACTCTGTTGAGCTCAAGTCACATGATCACAATTTAGCCGGGTGTAGCTACACTCGGCTAATTCAGATGCAAGAATACCTTCACCACTCCCCTCGGGGCCCCACAGGCCCCTCGGACAAGAAGCCTTACCCATATACTTAAGTATTGACCATCCCTTTTCATGCTACCTACTTCTTGATGACACATTTCGAGAACCATTTCATTTCACTCTTAATCTCTCTTCCCCCTTCGTTGCCCTCAGTCTTCCCCCATGCAACGGAGGTCAGTATTCCCCCCATTATTTATCTATGTACGCAGTAGACTGATTCTCCCCCCGTGCAACAAAGATAATGTTACCCTGTCTATTGGTGAACACATTAAGCTGAACCTAGTGAAGGCCCGCCCCTGCCAGCGCCCTTACAGTAGCACTGGTAAGCAACCCCAGGACTCTATCCCTTTTGCTTGAATTGATTCTTTCTCTCTCAAAGCTACTATGTCAGACCAAATTGCGTGCAGCACAACTGCATGTCATGTTCTGTATGTATCCCTTCATCTCTTTTAAAAACCTCCATGACTGAAGTCTTTGATTGACTCCCAGGGTAACACAAAAGGCGACAACTGACTGAGAGCATGTGACAAGAGGGGGAGGGATGTTGAACGGTGGGTGCACGTGTGATCATTGGCCAAGTCGGAGGTTGGTGGCCAGCACAAAGGTCTGGGCTGTTGTTGGGTTGGTATAGAAGTCGAATTATATGTACAGGTCAACTGTGGGCGCGCCGTGCTACCACATAAACTTTCTGGTTTCCCATGTATATATATTGTAGTCTTTTCTAATACATTTTTCATAATTCATATTTATATTTGAGAATGCCAGCAATGCTGGAATTCTCACTTGTTTGCTGTCCAGGCCCTGCCTCCTCAAGGTCACTGAGAGGTCACCATTTAACATGCATTTAACATCAGCAACATTGAGATATCTGGCAAACATCTTGGCACAAATATCTATAAATTTGGCCTCGGGGGAATATCCAGGAAATTATGATCCAATGTTCAGGAGACGTTTGAGCGATATTCAGGTCTATCCGGCCATGTCTGTCAGGCAATCAGGTGCTCAACAGTCAGTGATCTCTGACATGATTGGTGGTGTAGGTATGTGTGTACTGCAACGAGTTCTTGCCAAGGTATATAATTAATTACATAAGTAGACCCGCAGTTGTTCCAATTGGGGAATATACTCCTCCTCCTGGGGAATTTTTTTTTTGGTTTTACCCGCAGCCTCATTGCTGACAAGGTAAATTCGAAGGCGAGCGGTCAAGGCGCTCTATCAACCGAACTGCCTGGACAATGATCTTGCGTCTGAAAATTACAGTATCGTCGAGTCTAATGAACATGTACACAAGGGAAAATACATAAGCTAAGGAGCCTATTCCATAAATGTCAGTGGAAGCTGACACGGATCAATGTGAGGCTTACCGCAGGTGCGAGACCAAAGCGCTCTGCCCGCTTTCTCCGCTTCTCTTGCTCTTCGATGTCGATGGTCTCCATAGGGGCAGAGCGTTTCTGAGCAGTAGGGATATTTCCAAAACGTGTGGCCCTCGCCTCGAGTTTCTTGGGATCCTGTAAGGATAACGAGTCAGTTCAAGAGCGAGAGTGAGGATTAAGCGAGATACATCAAGAGGAGACCGCTTGGTCAGAGCCTGTGCACGTGGGGGGATTGGCGTCGGGAGCTCGACAAGAGGGATTCCAAAGCGCTCGGCACGCTTGCGGCGTTTCTCCGCCTCTGGGTCTTCGTCTACGGGCGTGACGTTCGTGGCGTTGGTATTTGTCGCGCCCTGGGGGCTTTTTACATCGCTCTCGTCGAGAGTGGCGGATTTTGGCGGGTCAGGGGGCGCGAAAACTGACAGTGGGGCGGGACTGGCATCGCGTGCCTCCTGCTCATTGGACCAGTCAACGCTGGAGCGAAGTCAGATTGGGCAGACAGGATGGGGAACGACATACTCTTCTGGAGGAGAAAGGAGAGCGTCGGGCGGGGGGTAAAGAGACTTGTAAATGTCAATGGCTGGTTGGGAGGCGATAATTTTTGCAATAAGGTCAGTCTTGTTGACCTTTGAGGTGAATGGAACGGTTGCTTTGGAGAGGATTTCTCTGAGGTCGGCGACTCTGAGGGCTTTGAGTTGGGAGTCCATGAGGGTGGCTGTTGTAATCGCTGTCGTCGCCGTGTGTCGCCTTCGCCGCTGTCGTGACCCCGCATCGCGCAGCGTGACGTGACCATCACACGCTCGAACCAATCGCAGCTCGCTGTTGCCCGCGACGTCGCGGCGACGATGGAACTGTTTCCTCCCGCGTACCAGCTCAACTTTGACCGTTCGTACCAGCATCCGCTCTTCCACCAAGTTAACCAGCAGAATGAAGCCCCTGCTGTCCCCGACGATCAGCCCATCGACGATGAGCCTCTCTATGTGAACGCAAAACAGTATTTCCGTATTCTCAAACGGCGCGTCGCTCGTGCGCGTCTCGAGGAGGTTCATCGCCTCTCTCGCCAGCGCAAAGTTTGTCTTTATCCTCTTCATTATATCTCGCTTACCCTGTCTTTGTCCAGCCGTACCTCCACGAATCTCGCCATAAACACGCCATGCGTCGTCCCCGGGGTCCCGGTGGTCGCTTTCTCACAGCAGATGAGATTGCCGCACAGAAAATGGCTGACCCGGCCAGTCCATCTAATCCTGTCGACAACGAAAACGACAACGAAGAAGACATGGAAGACGATGACACCATGGATATCCCTTCTCCAGCTGTCCCCGACCGTGACCCATTTATGAACTCTTCTCCAGATCCGATGGCGGTTTATCGTTTTCAATCACATCACCAGCTCCCTCTATCTCAACCTCACTTACAGTCCCAGACCCCGCCGGCAAAGTCTGTCTCCCCCTCGCACAATATTTACTCTCAACAACATTCTGCCACCAGCTCTGCTCCCATCACTCTCAACTCTCCCTACCCATCCGTGCAGATGCATCACGTTCCTCATCCGCATGCCCATGCGAGGCATCACCACTCCCACATCAACTATTCCCACAACCATAGTTTGTACAACGGTCCAGACTCCAATTCGAATTCGAATACCGCAGACCTGCAAAGGAGGACAGAGGAGATCATCCAGTTCGGCGCTGCGGGCAGTAGCTAGACCGTAGACTGTTACTTCATTCCTCATTTATGCCCTTTTTTTATGTAGAAATCTCCCGTCTTATGCTTTCCTTGTGGCAGTCATCCTTTCCTTTGCTTATTTATTCCATCAATACGGCTCGACGTCCATAGCATCATCGTCCTCGATCACATCGACAATGTCATCGGTGTTAACTAAAGTCCTATCCTCCTTTGGCTCTTCTAGAATCGCCGTCGACTTCCAGATCGATAAAGGTTTGAAGAGTACCAGCGCCTGAGTTTCACGCTGCAGAGGAAGCACAGGCTCAGTCATGTCGCGAGAGCGCGACGAGATCTGTTTCAAAAGCGCCTCCGATATTGATATAGAGGTAGTGTCTGGGTCCGGGTTGTCTTCCTCGTCGGACGATGAGTCCAAGTCTGTGATGACGATTCCTGGAACCAAACGTGAGTAGCCGAAGACAGAGAACGGATGGACGACATACGATCAGGTTCTGGCTCGTACCACGATGACGATTTCATCTTCACTTCGGGAATGGCTGGTTCCTCGATGACACTCGGCAACACGACGGTGGGTATCGGGATGGTATCGTCATCCTCCATGGGTGAGTTGTCACTGGGGGTGGAAATAGCTTCAGAAACATAGGGCGAGGCGGAGAAGCTACCGTCGTGGGGATTGGCGAGGGTGAGGGTGGAAAAATCGGTCTCCAGGGCATTGAATTTGCGCCGTTTTAACGGAGGAGGTGAAGCGGATGGGCTGGAAAACGGGCTGCGAGTAGGGCTGGAGTCTGTGCTGGACGCAGCGGAGAGCTTCCGTTTGGCAGACGGCTGGGTGAACCAGGGATGGTAGACAGGACTGGACGCAAGCCAGGTAGTCATTTTTTGAAATGTTGGGCGCGACGCGGACTCGTATATAAAACTCAACACACGCGAACTTTCTAGACAAGTCGCTCACGTGCCAGTAACATCTCAAGCAGACCCAGCGCAATCGTGAAATCATGGCTGCATGCATGCATGTATATCATAGTAAAAGTCGGATACAAAACAACCATAGCTTAACCGAACGTGCCCACTAGTTGCGCTTCTTCGACACACCAACAGTCTTCCCGCGACGACCTAGAAGGTGATAATCATCAGTAACAAGGACACTCAGATATCCTACAACACCTACCGGTCGTCTTCGTGTGCTGACCCCTGACACGCAGGCCCCAGTAATGCCTCAGACCACGGTGAGCACGGATCTTCTTCAGTCGCTCCAAATCGTCACGCAGCTTCGAGTCCACGCCGTTCGACAGAATCTGCGAGTTCTTCCCATCGACAATGTCCTTTTGCCTGTTCAAGAACCAAGTGGGGATTTTGAATTGAGTGGGGTTTTGGATAATGGTAACGATGCGTTCCAATTCGTCCGAGTTGAGCTCTCCAGCGCTGTAGGACAATAAACCCTAGAGCTTCATCTCAAACCACATAGCAACACGCACCGCTTGTTAAGGTCAACGTCGGCCTTCTTGCATACCAGGTTGGAGTAGCGGCGACCGACACCCTTGATCTCGGTCAAGGCGAACATGATTTTGCGCTTGCCGTCAACATTAGTGTTGAGGAGACGGAGGATGTGCTGCGATGCCGAAATGAACACCCCATCCACAATCTTCTAGCATACCGTACGCACCTGGAATTGCTGGTGGGCCTCGGGGACGACGAGCGACATTTTGGTGGTAGTTTTGGCCTGAACGCAAAAAAGTCAGAATTTGGCCTTGTTGCACATCCAGACCAAAGTCCCGCCATCCATCCCCATTTCCATCGGTTACGCTCCCTTCAAGTTGCAAAATGCGTCTCCTGGACCTATACTTCGAGTCCGAACAGTCGTCAGGAAACTCTCACCTTGCGCACGCCCGGGATGACTTGATGTAGACGGCGGTTGCGTTGTTAGTACACTCGCACTGGTCGTCCATCGGCATCTTCCGATGTATGCGCTTATTTGTTTCGAGTGGCACTGCGAGTCGCCTTTTACTCAATATCATACATTCTTGATATCAGTACTACTAAAGTAGCTAGATGCCGGGCACTTTCCCACGTCTTGCGGGGAGTGAGGCGGGCGCGATGCGGGTGCCGAATGAGATCTCTGTACGCCATTGTCAGATCTCATGGATGGAATGATGGCGGCCTCCGTCTCTTTCATTATCGAAAGCGGGGCGGTTGTGCCACGCTGCTATCTCGCTTTGTTGGGGGTGCTCCACTTATTTATGCACCTCGGCAACGTGACAGCAGATGTGACCATTGATTTTCCTTTTCTTTCCATCGTCGCATCATGGCTCAAGAGCCCACTCGAAAATCTGTACGGATACGCTGCCCCTCCTATCGGCCACGTACGACATGGAGACTACCGGAGATAGTCTCTGTATGTTTTTTCCGCGTCCGAAACTGAGACGATGCTCAATTTTATGTTATTTTTTCAAGGGTGTTGCTCCTACATCTTTTACAGGTCAACGCCGTCGTCATGAAGACATGGACACTTACCTTCAAGAGACAGCGTCGTCACCTACCGTTCCTTATCATCCACAGAGAAGAGAGAATGAGACTGCTACACAACGAACATCAGTGTTGCATAATGAGACACGAACGAGTGAGTACTTACATCTTCGTGGTTCTATATATGCTCAATATCTTCGCAGCACGTAATTCTTTATTTTCCGTTGCACGACAACCTGTTCTCGATACTTCACCTGCCCATGATTTAGGCATCATGAATATACTTTGTGCTTTTTGTGATGCTTTTCATTGGCTTGATGAGCGTGTCTCATCGTCGAGAGCCGGTCATCCCGAATTTGGGACCTGTTGTGCACATGGTAAAGTAAAGTTACCTCTTCTCCGGGTCCCTCCAGCCCCTCTATATAATTTATTCACGGCGGATACTCCTGGAGGCAAAGAATTTCGAGCAAATATCGTGCAATACAATGCGGCGCTGGCATTTACATCTTTAGGTGTGAAGGTTGATCGGTCTGTTCTCGGTCATGGACCTCCCGTCTTCCGAATTCATGGAGAACTTCGCCATCTGTCAGGCTCCCTACTTCCCGAAGAGACTACGCCTCCTCGCTATTCACAACTGTACATCTACGATCCTCACGAGGCATATCAATATCGTATCTCTCGAAATGAAAACCTCTCCCTCAACACAATGCAGGTTCTTCAACGCATCATGTGGAACTACAACGCCTATACGCCTATATATCAACATGCATATGAAGTTTTGCGAATGTATGATGCTCCAGATTACACCGTCAAACTCTGTGTTGTTCCAGGTCATGATCCTCGACGCTATAATTTACCAACTGCCGATGAAGTGGGTGTCATCCTACCTGGAGAGAACATTTTCGAAGGCGACCATCGTGATATTATTATTCATCTTCGACCTCAGCACTATCACAATCCACAGAACAATCGGGATCATTTACAGCTCTACCGTATCAGCGAAGGACATGCAGCATATACTCCCTTGCACTACGTCCTTCTCTTTCCTTTCGGAGAACCTGGCTGGTATTATGAACTGCGAGTTCCCAATAATCCGAGGCGGATAACCCTGCTACAGCACACAGCATACCGGATCCATCCACGCCGCAACGAATTTTCCACAATTCTACGGGGATGTCGATTGTTTCAGACGTACTTGGTAGACATGTTCGCCTGCATCGATCAAGAACGACTTCATTTCATTCGCACCCAGCAACACAAACTCCGCGTTACATTGTTGAATGGAATAGAAGATGCATTATCAATGAACGATGACCGTGTTGACCTTAATCAATTAGGACAGCGTGTCATCCTCCCATCGTCTTATCTTGGGGGTCCACGAGACATGCATCAGCGATACCTGGATGGCATGGCCATTGCACGGCACTTCAAAAAGATCGACATTTTTTTGACGATGACCGCAAACCCAAAGTGGCCTGAGATTCAACGGGAATTGCTTCCTGGACAAACAGTTGCTGATCGACCTGACTTGGTAGCGCGTGTCTTTCAACTGAAGAAGAAAGCGCTTATGAAGGCGATTCTCGAAGACGGCATTTTTGGACCCTGTGTCGCTCATGTGTACGCCATCGAGTTCCAGAAAAGGGGGCTTCCACACATGCACCTCTTGATATTCTTAAAAGCAGAATATAAACTCCTTTCTCCTGATATTGTCGACAGTATCATCAGCGCTCAATGGCCCGATCCAGTGACACAATCTCGCTTATTTGACGTCGTCAAGAAATTCATGGTACATGGACCTTGCGGCATTTGTAATCCTAACGCACCTTGCATGCGCGACGGCAAATGCATTTATGGCTATCCAAAACCCTTTCAACAATATACCACCATGGATAGCGATGGTTATCCATCTTACGCACGTCGTGATGATGGTCGCAGCTATCAAGTCCGAGGTTTCATGCTCGATAATCGGTGGATTGTACCTCATAATCCATACTGCATGCTATGGCTTCAGTGCCATACAAACGTTGAATGCGCCGTCTGCTTTGCATCTATGAAATACATCAACAAATACATCGACAAAGGCGGAGACTGCGGGACCCTTACATTGCATGACCGCGACGATGAAGTCAAACAATACATTGATGGTCGTTATTTTTCGTCCATCGAAGCTGCTTGGCGGATTCTTCAATTCAATCTACATGGTAAGCCTATCAACAAAAATAATGTTTCACATGGAACTGAATCCTACACAGGTCAAAAACCGAACGTGGTGCCTCTGCAAATCCATCTTCCTCATGAGCAACGGATCATATTCGATCCTTCCGCCAATGCAGCGCACATTGTTGAATGTGGAGAAAACACTGATACACCTCTAATGGCCTTCTTCAAAACCAATCAGCTTCCAGGTCCTACAGGCGACTTAGCACGAACTCTCACTTATCAAGATTTTCCCAACCACTTTGTCATTAAAGCCAGTGCAAGCAATCCACAGTCCAAGGAATGGCATCGCCGACAACGCGAATCTTTTGCCATCGGACGTATGGTGTATGTCGGACCAACTGCCGGAGAACGGTTTCATCTTCGAACACTGTTGATGGTCACGAAAGGTCCCAAGTCATTCGAAGACTTGCGAACGGTCGATGGTGAACTGTGCAAAACATTTCACGACGCCTGTCTAAAACTCGGTCTCTTAGAAGACGATGGAGAATGGGAAATATGCCTACGAGATGCAGCTGAAATCCAATCAGGCTCGCAACTTCGACACCTGTTCACCACGTTATTGCTTTTCTGTACCCCTGCAGAACCAAATGCACTGTGGACCCGTTTTCGCGATAACATCTGTGATGACCTACGCCACAAACTCTATCAAGTGGGGCGTACAGCGGTGATGCAAAGTGAAGTTTATGACTTTGGCTTACACCTTATCGACAACATCCTTCACGATTCAGGACACGCTCTCTCCGACTTCCCATCGATGCCACAATCACAGTTGAATTGGTCCGATACACTTCATAATCGCTTGATATCACAACAGATGAACTTCGATACTGCATGCGAAGGCATTGTGGCCCGTCAGTTCATGTTCTCATTGAACACAGACCAAAAGTATGCCTTCCAAGCAATCTGGCAGTCCATAATCTATGACGAAGGCAAGATCTTCTTTGTCGAAGGATTTGGAGGCTGTGGCAAGACGTACCTCTACCAAGCTCTCTGTCATGCTGTTCGAGCGGAGGGAATAATAATCCTTTGTGTGGCATCTACAGGTCTCGCAGGTCTCTTGCTTCCAAATGGTCAGACAGCGCATTCCATGTTCAAGATCCCGATCGACGCACTTGACAGCACCTCAGTTTGCAGCATCCCAAAAGAGAGTCTTCGAGCCGACTTGCTGAGAATGGCGAAGGCAATTATCTACGATGAATGTTTAATGACCCATCGGCATTGTTTTGAAGCTCTCGATCGAACCTTTCGCGACCTTCGTGACTGTCCAAAGCCATTCGGGGGCCTGACGATGATTTTCGGTGGAGATTTTCAGCAAATACTGCCTGTAGTTCCAAACGGATCGCGCGCCGACGTCGTGAACACCTGTTTGCGAAAATCAAACCTGTGGAACGAGATGCACGTCTTGAAATTGCATACTAACATGCGACTTCAGCATTCACCAGAAGACGTCTGTTTTTCTCAATGGTTGCTGGACGTGGGGCATGGACGAAATGTTGATGAGGATGGAAAGATTGACATTCCTCCATCCATGGTGACTTTCAGCGAAGATGAACTCATCGACCAAATCTATGGAGACATCGGCGACGTTCCCCTTACCCCTCCTCCTGTCGATTATTTCCTAGAGCATGCCATTCTTGCGCCACGAAACGTCGACGTTCAGCAGACAAATGAAAAAATTCTTAACAACATGCAAGGCCAGGAAATCATGTGTTACAGTGCAGACAGCTTGGAGGACGAAGGCGAAGGCATACGTGACGACGTTCCCGAAGACTTCTTTCGTACCCTGAATAGCCCTTCGCTGCCGCTCTCGGAACTGAAGATGAAAATAGGATGTCCTCTGATGCTGTTGCGCAACTTGGATCCAGGGAAAGGATTATGCAATGGCACGAGGATGATCCTTCTTCGTGCATATCCCTGCATTTTGGAAGTTATCATCATGGGTGGCGACCACCATGGACAAAAAGCTTTTATTCCAAGGATTACACTGAAGCCCTCTTCTCGCCGATACCCTTTCACCATCAGGCGGCGTCAATTTCCCGTTCGCTTATCGTTTGCAATGACCATCAACAAATCTCAAGGCCAGTCATTGAAATATGTCGGTATACATTTGATATCGCCTGTCTTCTGCCATGGACAGCTGTACGTCGCTTTATCACGGGCGACTTCTTCTCACAACGTCCATATCCTGCTGCCTGAAGGTGCCGGCTTCAAAACAAGTAATGTCGTCTATTCAGAAGTACTTTTAGATGACGTGTAATGAACCAAACCATTATAATGTAAAGAATTGCACTTCATTGAAAGCCTGTGACGATTTGATTACCAACTCTCCACACTATGACGAAAAGTGCTGACCTCACTGTTTCGCCACACGACAGACACTTCTTCTACCACTACCACTACCATAATGAACAGCACACCTGGTCACGTTTCCATCTCCGGCATTGCTTTATTGCAAGAACCTCGAGCTCTTGATCCTTCAAAAGGACAGCGTCATTTAGTTTTCGACGCCACTTTTTGCGTCATTGAAGGTACTGGAAGTGGCACCGTTGGCCTCTTTCGCTACTTCACTTCCGATGACATGGCAGCAAAAATCATGAACATGCCTGACTTCCAAAAAGCATTCGTCGTTGCCAATGTACGTCGCATTTCCTATTATCCATCTTTTCTTTATGCATTCTTATCCTGACATCCCACTAGATATCTTCTGTTACTCCCAAAAAAATTCCTGCAGCTATTATCCAGGAGGACCAAGACATTGGAGAATATGCTTTTCTAGGAGACGTTCAGCAGGTACGTCGCAACTCACTAATGATTACTTTTATAACTCTTTCTGAAATCAATTTTCCCTAGCTCTTTCTTATCGATGATAGCAGCGTCAATACCAACGTTAATCCGTATGTCACCATTGCAGGAACAGTTACCAGTTTCAATGCTGGTGACCATACTTTCACTATGTCTCTCTCGCAATACGCCGCCTTGACGCACGACGCCCCAGTGTTTCCTATCCACGCTCATTTCACAGATCCAGAATTTAAAAAGAGGTGGGGTACTAATGGACCGAAAGTCATCGTCGGATCCATCCTCGCCTTCGGAGGCCACATGAACAGAGTGGTACGCGAGCGCAACATTGACCGCTCACTATCTTTCGTCGAAATTGAAGTCGTCAACATTTCTTACCTTTCCAATCGAGGCGACTCAATTACCAGTCGCACACGTATGTATTCCTCTTTTTGTTTCAATGATATTAATCCTACATTACTCTTTAGGTTCCACAGGTCGTCGTTTGGGGTATCGCAAACGATGGAATTATAATAATCTCCCGGACGATCTTCCGGAATCCTCTACTTCGAAAGAAAAAAGAAAACGAGAAGAAGAATCAGAAGAAGACTTGGAGCATAAACGTGGAAAAACTGTCTCTGATGATGATGAGGAAGACATTCAGAAGGCGACGGAAAATTAAAGTAACAAAACTTTTCTTTGTTTTCTTTTCATACATTTAACTTCTATCATCTGTATTTGTATCGAATATGTAACTATCAAAGAACACCGATGTTAAGCAGGAAATCCACAAGACAGCAACAGAGTTGGTAAATAGAAAATCTTGCAATACCGCTGAACTCGCAAGCCTCCAACACCCCCGAACACTCGGATCTCCTACCCGTACGCCAAAGATATATCGCAATTCAAAACAAAACCGAAACACTGCGAAAACCGGTAGGAAAAATCAGATATGAAAAAGGCATGGAAGAGAAAGCGATGTACCTTTCCTCTCTAATTTATCCACATGCAATCATAGCCATCAACACGATTTCGGACGAGCAGACCGGGACGGGACAGGAGGACGACGGAGCTTCGAGATGGCGAGTGCAGTGTCGTTGGATTGAGGAAACGGGTGTATCTGACATGAGACTGAACAGGAATACGAAGAGAAGGCTGTTCGGAGGAGCACCGGGACGGGGCAGAAGGAGGACGGAGCTTCGAGATGGACAGTGTAGGAGACGATGAAATAACTAGCATAAAAAACAACAAAGACCGTCAGCATTGCATTAAAAAGAGTAGGAACAATGAACAAGCCTTCACCGACCTTCCAGCGTTAGCTCACAGCCTTAGGATCGTGACCATTACAATAAAAGAAAGCATAGCGCCAGCAACACATCGCAAAGACCACCTCTCCATGCAAAAGAAAAAAAAACAACCAGAAAAAGGAAGACTGCACCTTGCTGATGTCGCATGTAAAGCACAAGCGGTAAACTCAAATTCATTCCTGTTGAAGCACTTGAACATCACCAAACCTCCTGAAGGCATTCCAGGCCGGGACGGAGCAGGAGGAGGAGGGAGCTTCCAGATGGCGAGAACGTGTCCTTGGATTGAGGAGACGGCTGTAACAGAGAGGACAGTGTAGGAAACGGTCAATGAAATAACTGGCATAAAAAAAAACAAAGATCGTCAGCATTGCATTAAAAAGAGTAGGAACAATGAACAAGCCTACACCACACTCCTCTGAAGCTCTGGACCGACCTTCCAGCGTTAGCTCACAGCCTTAGGATCGTGACCATTGCAATAAAAGAAAGCATAGCGCCAGCAACACATCATAGAGAGCATCTCTCCATGCAAAAGAAAAAAAAAAGAAAGAAGAAGAATGCCAACACACAGACATTCTGCACTCTCATTCACCCATATTGGGCTGCAAAGTTTGTGCATCTTTGAGTTCTGCATTCACCTTTATAAGGCTGCAACAAGAACACAAAGGTCGAGCGTGTGTTGGGAAACACACATTAGGAAATCGAGAACAGGAACGGTAATAAGAAAACAACCAACAAACGAACAATTTCGCTGCCCACATAATACACGTCACCACATTCACACGTAACTTTCCCACTATACCGGTAACCGCAAGTACCCGAGCGCAGCGAGGGCACGCGCTAGTCGCTACTATGTACACAAAGAAAGAAATCAACAGATCAAAACCAACGGCTTACAAGGACAAACTTGTAGTCAGGTATGTCCTGGCGACATCCAATGCCTCATGAACCTTCAGAACTTCGGTACCCACACCCTGTGCACTTTCTTCTTTTCCTCCCGCCTACAAGTAACGCCGGGTCAAGTCTATTCCAGAAGTTCATTAACATAAAAACTTACCTTGCCCCCGAGGACATCGGTGACGCGGCTCGCCCAGGTCCGCGCATCGAGCCCTTTCTCCTTCAGTGAGGGAGGGACATAATTCACATGGGCGACCTTGCCACCTTCCTTGTCAACGCTCAAAACATAGACAGCTTTGCCAAGCTTCTTTCCTTGTGAGACAACGCTTTGAAGGATCTAACACGAAGTTACAGTATTTTTAGATACAGAGAAAGCTAAGATCCTACCTTAGAGTTGCCGTCCACATCAAGGATTGCAACATACGCCTCAGATTTAGCGTCGTCTTTAAAGTGTTGCTGGAGCTTGTCGACGGCCTGTGTTGTGATCAGCGTCAAACCAAATCAAGGCTTAATTGATTTCGACCTCTTTGTTCGCTGCAGTTTCTTTCTCCTTGAGCTGCTTGTCGAACGCCTTGCGAAGGGCAGTCAGCCGGTCCTTTAGCTCAGCCTTCCTTATGACGGAAATGTCTGATTGTCCGAGCTCCTGTTTGTTGAGCACAATTAGTTGGCTATCTTCGGCCTGGCCGCACAACTTCACGCACCACACTGAGCGCCTTTAACGCAACATCCTTCTCTTTTCCGCTAACGTGCTTGAGGGCATCGAGCTTTGCTTTGAGTGTCTCAGCAGCGCGGGTCACATTCTGTGCTTCATGGCCTGTGACAGCGACAATCCGACGGATACCTTTGGCAATCCCAGATTCCTCAGTAATGACAAAGTCCTTGATATCGCCAGTTTTCACAACATGTCTGGGCAGATATGTGTGGTAAGGGAATGGCAGTAAAATAAATTGATGTAACGTACGTTCCACCACAAAATTCGACACTAGTTTTACGCCACTTAGGGTTCTCGACATCCTTTGCGATGTCCTCCACGTCAAACTCTAATGTCACAACGCGTACAGGGTCCGGATATGTCTCGCCAAACACGGCCCTTAGACCAGGGATCTGGTGGGCGGTCCTGAGATCGAGGTCCTTGCTGAAGACGCGGACGTTCTTTTTAATCCAATCGACACTCATCGACTCGATCTGCGACAACTCTGGCACACCAATCTGCGCCTTGTGCGAGAAGTCGAACCGGAGCTTGGTAGGCGCAACGAGAGAGCCTTTCTGGTCGATGTGGTCACCAAGAACCTCGCGTAGGGCAAAATTCAGTATGTGCGTGGCAGTGTGGTTGTTGCGCAGAGGCCACCTTCTGAGCTGCGGACAAGGACATAAGAGAGTAACACAGTCGCATGAGAGAAAAGCATACTTCATCGTATGAGGACACTACTTCATCCCCAACGTTGATTCTCCCATACTTGAGATTACCAGTATGAAGAACATAACCATTGTAGACCTGAACGTTGGTCACGTCAAAGTCGGCGACACCATCAACCACTATATTGCCAGTATCATATTCCTGGCCACCAGATTCAGCATAAAAACTTGTTCGATCAAGCAGAATGCCAAATGTGGCATCTTCGGGTATGTCGTAGGTCGAGGACACAAATGCCTTGTTGTAGAATATTGCTTTCACATTGGCAGTGATGTTCCCCAGGTCTGAGAACGTTAGCTTTACGTACATTGCCATTGTAACATGGGGACTTACTAAATTTTGCGGAGTCATCGGTTTTCGGAACAGAATCATTTGATTCGAGTGCGGCAATGTCGTGTACATCAAGTTTGACAAAGTCCGTCCCTCCAGACTTCTTCGTGGCTTTACTTGCGTCCTTGGAGGCCGCCTGCGCGGCCGTGAATTCTTCGTCATTGACACCGAGACCATGTTCCTCGGCCATAAGCCTCGTGAGATCATCTGGGAAACCGAAAGTATCATAAAGCCGCCACACGTCTTTCCCACTGAGCACAGCAGCGCCTTTTTCCTTTGCTGTGGCCGCAAATTGGTCGAAAAGCTTTTCTCCTCGATCAAGGGTGCGAGAGAAGGATTCCTCTTCTTCGTCAAGAAGCTCCTTGATATCGTCAAGCTTTCTCGTGATCTCTGGGAACACACTACCCTGGAGAGGAACATAATGAAAACTTGTTGAGGACGCAGAGGTTTACAAACACACCATGTTTTCGACCACAACAGGCACGAGAGACGAGAAGAAGGACCCAATAGTGACACCAAGTTTCTTTCTAGCAAAACGGGCACCTCTCCTGAGGATACGCCTGAGAACGTATCCCCGACCGACATTGTTGGGTACGCCGCCGTCACTTAGAGCGAAAGTCAAAGTCCGAACGTGATCTGCAACGACGCGATAGGCGGTGTCGATGCCATCTTTGTCGTCGTCGCCAAAGCGCCCTTCATAGGGTCGGACGCCCGTCAGTTGTTGCACCTTCTCGAAGATGGGCGTGAAGACGTCGGTGTCATAATTTGATCGCTTGTCCTGGACAACAGAGACAAGACGCTCGAAGCCCATGCCCGTGTCGACATGCTTCGATGGCAATGGCTTGAGAGAACCGTCGTCTTCCCGATTAAACTGTATAAACACATTATTCCATATTTCGAGCACGTCGGGGTCGTCCCGATTGACAAGGTGTGATGCGTTTCTGCCGCCTATACGATCGTAATGGATTTCGCTAAGAATCGCAAATCTGAGCCATGCGGTCAATTGGTTATTGTGTGACTGACCTGCACGGACCACAAGGGCCAGTGGGTCCCATCTCTGCGAGAAAACTGTTGAGAGAGATGATGGAAATACAGTTGAAGTCACACGTACCCCAAAAATTATCTTTGGCATTTCCAGGTAAAATATGGTCTTCCAGGACTCCTTGTTCGATCCAGAACTCCTTGGCTTCAAGGTCTGGCTCTAGACCATTCTTGGAGTCGCCTTCAAAATAGGTAACGTAGAGTCGGTCCTTGGGAAGGCCGTAAACTTGGGTTAACAGCTCCCATGAATACGCGACAGCTTCTTTCTGTAACGCAAGGAACCCATTTCATTTATATCGCAAGACGTGATTGACCGACACATACCTTGAAGTAATCTCCGAAGGACCAGTTACCCAGCATCTCAAAGAAAGTGTGATGATAAGAGTCCTTCCCGACATCCTCCAGGTCTGCCGAAAAGTGATACGTGAATGGTCTGCCGAGAACAGAGTAAACGACATACCATTGTGCTTTCCACCCGCCCTGATACACTTCTGGGAGTTGAACGCACGCTTCAGCTTGGACATGTCGGAATGCGGGTCAACGGTGCCTAGGAAGATAGATTTGTACTGTTGGGACGGGTAAGCGGTGGCCATAAAAGAGGAGACAACAGGTTACTTGGTTCATTCCGGCATTGGCAAAGAGCAGAGTAGGGTCATCGAAAGGAATGGTGGGCGAAGAGGGAACGAAGGTATGATTTTTGGAGCGAAAAAAGGTGAAGAACTCTTCGCGAACTTTGGCGGCAGTCCAGGGTCCGCTGTAGGGTTGATTTACCATGCTGGAAAGGACTCGTCGATTAGTTTCGCTGCGAATGCGAGAGAAGATCGATGGCGGTCGGAACGGAAACCTGCAATTTACGACCATCCAACTGATTTCCGTGCAGTAATCTGGATAATTTCTGACTCGTGACGCCGCGTGATGAGCGGCACTTTCCGTTGTCACGTGCTGCAAAAGTTGCTCGCCGTTGGTCCCGACTCCCGACTCCATCGCCAGCGTCGTGCAGTCCGCTCTGCTATCTGTTCGACACAATGCCTCGCATACCACGCGCTTTTGCGCAGCTCCTCGCCCGTCTGCCCCGTCTGCCCGTAGTCTCTTCCATTGGCCGACCTTCTCTCTCCATCGTTTCCCTCCAAACACCAAAGCCGCTACTACTTTCCCGCCCCACACATTCACCGCTTTCTACTCCACCTGCATGGAAGTCATCCCCGATACTTGGCTCTATACTCCAATTGCGACATGCCCAGAGGGGCGCTGAATACCAACCGTCCCAGAGGAAAAGGAAGAGGAAGCACGGCTTTCTTGCACGAAAAAGGAGCCTTGGAGGTCGACGCATCCTAGGTCGGCGGCTGAATAAAGGAAGGAAGTACTTGACGCATTAACCGCTCCAGGGTACGTCGTTCATACTAGAATGCAGCAAGACCCGTCTTACAAACCCACAGAAAATCTATCCTATGCTACTAAAATATTCATGGCATGAAGGAATATACGCTAGATTCTTTCACTTATGAACGTTCAAATTTTCTACGTTTCCTAACGTTGACCTTCCATAATCATCACCTCCGACCCCAAACATGAACGGTTTCTTGCCTTGTGCAGGGTCTTGCGTAACGTCAGAGCCATCTACATTCAAAGGAAACGGAATAGGCAAGTCCTGCATCCCAGGGCCTCGGGCCAGATATGACTGTGGTGGTGATAATGGCGAAGAAGGCGTAAACAAGAAACCCCGCTGAATTGATGACAGCAATGACGATATTGGTGTTTTCGTAGGTGACTCTGACTTGGTGTCGGATAGAAGCAGCGCGCGAGGCGTTGTGGGAATTCCCGACTCTAGGTGCTCCTCAGTCGGGTTGGACGTCTCGAGGTGGTCTCCAACTAGAAGCCTTCCGCCATTTTGAACACCACAGTAAGACGCTCCGTCACCATCAATAGTGTTCGGTGTTGGTGGTACCTCAATTAAGACTGGTGTACCGTGATCAGCAGGAGGAGGAGAAATGTCATCCCCTTCAGTAGGGACGCCAGCAGCCTCCTTTGTTATACAAGGAAGTCCAGATTCGTCCTGCGGTAAAGTGACAGGAGCAAGTAGAGGAGCAGCAGGGATTTCGGACACTGAGGTTGGTTCGCCGTTGGTGTTGCTTGACGGTAAATCGGCGGTAGATTGAATAGGAGAAGGAGGAAGTGGGATCTGGGTGGGTTTGGTGAGCCTATCAGCCTTGCCTTCTAAATCAGGACTAGGCTTTATGTTGCCTTTCTGGGCGGCGGTGGGTTCACGTGAGGTGCTTGACTTCGAGGCTGGACGACCCCAAGGCTGTTTGGGAGCTGCAGCGCCTGGTGGCTTGCGCTCAGCGGTAGCTTTAAGACGTGAGAGTTGTGATAACGTTGGCTGCGTAAGCCCACCAGACTTTACGGTTTTTCCTGGCGATGGTGGTCTGGGCAGGCGAGTGTCGCGCACCTTCGGAACGGGTTTCGCTTTTTCGCGGATTGGTGCAACGTGAGGCATATTAGTTCGGGGTTTTGGGTCGGCTGGCATTGGACGAGGAGCGGCGGAGTTGACTCTAGCTCTCGCAACATCAACTTTCAGTTGCTTGTTTGTTTCGGAGCTCTGAACGTCTGAAATAGGCACTCTACGAGGTCCAGATGATAGCTCCTGTGTACCAGGCAAATTTGTGATCAGTGTTTGAGGACGATGTGGAACTTCGCGATGGCTATTGGCCGAAGTTGGGCGGGTCGGTAACCCTACTGGGGGATGCGCACTACCCATAGCCGCCGCAGGCCGTAGTGCTTGCGTGGACACAACGCCTGTTCTAGATTCCACGGCCGATGTCGATCGAGATACGGACACGACCCTGGATGACTGCGCCGGTCGTACAGGGACAAAGAGCGGAGGAGCCATATCCGTTTTGCCAGGTTTATTTCGCGTCGGGGCTCTCGCTGGAGGTAATTTGGCGGTTGCCGTCACTGATCGCTGATCACTGGATAGGGCTGACGAAGATGCAGACCGAGTATGAATGAGAGGTCGACTAGTTTCTGTTCGACCACGTGTGGAAGACATGGCAGAGGTGGAAGAGGAAAGATGGCTCTTCGCGATCGAAGTAGTTGTCGAGCGCGTGATTAGAGGCTCTAGATGGACGGTAGTAGCTTTGATATCAAGATATTTCTTCATCTTGGGACTGAGAGGTGCAGTAAAGCTATTGGGAAAAAACGTGAGTGGAAATATATAGACGACTACTCAGAAAGCCAGAGCTCACCTCTCGACTCGATTCGGCAGCAATAGTTTGTAAGCCTCAAAAAGCTTTCTGCTGACCGCCCTGATGTCCCCTTGAGAATCCCTGGCCGTTACTCGTATCACTGTTTCGATGTCGCGAGCACGATTATCTTTTTCCAAGTCCGGTGGATTGAAACAGTTCATACACGTCAGAGTTCCTTCAGCAGCGGTGAGCCTGATCGACATTGATTTGTCTTTGATAGATTGCAGGAAGTATGGCAGAATGGATGGCAATTGAGTTGCTTCAACAATGGTCGTTATGCATGCTCTCGCACGTGTGATGATCACTTTATTTGTGCGGCCGCAGAGCGACAGTAGTACTGGGAAGAAGATTGGCAACAACGGATCGAAGGACCGTCCAAGTCCGCCTGCCACCGCAGTGGTCAGTTCAAACGCGACGCCCGACAGACGAGTTCTCTCGGAGATCATGCTACTCGTCAGAGGTCGCGAAATTGACCGTAGTATGGTGATCAGCTCAGCTGTAAAATCACAAGCACCATTCTGACATAGATCACTGAGGGATTTTATGCCTTTTGAGATGGTTTCCCAGGAGTCTTCTGTTTCAGGCAAAGTGATTTTCGGTTTCAATAGTTCAACTCTTGAGTTTAAGTCGGCAGCGGAAGTGACTGGCTGCTGAAAAATCAATGACGATACAGGTTTGCAAGTGAGAAAGACGAACTCTGTCCAGCATATTGCTCAGGAAATGGTGAAGGAGGAGGCCTGGAAGTCAGTTGATATCCTCCGATTGGTAGCGTGGTACCAATAGCTGTAGACGCGAAGAGGAACGACCGAGAACGTCGAGGCAGCAGGACAAGTTCAACCTAGTTCAACCTTGAGGCATTCATTTACGCTAACATCACGTGAGCGCGGCGTTTCGTGGCCTGGGAACCGACGACTCCGAGGACCCATCAGACGTAAAGAGACGTTCAAGTTTGTGGGGATGAGCGATCGATGAGCTCTTCCTGCTAATCATTAATAATGACCACTCCTTTGCCAATTTTTTACCTCCATCTTGCGTACTCAATCTACGACGATGAAATATAACTGAATAAACAGGCACATATCCCATTTTTCCGTAGACTTCTGTCGCGATCTCCCGCGACAGTGCACATTCTTTGGTACTCTCATTTTATCCAACCTTTATGTTGCAAGAGGCCTTGGGGAACACTTTGACGTTCCCGCATACATTTGGCTCGAAATGCAAGTCCGATCTTTTATGGGACGGAAATGACGAAGAATGTGAAGGACGGATGTATTACGCTCTGCAGATCCAATCCAGTGAAGTTAGCCGTACATAACGTCCAAAATCGCTGACCTTGGATCGGACATCTAAACAGCATAGCGTGGGTCCCTGACCTGGGCTACACGATGGCCGGCCATAGCACTGGCAGTGGCAAACAACTCCTTCTTGATCACGACCAGGTAACGAGACCTTTACCGAAATGCCTCACCCACAAACTGCCCATGTAATTAATCATTTCAGATCAATCGTATACAATCTTGTATCATGTCAAGGACCGCAAAATACACGGATATGGGATGGCCAGAACAGGCTGCTCTCTGGAAATATGACTTGCTTTCAGAACCCCTCCTCTCCTCCGAACTAGGTCGCCTCGCGGCAGCCAAATCATATCATAATACAGACTGTGTCACGCTTCAGCCTTCCCCAAATCCCGAAGACAGTAGCCAAGATCGTTATGTCGTTTTAGATTGGACGCTGAGTAATGGCACCTGGCAGTTCCGGGCGGTGTTCGACGGTCAGTGGTGTACTATCTCGAATTGAATTAGTAATGATTCCATCGTGATGGAACAGGGCATGCTGGCCATGATACAGTCGAGCATGTCGTCGAGACTCTACCTGGCATGGTTCAGAGTGCACTGACCGCACTCTTATCGAAAGATAATGAGCTCATTGCAGAAGCGGTCTCCCAAATGCTGAAAGACACTATAACTTCTCTGGATGACGATCTAACGATGGATGTCCTTAAGCTGTTTCCCGATGTCGATGCCATATCAAACCTCTCTGATGATAACATCCGCGCTATCATCAATGATCAGGAGTCGGGTGGGACCAATTCCAAAGTTGTTACGCGGTGTATGAGGGGTACCACAGTCCTTATTTCCCTCGTGGATCCGCAACGTTGCAACCTTTGGGTGGCCTGCTTAGGAGATTGTCAAGCAGGTAAGCAGATATTTATCGAGCCCTTCAGATGAGGGTGATGGAGCCGATGCCAGCACTTGGGATCCGCCAACCTGATGGGCGTTGGGAAACTTCTATTCTGAGCTCGTATCACAACGGGACAGATGCAGCAGAGCGAGAAAGAATCAAGAATGAACATCCCGGAGAGTCCGAATGTATTGTCGATGACAGGGTTCTTGGCGCGATAGCCGTGACGCGAGGTCAGTGGAGAATAGAAATCTGCTGAACCATTTTGGTAGATAATTTTCTCATGCTTCCCAACAGCGGTCGGTGACCACCTCTTTAAATTGCCCGCCGCATATACGGAACGTGTGTTCATGAATGCTAAACCAGGGTTTAACATCTCGAGGAAGATTGAAGAATTCCTTGGACGGAATATAACACCACCCTACGTTTCGAATCGCGCGGACGTTCGATATGTCAAGCTCGAGGAGAAAGAAACCCTTCTTATCATGTGTTCGGATGGTTTGCTCGATCTGTATCAAGACAAAGGTATGGCGTTACACGGCCTCGGCGATTTTTGGGTACAGCTGTTGGCGCAAAGAGAAAAGCCGTGGGACGATTCAAACCTTGCACTTTATCTCTTACGCGATGCTCTGGGAGGTGAGGACGCAGACCTGGTGTCAAGGATGATCACGGTGGAGTTAACATTTCGATGGATGGATGATACAACGATCCTTGTGCAGAAAGTGTACTAAATTCGGAAGCGCGATGTTTGGCGAAAGCACCCGTGCCAAGCACTTTACGTTAGATGAGTCAGCGTAGATCAGTTTTAAGATATCTTGTAAGGAGCTTTGTGCGTTCCCGCCCATCTTACCTTTTGCCACCATGGATCAGCCTCAATCCGACCAAGTTCTGTTTACATGTCTGTCGTGCTCTATAGCCTTCCTCTCTGCGGAGGAGCAGCGTATGTTTCTTCGGTGTTTACCACTCTACTCGTGAATCTAATCAGCCTATCCAGGCGTCCACTATCGTTCGGACTATCACAGATACAATATGAAGCGGCGGGTGGCTTCTCTTCCACCAGTTAGCGCTTCTGTTTTCGATCACAAAGTCCTCGAACGCAGGGCAGAGACTGCTATCATGGCCTCAGCCAAAGATTCCACTTGTACCATTTGCAAGTCAGTTTGCGCTTTATCACGATGAGATTTTTTCTGCAAATATTGATTATCGAGCAGTAAGGTGTATACTACGGAAGGTGCCTATAGGTCCCACATAAACTCTAAGAAGCACAAGGACAACGAGATCAAGGCAGTCACCACTGCAAAGCCTGCCCCCATCACCGACGACATCGTGCCTGCCCATGTTGAATCTTCCCCCCCTGCTACGTCGATCCGCAATTCCTCACTTTCCGAAGATCCTGTTGCTTCCCTCGAGGTCAAGGCGAAGTCGTTGGCCCTCGACGAAAGCAAGTTGGAACAGGACGTCGAACAGAGCATAGACGAAAAAATTGCAGCTGCGCGTGCGCGCCTATCGCCATCACACTGCCTCTTCTGCCCTTATGAGTCCCTGTCTCTCGAGGAGAACCTCACGCACATGTCTCAAGCCCACTCTTTCTTCATCCCCGATGCCGACTACCTGATCGACATCCCTGGCTTGGTCACATATCTCGGCGAGAAGATCGCTGTTGGGAACGTTTGCATATTCTGCAATGATAAAGGACGAGAATTCAGATCCTTGGAGGCCGTGAGGAAACACATGGTCGACAAGAGCCATTGTAAAATTGCCTATGACTCGTCCGACGATCGTCTGGAGATATCTGATTTCTATGACTTTACAAGCTCATATCCTGCCGAGGTGAGGAAGAAGAGGGGGGGAAGAGACGATAGCGAAGAGGTTTGGGAGGACGTCAACGGTGAAGACGGAAGTGATGTGGACGAGATAGTTGAAGAGAACGAATCTGACGAGGGCTCGAGCCTTGAATCCGATTCCGGCGAGAGTCTCCCAGAAAACGAGATCACATACGGCGATTCCGACCTTGAACTCGTCTTGCCCTCTGGAGCGCGTATAGGCCATCGAACGATGCGGAGATATTATGCACAATCCTTTCCAGGAGCCCCTAGGGGCAATATAACGGAAGATCCCAATTCAGGAGCTGCCCTCGTTCGCCGACTTCTCGCAGACAAGAACTCTGCGCTTGTGCCTCGTGGGGGAGGCTTCGGTGCTTTTGGGTCTGGGACGCAAGTTGTCAAAGCGAGAAATCGCGGGGAGGCACGGGAAGCTGGAAGACACGTTCGAGAGTTCAGAGATCAGAGGCGCCGTGAAGAGTTCAAGACAAAGGTCGGTTTCATCGCCAATGCCCAAAAGCATTATCGGGATCATCGTGAGTGTTATTGCTGGATATATCGAAAGAGAATGACGTACTGATTCTTGGCGTTTCATTATCCAGTACTCCAGGTACAGATTCTTTTTCTTGTCGTATTTTCTCATACTCCACTGACATTTGCCATCCCTAGTAAATCTCGCTTGTCGATCTATATTCTCGTCTATTCTCTTTGGCCTACGTTATTCTGGGCTCAAACATGGAATTCAAAGGTTCATGTTCGCTGGTATGGCTAAAGAGACATATATTATTGTGTGTTAGGGGAATAAAATGAATGGCAAAAAGCTGGATTGGGTATAGTAAGTGCTGTCGACAGAAGAAAATTCCAAAAGAGTTCTAGTACAGATAGGCAGCCGGAACAACACCTTCTTGGCCTGTGCGGACGTCGCGTGCATACCACCAACTGCAGAAAAGAACAATTGAATTAACGAGCGAGTTGGAGAAAGAATCACGTACGCAGGATCCCCGTCATCCAGTACCTCAACTTCTGCTCCTGCGGATATCGGTAGCTCACCCTCCCCAGCGCCGTCGAAAGAATATCGAGCATGTGCTAAACGGCTAGTCTCTTCTGCCAAGATACCACCCACAGCATCTGATGGCGTCTCAGCGCGAACGTAGTTGCTGGCGTCAGGGCCAAAAGGATCATGATTATCGCGGGCGATTTTTTCTTCTTCCTGTTCCCCATTTGTGTTATTGAAGGGGCTAGTGCCTAAGATTGTCGTCCGAGTTGCAGCATTGATATGTTCCAGCAAAGATGAAGGTCGGTGTTGTATGGAATCATCGTCATCCTCTTCTGCCGCGTCGAACTTGCTCAGTTTGTCGTCGCGCCGAGACAACAGTGTCCACAGGATTCCAATCAATGCAAGGAGGAATACCACACCTGCGGCAATTGCAATTGAAATCAAGATGACAACCCCGGTGGCCAAGAATCCTGAGTGCGGTCAATCAGCAAACAATGCATTTTAAGATTGCGTCACTTACGACCATGGCTAAAGCTGAAGTAGGAGAAGGAGCGGAAAAGAGAAGCTACTGCTCCCGAAGACCCGGTAACGGAAGTCGACACAAAATACGGAATGAAAGCTTGACCATCGAACAATGCAGATGACGCGCTGCCAAATGACGAATCATCCAATAGTCCAGAGACCATGAGCATCCGATCAGGTTCGATGACACCGTTGGCAGAATGCGTATCTTGTAAGGGTACCATTGTAAGTTGCGCCACTGTGGTGTTTCCTTGCAACGTGGAACCTATAAAACAGAAGATTAGTTGTTTTTTTTACGTAACAAAGAAAGAAAATTTCAAAGGGTATTGTACCTACCCAGTATCGACCAATTGACACCATTCCAAAACGATAAAAATGACGAAGAACCGTCGGTTGATCTAAGCGCGCATGAGAGTAGGTCAAAATCTAGCGCTCAATACTCACCGTCCGGCCGCAAAGATGCTACTTGCATTGCCGTTGTTCACCTCGATCGCGGAAACCGGACCAGGAAGCGCTGCAGGTGTGCCGAGGGCCGTCCAGGTGGCGTTTGAGAAGCCAAACTGCACAACGTTTGAGACAGTATTCTCAGGCAACGCAATGGAGCCAGATGCAATGAGAATTTCTTGGTTATCCTAAGCGGAGGGTATCATTAACATCAAGTTTCCAAGAATAAGAAGACTTGAACTTTACCCCTGCATATGCGATGGATGCGACTTCTCCCAGAATACCGTTACCCAGCGTATTCCATTGCTTGCTCGACGTGTCGTATGCGCAGATAGATTGGCAGCGAAGAGAGCCTGCCTGGGAAAATGAACCTGCTACGATGACAGTATTTTGCTTAGAGGGTGAGGTTGTGATGGACCGGACAACTACAGGTGACCCTGCGTTCCCTTGGAGTGCCGGAATCGCATTGACATTCCATTCCTGTTTTGAAAGATCATATACGGCTAGCCCGTTTGCGTTGGTGCCTTGAATTGCGAATTCGCCCCCGATGTACAGCTGAGTTCCATCAACCAGTAGAGAGCGCACCGTGCCGTTGAGTTGAGCACCCTGCAAGCCTTGAATCATTCCGGTAGCAGGATCATATAGTGCGACGGCTTGGTACCCAGATGATGATCCGGGAGAGTGAAATGAGAAATTGCCGCCGATGATGGCGACCTCCGCTGACGAGGTGTTGTTAGTCCAGAAGGTTCCCACCAGGACTGCTGGTGCAGGAGCTGGAAGTGGGGCAGGAAGAGGGGACAATTGAGTCGACGGCGCCTGTCTCAAAAACAGTTTGGATTTTTTGACGTGGGAAATCCAAGCCGAGGCCCTAGGAATTAAGGAGCGTCGACGCACTGAACCAAGGGATGATCCGCTCCAAGCACTGTCAAGCTGAACACCGAGGGGAGTGATCTTGGGACTATTCTTGCTGTCACCATTCTTGAGAATGACCATACCGCTGGCACCGAATTGCCGGGATGACACAACATTACCAGCGATAATTTGCGTTTTTGAGGTAGCATTCCCAACAAATGACATGCTTCCAACCACGAAACCTCCACTGTTGACCCAGGCACTCTTCTTCAGATCCCATGTTGCAAAACCAGCGACGGCAACACCTGCATCTACGTTCGCTGAAGTCAAGAGTCGGGTGAAATTACCGGCAACCAGGATTTGCGAGTTGGCCATGCCTAGGCTAGTGACGCGACCATTGAGACCAGCGCCTAGTGGGTTCCATTCGTCCTTCGTGATATCGTACATCGCAACGCCTCGGAGCCTCTGATCAGTGGAACCAGATAGCGTGTCGGTAAACTCTCCCCCCACGAACAATTGATCACCGTTGAACACCATGAAATTTACTGGCCCATTGAGCCCGTTGTCGGCCAGGCGTGTTAATGCACCGCTGTCATAGGCGACGACATTGGCTGAACCTGACGCCGCACCTGATGATAATGCAAAATGTCCTCCCAAGAAAATGCGCCCGGAAGGATGATGGACAACAGTGGTAATCGCGGATGGGTTAGGAAAGGACAAGCCATTGCTACCGCCGGCTCCTTTGAAAAGGTCGATTCCAACATTGGCCAGAGACGTCAGGGTAGAGTTCGGAAGTGTTTTTGTTGCATCGATAGAAGAATCAGCACTGCTGAGGCTCCGAGGCCATTCAAAAAATCCAAACCCATTGTTAATCCCTTGTGCACCTTCTGGTCCGCTTCCCCCCGAGCCATCGGACGAAGTATTATCGACGGACTTGAGAACCATCTGAACCCTGTCCGCCACCAGCTCGTATTTCCCTCCTTCTCCGGAACCGGTAGGATTGTCGGCAAGGGTCATGGAGATAGTGGTGACAAATTTAGGAGAAGAGGAAAGAATAGGGCCGCTGTAGACGAGAATGGCTTCATCGGCTGGGTTTTGCTGGGAGATGTTTGCCACCCATGGTTGCAGACCTTCTCCCGGGAAAATGGTGATCTTGACAGTCGTCCGCGAAGCACAATCCTGAAAGTTGATGCAGCCGGGCACTAGTAAATTGATGTCGTAGTTTCCAGACGCTGACACGTATGGAATCCAGGTGAAGGTGGGACCATCAGATGCGGAGGTGCCGACGTTGACGCTGGAAACGAGCACTGTTTGGATGGTTCCGGCGATGTCTGTATTTGCCACTTTCGCCGCCCAATCACCAGTACGAGTAGTATTCGATGGGTTGGGTGCAAAACACGACACGCCATTGCCGGAATCGACTGACGACGCAAAAGCTCCCGCCGAAAGAAGTTGCAGGATATGCAGACCTGGTGCTACGCCGGTGAACTCTGATAGCTTGACCTGAACACCAGTGATAGTAAGAGTGTTATCGAAAAGGAAATCTTGGTAAAGCAGCGAGGAGTCGATGGAAAGAGGGCAAGGGTCGGAGCAGGTTTGAGTCTGACCAGTGACGGGGTCGCGATAATGCAAGGTCTGTACCTTATTATCTGGAATAGTGGTGACACTGAGGAAGTATACATAAGGGCGACAGCCAAGGGACAAGAGAGGATGACTCTCACCTGAAGCCAGTAGTTCCATGGTTTTCTTGGAAAGTGTTTCCGAGACGAAGGCCATTGGCAGAGATAAATGTGAATGTACGGACTGTGACGAGAGCTGTGTTGGAGTCTGCAGCGAGCCAGGAATTGCCGGGGCCATCCTCACCCGACGGGCAAAGGATGTTCTTGATATTACCGAATTGTGGGTTGGACGAAGAAGGAGAACCATCGACCTGCGCGTCCTGTAGAGGAATCGGGACAAGCGATGAGGAGAATGGCGTCGCACCCGCTGAGAAAGGTACATTGGGATTATTGGTTCCATTCAAGAGTGGCGAGCCATTTCCCTGGAATGCGGTGATAAATGAGCCCGCAAAGAAGATGCTAGAGTCCGACGAGTTGGCTGTGATGGAGAGGACTTTGGATTGCGCGCCAGTGACTCCTACGAAGGGGGGTCTGGACCAGGTGCCTGCCTTGGAATCCCAGACCGCAATGTTCGACCCGGGCGATGTAAAGCTCCCTCCCACCCAAACCTTGTTATCCGCTGCGTCGCAAAAGATGCTATGAACCTCGCCATTCGGACCATCAGTACCGACGGCGGCAAATGCGCCCGAGGAAGGAGTATACGATGCGACGTTGTTGGCAGACGTGTCACCGATGGATGAAAACGAGCCGGCAATAAAAACGACGTCTTTTAGAGCGCAGCCAGTCGAAATGCTACCTCCAGCGTTGGTTGACGCGAGGCGGGTCAAAGCGCCATCGATGTCGCGTGAGAGAAGGGTGGAAGTAGAGGGATCAAAAGCTATGGAGGAAGAGGTATTCTGGAACAAATCAAGGCCAGCAAACGCGCCCGCGAGTCCAACGGTTCCCATGCGGTCGAAGTCGACTTGTGGAAGGGCAGCGAAGGCGACATTTGCCAAGATGGATAGAGAGAGGAGTATTCGAGACGGATTGGTTGCCGACATCAGGGGATGGGAACTCGCATACAGAGAGTGTGTGTTGGGTATGAAGATGGTATCGACCTCTGTAAGAGGTTAGGAACGCACAGAGCGAACAGGGCGACGAGCAGGAAGACGACGACGACGGCGACAAGCACGAACACAACACGAGTGATCGTTGCAATTTCAACTTTCACACGGCTCATTCCGGTACTCCGCCAAACCAGCGGCATGCTCAACATATTCATTTGCTGTTCATTCCTTATCCCCCTTCACTACAAAGCTACGAGTATCGACAGTCCCTCCAACAGGCGTCAAGAATGGGGATATTTGTTCGAAAGACCTGAGAGACAGGAATCTGTCAATCCAGGATGTGCACAAAAGGCAGCCAGCTTACTGAGGATATCTGTAACGATAGACCGGTGGTTTCTTTGCATTGGTGATCAACAGAGTCGTTTCTGAGCTGTCTGCAGACATTGCGGTGTGTTTTACAGCCATGTCAAGCCATTGTTCACGTGGTGTTGTGTAGAGCGCAATCCAGCGTGTCAAGTAGGCGTCATCTGTTGGTTCTGGGGCATATTTGTATGCAGCGACGACGAGCAAAGAAGCCAAAACGGTGTTTCTCCAGAAAGGACCGCTGAATCCTAGGCAAGACGTTAGCGGGATACGATCGGACAAACGTGGAGGAGGTCCTGACCTTCTCTAGGATAGTGATGGCCATCATGGTGCTCCTCGTGGTGAGAGTGAGACGATGCAGATGAATTGCGGTGAAGGACGAGGGTCGCAGCGGGTCGCGGGCGGGCCAGCAGCGCCGCTCTTGCAAGGGACATGGTGAGCTTGAAGAGAAATAGAGCGCCGTGCAGATAAAAGCAAGCTTGTCCGGACTCAACAGACACAAACAACGCCTTCCTTCGCTCCTCGCCAACTATACTTATCCGACAATCCCCTCAATATTCTCCCTTCTCCCATGTCTATCCCACAGTTATCTCTCTGCCTCTCTCGTTCTCCTTTGCTACCAAGTCTACTCGAACTCCCGGCACAGGACGACTACCTCACCTCTATAGACCAAAGGCAACTCATACCCAGCTTGCTCGCCAAACGCAGCCTCAACCTCACAGGCGATTCCGCTACAATCTTGTTCGCTCCATCCTCCGTATCCTCTCTGGCAAGCTATGCGTCATCGATGGTCTCCCTACCGTCTTGTGCTCCCACTCACCTCTTGGTAACCTCATCCGGGAAACCTCTTCCACCCTTGCCACAACGACTTTCCAGTATCGCGATCACGGAATTTCTGGACTTACTCCGCATTCTGAATAAAGAAGTCGCCTCTGAAGTAGCTCGCGTATCGATGCATATCCAGGAGGCGCGTGTGTCGATCGATGCGTATAAGGTCAGCCGCGCTGAAAGCGAGAATAATCTTGGAATCTGACATCGACATGAGCGCATAATAATTGGTCGAGAATATAAACCTTTGTAGAGCGTGTACTACCAGTTATTGTGAGGTTGTAGCTTCCAATGTCCCTCAATTGTGAAACCCCCGTGACCAACGTTTGCTCGGCTCCCATCTCCCCAACTACTTGAACCACACAATTGATTGACGCTGAACATGGGTAAGTATGAGTGTACCTGTCCTGGTTCTTAACCAGCACTTGACCGAATATCGGCCAATACTAGCTTCCAAACCCGAGCAGCCTACCAGAAAGTCCTCTATTGACGAGGAAACCCGCCAGAAATTGGAGAAGCGCCTGAGCGCACGGCCAGATAAGAAAGATCTTGTTGAGCGGAACGTCCTCAAGGGCACGCCCTCTAACCATGCTGCTTACTATGACATGCTGATGATTGAAATTCTGCTCACAGATGACAAGGGCGTTGCTCCCCGATTGATCGCTACAAGGGAAAAGCTCGAACGTTCGCAACTTGAGGTTTGAAATATCTTGCCTCAGTTCGCAGCACGTCACTGAAATAAACACCAGGTGAAGCTAGATCACGCCTTGCAGCAACGTCCCAAGGCCGATGAATTGGTCAAAGGGGGCATCTTAACAGGTATTAGTCAGACCTGCGTCGCCGCTGTCTACCGTCTAACATAACATTCTAGAGGAGGAGGCGCCTCCTGCATGAGGAATATTATTGAGCGAGGACTGTAATCCGGAATAAATATCACAGTATGTAAGCTTGACGGATGATCGATGATTAGTGAAATGAAAGTCGAACGCAAATGGCGCACATACGTTAATTTAGGGTAATCACGGCGGTCGGGTCAGAGTAGTGCGTGGCTCTAGCTGTTCCGATTGCGTCTCTCCCGCAATCTCTCCCTCATCTCCGTTGCGGCACGCTTCGTTCCCGCACTTCCCGCCCAACCGCGCCGACCCAACCAATTCACTATCTTGGGTGTGAACGCCGCAGTCAAACCGACCCGGACTGGGAGGAACAGGGTCTTGTGTATTGTATACGCCAGGACCAACATGGCGTAGAGACCCTCCTGGCCGGCCTGACCTGGCTGGGCATTAGCGCTCTCTATTTCATCGAAACCCGGTTCAGGAGGGTGTGGGTGGAGCAGGCTGGTTACTGTCTCCTTTACGCTTGCTGCGAGCTGAGAGACGTATTCTGCGCCGAGAAGATTGACACCGGCGAACGCAACGCCAAAGTCAAGCGCGGATAGCACGATATACACGCCGAGGGCGTACCAACCATATGATTTGATGAGGTGCTTGAGACGCTGGGAGAGAGTTGCGTCGGGCGGAAGAGGGGGAAGGGGGTCTGTAGGTGACTCGCGTGGGGATGGTTGTGGGATGGTCAGACGGGCGGGGAAGTGATGAAATAGACGGGCATGGGAAGAGGGACGGAGAGAGTGGGCGACAGCGGGACGAAGGCGAGTTGTTGGGAGGATTGGAGCAGCAGATACGCGGGGAACGAGACTCCTCAAGACTGGAAATCGAGGAATAAAACTGCGAACCATCGTCAAAGCTTACTAAGCAGAAAGCGTAGTGGCAGCTTCAAAATATTCACGTGATCATCCCGGCGCGGCAAGGCCCGCACGCTTGAAATTTTGAAGATCAATCGCTATTACCAGATTCATTATCTACTCGCAAGACCTCTCAAGTTCACCCCGTTACATGCATCCTGAAACTGCCCTTTGTGGCCAACATATTTCTTCCGTTCCCGCGCGATAGCATCGCTACTTTCGATCACACATGGCACAAGACATTCTCGATGAACACCACTGTCCTTTTGAAGGCCCCGAAAAGCTTCTAGAGATCTGGTTCAAACCTTCTGCACACGACGTCCCCGACGCTGCTGACCCTGATCCCGATGGCCGCACCGGCCTTCGCAAAGTTGATCGTAAGTTATGGGAGGAGATGCTTGACATCGTCAAGTGTCAAGTCCTTAGTGTTGCCCAAGGCGCAGAAATGGACGCCTATCTCCTAAGGTTGGGATGTTATGTGCCCATTCGTCGAGGCATCCTTGCTGACTCATCCTCAGCGAATCGTCTTTCTTCGTCGCCCCCCACCGCCTGATACTTAAAACCTGCGGTACCACACTCAATCTCCTTGGTCTACCACGCATTCTTGAAATAGCCGCCACACATGCGAACATGCCCGCAGTCTATCGTTGCTTCTACTCCCGCAAATCCTTCATGTTTCCTGAACGCCAGCGCGGTCCCCACAGGGATTGGAAACAGGAAGTTGAATTCCTCGACAATATCTTCTCAAACGGTGCTGCTTATACCGTGGGCAAGGTCAATGGTGATCATTGGTTGCTATACTTGACCAATCCAGATGATGCAATCAGTCTCCCCGATACTGCTCCAAGCTCTCCCATCGATCCCGATCACAACCAATTGCTGCCAGACTATACCATAGAAATTCTCATGAGTGATCTGGCGGCATCGGCACGCGAGCCATTCTTCTCCTCCCTCTCCCCTTCCGACGACCCCCACTTGCATGCCGCGACCCTCTCACAAACCGTCGCCATATCTGATATATTCCCGCCCCATCTCACAACTCTCGACGCATACTCATTTTCCCCATGTGGCTACTCTGCCAATGCTCTCATTAAATGGGGCGGCGACCCTTCCTCCGCGGCCGATCCTCAAAATCATACTGGATCCATCGCTGGTTCTGAGGGTTTCAGGGAGGGTTACTATACAATCCACGTAACACCCGAAAAAGGCTGGTCATACGCCAGCTTCGAGTGCAATGTTCCGTCGCACACGTCGGAGGATACCCGGGATTTTCCTGATCTCAAGACACTCATTCAGCGTGTTGTAACTATATTCAAGCCGGGCCGCCTGAGCCTTACCTTATTTATCTCCAGCAAAGATAACGACGCAGAGCATGGGGAAAGCGTTGAAGCAGCGCAAAGAGCATTCAAAGTGGCGCTGACAGATCCCAGCATCACCCGCGACCATTCACATGCGAAATCAAACGGTGGACATGGACAGTCTACGATTTGCGGTGGGGAAAGACTTTACAAGAGGACTGACAAAATCAACTACGAGTTTGGGGGATATGATCTTGCTTTTGCGAGCTTCGAGCTCAGAGCATGAATCCCAGGATATGTAGTATGTTTGTTGTATGTATGTGTATGCGTCGTGATTGATCTGTTAGCTGACTGCATTCCGCGTTCACAAGATTGGTTTTCATCTTCAGTGTTTGCGCCTGCTGCTATATTACCACTTGATGAAACACCTCTTGGAATCCGACCCCAAGGAAAATGCGCTCTAAAAGCCCCGATGCAGCCCTTCGCCGGACCGGGAATGGTTACGGGACCGTAGGCCCTCCGCTCATCTCGTGTCAATTTTCCCAATATACTACGAAGAAACGAGAGAAAGGCATGTGACGACCGCCTGGACGACCATTCGCGAACTTCAAATGCAATGTGTATCCCATCTTCTTCAGTCATAACTGACACATTTATTAATCTTTGCTATAAGACCGAGGTAATGATATTGAGGCTGGTATCCCCGTGAGTCAACATTAAATCGGCCGCACTCACTTCAACATCTGTCCTATCATGGCACGCGAATTAATGAACGTCACCAGTGGACCCGAGACGTCTCCCCCATAAAGACATCACAGGACCCGAACTCCCGAGAGGCATATCGTACGCGATCCTAATCAGTGACGAGATCGTAGGACCTGGTGATATGACACGCCGCAAAATGCAAAGAAGCCGATGTCATCGTTGCCATATCGGCGACGATGATGCTGTCCGTCACTCAAGAGCTCTTTCCATGCGTGTGATGTTGCAACAACGATGCTGAGGCATATGACACCCCAGGGTCGGTTTCGGTCTACTTGCTTCTAATCTTCCTTCCTGATCTCTGTCCGATTTTAAAGGAATTTGTTCAGTTCCTCATTCTGTCAACGAATGCCTTCAAATAGTTCCATGTCTTGCTCGACGTTCTTCTCTCCAGTTATGGCATCACCTGCCAGTGGCGACAGATTCGCTTCCCGCTTGGATTCGGTAGCCGTGTATCTTTACGTGACGGCAACGATCATCTGCAGCCGTCTCAGAGGATATCCATATTTCGTGGCTCTTGAATCCTCTGCCTACCCTTGTTGAGATGGCCACCAGCGTGATTTCTCTTCCAACCGCGAGCTCTTCGGAAAATTTACACGCTCTGGCAGAGGTCAGCGACTTCGGCCTCACGGATATGGGGTACCCAGGCCAGGGACCATGGACCTACCGCATCTTACAAGACCCATCACTTACAGAAGAGTTATGCCGCAGATCAGGAGCTCGGACATATCTTTTTGGGGTCGATGTCGTCTCTCTGCAACCTTGTCCTTCGCATATCTCCCAGTCACAGGACCGATATGTTGTCGAGGAATGGGACCTTCCCGATGGAAAGTGGATTTTCAATGGTGTTTTTGACGGTAAGAACACTGTTGGGCACTGTTCTCTCCTTCATCAAAGTTATCTACCAGGTCATCTCAACCGGCACACTGTGGACTTCGTCGTGCAGATGCTACCTAGCGACATCAAGCAAGCCCTTCATGCGGCAATTCCTAGCAGCGCGTTCATCTGCCCTTCCCAAGTGTCCCATATTTTACACTCGGCTGTTCGGAAAATCGACAACACGATAACCTCGCATTTCTTGGATCTCTTTCCAAGGGATTCAACCGCCCTGGATCAACTCAACGATTCAGATATACAGCTGGCCTTTAAACGCGATGGTAGATATAATCACAACTACGACGTCGCGGTGCGAAGCCTAGGCGGCACGACATTAGTCCTCAGCCTGACCGATTCCCGTGGAAATTTGTGGGTTGTCAACCTTGGAGGTACGCTTTTCCAGATCATCGCTTCAATCACGTATCTGATTGGATTAAGATTGTCGTGCAGGTGATTTGAGAATTTTGAGCTCTGGACGAGTGCTCACGGCTTTAGCCTATCAGTGTTGGGACTTCGACAACATGGTATTTGGTCTGGTAAACAAATAACCTCAGTACACGATCCACACAACCCGGGTGAGCTGTCCCGTGTCAGCCTTGAACATCCCGACGAAGTAGATGCAATTAAAGACGGTCGTGTGATTGGTTTCCTGGAGCCTACCAGAGGTACATTCTTTATAAATCTATCATCACCACATCTGATCAACGAGGGCCACGCAGCCATCGGAGATACCTGGCTCAAAGTACCCGCCATTTATGCCTCGCGGGTGTACTCAAACCTCAAACAGCCGTGGATCTCCTCGAAAAAATTCAAGGAATACGCCAAGCGTATCTTGACCCCGCCTTACATATCCAATATCCCTGACATTCACCACTACGTGTTAGATCAGCCATACTTTGTCTTACTGGCATCGGATGGGGTGCTATCTACTGAACGATACGCCGACATGGAAGCCGAAGAGATCGTCGAGCATTGGGTTAACATCACTGGGCGGGCTCTGGATTCTCGTTCCTCCAAAATCTCCAACCCTGCATTGTGCCTCCTGCGCGATATGATCGGGGGTGATGACACTCACATGGCATCTCGGAATCTTACAGTGGAGATGGAAGAACGGTGGATGGACGACACAACTATATTGATTCAAGGAGTGGGGTGTGGACGTCTGTAAAATATTGTATTATATTTGCCCATCACGCCTTTTCTCCGTGACCAGGGCGCGATTCTTGTCGATTTCTAAGGCTACACGTGGGACAAAGACGGACATATAACTCGGCCATCGGCCAGGTTATAGATGCCTATCGGTAGTATATGATTAACATCCAAAGAGCGCTGAGAACGATGGGACGTACGAATCCCAAATTTCTGATACGCAGTAGCATGGCAGCCGCGTTATCGTGAGAGATATGAGTGTAGCTCAGGATGTCGAATATTTGGTCTCGAACAGGTAGGCGTTCGAAAAGATGTTCATCTTCCTTCATCTCTGAAGGGTATGGTTCGGGAGTCCTCTCCCTACCCACACCCGTCTCCCCGTCGACATCAGCGCAATACATCTGGCGGTACGTTTCACGCATTTTTTCTTCGGCCTGATAGATAGACTCCCGAGGTGCCAGTATCAGATGGAACATGTTAGAACCGGAACATAAGTGATGGTATGAAGCCCATTCACGCATCCTAGGAGAAAGTTTTGAAGTATCTCCGCAAGTAAGGCTACGGTAGACGGTGGTGTAAATGTCGGGCGTAAGACACGATGTCTCTCGGATTTCGGGCAGCACTCCGTCTAAGAAAGTGGTGAGAGACTCGTTGAAAATGGCAGCATCCGGAATTTCTGCTGAGTTGAGTGACCGTAAACCTCGAGTAATAAATTCAGGTAGGGGGGCGAAGGGAGCATTATTCCATGGGACAAGCTGAGTGCTCTTGGGTCGTCCCTGATTCGGATAGGACAGAGGTAACAAAGAGTGTTGGTTATCAGAACGAGCACGTTTATGGGCAATTGTAGAAAGAGGAGGCATAGCCGGACGGGTAGCTGGCGGTACCTCTGCAGTGAAACGACCAGTTTGTGCACTCCGCATGTAGGGCAAGTCGGAAGCATCCGAAAAGGGGGAAGGAGGAGTCCCATAAATTCGTGACGAGGACGCTACGTTTTGACCGTAGAAGTGGGGTCCCTCTGAAAAATTGGCTGGAGGAAGATGATCCATTGCTTCATCTGGATCCTGCTTGGTAGAGGGTTGTGTGGCGTCAGAAGTATTTTTTCGCCTCTTTTTAGGAGTGTAATTGCATTCTGTTTTTTTGTCCTCCTTGCAGTGATTACACACCGGCAGGTTACGGTCGCACTATAGCCGAGATTCCGCTTTGTTCACTGTAAAGTTGACATGACCGATAGAGACGGGACGAACCTTTAAATTCTTCAAACGACATCGATCGCATCGCGGAATGCCGCGATGAGCAGGTGTTGGCAATGGTGTATATTTACACTCTCTACCTGTCGCCCAAGAGCAGTGGTTACAAGCTGGCAAGACCCGGTCACACTACATAGCATGAGGTAGGCGTAGATAAAATAACCTGTAATCAACGAACCTTCAAATTATTTAGTCGACAATGGTCGCATCTCGGCTTGCCTCGACGACCAATCCAGAGTGATTGGCGAGCCATGTAGACCTTAGGATTGGGTATTCTGATCGTCAACTGTTCATCTTCAGTGGGGTCTTCAACCAATTCTCTCTCTTCTTGAAGGTCTGACATCTTGACAACACCTCAAGTGTTTTTTTTTGAAAATGAGTCGTGCCTATGTAATTAACCAAGGTAAAGAAAAATAGGAGTCGTGAATGGCTCGGAGTTTCGCTTTCCGATGAAAGGAAGAGATCCATACCTCCGAACAGAAATGCGCAACGAGGGGCTGAGGTAAAAGCCGCGGCAAGCAAACTAACTAGATTCTTGTGCTTTCCAAATGCGGTCTCATGCAGAAGATGAGATAACGCTTGGAGATTAACGTCAAGATGGCCCCATACCTATAGAATAGGTTTGTTGGAACGCGGGCTGCTTTTCGGTAGATATGCTGTGAAAGAGGGATGACAACAAGGACTCGGAACCTGATCCTACTTAGAACTTGAATTACCGTGACGTGACAGTGACCCCCGATCATATCTCGATGACAAATTTAGACACATCTCAACAGGCGGCAACAACGACTTGTATGATAATCTGAACCCAGGCGCTCAGAAATCCTAGTAATTTTCCAAGAAACATACCTTCAAGATGATCCCCCAGGACCAGCGTTTTCGAACTTCATACACGGCGTTGAGTGTCGCTCTATGCATACAAACTCCGCGTACAATTGCTTGACAAGTTGGAAACCCATTTTACCCAAAGAGCTTGACTCGGATAAGTCATCATGGGCGCTTACCGCCGCCTCTGACTTCGATGTGGTTCAGTGAGCCATGCCGAACTTCCAGTTTACCGAGGGATTGCCTAATATGGTGAACGTAGTTCAGCAAGAAGGATCTGTCAGTGCCATCCGGTTATATCCGAACAAAGAACTTCCAATGACCAAGAGGGAAGGTGAGAATGTTGTACTGTATGTACCTTTTCCTGACATTTATTCCCTCCGCCTGTGTTTCACAAGTGTTGGAATATTCATTGCGGTCAATTACTAGCCACCATTAAGCAGAATTCTAACATAGTTGCACATTTCATTGTTTTTCCTGGCGGCGATCATCCGATCTTTTTCTCATTGAACTATGGTGCGGTCACCAACTCACCACTTTGGAACAAGTCCCAATTTCGGGTGCCAAAAAAAAAATTCAGCAAGCCCCTCCAAACTGCCCATTCCAATGTTCTACAACACTAAGTAGCCCCGGATTGTAGTCCTGTACTTCAAGAACCTATACTGAAGTGAATTTCATCGAGTTCTTCTGGGGCATGGTCAAGTGTTATCTCCGCGAAAACTGTGATTACACATTCAAGACACTCCTGAAAGCGTTGGCGACGATTCCGATCAAACCTATTCGCAGGTGGGAGCATGGCATGATTCGGTGGATGCAGGCATACCGGGAGGGTATGGGGGCCCAAGATGCTCAGTCATATGTCTGTAACTTCAGTTCCACCAAATGTAAGTCCCATAGCCGCATTCCCGACCACGTAGCATAGGCATATGACCAGTAATTACCCCAGTCCCAATTTGTGACCATCCAAAATTTGTATCTTCCTCAGTTTTCACTTAAATAAAAATCGCTCTTGGGGATCGATAGCTATCGGTAAATGCTGCATTTTCCCAAGAGGAATAAGAAAAAGAACAAAAAATGAGTGTAGCATATTGTTTGTTCCAAAGTAATGGTCACTTAGTGATCTGCACCGTCATACGGTACCCTGCGTTAGGTAATTCTTGCCACCATCCATTTCTTTGCAACAAGAATTTTCCCAGACTCATCTCTCACGTTGGCGGAAGGTATGCCCTGATCTATGGCCAAAATTTGTAAGGTGAGGTGCTCCAGAAGTCATTCTTTCGTCGTTATTTTACCCTGTTAAGTATTTGATTGGCATAAGGATTAGCAGGGTATTCTTTCACCCCCTCCGGTATTTTTGATCGAACGAAGTTCACGCTCCTTATTTATTTTCACAATGTACATCTGACAGGTGATTCCTGCTCTTCTTATCTTTCCGAAGTATGTGGATTATTTCACTCAACAGAACGCCTAGGTTTTTGCCTTGATCATGATGGCCCACAGTTAGCCAGCCTGTGTGACTGAAATGAGTTCGTCAAGTACGTCCATGGTATTCTGATTCGGATATTCTCCATCACGATGTCACACCTGATCTTACATAGCTGCTCCGCTAAGATTGGACTTCGCGAGGATTTCGGGGATTCAGACGCAAGCACCTGTCTTATCGAAGCAGACCATTTTCGGTAAGTCCACATTCTTCACAGACATTCAACTTATCGCCGATTGGTCGAATTCAATAAAACATCCTTTATACGGCGCCAAATTGTTCATCTTTGACAAGTTGCTTGCAAGTTGCCGGCAAAACGAAGCCTGATGCTGACAGTGGTGCACTCTTCCTGGCGTAAGGTAGATCGAACACGCCATTCAAGTTGATTGATTGCAGCTGCGCAGTATTCTGCAAGAAGAGGTCAACTGTCCATATAATTGCTTCCAAATGTCTCTCTTACAGTACCTGCCCACGGCATAAAAAGTCAGTCAGAGCCATTCGACATCACTTAGTGGATATTATATTGGCAAGTCCCGACTCTAAAAATTCTTATGTTTCTACTGTAAACTTACCCACCACACGTCGTGATTGTCTGGCTCATAGGGCAAAACGAGACATCCAGCTCGGCGGCATCTCCATCTCTTCCATGATTTACGCAAAGGAATTGACAGGCGTGTTGGCTCCTGGTCCTATCAGATACATATAGTCCCATTGAATATTTTCGAACCTCTCAGTCAATCAACTTAGCGTCGATCATGATACATCCTCTTGTCCCGAGAGGACACAAAAAGCCTCCATCCTTTCGTCGCACTACATAGCCAGTCTCCAGGCTCAAGTAATATAAGCGCCATCAGAGAACCCATCGGAAATTCCAGAAGCAGAGCAGCTCAGTTCAGACCAAGTTCAGACGACGGCGTCGCGTCGCGTTGCGCGCCTATTTGTATCGTTATGGATTATTTAGCTGTATGAATGAATGGAAGTGTTACCCGCAGCGGTCCCGAAAAAGAACAAGCGGGGTCCGCATGGCATCAATCTTATGCTGCGCACATAAGCAATCCAGTGCCGCTGTGATATCCGGAATCTCATGAATTAGATTACCTACGTGCCACCCAGAGGAGAAAGACCTGACGAGCGAAGTCGAGCGACATCGTGGAGAGTGCAGTCTAGCAGGTGCGTCTGGGATGTGACGAAAAATCTTCTAAATGATTGTGATACATCAACAATGTAAAATCCAAAATCTGTATTCCATTGTCAAATGCCATGTCAGCATCGGTCTGCTATGGATGACATCTTCGTCTGTATGACATGCTACTATGCTACAAGTGTGGGAGTAAAATAAACGTGAAAGTCAATGGTATGTATCGGAGATCAATCGCAGTCCGAGATTCTGTCAGAATCCCCTTGCATGTCGAAGTCCTCATGTACACCATACTGGAAGGTCCGGCCCATGAGGAGAGGTGACTCGGGGTTATCGGAAGAACTTCCACTTCCGTGACGGCCGCCGCGGCAATGGTACCTACGCGTCTCCTCTCGCTTCAGACGGGCGTCAAGCACATCGGCTTTGGTTCGTCGCTGAACGCGAGCAAGGACACAGTCAAGCTGCAGAAAGTTGGCATCATTTGTGGCGAATCGTTGATGTTTGCGCCCAACAATATGCTATACGCAGACGTTCATTTAGTAACTGGAAGGAAGAAGTGGCCAAAGCATAACTTACAGCCTTAAAATCGTCGAATTTTATACGACAGCTTTCACAATAACCCGGTTTACTGCCCTCCTCCCTCTTCGGAAGCTTAAGAGTATTCGTGCTTCGACTCTTCCTCAAGAGAGGCTGCCGCTCAGGGATGACCGCGGGAGGTCCCATCAAAGGCGCCTTGTTCTCCTTATCCGCTGCAGTGGATGTGAGTCTGCGAGATGTGGTTACGTACTTCGTACGAGCGCTGACGGATGAAGGCAATTGAAAAGCTCTAGATGTATAGCCGGCGGTAGACGTAGTGCCTATCGTGGACGTGATGCTGACACTGTTTCCAGAGGCGGCCATATATCCGGCAGCTCCGGAGGCCAGAAAGCCTGAAGCAACAGCTGAGTCCAGGTTGTCGCCGTCACCGTCAAGATCGAGAAAGCATTCATCGTTACGGGCGGCACGATGGAGGTTATTCATCGATACGGATCGCCTCAAATCCCCGGACCGCTTTGCGTGCATATTCGCCTCCGCCTTCCTCTTCATAAACTCTGCCTGCCTAATTTTGTTGCTGTACTCCTTCCGTTCTGCTTTCTGTTCCCCTTCGGCCCTTTGAACTTTCTCCCATCGTCTTTTCTCTTTCTCGTCAAAGGCAATGAAGGGGCCTCGGGCTTGTGGATGGCAATACAGGACAGGCCACGGAGGCTTCGCTAAAGCGCCCTCTCGTGTCTTGGGGACAGGGTATTCATGTGCGGCGATGGTAGCCAATTCGTGGCGTAGGTCTTCAATGAGAACAAACTTGCTGCCACGGGCGAAGTACTTGTAGTCGTATCGCTTCTGAGTGGGATCGCGTTCCGTCGTTCCATGGATCTGCTCTGACTTCAAGAGCCGCGCAAGAGATGGTACTTGCTTCTTTACAGTGGACGGCGCGGTGGACGTAGATGCGGTGGGTGGGTCGAGAAGTCGCGTAAGAACACTTTCAAGTTTGGTGGTGTTCCAAACTTTGTATATAAGGGTCGTAGAGGACGCAACACTGTTATTGTGATCGCTATTTTCAATCACTCTAGAAAGATTGTGGTCAGTGAGGCTTTAATAGCGCCTGCAGTCGTCACTTACCGTCCTTTGAGTTTGATCGGACTCTTCAGGCCAACTCCAGGTTTTGGGTGGTTCTCTTTGTCGGCTGACACGACGAGGGTAGCATCTGGACGATTGCTGATAAAATGCGTAACTGCTCTATCCAGAAATTTGACGATTTTCTGGAAAGATCAGTGGATAAGCAATATAAACGAAGGCGCGGATGGAGTACTCACCCCTCCAAGCTCCTCGATCATTTCTTCGTAGGTGTCCAATGCCACAGAGCCCAAGTTCAGCTCGTCAAAGTAAAAGGTAAAACTAGGAAAAGCTCGAGTATATTTTTCCTTGAATTCTGCCTTCTGCTGTTCTCGTTCAACATGTTTGCGCTCCCTGAGTCGATCTCGCGCCTTGGGTGCAGGAGAAGGGTCCATGGCAGCCTTGACGCGCTTGGATGTTGGGTGGAATGCAGATGGGTCTGCGGAAGGCTCTGGCGATCGAGGTCGCTTGGAGCCCGAGGCTGTTCTTTGAGACTTGATTGGAGATACAGTTGAAGGAAACTGGTGGGATCTATTTGTGAGGGGAGGACGATTGAGGGTAGCCATGGTATAACAAGAAAGAGATAAGAGATGGTGATAGGAGAAAATGGGAGAAGGAGACAAGAGGCAGAATGCCTGCCAACAAACAACGGTGGCCGTCAACGAGGCAGACACGTCCGTCACGTTTATCAACAAGTCACGCATCAAGACCACACCATTGTTTCGTGGTTCGGCTACTCACACTTGAAATACATGCTTGAATCATTGATAGCTATCTCATTGAATGTTGGCCTGCCCCATGCATATGGCCATGAAAAATGTCTATTCTAATATCTAGACCCCCACCGTGTCGCGTGTCACGTGCTTCGGGTCACATCACTATCCCTTATGCTGACCAATGTTCCATTTTATGCGACGGAACTCGGCCTCTGCGTGCGTAGCTTCCAAGGTGATCTGGGGAGAGATGGGAGTGATGGAGGGCAGCGATGATAGACCTGCACCAAGGGAGACCACGAGGCGCGACAGGAAGTAGCGGGTACCGGAGGACCACTGAAACGGCCCCCCATATTTATAAATTATTGAGTACTTGGTTGGGAATTATTGTGTACCGGCAAGGAGCGAATGGCGAAGTAAAGGTAAACGACAAAGGTATAACAAAATGGTAAAACAGAGAAGGGGCAAGCAGCGGGTGCGAAAGAAAAGACTAGTAATTTTAGAGGCCACGAACTGTGATAATAAAATTGATTAGGAAGCCTTTAAATAATGAGAAAGGAGCGGCGGGGTCGAGGGGCATACAATCTTCAGATGTTTTGATGAAGTCAAACTGGAGATCAGCATGGGTGAGTGCTGCAAGGGGGTGTCGGAAAAAAAATTAAGCATATAGGGTCGAATTTTTTTTTAACGGGAGAATCTCCTGGACTAACTAACTATTGCTGGGAACTAATTACCCAATAAGGCAGTCCGGCACACGGTCCGATCACCCGACTGTTGTTGTTGACATCATTCTCAATGTTGTCGCTCCTCCACATTTCCCTGTTGCATACCTCACAGACCCAACCAGTTATGCAGTGCTCAAGCTGTACACTTCTGAAGCTGAAACTTTGACAATCACCAAGGTATGAATGAAACCTCTGTTTAAAATCTTTGACTTGTGCATTACACTTGGAACAGTATACATGATTGTCAGATTAGAATAGTAAACATAGTAAGCATCCTGAAATGTTGCCACAATAAAGAAGTGGTTTGCAGTGGGTCCATATACTAAGAAACCATGTTGCGACTTTCAATGCACCTAGGACCCTGAACTTCCCACGCCCTTATCAAGCAATATTTTTGAAACTAGTGCTCTATATACCTTCAGATGTTGAGCAGTTCTCGAAACACAAGCCCAGGTCTGGTCCCGGGCCAAAGACAAGTCCCTTTTAACTGATGTCATTTTTTTTTTTAAGGACCTGGTGGCTTGGACTAACTCACTAACCCTATATAAGGAATGTCACATGTGACACCCCCTTGGAGTGCTGTGCACTTTTCGGGCTGACGCCGGAATGGTGTAACGATTGGAGTAGACTTAGAAAGATCACTCCAAGCTAAACACAACCACTGTTTGGATTGTGTGTAGTATAGGTGTATGTCTAAGTCTTCCTTTATATAATACAGAGGTGCTGGCTATATATGGCCAGCACCTTTAGAAATAAATAAGAACAAACAATGATCACTACCATATTTGGTAATGCCCACTACACTCTCCCCCTCTAAATCAAGCCTCCGGCTCGATCTATCCCAATTCCATTGTTTGGACAGTGGACTTGTCAAGTCCACCATTGTGTACTCGTCAGGGCTCATTGCCCGTTTATGCTTGAAGTTGAGAGGCGGGATGATGACCTCGACCCTCGGTAACCTGCCTGCAAATGAAGTCAGAGGCCTAGCACTGACAGGGCAGAAGACGGTGGTAACACAGGACCACCGCTCACTCTGCCTACACATCGAGTGACGCAGCGTCACCTCCTGAAACATGGTTAAGCACCACAAATCAAAAAGAAAAAAAGAAGAACCGCAGAAGATGTACTGATTCACCTGCTGATGACGCACTGTGGTGTCTCTCGGCCAACTACACCTCCTCCGCCATCCGCGATGCTACATTGGCAGCTTCATGCTCCACACAACGCAACAAGCTGTCCTTTGTCTGACCCTTTGGCCGTGGCTGGGGACAAGGCTGGTGATCGGCCAACGGCGGTGATGACTCGACAAGCAGCAGAGATGGAGGGCTACCCGCACCTCCCACAGTGAAGCCCTTGATGTCCGGTGCTACAGAAACCACCCGTGCGCCCGAGTCACCTTCTCTGCCCACCAGACTCGTCAGCCCCCCCTCACCCATATTCACCGCCGGCACCGCCTTCACCTTCATGACCCATCATGTCTGCTTGCATCGCGGAGGAACAGGTGCCACTTCCCAACAAGTGGAGTGCTCAGGTGGAGGCGGCTGCCAGACATGTCAACCACGACCCAGCTCCCAGACAAACAAGAACTCACCAAAGGATAGCCAAGGGGGCGAAAAATCAGAAAACACGTCGCCAACACACGGTCGCACTGGACCATCTCCCAAATAATGTGCTTTGCCTCTTCTTTGGATTCCCAGACCACCCTGGCAGGCCCCGGCACCTGCTGGTGTAAGCGACGCAGACCGGCCTGCAAGTCCTCCAGCACCGGAATGTGTTTGTCCAGGTGGAGATCGCGCGGCAGCGCCAGCCAGTGCAGCCAGTCCTCTCGCAAGCCGGCCAGTATGTCAGAAGGGAGCGAACATGACATGGTAGTGGAAGAAATAGGAAGACAGGAGAAATGAAACCAACTGTCACGACCGGCCCTAACGACCCCCCCTAATTTCACACCCACTACGCCTTCCCACGCACGTCTACTGTATATATATGGCACCACTTTCTTTTCGGACTCTTCACCTCGATATTACCATTTGTTAAGACCAGTTCCCGTTCTCGTTCTCGTTTCTATCTCTCTTTCTCAATATACTTGGCTTCACACTCGTATCACCTGAGCTCGTTCGATCGAATTAGCTCCGGTGAACTCCTTCGTCAACGCTCACGACCTCCGAATATCCTTTCGAAGGCCGTTTTCCTTGACGGACGTCAGGCCTGTCCGCTTCGGTGGTTCCAGAGTACATCTGTAACCGACGTGCTACGCAGAGTCCTAACATAATATCGAGGTCCTCCCACCCACCGGACATGTCCTCGACGATAGTGGAGCCTAACACAACCATCCGCTATCAAAACTTCGAAGGTCCCTCCTTCACTCAAAGGAGACCTTCACCATCACCTTTCGAAACCTCCCCTGCCTCAACAGGACCTCCGATGCAAGGGACTTTCGGATCCAACAGGTCCAGGTTGGAACACCAGATCTTCCAACCCGGCCAACATGAGGGGGATTTTTCCTCAGTCAGTCAGGACCCACGACGACCCCTACCCTGGACCCCCTCAAACATATTCAATCCCTCTTACCAACTTGCCACCCCCAACTATCCCCCCTTACCACCATCAGCAACGAATTCGGGACCTCCGCCATCAAGTAATCAGACTCCCGGGTCGTACTATGACAGACTGAGGAACCCGGAGATGTTCCAAAGGAGGGACAGGGCTCGGGAGGAGGGACAGGGACAATTCGCTTGACAACAAAACCCCTTCCTACACGGCTCAGACCACGAGAGGATACTATACGAGCTCCGCATGTCGCGAGAGGAGTTTTCACGCCAAGCGCAAGAGCTCCTGGTCAAAACCATGGGGATGGACCACCAACCCAGGACACCAGAACAATGGGCCAACCTCGTGTTGTCGACCGTACAACTGCACGAAGCCCATCGACTGCCCCCACAACTGACGGTGTTGCTGCAAATGGGGGGAAACGAAAGAAGGTTACGCGCTCTGGCTGGAGAAATCCAGACGTCCAACGAACAAAGAAGATTCTCCGACCCCCAAAGTGCGGGACATTCTTTCCACATGCCAATTCAGGAACCAATTCCCTCCAGAATCGAAACGAGATTCGAGGAACCTCCACGAGCGACGAGCACCGTCAATACGCAGTCAGCCTCGGCTCTACTCTGGAGGATGAACCAAGGAAACGCAACCCCCAGTCAAGAAAGGTTCGAACCCACCATCACACTGGGGGCGGACACTCGAAGAGCTCCGACGTTCGGATTCTGGGGAGCCCAAAATTTGCAAAGGATCCCCGAAGAGAACCCCTCTTTTGAAGGACTGTTTTCCAGGCCAAACTCGGGTTTTCAAGGCCCACAAAGGACCTCCGCAAGGCAAGAAGGAGCTCCTCAGAGGGAACCCGAGAATATTCCCCTACCTCCGTCGGAACAAGGAATCCCAACGCCGCTGTCGTACGTTCATAGCTACGAATTACGCGAAGAAAACCGAGAAGAAGGAGGAGCACCCCCAAAGACACGAGAAGACTGGCGCCAAACACCACCTCACCTGGCGAATCAGAACAGGAGGTCACCGCAAGGCCCACGCCCAATCTCCCCAAGAGAACGACGTGGAATCGGAGCGGACCCCGGCCCCGGTCAAAACGTAAACATCCTCGAAGGAAGGCAAGAGACCCAACAACAGTTTCCCCAGTTCGAACAATACAGAACTGGCTACAACCGCAGACCAGCCCCACCAATACCGGGAGGACGACCAATCCCTCAGTACAACGGACCACCTCCACAACCCCAACCACCTCCGGGATCTTCGGGACCATCTACCCTGAGAGGATCCCAATGGGGAAACGGCCCCGGAGGACCAGGAGGGGGAGGAGGAGGTTACGGAGGGGGAGAGGGAGGCCCCGGTGGAGACGGGGGAGGTCCCAGGGGAACAGGAGGTCTGGGAGGAGGAGGAGGTCACGGAGGATATGGACCACCACAAGGACCAGGAGGCCCTGGAGGCCCCGGAGGTCCGGGAGGGGGAGGAGGAGGCCCAGGATGGGGAGGGGGAGGTCACGGAGGAGGAGGAGGAGGAGGCCCACCCGGAAATCCAGGGGGAGGCCACTTCGCAAACCATCAACGACCCCCACCTCCACCACAACAATTCTTAGGCCCAAATCAAAACCTGACCCCGGAACAGTACCGACACCTCCTAAACCTAGAATCAAAAACCGACATCCGGAAACCAGACCCCTTCACTGGAAAAGAACCGAGGAGATGGAAAACCTTCGTCACGGAATGCCTAGTAACGTTTCAAGCCAAGGCGATTACCTACGAACAGGACCACCTGAAAGTATCATTCGCGAGCTCCTACTTAAAGGACGGAGCCATGGACTACTTCCGCCTGCAACTCATGTACAACCCGCAACACCCAATGTTCGAAGGGTTCGTACACGAATTGGGATCACACTTTGGCATACCGAACTCCAGGGTGGAAGCCGAGAATAACATCTCACGACTGAAAATGAAGGAATGGGAAAAGTTCACAGCTTTCATCATCAAGTTCGAACAGGAAGCATACGAAACAGGCTGGAACTGGGTAGCGCTACAATTCACGCTGCGAAAAGCGCTCCCCCAACGAATCCTCAACGTCCTAGCCATCGCACCAAGTCCTGAAACCTACGAAGGTTACCGAGATCTGATCACTCAAATCGACCGGAGGTACTGGGAACATCGTATAGAAAATCCAGAGTCCTACAAACCCCTCTGGGCGAATAACACGAATGCCTCCAACACCTCCGCACGACCTCCGATTGGACCTTCAGCCGGACCCGCAAACCGCACGACGCCGCAAACGACTCAAGGGAACAGGAATGCACGCTTGAACGCCGAAAGTCATGACCAGGACCCGGACACAGGTAAGGAAGGTAAGGCGCAAGACCAGGAAATCGCATGGGACGACGAGGAGGCCCTACAAGCCAACAACTTCGGGTTCAAGAAGTCAACACGCCCCTGGGTGAAGATCGATGAAGACGTAAAGCAACAACGAATTCGAGACAAGGCCTGCATCCTATGCGGTGATCTAGAACACTGGATGCGTGACTGCACAACAGCAAACACCATGGGCAGAGCCACCTATCTCATCGGCGACGACATCTTCGAATTCCATCACAAGACAGAAGAGGGAAACACGGGGGCGATTCAGGACTTGCCCGGGCTCTGAATCGTGAAGATCTAAAACCGGACCTTGACACTAAACTACGCGCAACGGCATTATCGACAATGGACACCCGCACAGTAACTCTCTCCTCCCATTCGTCACTGGCATTTCTAATACACCTCACGCCAAACGGAGGAGGAGAAGACCCCGAAAACACGCTCATCGACAGCGGAGCTACCGACAACTTCATGGACTCCGTCATGGCGACATCACGTGGGCTCCACCTTGAGGAGCTCAACCCCCCAATAAACCTCTGCCTATTCAACGGAGAACCCTCCGCATCAGGCAAAATCACACACTATACCACCAACGACGTCAAATTCAGTGACGGCACCACTCAGAGGATAAGATTCCTCATAACGAAACTCCACGAGACAGCGACGATAGTGCTGGGACTATCATGGCTGAAGGAGGTCAATCCCCGCATAAATTGGAAAGACCTCTGCATCACGCTACGACGGGGGTCAAATGGCAAAATCGAAGGATCACTACCGGACCTCCGAAGGAAAAAGGAAGTCGCTCCAACAACAACAAGCACAGGAGCTCGACACTTACCCTCGCGGTCGACTCGCTCCTTCACGATCGAAGTACAGTTGGAGGGATCTGCAACGTGTCTACGGGCACTTATTGATAGTGGGGCGGCGGGCAACTTCATAACAAAATCCTCGTGTACGAAGCCGAAACCTCTCGCCAACCCCATGACCCTACAACTGTTCGACGGAAACCCCAGCGGAGGCGGAACCATTTCACACCATAGTCCCGAAACAATCAAACTTGAGAACGGACTAGAGTATAAGGTCGACCTCCTCATAACACAATTACATCCAGCAACACCAGTAGTGCTTGGATTACCTTGGTTACGGGAAGCAAATCCGGACATCGACTGGCGGGAAATGTCCATGACCATGGAACAAGGGGCAGGACTAGCCGCGATATCGCTTTCCCAGAAGACGCAATGGGGAACCGTGACCCTTGAGGAGGAGGAAGACGTCGAAGCTCCGAAACCAGCCAACCCCCTTTTGGAAAAACAACCCCTCCTCAGGGACCTCCTGGACGACGACAACGATCAGAACGACACCCCCAGCGACAACATGAAGGAGGAAGACACCCGCCCAAACACCAACGAACCCCAAGAGGAAGTACCAACACCGACAACCGAGTCGCCAGAGGAGGTAACAGGACGGAAACGCACCCGAAAACCACCCCCACCGAACTACTTCCCTCCAAACGTTCCGAGGTCCAAATTCAAACCCCACCCCAAACGGAAATCCGCAACGTCCCCAACGACAGAAACACAGGAAGAAGAGGAAACCAACCCGGAAACGGAGGTCGAAGACGAAACCGGAGAGGGGGAAGAGGATGTCGAAACACAAAACATCCGCCTGATCGGAGCGGCGCCATTCGCGAACCTCATCAGGGACGGAGCCACAGCGTTCCAACTACACATCTCCCCCACTGAAAAGGAAGAACACCTCCATGGCAATAACACCTCCGACAACGAACCCAAGCAACCAAAGACAGAAAAGGAAATCTTTGAGGAAGTTGTACCTCCGGAGTACAGGGACTTCGAAGACGTATTCTCAGCGGGCGAAGCGAAAACCATCCCCCCACACCAACCTTACGATCACACAGTGGAACTCGACAAAAACACTACCCCTCCCTTCGGGAAGATATACAACATGTCCGAACTGGAGTTGAAAGCATTGAAGGATTACATCGACGAGATGCTCGGAAAAGGGTTCATCCGACCTTCGAGTTCGTCAGCGGGAGCTCCGGTACTGTTTGCAAAGAAGAAGGACGGATCACTCCGGCTATGCGTGGACTATAGAGGATTAAATCGGATCACCAAGAAGAACCGTTACCCTCTACCTCTGATCGGAGACCTCATAGACCGACTTCAAAAAGCGAAAGTATACTCGAAGATCGACCTCCGAGTGGGCTACAACAACGTCCGCATAGCTCCGGGACATGAATGGAAGACAGCCTTCCGCACTCGTTATGGACTTTTCGAATACCTGGTAATGCCCTTCGGCATGACAAACTCACCCGCGACATTCCAACACTTCATGAACGACATCTTCCACGACATGAACGACGTGTTCGTAGTGATCTATCTCGACAACATTCTAGTTTTCTCGGAGACCTTAGAGGAACATCACGGACACGTTCGGAAGGTCCTCGAGAGGCTCTGGAAACACAACCTTCATGCGAAACCGGAGAAATGCACGTTTCACACTACGGAGATCGAATATCTAGGCGTCATCGTATCCCCCGGCGGAGTAAAGATGGATCCAGGAAAAGTCGACGCGATCCGGAAGTGGCCTAGACCGACGAAGGTCAAGGAACTCCAATCTTTCCTAGGCTTTGCAAACTTCTATCGGCGGTTTATCGACAATTACTCGGGCATAACGAAGAGGTTAAACAAACTCACGCAAAAGGACACAATCTGGAAATGGGATTCCGAATGCGAAGGAGTCTTTGAGCTATTGAAGAAAGCATTCTCCTCCGCACCCATCCTACGACACTTCGATCCTCAACTACCGGTGATATTAGAGTGCGATGCTTCCGACTTCGCCATAGCGGGGATCATCTCCCAATTTGACGAGACATCACAAGACTTACGTCCTGTCGCCTTCTACGCGAGAACTATGATAGACGCGGAGCTCAACTACGATATCTATGACAAGGAGCTCCTAGCAATCATGGAAGTATTTAAGCAATGGAGGGCCTACCTAGAGGGATCTTCCCACCGCATTCAAATGTACTCCGACCACAACAACCTACAGTATTTCTCTACGACCAAGCAACTCAGTCGCAGGCAAGCACGATGGTCGGAATGCCTGGCAAACTTCGACTTCCAAATAAACTACAGACCTGGAAGATTAGGAGCGAAACCAGATGCCCTCACGCGACGGGCAGACGTGTATCCCAAGAAAGGGTTCGAACAGGATCATAATTCGTTCAACAACCGCATCATCATACCCCCCGAACGATTGAACGCGGCCCTAATACTGAACGAGGAGCTCCTACTAAACAACATCCGGAACACACCCCGAGACGAATTCTTCGAGAGACACGCACCCCAACCCGGAGATGAGACCTCCGTGTTCTCCCTATCCGATGATGGCAAACTACTCCTTCGCGACGGAAGAATCTACGTACCGGACCATTCCAGATTACGCCTCGACATCCTACAGCAACATCACGACCACAAACTGCGCAGACATCCAGGGATCAGAAAGACCACACAACTCATCATGAGGACTTATTTCTGGCCCGGATTACGGAAGGAGGTCACTTGATACGTCCGAAGCTGTTATACCTGTAAAAGAGCGAAGGTCCCATGCCATAGCCCATACGGACTATTGAAACCACTCCAGATTGGGCGAAGGGCGTGGGCCTCCATATCCATGGACCACATTGTAGAACTACCAGAATCGGATGGCTACGACGCCATACTGGTCGTAGTATGCCGCCTCACCAAGCAAGGCATCTTCATACCCTGTCACACAACGGACACAGCAAAGGAACTTGCTCAACTATTCTTGGAACATGTCTTCTCCAAGCACGGACTGCCCGACGACATCATATCGGACAGGGGCACCCTCTTCGTCTCCCGTTTCTGGAGCTCGCTGTGTAAAGCCCTGGACATTAAATCGAACCTTTCGACCGCGTATCACCCGGAGACCGACGGCCAGACGGAACGAGTAAATCAGACACTGGAACAGTACCTCCGGATATACGTGAACTACCTCCAGACCAACTGGCGAACACAGCTCCCACTGGCGGAATTCACGTATAACAATACGACCCATTCGACCACGGGAGTCTCTCCTTTCTTTGCGAACAAGGGTTATCACCCCTGCCTGACAATCTCTATAAAAGACATACCGGCAAAGGAAGCCCAGGAGGTAGCCGTAGACCTCCGGACCCTCCAGGACTACCTCCGCCAAGAGATAGAGATCGCAAACGAAGCCTACAAACGATTCGCGGACAAGAAACGGGACCCTACACCAGATTGGGCCGTAGGAACGGAGGTATGGCTCGATTGCCGGAACATCAAAACGAAACGCCCCTCCAAAAAGCTGGACCACCGGAGACTGGGACCCTTCAAAATCCTACAGAAGATCTCCAGCCACGCGTATCGACTGGAACTACCTCCGACACTGAAGGGAATTCACAATGTGTTCCACGTCAAGTTACTCGAAAAACACAAACACGAGAACTTCCCAGGACGATCAAAGCCACCTCCGCAGACAATCGAAATCGAGGGCGAGGAGCACTACGAAGTAGAACGAATCCTAGACTCCCGAACACGAGGGAAACACGTGCTCTACTTGGTACGATGGGAAGGATATGGCCCTGAGGGCGACACATGGGAACCAGCAGGAAACATAGAGGGAGCAAAAGACATGGCCCTCGAATTCCATCGTCTATTCCCAAGGAAACCACGAGACCCCACAATCTAGAATCTGACGAAATTCACGCACTTCACGAAATTTATGAAAAACCCCTTCAAGAAAACGATTTCTATCACCAAATGTATTTCGAACACCGGGACAACGACACTACAAGAAAAAGAAAACACCAAGGAAAAAGAATTAACGAACTTCAGATGTAAATATTTAGCAAAGGAAACAAAGAAAGTCCAAGACACCGCGAAAAAGACCGTCTACTCGATGCGACGATGCTTGGAGGGACCTGCACTGGCAGAGGAACCGCCCTCACGCCCAGCCCCCACCTCCCCAACCAACCCTACCTCCGGAGGACGCATCGACGCGATGTCCTGCTCATCGTCGGCGATCAATTGAGACTGGGACACGAACTCAGCAAGAGCGTCTTCACGAGTGAGAGACGGACGATGAAGAGCAAGGAAATGCTCGAAGGCGGGAAAAGGGGACTCGGGATTGATGGGAGGGCGAAAAAGCTCGCGAAGAGAATGCTGCTCAAGAATCTTGTGAGCGGCGTCGACGATATCCCGGATCGGTGACGCCTCCACCTCGACGAGGGCGCGACGCAGAGCGCCATCCGCAACATACATATCCGATGCGAAGGCAACACGCACAAGGTCAAGGGCTACAACAAATTCCGGAGGTGAAAAAAGAGAACGAAAGAAAACAAAGGAAAGACTCACCATCGGTGCGAGTGCGAAGGTCCAAGGCATGACCACGCCAATAGTCCCGAACCTCCTGGAGATGGACGACGTGCCCCTTCAGACCCGCAACCTCATCCTCAAGACCCGCAACTTCCATCCGCAGATCCTCGACCTCGGCGTCACGATCGACGTCGACGACCTCCACGGCACTCGATGTCTGCGCCTGCAGATGAAGGAAACATTCACGCTCGTCGGCGAGTTCGGCTAGGACTCCGCGAAAACGACCTTTGTTGCGTTTGCCCTCGGCCTGGAGACGCTCTACCTGGATGGACAAAGCCTGCGCACGCGCGACCTCCTGGTCATAGAGGCGCCGAAGACGGAGGTGCTCCTCAGGCGAAGGAGCAAGAAGGGCAGGAGCAGCGGGGAGGGACGAAATCAACATAGCAGGAGGGGAAGCCTGGTGCAGAACCGGTGAGGGAGAGACCGATTCAGACGAACTCTTTAAAAAGAGAGGCTCTGGACCAGCTAAAGGGGAATCCGGAGACACCGCACGCCTGGCAGCCTCCAGACGATGAACCGGAAAAGGGGAAACGGACACATCAGGGGAGGGCAAAGGAGATTGAGGCAGGGACAAAGGGTGCACCTCCTGAACGGACAGGTGCGCACCTCCACGACCGACAGGCACAGACCTCCGACCCTGTCCTCGCCTACCGCGAAAAATGGCACGAGGGGGAGAAGCACGAGGAACGGAAACGGAGCCAAACCCTTCAACGGACGAAGAGACGGCGGGAAGACACCGGAGGCATTTGCCACGGCATGTTGAACAATATGAATTCAGTTCACTTGACATGTACATCAAGTGGCATCACGCAATTGATTACATAAAATTGACTTTTTGGTAGTCGGTAGTCGGAAATTCGGCAAATTTCGGCAAACTAGAATCCGAGTACCGGATTTTGGAATTTTGAAATCGAACTCAGAATCAAACTCGGAAATAGGCTGCACGCTCACAATCACTCATAATCAGATTAGTTCTTTTCTCAACCTTCAGCCTTTACTCTCCCCTTGTCCCCACATTGTGAGTTCTTGTCATAACTTTCAATTCATTTATTTCATACTGATACTGATGCAGTTTGCAACTTGTAAGGTGGTAGGTATACAATCAAATAACCCAGTATATCCGATCACTGATTATTTTTCTCTTATCTACAGATCTCAACAGGTTTCATCATTACAACGATGCTCAGGCTTATTCAGATTGCACTCAGATCGACTGGAGTAAATGTCACCGTCACTCAGAAAAAACTCGACAATTTTCCCTTGGATATCCGAACAGTTTATTCTTATAGCCAGCTCAACCCAGTAATTGTACGAACTGTCTGTTGCCCTCAATGTTTCAAACAATATCCTATAGGTGTAATTCCTATACGGTGCACATGGAAACGCTCTCCACGATCTAAACCTTGTGGTACTGAGCTTTCTGTTGAACGGCAAACTCGAAATGGAACTCGCAGAGTTCCGAAATGTCTTTTCAATACTCAATCATTTGAATCCTGGCTTATCTTTTTACTTTCTCGGGCCAATATTGAAGAAAGTTTACAACAAACGTTTGCAAAAACTCAGCACCTTGGCAACACCACTCGAATGCATGATATTCATGATAGTCCTATTTGGAATTCACTACGGCCCTATTTACAATCTTGTCATCATCTGGTATTTGCTATTTATATTGATTGGTTCAACCCATTTACCAACAAAATTGCTGGCAAGGTTGTATCATGTGGTGCAATTATACTCTACTGTTTGAATCTGCCATTATCAATCAGATTTCTTCGAGAAAATACTTTTATCATTGGCATGACTCCAGTTCCTCATGCTCCAAATGTTTGGACAATTTCTCATATTCTTCATTCAATTCGAACTATGATAATGGAATTTGACCTCCCTGGAAAATTATTACCAACACATCAGCATCCTGACGGTACTGCAGTTGCTGCTCGGATTATTCCTTTAATTGCAGATCTGGGAGGTATAAAAAAGGTGACTGGGTTCTTGTCTCATGGAGCTGGTCCTTTTTGCTCTTTTTGTAAATGCAAGAAAAAAGATATAGAAAATCTGAACTATCACGAATGGGAGATGAGACAAGGTGCAGAAGTTCGAGCTCAAGCTGAACAATGGCGAAACCTTGTTACAGTCAAAGATAAAGAAATTCTTGCCAAGCAAACTGGTGTTCGATGGACACCTTTACATGATATTCATTATTGGGATCCAGTCCGATATGTTCTTCTGGGTTATATGCATAATTTTCTAGAAGGAGTCCTTCAATATCAACTCCGTGTTCTCTGGGGTATTGGTCGTACAAAAGCAGCACTTAAAGCAATTGCAGATTCAGAAAAGGATGACAAAATATCTGATACCACTTCCATATCTGAAGAGCTAGATAATGAAAGTGATGTTGAAAATGCTGAAAATGCTAGTACATCAGGGCTAACAGCTGATTTTGATATGATGGATATTGATGAAGAGTTTATCCAATGGAGTTTGGACAACAGTAATACTCCTACTCCCAGTGCTCCAACTACCCCTGCTCTTGAAAATATTGTATTGATGTCACCTGAAGATGAAGATGAGGATATCGATAATCATGACTATGAAAATCTCACAGATGCATTTAAATTTACGGACCAGGAATTACATATAATTCGATCTTGTATATGTGAAGTTCAGCTTCCAACATGGGTTCAAAGGCCACCAGGAAACCTTGGAGAAGCTAGTCATGGAAAACTCAAAGCGCATGAGCTACTAGTCCTTTTTTCTGTTATATTCCCTCTTGTCATGCCAAAACTTTGGTGGAATAGAAACAATCATAAAAAACAGCTACTCGAGAGTTTTTGTGATTTAGTTTGTTCTACAAATATCATTGCAGCATACTCTGTCACAAATGCTGAAGCAGATGCATATATGAATCATTACATCAAATATCGTTCTTCAATGCAAAAGCTCTATCCTATTTTTCATTCAAGGCCTAATCACCATTATGCCATGCATAATGGTGAGATGTTGAAAGTTTGGGGACCTCTTTCTCTGTTAAGTGAATTTCCTGGTGAACGTGTAAATGGTGATATGGGAAGAATTAAGACTAATCGTCGTCTCTGTGAGTTTTTATACTAAAAATCATTTAACATCTATTCATTTAAATCATAGATCAAATGGAGTTGACAATGCTTCAACAAACTGCACGTCGAGGACGTTTAGAAGCATTTCTCCATGATAACAATTTTAAAACTACTGCAGAATCTGAACTAGCTAAAATTCTGGAACCTGACAACTTTCAGTCTAAACCTACAAGTGTTCTAAATGACATGGAAATTGCTAAGGCTCATGCCAGTGCAATTAGACTAGATGAAAGGCATTATCTCATGCTTCTCCAATATCTCAAATTGATTGTACGAAAAGATTATCATTCCGTATATGAAACTATTCCTAAAGTCTTGGGAACACTTATTCTTCCACCTTCAGTTAAAAAACCACATCAGATTAACTTTGAAAATCGTACATACAGCCGAAACGATAGTCATACAGGAAACAGTCATATTCAATTTTATATTCCAGGAGCATCAGATGATGTAACAGAAACAGGATATATAGAAGCAATTTGGGAACTTCCACTCGAAGGAATTTGGCAATCATTTCTTCTGATTCGACAACACCGAGCACTTTCTCCAACTCAATTAAAACAAAGCCCTTATACATATGAGCCATGCTCAAATTTGCAAACTAAAATTGTAAACTCAGAACCATCTATTCAGGTTTTTATTATTGAACCTCGACACATTATATGTCATCTTGCGAGTATCAAAAATCCATCTGGTACATATGGAATTATCGGAGAAACACTGACAATATGCTGGGGACTAAATCGAAGACGTAGATAGATACAAAAGAGATACTTTAGAATTATTTTGATTGCTTCTTCTTTTCCTTTTTCCTCCTCTCCCTTTCCTTCTTTGCTTTCTCTTTTTTTAAAACCAATTTTGCTTTTAGCCAAGCATGATACCTTTTTTCTGCATGAAATTCCATTTTTCGACCTCGATGGCCTTGCAGTAACAAAGCCTTTGCTGTGACCTTTGCTGCTCGAGGTTTTCCTTTACGCCCAGTTCTGATCTATCAAAAGAATACGATCAGATACATAAATCAATAACCAATTGACAAATACCTTTGATGGACGTCCACGATAGATAATGCTCTTTATTTCCTTCATGTTGACTCTGTTTAACACCGTCTCATGAAATTGAGCTGGACCAATTGTAGTTGAATATGAGAATGCTGAAATGTCTTTGGTAACTTCCTCCTAAATAGAAACAAATTAAATTGACCAGAATAATGAGGAAGAAATTGACCTCTTTGCCATCGAGCCATCCAGGAGGTCGCTGAGCTCGAATGATTGTATAGAAAGGTGAAAGTGCTTTGATACGGACTACTTGCACTTTTTTTGTTGTGTGTTGGCATTTGCAAATCATTTCAGAAGGATATGGTTGGCCTGATATTTCATTTTCAATATTTAAATATAGTGAAAAAGCTTCTACACACGCACCTATAACATAATTAGGATCCAATAAACCTTCCGATGCATATTTGTCATATAATGCTCGAGGAACTATTACTGAAGCTCGTCGAAAAATGTCGACATATTTTGAAAGATATATGCGATTGGAATTTTCGTTGAATTCGAATGGGTTGTTGGTGTTTGGAACTGTAGTTTCATCTTTCAAAAATTCTTCAGAAGAAAAACGCGCCATAAAATCATGCAAAGCAGCTTTGAATGGGTAGTAATGCTTCTTCCGACAGATGAGACGTGCGGGCATGCCAGGATAGATGACTTGTTGATAAAGGAAGTCGTTAATGAGATGTTGTCCAAAACCTGCAAATGAATTGTTGCGATTTGAGGTCATTTCTTGAAAAATCGACTTGAAAAAAAAATAAGCTAGTTTGTAAGCAATATAGTCAACTCCACTCACCTGCTGGCGACCTTTTTTCATTTTTCCAAACTTTGTCAATCCTCCTCCAACTACTTCTTGTCGCCAGGAATCCAATGCATCTCCGGCAGCAACTGGTTCACGAAACCAATCTGGTCCACCTTTGAATACTCCAAATGATGCAAGCCAACACTTATAAAATTTCTTCAGATGTATCTTGAAATAATAAAGGCTTTTACTTACTTCTGAACCAGTCTCAAAATCATTTTCCTGCCATATCTCATTTCGACTGATGACATGCATCCGCGATAAACGAGAGAAGTCCAGAAGTATCCAGGCCCATTCAGCAGATACAAAAGCCACAAAGATGGTGAGGGTACGTTGCGCAGGTGATGAATCTGCAGTTATGAATTCCTGTGGAAAGGGAAATGAACGAACTAAGTCTCCATGTTCTCCAGGCCCAGGTATGCTGGTATCCACAATTTTATTGTAGACAGAACGAGGTACACCAGTGATGTGGCCTTCGAGTGCAAGACTGATGGTTACAGCATGCTATATAAATTTAAATGTTCAATTTAAAAGCTGGACTTTGATAAATAAAATTTACGCACCTGTCCACAAGCCAGAAGCATAAGCTTCCCTCTCCCCTTGCAAATCAATGGTCCACTTCTCTGAGGACCCAAAAGATATCTCCAATCTTGGTTTTCTGACCGTAGAATATCAAATTTTGATGGCTGAACGTTGTCCAACGAAGATGACAGGATTTCGCCATGAATTCCAGAGTATTGGGCCTGGTCAACAGTCAAAACCTTGTAGGGTCGATTTTCAGAGCCAGTTGGATAATTTGATGGGTGGAATACAGCCTGAACTATCAATGAAATGCAAAGTTAGATGCAAAACACTGCTACAAAATTTGAAACACATACAGTCTGGAAAACATGTCTTTTTTGCATACGGAGTGCCCTTTCCAGTGCTGACCACATGGGCCATTGCATTTATTTCACCCCCTTCAGGCATAGGATAAGCTAGGAAGAAGTTTGGAGAAGGAAGAGGCCAAGGTGTCAAGCTGAGGAATGAGAGTTGACAATGATAAGGTAATCATGGTCATGTGCTTAAACCCTAACCCTAGACCAAAGTGCATGTGACTTGACCTCCATTCTGCAAACATTGATTAATACTCTTTGAAAGATGAGGGAAAATTGAAAGTCTGTATATGGTATTAGCATTGGACAATGCATGTGAAGCTCTTGAAAATATATGCAGCCTCAATGTTCCTATGAAATAATGAGTGGTGAAAAGTGCATGTATATTGTTTGACAATAGACTACAATGTAAACAAACCTTCGCAACCACAAATCAAGGACACATTGCGGCACCTTCATTCCGCTCCGATCTGTGACTACCATCAGCCCTGACGCCACCTCCAGAAAGCTCACAATACTTGAAAAAAGGTAAACTACAATCGGCCAACAGAGTGTCCGTCTTTGTCCATGGTATGTCCTCTGCCTCATTTTGCAGGCCAGCGCTTTCGATCCAGCGTTCATCTATGCTCAGTGTTATACACAGTATGCTCTCTTCCAGAGAATGCAATCTGCGTTCATTGTGCTCGACACACCTTCATTGCGCTCATTTACAGGCTGCCGGTGCTCATCAGCCCTGACTAGATGTTCGAGCATGCATTTTTGCCCTGGCGGTACATCCTCTTCAATCCACCTTGCCTTCATTACGCTCATCTACAGGCTGCCGGCTCTCACAATCCCATGCGCTCATCAACCCCAACACTGCCTACACGACCAAGCTCAGATGCTTCTCCCCTCAATGCCTTTCACGAGGCGTTCCTGATGCTTGCAAATATGCAAGAATCTGCAGTGGTATCGACACAGTACTAATCGGCGAACATTTGGAACATTTAGGATTCGAGCAGGACATTTAGAATTCGAGCGGTGCGTATTCGTCCAATTCAGAGCCTGGGATGAACGTGGCCTCACGGCACCCCTACCATCAGTCACCACTGGATCGTCGCCCTCACCAGCCTCTGCCATGGCCATGGCCCCTACCATGGCCCCACTTCCCTCATCTCCACCATCTCCCGGCATCACCCCTCCCTACCTTTGTCGTCACCCCACACACCAACCTTTGTCGTCGCCCCCACACACCACCCCACACACCTACCTTCATCGTCACCCCACACACCATTGTCTCCGTTGCCTCACATACCTACACACCATCGTCTCCGTCGCCCCACATACCTACCTTCATCACCGTCGCCCCACATACCTACCTTCATCACCTTTATCGTCGTCCCACACATCATCTCTGTCACTACTGGTATCGTCCTGCCTTCCGTCATCAGTTATCAGCCACCACTCCTTGGTCATCGCCACTCTTGGTCATCGCCACCACTCAGCAATGGATGCATGGGATATGGGGGCAATGTTCGCGTCGGGGGGTTGATCCGGGCTTCAGGAGGCAGCACCGACGAGCGCGCTGCCGCTGGCCTGCGAATCACACTGGACTTCAGTGCTGGACGTCCTCGAGAACGTTCTCGAGGAGGTGGTGATTGGAGGGATGGGTGGGGTAGGGGCGATGTTTGTGTTGGGGGTTGATCCGGGCTTCAGGGAGGCAGCACTGATGAGCGCGACCCCCACCACTGTCGCTCCATCTTCTCATTGCTTCCACCACCTCTGCTATCATGACCATTTCTATCAGTGTTCTATATAGCATAGCATAATATCATATATTTTCATGTAGCATAGGTAAGATGGTTTGAATATATGAAGTAGGATGAATCATATTCGACATAAAACTTTTGCGAAGAAGGAGGAAGAGCATGAAGGAAAAAAAATGAAAAGAAAATGAAAACATCATAATCGAAATCTGTGAGTATATTAAGCTGGAGCATTCACAAGATATTTGGTCAGACGTACCATGCCATCAAGTCCATTTGACTTGTTCCAATCTACAACATGTCCCCATCCTCATCCTCATTGTCCTTGTTATCCAAGTTCAACAGCTCTAATTCTTCCTCTGTCGGAAGGTTATAGAGTGCTTTGACTGAATTTCCATACTTTGTCATGAACTCGTCTTCAGGCATCTTCTTCCAGTCCGGAGTAGGATTTGAGTCACATGCGTCTTTGAGAGGAAGAGCGATCGGAGCTTTGATATAGAGGGCACGGAAAGTAATATCCATGCTGTTGAAATAAGCAGGAGAGAACCAATCCAAAGGACAGTTTTGAGGTAAACGTTCGGATATCCGGCTCGTCCGACCTTCAGGATGGGGAATTCGAGGCTCTTCACGCCGAGTGTTACGCTTTTGACCACGAAACAAAGGGGTTCCAGTTTGTCGACGAGAATCGATTGTGTGAAGGAAATGGGTGATGTGGATGTTACGAGCAGGTTTGTTCATAATAAGAAATCCAGGTCCAGTGGGATTGTCTTCCTGATCCGAGGTACATTCTGGGTCAACAGCAAGGAGCCGAACACGATCATTCCAACCATTATCATGGAGGTACTTGTGGCGGCGATTTGTTAGCTGTCAAAAAATAATAAGAATAGAATTATTGTAGAAATAAGCAATCTCATACCTCCAGACGATGTTTATAAGCCTTGTTCTCCTGTTTGGCTCGAACAAGGCTTCCAGGTTCCTTCTGTTCCTTCAGAACCAAATCCTTCATATATGACCACAGAAAGTTACGATACAGCTTCTGTATCATGATCGTATCCTTGAGGTAGCGAAGATTTGGTGAGAGATGTTGGTAAGCAAAAATGGACGCAGATTGCTCGAAAGTCCATATAGCAATGGATTCGAGAGCACCGTTATAGGAAGATGTTGGGGTACCACCGATGAGGTCAGGACACCATGAAGAAAGACCAAAGGAATGAATCGTGCCAAACATCATGCGAAGAGCATTTTCTGGAACTCGACCAATAGCAAGAACGATTAAAGAAGTGGGATCAGTGGCGCACTTGATTCGAAGCTCTCTGATAGCATTCAGTGCCAATTGGTCGACAGATTGGAAGCTCGTGTGATTGCCTTTCAGCAACCGATCAACCTCGCTAGCAATGGTGAACCGCTGCTCAAAAGTCCGGATGGCATGCACATCAGGTTGCTCTGGGACTGAAACATTGGTAACAGCACCCAGAAGTATACGAAGGTGTGTCTCTAAAGCAGTCTGCAACATAATATAATATTAGTTCAAGACAAAGACAAAGACAACGACAAAGACAAAGGTAAAGGCAAAAGCAAAGGCAAAAATGCAAGAAATTAAGAATTTACCTTGAAGCCTCTAGCATCATCTGGGATATCCCCTTTTTTCAGATGATAGACGTTTTGCCTAAACCTTGAAGAATCAGTATCAGGGGGTATGACGCCTCGTTTCTTCCGCGGTGAATCTGGAGAATTCTTGAAAGAAGAAGTTGTTCTCTTTCGCTTGGGTGTAGACGGTCCTGCAGGGGAAGACATTGAAGAAGAGAAGATGTAACAAAGGAAATATAGGAAGGACAGGACAAAGGTGCACAAAGGTGCGCGTCGACAAGGAACAAATGAGGTCACATGCATTTCACATGACCGTCATATTTCACATGACCATAATTTCATGTGACCATTCCCAATTCCAAATCCGATATCTCGCCGTTCCGATTTCCAACTACCGAAAAGGTAGAATTGCACTAGACTTTTCATTATGTAATTGATTGACTTTTCCTCATGATGGCACTTGATGTACATGTCAAGTGAAGTGAATTCATATTGTACAACATGCCGTGGGAAATGCCTCCGGTGAGAGGAGGCGGGAGCGGCAAATGCAAGGCGCGACGGATACTGGTGAAGGACATTGCAACACCAGTACGAGTGAAAGAGAACCCTTCGGCACTTGGAGCCAGGCCAAGGGGATCCCCAACTGCCTAGCCGCCACTTCTAGGCCATGGTCTAACGAAAGCGAACACAAGGAGTGCGCCGCACGGCAATCGACACAGGGCAAGGTCCCGCGAAGACGAACCTCCTGAAACCGACAAAACAGCCGACGCTCCCGACAACGATCACACTAACGAAGACCCCGAAACGGAATCAGCTGAAACGTTGGGCTCGATCACAAGAAAAAGGGCGACGCTTACCGGCGCATGCACCTCACACCACGCCAAGGAAGGAGGAACCCGCACAGCGGTACGCAACACTTCCGCCAAAATCGCATCCGTCAACAAAGGCCCCCAGGATAAGGAAGTGGCCGCCGGACGGAGGACTTTACACTCCCCCTGGTGATTCCGTATGGATTCCATGGACTCCTTGTGGAGTCCGCGGATTCCATGGAATCCATGAGGAGTCCATGAGGACAATGTGTGGGTGAGACACCACTCATATCCAAGAGTCCAGTCCAAATCAGTCCATGTGGAGTCCTTGCAAATTCCGTGTGGAAAACCCGGAATCCTGGAATCCGTGCGGATTAAAGTGCTCATGGAATCCACACGGACAGCATGGAATGAAAGGACTCCGGGCTCACCCGCAATTTTTGATTCAAAAGTATTTGCAGCAGCAAGAATTGAACCCTTGCTCTGCCATCTCGAACATCTGAACTGGTCACACTTAACCAATAGGCCACCGGACCAGTTAAAATGTTACAAAGGGCGGGCTACATATTGGCAGAACGATGATGCACGCGCATGTGACACGTGAACGGCTCACGCTGCACCACCAGCCTTCTCCACCACCACCATCACGCCACGACGACCACGATGACCGCGACCACGACGACAACGACAACGACGACAACGACAACGACGACAACGACAACGAGGAACAATTGAAAAAGGGGAACAGACAAGGGCAGACCCCAGTTGGGGGAAAGCCGCATGGTGCGTGTGTCACTGCGCCCGCCTCTCGACACCACGCTGACGACCACCACCACCACTAACTGCAGCAGCCCCAACGATAACGGTGACCACCACCACCACGACATGACGGCGACGACAATGGCACCGCGACATGACGACGACGACAACGGCACGACAACCACAACCACAACGGCACAACGACGACGACGGCACAACGGCCACGACGACGGCACAACTGCCACGACGACGACGGCACAACGGCCACGACGACGACGGCGACGAACCCACCACCGCCACACCACCACCACGACGGCGACGATCCCACCACACCACCATCACGACGACGAGGGCGACGACCTCACCACAACCACACCACCACCACCACAACGGCCACGACGGCTACGACAAGCTCATCACCACACCACCATGACCACGACGGCCACGACCACCACCGCACTACCACGACCACCACCTCACCACCACGACCACCACCACGACCACCACCACGACGGCTACGACGACCTCACCACCACACCACCATGACCAGTGACGACGACGATGGCACAACGACGACAACGGCACAACGACGACAACGGCACAACGACAACGGCACCACCACCACCAAACCACCACCACACCACCACGACGACGGCCACCACACCACCATAACAACAACACCACCACGACGACGGCGACGGCAATGGCATGATGACAGCGATGGCACAACGGCCACGACAGTGGCGACGACCCCACCACCACACCAACCACCACCACGATGACCACGACCACGACAACAACCTCACCACCACCAGCACGGCCACGACGATGACAATGATTCCACCACCACCACACCACCGCCACCGCGACGACCACCACGACGACAACAGCCTCACCACCACCACGACGGCCACGACCCGCGAAGGCCACGATGACGACAACAACCTCACCACCACCACCATGGCCATGACGATGACGACGACCCCAGCACCACCACGACGGCCACGACCCGTGAAGGCCACGACAACGACAACAACCTCACCACCACCACCATGGCCACGACGATGATGACGACCCCAGCACCACTTTCTTTATCTCTTTGTTTTTGTTTTGTTGTTTTATTGTTGTAGAGTAGAAAATACATGATTTTTTTCAGTGATATATCATTGTCTCTTGAGCGCAATGCCCACAGAGAGGACTGACTTTGGTAGAGTGTTCCCAAGTCCAGGTTTGCGGAGTCCATGCGGACTCCACACGGATTCCTCTTCATATTGTAGGGGACTTGTAAAAAAAAATTTATGGACTTGAATGTTCCTCGTGGAGTCTATTGATTCCACAGGGAATCCGCGGACTCCATGGACTCTATGAGGAACACCAGGGGGAGTGTAAAGTACTGGCCGGACGCGATACAGGATCACTAGCCATTTCGAACTCGGCCTCAGGAGTGGTAGAACGGGGGCGCCGGATCTGTCAAGATCGGATAGGAAGACGAATGGTGAGACGGGGATCAGGACGTGGGGGAGGAACAGGGGAGGACTCGGGGACCGTCCCGACACTCCCATCGATAAGTGTGGCGATTCCAGGCAGAGAGGGCGCCGGGGAAACAAGTCGGGGAATGTCCAGAAACGCCACACGCGCTCGATCTTCGACGGACAAACGTGCCAACTCCCGATCGCGCGAAACTTGGGCAACAGAAGCGGAGGACGCGGAATTTTGTTTGAACGACGACATGAAGAAGACAAAAAGAAATGGAGGAGGAAAGACAGCCAGAATTTTCCTCTTTTTCGATCTCCGAGATCCTCCAAATCACCCACACGGACCCACAATTGATCTAGACCCGCACGTGCCCTTCACGTGACCGCGTACGACCCAAAAAAGAAAACAACCGCCACACTCCCCGTATTTGAACCTTTTTCCGTGTCTCAGTGGCTCGACGCTTGAGGAGGGGGTAATGTCACGACCGGCCCTAACGACCCCCCCTAATTTCACACCCACTACGCCTTCCCACGCACGTCTACTGTATATATATGGCACCACTTTCTTTTTGGACTCTTCACCTCGATATTACCATTTGTTAAGACCAGTTCCCGTTCTCGTTCTCGTTTCTATCTCTCTTTCTCAATATACTTGGCTTCACACTCGTATCACCTGAGCTCGTTCGATCGAATTAGCTCCGGTGAACTCCTTCGTCAACGCTCACGACCTCCGAATATCCTTTCGAAGGCTGTTTTCCTTGACGAATGTCAGGCCTGTCCGCTTCGGTGGTTCCAGAGTACATCTGTAACCGACGTGCTACGCAGAGTCCTAACACCAACGGATGCAACAACAAACTTTTTTGCACCGCCACCTCGCCCTCCCACACCACACATGCATGACACCTAGATTGCTGGGCAGACTGAGGACAGTCAGCAATTCAAGTAAGGAGGAGAGGGCATGGCTCTCACATGGTGCCCACATGGACCAATAAACCAGCAAGTCACGTGACCCAGCACTGAAAACAACAAAACAAAATAGTGGCGCAAGCGACACTGACCGTCCGACAACACTGACTGACCGACAAACACTGACAGACTGACAACACATGTCAGACACTACCACAGTCAGTCGCACATGATGAGAACATACAAACATTGCGCTACCCAGACACTGACACAAAAGAAGGCCGACACCTGATCCCAAAGCCCTCACTCAGCAAAAGCGAACAAATATCTAGGATTTCGTGCTAAGGTATCCTTCATGACAAGAGAATATCATTTAGAAATTATTATCAATTCTCTAGCACTACTCAATCACTACAGGTGGGGGAATTCCAGCCCTTCGGCTGAAAATCGGGGGGTCTGAATGATCAGGAAATGACGATAACCAAAATAGGAAAAGCCCAGAGGCACATCAGAACCTGAGAAGATGACCCAAAGAGTATCAAGACGAAGGGTGTTTACGATATCCCTCATTCCTTAGCAATGGCTTCAACAACTCGGCGTAGAGAGGGGCAATGACATCCAAGGAATGCCAGTAACGTAAGAAGGAATCCGAGGACCATCTCCCCATGATACACACGATGTTGGGAGGTACACCAGATAGCAAGAGATGAGTCATGCTGCCAATCCGAAAACAGTGACCAGAAATGGCCGGAAAGCCTTTGGGACCGTGAATCCCTTGGCAATGATGTAGAAAGGTGTGTTTAGTCAAGAAGCACTGAGTGCCATCGGACAAGGTGAATGTGGCCAGAGGTGACAGAGGATCACTGTCATTCAGGGCACAGTGAAACCGGAGAGCAGAAATAGGATCATACTCCTGCTGACACATAAGCATCACATCCTTGCCAAGAGCCCTGCCGTACTTAGTCCGTGGCAGATGGAGCAATCGAGAGCCATTCCTATTGGGCATGCAAAAATCCGCCCAAGTTGGCAAGGAACTCGGGACGTACTTCGATTCGGGAACTGGTAAGAGCTCTCCGAGCCAAATCTGCCCCCCAAAAGAGGCGGAGGTGACAAAGAGGATGCACGTGTTGAATGGGACAGTGGCATCAAGAGCAGAAGTTACTGCATCCAACATGGCCTTGGTCACAGCACAACGGGGGGCAGTGCGCGAGTTCAGAGGCCTCATGTTCTCAGAACCTCTAATTACGTAGTTTAGCTGGACACCCCCAAATCACGGAGCGTGATTTTGAATGTGCCAACCTCGTAAAGCTGAGCACTTGTTTCGAATCATGCTCCCAGAGAGCTTTCCAGCGAAGGAGGCTGCGAAGAAACAGAGGAGATGCTCGGGAGCAGGCAGACACTCCCAAGCAGGGATGCTCCTTGAAGAGCAGAAATCGAGAAACTGGGACACGGCGTGCACGTACCGTGACTTGGTAGAAGGCATCCAAGCATTTGCCAAGGCACAAGCGACGTTGGCAGCATCTGAGCATTGTAAAGGGTGCGTGAGAGGCCAAGGTTGTTCAAGATCTGCGAGAGCGAATTGGCGCGAGGAAGCAAAATACTTTGCAGACCAAACAGTAGCCGCATCAAGAATAAGATGGTCTCCTGCGGTGGAAGGCATCAACAAGTATACAAACCTTCCACAACAGATTGTAGTGTGGGCACGCGAGAAGGCCGAGAAGAATGGTAAGGGCAAAATAATTGTCAGCTGCAACAAGTACCTCCAGCAAATACCGTGAAACTAGTAGTCAATTACGAAACAGAAACTCGTAGTCAATTGTGAAAGGTATCATGTGGTAAAACAAGCGACGTCGAAAGGAAGGTAAAAGAAACAGGATGATGAGATAAAAGAACTGGCAGAAAATGACTATGAAAAGGGATAGCTATGCAGGCAAAGACTGATATACAATGGAAGTAAAAACAAAAGGGCGTAGGTAGGAAGGCACAGCTGGGGGAAATGGGAAAAGCTTTTAGCGAGAAGGGAACAAACTGCGGGAGGGCACGTCGGCAATGTTTTCCAAGGTGGAGACCCATCGAGTAGTCAACCAGATGCCATGCAACTGGAAGTTATCGACAATTTGGTGGAGTATAGCATTCTGTTTGGAATTCCATGAGCATCCGGCAGCGAGGGCACCGACGACACCCTAATTGTCAGAACGAAGGACGAGATGACATTCCCATAGACCAGAGGCAATTATTGCACGCAATGCAAGATCAACTGCCACCATCTCTGCCCACCCGATATCGCGGCCATCAGCCTTCCATCTCGGTCGTAACTGCCAGGCCAGCCACTTCCCGTCAAGACAGAAGCCGATCCCCCACGATGTACTGGCATCAACAAAGACGGCCGTGGACAAAGGTGCAGGCGGCCGGACAATACGGATACTGCACCAATCGGCAGAAAGAACAGTACACCACCAAGAGATCTCCTCATGAACAGACGGAGTGATGCGATGACAGATCCAAGAAGGGGAGGTAACTGGAAAGGAGGCGCAGAAACGGTAAAGAGCCGGGAGATGAGAGCAGCCATGAGGGACAACAAGAGTAACATGATTAAGAGTACCAATAATAGATTCAACTTCGCGAAGGGAAATTGGAAAACCTAGATTCTACGCTGAAAGCTTTCTGAGGTACTTGGTCCGCTTAACAGCAGGAAGGCATACAGTCTTGTCGGCCAGCGACCAAAGGAAACCAATATATGTAATTGATGTTGCGAAAGGGACAAACTTCTCCGGGGCCCAAGGCCAACCTAAATCTTTTGCAATGTCCCAAATGAGGGACTTGTCGTAGCCGTAAAGTGGGGAGCCATCGGGAAGCGATCCACGGCGATAACGGTAGAAAATAAAATCATCCACCCACTTGAGTAAAAGGTGCCCCAGGCACACTGGAAGCGTTTAGAATCAATACAAGAGTTTATAGACAGGACATTGGGGTTGTTGCGCAGATAAGAATGATCAACAGTAATCCGCAGCTTGCTGGAAGAACTCCCAGTAACATTAAGAGGGGCAGTGCAAAAATGTCCGAAGAGCTCGGCCATTTGAGAAGGAGAGAAACTGGGAGATACACAACCAAGACGAATTTCTTCTGCATATTTATCGAGGACAAAATGATTGGGATCCTTGTAGTGGTTGGTAGGAGAGAAGGTGTGATCTAAGAAAAAGTTGTCTAGCCCCAGGCTGAACCTAAATTCAAGATCCCGAGGAACAGAAGCAAAGCGATCCAAACTGTCGACCTCGCGAACATGGACCAGCGCCAATGCTTCAGAGGGGTGGTGACCGGAAGGAGGAAATCACGCAGAGCATTGCTGGGCACTGTGGATTCTGGTGCCACAGAGGGAGCAGGTGTGGACATACTCACAACCCTTGACTGAACAACCCAAAGAGCCGTTGAACCTGGAGCAGACTCGGTCTCCCGCTGCCATTTTACAATGCCTGTCGGTGCCCTTGACAAGCAGGCGGCCAGGCCTGGGGCATGGAGGAACTTGTGATTGATGAAGCCGCAGTACATGCAACAGTAGGTACACTGAGCGTGATCGGAGCCTTTGTAGTTTGTATGGAGTGCGGCCGTGTTGACGACCTCAGGTAGATTCAGAACGAGAGGCCCTGGACCAGTCCATGGCAGGGATGGAGGAATGCTCACGAAAAGGCTTCCCACCGCCGGAAGACAAGGCAAGGGCCGAAGGAGCAGAAAGTTCAGCAATACACTGATCACGGCACTCCTCTATGATACCAGAATACACGGACAGCTGGAAATCTGAGATGCAAAAGAGCGGCTGGCTGGAAATGCGCCAAGCCTGCCACATGCACCAAATCATCATACAGTACTCGCAGTAAACTGGCCAGTTTCGTTCGACATCGGGACGAATAAGGATATCCTGAAAGTGAGAGTCGTAGGCGGAGGCAATAGCAGAAGCAAGGGGCTGCCCAGAGCAACATCCTCTTTAGCATGAAAGTGCAGACAAAGAGCGGCAATAAAATTCCACGCCGCCTGCTGATACTCGGAGTATGTAATCCAATTCTCCTTGGAGCAGTCCAGGGGTGTTGACCTGAATTGGATCTTTTCATCGTTGAGCGCAAGGGAAGTGTCATTGAGACGTAGAGGAGTAAGCGCCGCAGTGCAACAGGCACCATTGGTGAGGCAATCCAAAGGAATGTAGTCGCGCCAGCCCTGCTGGAGAATGCATGCCACGTGGTTAGGAGTAACGACATCATAGTGGTTGAGGTGCATAGGTCCATATTGACTGGGGAAAATGTCCATGCCCTTGGATGAAGGGGAACGGTCTGGGGATTACTCAGGGACACCAGCAAAGTTGGACGGAATGACAACGCTTGGAAGCCGAAGGGTGCCCATCAGACTTACGCAACCCAGAGGCATGGGGAACAACAGGAGGGTGCAACACAGCACCAGAAACAGTGGAATGATGGCCAGGAGGGGTGACAGGAGGAGGAGGTTGCACTGAAATACGCGTGAGGAAGTGGAAGGTAGGAAGTAAAAAGCCATACCGGAGGAAACAGTGGCATCGCTTGGAACAGCAGAGAAGGGTGGCACGGAAATGCGGGAAGAACCTGGGACGGAACATCAGGAAGAGAGGAAAGGAAAGTGCAAAGGAAGCACACCGGAAGGGCCAGAGGAAAGGGCTGAACAAGGCAGAGCAGAACACTTGCCTGAGGAGGGGACAATTGGAGGAGGAGAGGAAACACCACCTAACAGAGAAAGGCAAATTGCATCCCCATACTCAGCAAACATACGTGCGAGCTCAGATTTGGTAAAAAAAAAAACGACCCTGAGAGTGGGAGGAACCGGAAGAGGTAGGTCGAGCAGATGCAGCCTGCGTGGGTGCAGATGGCAAGGTAATAGCAGTCGAAGGGGAGGGAATCACAACAGAAACGGTGGGAGTGGAGTGGGAAGGACAGGGACAGCGCGACAGGGAGCTCCAGAAACATACTCTGCTTGTCATCATGATCGTATCCACGATCCATCAAAGCATACAGTGTTTTAAAATCGACAAACTGGGACAATAGTCTGCCACATAGACCGGGAGATGGGGTCAGGTAGCTGTTGGGTCTGAAGTACGTTGACCACAGCATCAATGACTTTATCGGCAGCGTAAACACGTCAAAGCTTCCAGGTCTTCTCAAGGTGAGAATCCCTAAGAGACACAGCCAAATCCCCTAGGTGAGGCACCGCAGCAAGAACAGTGGCAGGGAGCAGTGGTTCAGGCCCACAAGAGAGCCTAATAGTTCAGCAAGAACATCAGGATCGAAGGCTCGACCGTCTCGTCCTCCAGTTGGGTTAACCTGTAACTGGCTGATCTTCACCTGCAAGATTACCCATCCTGCAGCGTTCACCACATGCAGTCATGACACCTTGTCCCGCTTTCTTTTAGCCTCTTCCAAAACAGCTTGCTTGGCATGGAAAGCGGCTAGCTCAGCCTTGGGAAGCTTGGGCATGGGTTCACGAGAAGAGGGCACGTCAATTCCAACCCCAGACCCTTTGAGACCTCGAGGAACTTCCCTCCATTGTGCCAGATGCTGTTCCAGCAGCTTGGCATAGTCCTTTCCCTCTTCCAAAGAAGCTCCCTCCACAACCAGTCTGTGGACGAACTCCATCGCGGCCAAACATCCCTTGAGGACATTGTCAACCACCTGCTCAAAGTTTTCAGCCCAAACCCACGCAGCTTCGAGATCATTCCAGCAGCCCATGAGAAAGGCTGAGGAGGAGGGGACACTTCATCACTCATAGCCAGATTAAAGATTTTGATGTTCAAGGGAACCGAGAAAAGGTCCGAAAGAAAAGACTAGTAATTTTAGAGGCTACAAACTGTGATAATAAAATTGATTAGGAAGTCTTTAAATAACCAAAAAGGAGCAGCGGGGCTGATGTTAGGACCTTGTGTGCATGCTGGCTACGGAGTTATTCCAGGACCATCGAAGCAGACAGGCCTGACATCGTCAAGGAAGACAGACTCCGAAAGGGTATTTGGAGGTCGTGAGCGTTGACGAGGACAATCACCGGGGCTTGCTCGAACGAATGAAGCACAGGTGATACGATTGCGGAGCTGAGTAAACTGAGAGAGTACGACAGAATAAGAGACGAGAACGGGAACTAGTCGTAACAAATGGTAATATCGAGGTAAGGTCTGAAAAGAAGTGGTGCCATAATATATACTGTGGTCGTGCATGGGAAAGTGTACGAGAGGTGTGAGTTTGAGGGCGGTCTTGACAGCTGAGGGCATACAACCTTCAGAGGTTTGACAAAGTCAAACTGAAGATCGGCATGGGTGAGCGCAGTGCACTTTTTGGGCTGACGCCAGAATAGGAGGCTTACCGGAAACACCAGTGATAAAGCAATATGCAAAGAGGAGGGCAATATAAGGGCCTGCAATCACTGGTGAGACCAGAAAGGGATGAGCTGGAGTGCAGCGTGAAAGAGCATGAATGTGCATACCTGGCTGGGACAACAAAGATAAAAAGAAAGAGAGGCGAAGCCCAGGGTTTTTGTAGACAAACCTGATCCTCCCGAAAAACTTCCTCCAGCACTGCTTCTGCTAAACTATAGCGCAGTGTGAAGGTTCAATGAGGACAAGACTGAATAGATGCAGGGCATTCAAACTCAGCACATGCAAGGTGACTGATCTACCCTGGGGGTGAGCACTGAGACATGTGGGGGTCTGGAAGCGGGTGCAGAGGCCTGCAAAATTTACTCCTTACCCCTGGAATCCAAAAATTACGACGACCTCTCACCTCCAATTTTTATGTGTACAAACTTACCAAAAACTTGGACCATTTCTGATTTTCATGAGCCGATTTGGGTCTGGTCAGTAGCAATGTCTCTTTATTATGTGTACAGAATTAGCCCTGGGAGGAAGGCACCCCCGGTCGTTTAAATGGTAGGTTCTCTGAAAAAGCAAAAAAATTGGGAGCTCAGATGAGACTAAACAGAGCAACTGGTCAAACTGAACCTCAGATACAATTGAAAGTTCAGCGGAACCAGCAAAGGTACTTCCTTCTTATGTGGGTTGACTTCATAATGTCGAGATAGATGAGTTTGCAAGATTTCTCCACTTCTACTGCTTTCCTGGCTCTGTAACTGCACCATATACTCCTCAACACCCCTTGTGTCTCGTATACACTTTTATCTCTCCAATTACATGTATTTTTGTTGTTATATACATATGATTCATCATTTTTGAGATGTCTGATGAGGCATGCATACAAAAATGGGAAAAATTTCGAGGTTTTAATTTTTATGCATTGATAAAGCTGACACACTCATAAATGAGATGCACAAGTAGATCTGAATCCATTGAAGAAAATGAGTGAATTTATTCTTAAGGCTTGGTGAGAGGTTTGGGGCTCCAAACCTCTGTACAAAAGTTATTGCGACTCAGTCCTGGCACTACGATATAAGTGTAAAAATTCTGGGACATTCAGATCAATGCAAAATTACTTTGAGCTGGCGAGAGAAGCCACGACTGTTAGGGGAACTCCCTTTCGTGCCCTCTGATGCTCACCGACCGTCCCCCGACCCGTGCGATCGCTACCGACCGATCGCGATCCCGACCCCGACACTCTGCCCCAAGCGTCAGTGTACATACTTACCTTCCTGTCGTTACTCCTCCTTCCAGCGCACGCCCGATCCCGATGCCCAACATCCCGACGTCGGTCGCCCGACCTCGTGCCCGCACCCTGAACTACGAGGATCGGACAGCATCGGGAACGTGTACATACACGCGCCGCTGCCCATCCGTTATCATTTACGTACTATACACCCCAGAGAGCCGGCCCTCACGTATCTTACTCGTATATAGTCGTCCTCCTGACATGGGAGAATCCTTTACTCTATTCTCATTGGATTCCCCTCTGCCAGGTAGGTTTACTTACGCTCTCTCTATCGTACATAATATAACATTGGATTCCCCTCTGCCAGTACGACTAAGCTCTGCTCGGAGGTCGCCCTAACAACAACTACCCACTTGGAGCATGGCTCGACCGTCGAGTGAACAAGCTACCTCATGGAGTCATGTAGAAAGTACAGCAAATTTATTCAAGGTATAAGCGATTAATCAAAAGGAAGATTGAATTGAGTAGCAAAGTAGCATCTTGAGCATCTCAAGTGCAAGTAATAGCAGCAGGAACAATAAAGTCAAGACAATGCCCGTAAATCAAAAAGGCGAAGGAAGTCCATCCACCAAGCTTCATGATTGTCTCAGGAGGCACACCAGCTGCGAGGAGTTTGAGTGAACCACCGATGCAGTAGCTGTGTCCAACAATGGGGTCGAGGTGGTGGAGGGTGAAAATGTTTGGGGTGGTTCAAAGAAATTGATGTTTAGTAAGAGTAGTGGGAGAAGGAATGGAAGAAGAACAGGCAAAGAAGGGTAAAGAGGCATTTGAAATATTATTGACATGGAGGTGATTTTTGAGAGCAGTGACAGGGCAGAAAATATTGTTTGTAGCGGTGAGAATGCATTCACCACCCTTGAAAGTAGTGGTCTTAATCTAAGAGATGTGAAAAGAGATGACTTTTCTTTCCATTTACATAAGATATTTTGAGAGGAGTTGAACGCAAGGCATTGTGTGAGAACAAAAAGAATGTGGAGGAGGTGGGGAGAAGTTTGCCAAGATGCCTACAGCCCCAAAAAGCAGTAAGTGCTAATGCCCAAAGAGCAGCCCCTAGCGGTGTGTTCAGGTCGAGATCATGATGGAAAATGTAGAGGTGTTCACTGGAAATTGGGTTGCGAGGTGGGTGTTTGAAGGAAAAGCCAAGGCCGCTTTTTGGAGAGAGGGAATTCAAGAATCTTTACCATGCTATTTTGCACGATTCCATATGTACCAGAGACGAAAACCATTGAGCCAGTTTCAAATGCATTCTCCAGAGCAGGTGCCAGCAGCATAGGCAATGAAGGCTGAGAGAAGAGCTTCTGAAGTGAGCATTTGGAGATGTTCCAGGATGGACTCATGATCACAGAATTGGGTAAAACGAAGAAGACCGGCATCGTAGGCCTGACGAGTGAAGTCAGAAACAGAATTGAGGAGACATTCAAAGATCTTAGACTGTGAGAGATGAGAGGAAGTGCACAAATGAAATGGAGAGAAAATACCTGAAGACAAGGAGAAATCTCAGAGTGCATAGAGTTTTCATCACGTCTGGAATATAGTGTGGTCCAGAGCAGTATATGTCAATCTGCAGGGACCGTGGGTCACAGTGAAGAAGGGAGATGACTGTATCAGAAAGAAGGCAGTCACAAAGTACAAGGAAGCAGTTTGAGGGCGGCTGAGAAATGAGGAGAGTGGGTGAACTGGGAGTGCAATGATAAAGAAATAACTGAGACCCCCAGAGCAACAGTAGTGAGAGAACAATTTGAGTGTGTAGGAGATGGGAGTTGACACCTGAGAACAAGGAGGAGGGAGCAACGGACCAAGAGATACAACACTGTGAATGTGGGTGGACAGTTTGGCATGAAGAAGAAATCACATGTGAAACAGAAGATGGGAAACAAGACTTCATGAGTATGTTGAGACTGAGGAGTCATAACGGAGACACCAGGATACACAGTGAAAAGAGTCATGTGGCGAGAAGACAAACTTTGAGCAGATGAAGGTAACATCAACGCTTTCGAAAGAGATTGAGGACATTAAATAGGCGCTGGAGTCATCACAGAGATACCAGGATATACAGAAGAGAGAGTCATGTGATGTGAGGAGGAGCGTTGAGGTGAAGGGGTCATAGAGTCATTTCCGATGTTCAGTTTGCATAGAGAAGGGTCTCGAGCTACGGAAACCCCGAGGCCGACATTGATGATCTCACGCAAGACCATGAAATGGGAACAGCTACTCATGAAAGAAAAGGAGCAGTTCATGCAGGAGAGAGTAGGCACACAATAGCCAAATGTGAGATGGTGACCCAGATTCTCCACGTGAGGTGGGGTCAGCGGAATTGAGTTCAGATTCGATGTATTTGAAAGAAGGCACAACGACATGTTTGGCGAGAGTGGCATAGACCAAATAGATGAACATGATCTATAAAGAACTTGCCACAAAATGAGATGACAAGGAAAAGCTTGTGATGTGAGAGAGCAGGACAAGTGCAGTGGAAAGCCTTGATATCGAAAGACATTGCCTGTGTGCTGCAAGGTGCACAAGTGACCTGATGAGGAGAGAACAATGAGAAGAATTTGAAGGGACATTGAGAAGTGAAAGAAATAGGAGTGACAAATGCATGCCCCATGGAGAGGCAGAGGTGCATAAAAAGAGAATAACTTCATTAGAGGAGGAAGAGATTGGAGCATGCAAAGAGAACTCTTGGAATGATATCAGAGAAACAAGTAGGAATATGCAGACAGCCAAGAAGGAGAGGCTGAATGCAAAGACAGTATGATTTAAGAGGCAGGAATCTGCTGATACTGAAATTAGGCGGGAAAGGGTTGCAAACAGTGAAGAGAGGTGATGTGATGCTGAATGTGAGAAAGGCGAAATGTAATGCCTGAAGAGAGTAGCCAAACTGCGAGCACAGATGATGGAGAAGACTGCTAACATACAAGAAGAGTTTGACATCTATGAAAAAGAAGATCACAGTAGAATAAATTTTTGCACTTCTGGATGTATTGTCTTAGCTTCATGGCAACAAAGCCATGCCTTGACTGATGCAAAGGCCTACTTGATTGAGTTGTAATTGGAGGAATAGGGTGGAAGATAGATGAGTTTTGCACCTAAACCATGTTAAATCATGGGATCTAATGGCACAATTGAAGTACACACCACACTTGCCCACAACTATCTGCCAAATCTGCTCATCATGGTAAATTGCACAATCACCAAGGATGACAATGCTTTGAGGTCCAGGACATGGAGTGAGCTTTGGCACCTAAGTATTGTATCAATAACAAGCTTGACGAGGACTTTACACTCCCCCTGGTGCTTCCGTATGGAATCCATGGAGTCCTTGTGGAGTCCACAGATTCCATGGAATCCATGAGGAGTCCATGTGGACAATGTTTGGGTGAGACACCACTCAAATCCAAGAATTCAGTCCAGGTCAGTCCTTGTGGAGTCCTTGCAAATTCCGTGTGGAAAACCCGGAATCCTGGAATCCGCGCGGATTAAAGTGCTCATGGAATCCACAACGACAGCATGGAATGAAAGGACTCCAGGCTCTTTATTCAAAAGTATTTGCAGCAGCAAGAATTGAACCCTTGCTCTGCTGCTTCGAATGTGGGCACTGGTCACACTCATCAACTAGACCACTGGACCATTTAAAGTGTTACAAAGAGCTTGTGACATATTGGTAGACCAATGATGCCCGTGCATGGGGCACGTGAATAGCTCACGCTGGACCACTGCCAGTCACCTCCACCACCACCACCACCACGCCATGACGACCACGATGACCGCAACAATGACGACAACGGCGACTACGACGACCACGATGACAATGAACAAGGGAATAAGGGGAACAGACAAGGGCAGACCCCAGTTGGGGGAGAGCTGCATGGTGCGTCATTGTGCCCACCTCTCGACACCACGCTGACGACCTCCACCACCACTAACTGCAGCAGCCCAACCCCAACGATGACGGTGACCACCACGACACCACGACGACGACAATGGCACGACGGCAGCGATGACACCACGACGACAACGGCATGACGACACCACCACCACACCAGCATACCACCACGACCACCACGATGGCCACACCACTACCACGACAACACAACGACAATGATGGCACAACAGCCATGATGACAGTGACTGTCACGACTGCCCCTAAACCCTACATATTCCCACAAAACACCGTACTTAAGGTGGCACCACTTCTCTTAGAGACCTTACCTCGATATTACCAATTGTTAAGACTAGTTCTCGTTCTCGTTCTCGTTCTCTCTCTCTCTCTCAATTTACTCTGCTTCACACTCGTATCACTTGAGCTCATTCATTCGAACAAGCGGTGATCATCTTTGTCAATGCTCACGACCTCCGAACACCCCTTCAAAGGCCGTCTTCCTTGACGAACGTCAGGCCTGTCTGCCTCGGTGGTCCTGGAATACCTCCGTAACCAGTGTGCTTACACAGGTCCTAACAGTGACGACACCACCACCACCACACTGCCACCACCACGACGGCCACCACACCACCACCCCAACAATGGCACGGCGATAGCGACAGTGACTACAAATCAGCCACGATGACGGTGATGGCACCACTACCACCACGGCCACCACACCACCACCCCAACAATGGCACAGCGATGGCAACAGCAATGGCAACGGCAACAGCACAATGGCCATGACGACAGTGATGACCCCACCACCACCACATCATCACACCACCACCACCACAGCCACGACGATGGCGATGACCTCACAACCTCACTACCACCACACCACCACCACGACGGCCACCACACCACCACCCCAACAACGGCACAGCAACAGCAACAGCACCACCACCACAACGGCAATGGCGACAGCACAATGGCCACGACGATGGCGATGACCTCACCACCACCACATCACCACCACCACGATGGCCACGACGATGGCGACAGCACAGTGGCCACGACGACGGCGACGACCCTACGGTCTCCACCACCACCACACCACCACCACCGCGACAGCCACGACGACAAAGACAACCTCACCACCACCACAGCCATGACGATGACGACGACCCCACCACTACCACTTTCTTTATCTCTTTTTTTTTATTTTGTTGTTTTATTCTTGTAGAATAGAAAATACATGATTTTTTTGATATATCATTCATTGTCTCTTGAGCACAATGCCCACAGAGGTGACCTCGGTAGAGTGTTCCCAAGTCCAGGTTTGCGGACTCCATGCGGACTCCACAGGGATTCCTTTTCATATTGTAGGGGACTTGTAAATTTTTTATGGACTTAGGTGTTCCTTGTGGAGTCTATGGATTCCATGGAATCCACGGGGAATCCACGGGGAATCCACAGGGAATCCACAGGGATTCCGCGGACTCCATGGACTCCATGAGGAACACCAGGGGGAGTGTAAAGTACTGAGCTTGACATTGAATATCCGATATCAACCAGCTGCTCCTGGAGAAAGTCAATGAATGGCTGCTTTGTTACAGATCCCTCAAAGATGTCAAGTGCAATAATTCCTTCATGTGTGAGAGCAGGAAGGATAGAGAACTTCTGCCTTTGAATAAATGCTGCAGGCATGTCCAAGAGCTGCCCAACCACCAGTCCGGTGATGTGTGTGATCATCAACTCCAGCTTCATCCAACCAAACCATGTATTCCATTGGAATATCACCATATGCAGCCAGTCATATAGCATGGAGGAGCTTGTTCTGTTCAAGCGCCTCCTTCGCAATCTGTTTGTGGGTGATTGCACAATGGCAAAGAGCACAGGAGATGATTGAGATTGAGACCTTGATGTCTGCAGAGAGAAGTGTATCCTGGAGTTCATCTAGGTACAGACTAGGGTTCAAAAGGGATGATAGATAATTCACAGCAGTAGTATCAAGAGCATGAGGTTGGCCATGAGGATGTGCAAGAGGATTGTTAACCTGCCCAAACTGACAGTGGTGGAGGATGTTGTAGACTGTTCGTTCACTGCATCCTGCAGTTTTGGTATCTCCTTTGTACTCTTACGTAGCTTGGTGTGCCAGACAATGATACATTCTTTGTTAGAATCCTAACCGTAGGATTATAACACTGGCTATAAGGATAGAAGTAGAACCTCAGTCCAGTGTCATATAACTGACTATATTAGTGCAATCGTACCTATAAGGATAGAAGTAGAACTATAGTACGATCAGTGAATGTCCGTTAAGTATATAAGTAAGGTGACTTACCCTCAGTCCAGTGTTATATAACTGGCTGAGGGTAATGGTACATGTACAGTAAGTATATATATGTTCCTACATGAAAAAGTCCTTTGTGAGTACGTAGTGAAAGGGAGTAAGGTGATCATAAGAGATACCGGCTCTTTCAAAGAGTATCTGCAGTGCTGACAGTATTTCTGACACTCCTCCTCACCATGGACATTCTCCTTCGCGCGTGGTACGAATCTATCGCAGGCCAAGCATATTGCAAAGTCATGTGAAGAGGGGAGTTGGTAGAGCTTTAGTGAATAGATCGGCTATGTTGTTCTTGGTCGGAATGTAGCGAATGTCGATCTCTTTAGACTGGACGTGTTCCCGGAGAAAATGGTATTTGATATCAATGTGTTTGACTCGAGCGTGTAGTAACGGGTCTTCTGAGAGGTTAATGGCCACGTTGTTGTCACAGAGGAGAGTGGTTGGTTTATCCGTGATGTCGTGCCCTATGTCCTTGAGAAGCGCATGCAGCCATATGCATTCTTGTGCTGCTTCGAATCCGGCCATGTATTCCACCTCACACGACAAGGCTGCCACTGTTTTCTGTTTCCGTGCAGCCCATGAGATCGTGCCTGATCCTAGACTCCACATGTACCCTCCGACACTTCGGCATGTGTCCAGACAGTTCACCCAGTCCAAGTCAGTGAATCCTAGAAGCGATACAGCTGCCCCTTTTCCGCCGAGAGTGAGTTTGAGTTCCCGTGCTCCTTTCAGGTATCTAACTAGGCAGATCGCAGCATTCCAGTGGATGGATGAATACGAGTCGACATATTGACTGAGTTGTTGGATGGCGTAAGCTATATCGGGATGAGTGGAAATAGCGAGATAGAGTAGACAGCCTACAAGGGATTGATACGGGGTTTTCGATAGTGTCTCTTGTTCTTCTTTTGGAAGGGTGTTACGGTTGATGTGTCTGAGTTTGAGGCCAGGATCCATGGGGAGTGACAGTGGAGTGGCGTCTTTTTGTCCGAATTGGGAGATGATTTTGTCGATTAAAGTGGTTTGTGAAAGATGGACAGTTGAGTTCTGGCAGTCCCATTTGATCGCAATCCCAACGACGTAGTGTGGTGTCCCTAGATCAGATCGGATATAGTCCATGCTGTCTGCATCTGTTTTTTGAACTGTTGATTCTCCTCCTCTGAGCTAGCGATGGAAAGAAAATCGTCGACGTGGAGAGCCGCTATGATGGTGCCTGTGTCAGACTTTCGGTAGTAAATGCAGGATTTGCAGGCAAGACGTGTGAATCCCCATGTGATCATACTCTCGTTGAGCGTCTTATTCCAGATGTGTCCGCTCTGTTTCATGCCATAGAGACCATGTACTATGCACCATACCCAATCCTCTTTCCAGGGCTCTTTGAATCCTTTCAGCTGTTCCATCCATTGGAATTCCTCGTATGGTAGTAGCCCGTATAGGAACACAGTTTTCACGTCTATTTGGATCGCGCTTCATTCCAATGTGGCTGCGAGGTGAAGTAGGATGCGCCAGGATTCCATACGCACGGTGGGTGATGTGGTTTTAGTGTAGTCCTTGCTGTAAATTTGTTCATATCCTTTGAATACTAGATGGACCTTGAACTGTACAGCTTTCCCGTTCTCATCACGTTTGATCTTGAAGATCGGTCAGCCCTTCCAGACCTTTTGTCCTTGGGGAACCTCTGAGCATGGGACGAGCTTGTAAACTCCCATTTCCTTCAGTGAGTTGAGTTCCTCCCTATACCCCTTTTCCCATTTCTCTGCGTCGGGGGACGCTTGGCTGATCCAGGAGGTTGATCAGATCCCTGAGTTCCAGGTCCAGGGCTGGTGCATCATTGGCTTGCCGTCGACACTCCTCCTTAGCCGCTTTGGTGTGCGCGGTGCTCTACTCAATTTCCTATAGCGTTTGTTCAAGGCAAGTTTGTGGTGGGTTGTCGGGCTTGGATTTTTCTGTTGGTGTGGTGATGCGGGTGGATTGTCGTGTTTGGATGGGGTTCGGTTGTCTGAGTGCGTCTTCTGGAGGTATGGGATCTAGTTCGTGAAGATCTGGAATGAATTCCTTGTCATCATTGAGGATTATAGGTGTGGATGAGGAGGTCTCTCGGATCTGTTTGAGAGTGGATATCTTGTCAGGTGTGACGTCTTTCAGTAGGGTGTTCATCATGACTTTCAAGGAAACAGACATGATATGATTGGTAAATGTTTCCACTTTTTCGATCGTAGCATCGGTAAGTCTTGGAGTTGTGTCCGTAACCTATCAGAACACATTCAATTGACCATTCATAGACTTTTGGATTGTGCTTATTCTGGATCAAGACGAACGCTCGACAACCGATTTCCCGCATATATGAGTAGTCGGGTTTTCGTTTGTTCCAGAGCTCATAGGGAGTGATGCCTTTCAGGGATTTGGTTGTAGTTTTTTCGTGAAGGTGCGTCGCCGTTAGGTAAAATTCATCCCAAGTGTTCAGGGGACATCCGGCAGCGATGCGCATCGTTCTAGCTTTCGCAAAAAGGGTGCAATGCATCTTTTTGACATGCCCTATGTGGGCTGAGGTGTATGGGGCACCTAGGTGTTGTTCTGTACCCCGAGATTTGATCCATTCGGTCATTTGGTGCGATTTGAGTTTGCTGTCATGTCCTGTGCAATATATGCCAACTTTGAGTCCTGTTTCTGTTTCCCTCGCCAGCTCCCAAGCCTGGAGTTCTGATAGCGCATCTGATTTGAGTTTAAGAGGGATGGACCATGGTTTGTTGGTATAGTCGTCAACTAGGTTCCTCATTTGTCTATTTCCTGTGCAAGATTTGACAGACATGGGGCCAGTAAGGTCTATCCACACTTTTCCCAGTTTACGTGTCACTCTGTGCCTGTTCCCCTCCTCCTGCACCTTCAGTACCGGTGTCTTGGTCTGTTTTTCAAGAATGCACACGTCACATTTCGGTGGTTTAGATGGGAAGGTGGTAGGCACACCTGGGATCAGGCCCGATTTCGCCATTTCCATAATTGCTTGGTAGTTGGCATGGCCAAGGCGGCGATGCCAGGATTCAAGATTAATGCTATGTTGGGTGGTGAAGGCGTGTTCAGCAAGGGCGCTGTATAGGTTCAGCGAGTAGAGGCATTGGTTTAGGATAAGTGGTCCGCTGGCAATGAGTGCGCCGGAAGATCGGTGGACGATCTTTTCTTGCTCATGATCAAAGTGCGCAGAGACTCCGGAGTTCAAAGATAGGGCGCTGATGGAGACAAGACGAACTGTGGAGTTGGGTATGCATAAAGTGTCCTCTAGCATGATGTAGACACCGCGTGCAACACACAGGCGAATATTCCCAATGCCTAGCACGGCAATAGATGATCTGCCAACTCCTTTGACGATTCGTGCTGGGATGGGACGGAGTGTGAGGAAGTTGTTGCGGTTTGGGGAGATATGAACTGTGGCACCTAAATTGACGAAGAAGGGTTGATTGTCGAGGGGTGTGCACTGAGTTTGTTGGAGTGGCGCAATGTTGGCTTTGAGAATAGTATCGTCAACTGGACGAGAGTGTTCGTTCCAGTTCACAAAGGCGGTAGGTTCTTCGAACGCCATGAAGTCATTGAGTATGTTTAAGTAGGTGGAATCGACAGCGTATGATTTACCGTCGGTTCCTATGACGGATATGAAAGCTTTCGGGGCTCCTCCTGCCCCTTTGTTATCCTTTCCTTTACCGGAGGCTGCATGGCGTGCAGCCTTCGACTTCTCAATCATTTTCCCTTCCATGCCCCCTCCCTTCTGTATGCACCACGGTTTCGTGTGTTCCCTGCATAAGTGTCCCTTCGATTGGCATAGGGTGCAGCAGATTCTCCCTTCACCGTGGTTGTGGCTGGGAAGGAAACCTCGATTTTGCTGTTTGCCGGTATTGGCAGTTAGAGCGACGTCGGAGGAGTGCTGGGATTTGGAGTTGATGATAGTCTGTTGGTTCTCCATGAGGCCACGAATGTCTGCGGAGGTAAATGGTGCGATCTTTGTGGAGTTGGCGAGGCATTGGGATACAGACACTTGTAGGGATTTGAAAGCATGGTCGTTGAGAGAGATAAGGAGTGCGATGCAGGTGAAGAGATCGCAGTTGATTTCACCAATGTCGAATGCGTGGCGTACAATGTCGCTGATCTTCTTTGCAGTTGTGGGAAGGGGCTCGGACAAAGAACAGTAAGTGGTGAGTGCTTCGCACAGAAGCGAAACTTGTTTGACAGGCCCCTCGCGTTGTGCGCGTGTCTTCAGGTCTGTAAAGCATATGTTCGCGCCCTTGTCAGTGACGAGATCGATGGTCTCGGTGTCAGCAAGAGCGGTGCGAATGTAGGTGATGGCAAGTCTGTTGTTGCATACCCAGTTGGCATAAGCTCAGGGTTCTGTATCAGCAGGGGGACAGGGGATAATTGGGTCAAGAATATATTTGTCAATGCCGTTCATGATGAGGCCATCCGTGAAGTGTTCCGCCCATTGGTTGAAGTCGCCCGTGGTGCGGTCTAGTTTAGTGCCAGTCCACGGTGTGCGAATATGGATGCGGACCACTGATGGGTTGGTTGCATCAGTGCTAAGAGGTGTGGGGGGTGTAGGAGCCATGATTTAGATGATAGGAATGTGGAAGGGACCACGGGGTATGTGCTATGGATGTGTAGATCGAGGACAAAGAGATTTGCGATGCGCTTATAAGATGCAATTGCGTTGATTAGATTCAGGCTGTTCGGCCCGAGTATGGTCAGGATATTTGCTTGTTTCTTCAAAGTAACGGCAAAGGCCCATAACCTGTTAGAATCCTAACCGTAGGATTATAACACTGGCTATAAGGATAGAAGTAGAACCTCAGTCCAGTGTCTAGTGCAATTGTACCTATAAGGATAGAAGTAGAACTATAGTACAATCAGTGAATGTCCGTTAAGTATATAAGTAAGGTGACTTCCCCTTAGTCCAGTGTCATATAACTGACTGAGGATAATGGTACATGTACAGTAAGTATATATATGTTCCTACATGAAAGAGTCCTTTGTGAGTACGTAGTGAAAGGGAGTAAGGTGATCATAAGAGATACCGGCTCTTTCAAAGAGTGTCTGCGGTGCCGACAGTATTTCTAACATTCTTGCAATTCTTGAGATATTGGGTAAAATCATGCATGTCACAGATTGACCAAATGCGGTAGGAGTCAAGCAACTACAAACAGGAGATGATGACAGCCACTTTTGAGATTTTGCCTTGAACCTTAATTATAATTACTAAAAAGGCAATTATTTATATTTGGATCAGTGTCCTAAATAGGAGCCATGCGCCCTCGCAAATGATGGGCATCACGTCACAGTGCTGTCACCATTCGACATCCATCATGCCCCTTCAACCCGCCATTTTTGAAGGCTCCAGAAAGGCAAGTTTGGGCACAAGCGAAGATAAAGGGTTACATGTCCATCACTACCCTTAGCAACCCTGCCATCAACCGCACTTCCCTGTCATCGACCCCACCCAATTTCCATTTTGCTCTTTCCTAACCTGTAACTCGCCTATGGAAAATTTGTTACTGAATTAGTGAAAGAATACAACATGTGATGGTCATGTAGGCTATTGAATGATCTGTGAGAAATCTTGTCACTGTGTTGCGAAAAGTCTCAGGCTCAAGGCAACATGTTCATACCATGTTGCTACATGGTTTGCTCACAGCACGATACAAGCAACAAGAGCATCTATGAAAGAAAATCCTCTAAATAAATGGTTCTCAGGATACTTATTGGAAATAGACATAATATTGCAATTGGCACATGGCAAGCTGACCACAGGGCAAGCCAAAGGCGCCGCGTGGTGCGCCCCGCCTTTGTTGTGGCTTGTCTGTCTGTCAAATTTGTTGCCTTTTTTAGACTTAAGGTTTCGAGGCGAAAAGTGATCAACTGATGACGGCAGTCTTTTATGCAAAGTCCTGTAGTTCACCAGCGTTGCCAGTGACCTTGATGTTATTTTCAAAATCATTGTAAACCTCGACTTTATATTCCTAAGCTTTGCATGAAATGTCTCTCTATACATATGGTACGTCTGGGATTACGAGAGAAAAATATGGCAACCTCCTGCATAGACTAGGTCACTCAGAACACTACTTCCAACTGTTTGGTGAGATACAAGTGATGAGGACAAAGTGGAAAGACATTGGAAATTTGCACTCACACGCAGAGCCAATGCCGAAACACCTATATCAGTCAATACGCGGAGTTTACGCAAGGCCTGCAATCATGATATTCCACATTGTCCATCCTGTCTGTAGGGTGTCATGCAGTCAATCAAACACTGGAACACTGTGGTGTACTGCAAAAGGGAATCATCCTCTTTGCCTACAAAGCCAAAGCCGAGGTTCTTCATCATCTAGAGTAGTACCCTGCCAAATGCATTTATGTAGCATGCTGTAGATTTCGAAACATATTCCCGTTGAGTGCACCCATGGTACCTGCAACAGAAGGTGAAATACAAACAGCCTATGATGACTGACCATTGGAATATAGTATAACTAGCTCGTGATATCGATTGAAAGGCACTTGTTTGAAGACTAGCCGCCGACTGTCTCTGTAACGGGGTTACAGAATTTGGGGACCTTGGTGTTCACACTAGACGTAAGCTTGACAAGTCTGTCGATTGCTACGTATAGGTGTACAAGGTTGTTTATACTTAATTAATGTAATGAATTAAATAGGCAACACCAGAAGGTGTTGCCAAACAATAGCGTAATCGTCTCGATAAGATACGATTAGATAACCAAGATTAGATAAGATAGTGTGCGTCCTTACATACCCCCCTTTAAGATCGCGTGTAGCGATCTTCACCAGGGAGTTGGGCAGAAAAAGAAAGTAAAAGGAGGGTCTAGGTCCCGGCGACCTAGACCTATCAAATAATGCAAGAATACGTAGGTATAATACGTATTCGTGACTTAACGAGTAGTGGATGCATTAGCGCCACTGCACGGCCTCAAAGTGCCGTGCGGCAAAGAATGGTGGTGAGGACATCCAATGTTGCGTTAATACGCAACCTGCGGATTGCTCCTCGGGAGTCAGGTGGTCTGCACCTGACAATGGCGGTCGGCCCGGCGGTACGCCCTACGTGTCGAGGTCGGTTCGTTGACGGGGGGATTAAGTTGTCTCCCCGACCTATGACTCCATCACTGTGTCGGGGTCGGTGGTGTTGTTGTCCACCAGACCCTGGCTGGTGGTAATCACCGCCAGTGATAAAGGCCCTGTAAGGGCCGACACGGGGTCCACTTGGGTTTCGGTAGCTCCAGTTGGAGCTGCCACGACTGTGGAGGGTGTCGCGGGGGCAGGTATAGCTGCCGCCGGGTCCGCCATTTCGACGTTGATGGACGTCGATCCCGATGAAGCGGGGTGATGCAGGCCTGGGGGGAGATATTCCCCCACCCGAACACGGAGTCCTCGGAAGTGTGGGTCTTCACCCACAAACATCCATTCCGAACTCACTAGACAGTCTAGTGATTCGGTCTGGAATTCCACGTGCATCAGTGTTTGGATGCGCGTGATGTCGTCGGTGGTGGGATGGTACCACCCATCCCACTCAGGGATGGCGGGCGGAACACCCATTTCATCTAGACGACGAACTCGATCGTCGTCAACATTGCGGAACAGGTCCTTATAGGGACCTGAGTTAGAGTAGTTATGGTCCAAATAATGTAGACCATAAGTGTAGCTATGGTGTATCCAGCTTACTGGAATACCAATGTTGATAAGGTGTTGCAAGACACCTTGTTCAGTGATCCGCACCTCCGGAGGGATCACTTGGATGCGAGGTATGGTAACCTCAGGGCCTTCGATCGGTGTGAAAGGCCGATCTGGGTTGGCCTCGTTATAGGCAGCCACAGCCTCTGCGTAGAGGTATGGCCGCGCAGTAATGGTCGCGAAAAGTCGCATGAACCATGACCGCATGCTGTGGGTAGTTGGCGCTAGTACATTCGCCAACAAGTATCCCCAAGTTCCGCGCCTATGTACGCGGAACCGGTAGTCCATGACGATTCCTCCGTATTGGTTCTTTGAACCAATACGCCCATGGTGAATCATATGTCGGCACCAGTGCTCGACATCGAGGGCATGGTCGGGGCCTGGCTGAGGCAGGCCAGCGCCTCGTGTAGGCTTGTCCGGCCTATATTCGAATGCCCTCCCAGGCCGCCTAATTGGCGCGGCCTGCCAAATGGGTGACCGTGTATCGAACGGTCGGTTGACGCTTCTAAATTCATCCATGGCTGCTCGAGCCATGGATCGGTCGCGCAAATGGGGCGCTACCGAAAGGGAGACTCGCCGGAACTCCCTAAAGAGCATAAAGGCCTCTGCCCGCTCTTCATCCGTCACGCCGGGGCGCCGATCGTTGATCAGTGCATACAACTGATCAACTTCACGAGGGTTCATTGGGAACCCGCGTGGTGCGACGGCATATAGCCGTCCCGATGGGGGACGAGAATTGTGTCCCGTCCCCAACTCGCTTTCGGACACTCGCGCTGCGGTGCCTAGTGCGTAGGCACGATTCTGGGCGGACGATACATATATCGTCCGCACTAGCATATCCCAAAAGCGGTTGTCCCTCTCGTGGCGGTCGTTGATGAAGACCACCCCGAGCTCGTCAGGGATCCGCCCCGGCATCTCCTTCTCAGCTTTGCGAGCCATATTCTCGCGATGCTGCTTTTGCCCGGCAGCCTTCTTCTTGCTGACAGGCTTGTCGTCGTCAGACGACTCGCCCCAGTCCGATTCATCCATAGCCTCGGCATATGGATCCGATGCCTTCTGTTTGCCTTTGGAGGGCGGCGTTGGGGGCTGCACCATCGTACTAGGTGGTGCAGGGGCTGGCGCTGGCAACGTATATTTGCCAACAGGTTCCTTCTTCTGAGAACCTCGTTCTGGGTTCCGCACCCGGCTTTCTCCCGGGGGCGGTAACGCTCCGGATAGGTTTTGCGGCTTTGCTTCCGCTGACGTCGACGATGTCGACGCCGTGCGCTCGATTTCTCGAGCAGGTAAGGGGCGCACTTCGCGCGTCCCTTGATCCTCTCGGCGCTCTTCCCGTTGAGAACCATAATCAAGTGGGCGTTCGTCACGCCACACTTCCTGGTCGGGGTGGCGGTTGTACCGCCGATTCTCCTGTTCCAGGCGTCGTTCCGGACGCCTGGGCTCGCTCCTCTCTTGTCGTCGCGGCTCGTATGAGGTGCGTTCTTCTCGACGCACCTCCATTTGCTGCCTTTTTATGGGTCGGGACGATGGTCCCTCCCCGCGATCCGGCGATGCTACTGCCGGCCGTTTTCTTGCCAGGCTGAGTTGCTCAGCCATGGCCGCTTCTCTCGCTTTCACGCGTCTCAAATCCGCGCAAACTCCATCGTATGCATCAAGCAGCTGGGTTATAACCAGCTGCGCCATTCCATCGTCCAAGAAATCACAAAATTCGCGGTGAATACCCGCGTCTTCCAATCGATCCAAGAGAGAAGAAAGGAGACCATCGTCTGCGAATGGTCTCCTCGAACTTGACGCAGGCGATACTCTACGATCGTCTGCCATCCTCCGCGAACTCGACGCCGACGACGCTTTGTCGTCTGCATTCGGTGCAACATGTTGCCGCACCGGTTCGCCGCGCACCACTTGCGCCGGCGGGACATTTGCTTGCAGACGACTTTGGTCGTCTACCTCCATCTTCTCCGATTCGTTGTACCGCGTATTGTGCGGTACAGGCTGCATGGGCATTTGGGGGTACCACGTCGGTTGCGGGTACCCCATGAAACCCGCCATTGATGGCATCTGTTGGAATGCCAGCCCTGGCGGGTAAAAACCACCCATAGGTGGTTGTTGCCCTTGGTGGTGCGGTTGGCTCATATGGCCAACCGTCGGAAATGTTTGTTGCCCCTGATGGGGCGGTTGGCTCATATGGCCAACCGGAGGATATTGATATAATTGGGGCTGCGAGCCCATGTAAGTTGGGGGCAGGGGCGCATTTTCCGCGCGCCCCTGCGCTCCCTCCCCACTTGAACTCGGCCCCGGGTTCAAATTTTGCTGGTCGGTGCGGCTGTCGCCGCCCCGAATCGCGTCGTTGCTGGAGGTTGGTACTTGGCTGGGGTACATGTTGGTTTGTGTTGAGCGGGTTGAACATCGGTTGCGCGTCTAGCGCCAAACATATTTAACCTTCTGTCATAACTTTTGATGGTTATGTAATTTTCCTGATCGCCGTGGTCACATGACCGCGCCACATTCTAGGTTCGTCGCGGTAATCTCGACGCGCTCTTCACCCCTTGTAGTTCCAAGTAGCGATCCAGTGCCGCTAACTTGTTACAATTGGTGTGCGGTTCCCAGGTGGTGTCTCCCAGACTCCACCTAACCTGATATTCCACAGTATTATTTTGGGTCCATCTATGGCCCAAAATGTCTTCTACAAACCATTCGTGATTATCCGGCGCCCCAAAATCGTAGGGCTCCGGATGAGTTCTATTAGGGAACATTGTATCATTCGTTGCGTAGTATGGGCGCAACATCGATATATGAAATGTTGGATGTATCCGGCGCTCCATGAGTGCCGTAGGTAATTCCAACGTGTAGTTCGACGTGTCTGGCATGGCCTTCAGCACTTTGTAGGGCCCGACGAATTTCGGGCACAATTTACGGGCGCGTCCCTTGGGGAGGTTCAAGTTCTTGGTGGATAAATACACCAAGTCTCCCCCCTTTATTTCTGGACCAGCGGATCGGCGCCTGTTTGCCTCGCGCGTTTGAAATACGCGCGCTTCGATTATAGCGTCATGCGCCTCCGCTATATTCTGCAATGCGCGTTCCGCATACTCTCGAATTCCCTTCGGTATTACGCTGTCTGAGCGTATCTCTTTCAACATGGACGGCATGTATCCACTGTTCAGCTCAAATGGAGCGAACTTGGTAGTAGCCGATACGCTCGCATTTATCGCGAACTCAGCCATGGGTATACAATCTACCCAATCCTTTTGGTCATGCCTCACAACGGCACGAAATATCTGGCCAATACTACGATTGGCTCGCTCCGTTTGTCCATCCGTCTGAGGATGGAAAGATGTCGACATTAGGAGCTTAGCTCCTAATAACTTATGTAGTTCGCGCCACCAGCGTGAAGTAAACTTAGAGTCTCGATCGCTTACGATCGAGCTTGGCAGGCCATGTAGCCTGACGATCTCCCGTAAGTATACCCATGATAATTGGGCTGCTGTCATCGTCGTATGTATGGGTATCATATGCACCATACTCGTCATACGACAAATTACTACCCATAGGTAATTATATCCCTTTGATTCTGGAAATGGACCGATAAAGTCCATTCCGATAGAATCCCAAGGCTTAGTTGGTACTGGCAGGGAGTGTAGTTTCCCTGACGGTTTTTGATTCGACGTCTTGATCTGCTGGCAGTACTCGCACGTCTTACAAAACGTACGCACGGTCGTGGCTAGTGATGGCCACCAATACCATCGTCGGATATATTCAGTAGTCCGTTCGGCACCGAAATGGCCCATAGTTTTATGGGCTTGCTCAATAATTGTGGTGATGAGCTCGGGTTCTCGCGGTATACATAGAACGCTATCATTTATAGCGTTCGTGGTCCAAATGAGATTGTCTTTCGTGGTGAACGTACGAAAGTCCATGGGGTTAGCGAGAATAACTGAAAAAAGTTTATCCTTTGGGTATCCAAGGATAACGTCGTGACGGATCTTTTCATCCGTTTTGTCTGGGGGAGGAGAAACTGTGTCCCTCCCGAGGACAATATCTCCGACCGTACGTTCCCGTTCGGTTGGACTCATGCTTTTCTGAGGGTGTGACGATGTTCCGGATGCGGTACTTGGTGCCGCAGCCTCCATTATCTGAGCCTCGACATCTCGATCCTCCTGGCGTTCTTGAAGACGCTTGCTTCGACGTAGTTCTACGTCTTTCATCGCTCGAATCTCAACTACTTTTTCCACGATTTCATGGTATCGTGGTACTGGTAGATCTTCACCAGTAGGATCGATTCTAGCATCAGCAGCTACGAAGTCGTGGACGTCGTAACGATCTTGATGGTTATCGCTCTCGAAGTATCGCGATAGACAGTCGGCGACTTTGTTCAGTTCGCCTTTCACATAGGTTATGTCGAAGTTAAATCGCGACATGTATTCCATCCATCGACGCTGCCTAGGTGATAAATTCACCTGGGTCTTAAAGAATTCGAGGGCTTTATGGTCGGTAATGATGTGGATTTTATAGCCCACAAGTTTATCCTCCCACTTAAGTAACGCTTCGAGAATAGCTAAGGTCTCGAGTTCATGCACAGCATAATTCTGCTGTGCATTAGTGAATTTTTTGGACATGAATCCAGCCGGCTGGGCTTGGATCCATGTAGGTCCTTGTCCATACATCGCACCGACGCCTGACTTGGAGGCGTCACAGATAATCCAAATTGGTTCGCCTGTCTTCGGTTGAATCGGCCGAATAATTGGCGTTGTGCAGCATATATGCTTTATCATTTCAAAGCATCGCTGATGAATTGGTCTCCAATAAAATGGCGACCCATTCTCGGTCATCGCCATTAGTGGACCAGTGTATGCAGATATATCTGGGAGAAATTGTCCCAGATAGTTAACAAGTCCAACGAATCGTTGGATATCGTTGTAATTCCGTGGTATCCTCCAGTCACGGATCCGTGCCAGTTTGTCGGCGTCAGGGTGAATTCCTTGGTCGTCAATAATATGACCAAGGCAATCAACGCGATCCGAATACAATTCGCATTTCTTCCATTTAAGGTAGAGTGATTGTTCGCGTAATCGTTCGAACACAACTCGCAAGTGGTCTTCATGTTCCTCAATAGAGTTCGAGAATATGAATATATCGTCCAAGTATACATGCATGAACTTCCCAATGACGTCCCGAAAGATGGACGTCATTAATCGTTGAAATGTCGCGGGAGCATTACAGTCCCCGATTTGCATGATGTTACTGATGTATGTTCCCGCTATCGTTGCGAAGGCGGTTTTATGTACATCTTTTTCAAGGATGCGTACTTGTTCATACGCATCCGTTAAGTCAATTTTGGACCGTATTTTTCCCCTAGCGACATCTTCGCGAATAACTTCCTGGTCTGGCAAGGGCGTCACGTCCTTGATCGTGTTATCGTTACGCTGGCGTGCGTCCAAGGGTGTTCTCAGGGAGCCGTCTTTTTTCGGGATACATAGCAGCGGCGCTGCTTGCTTCACCGAACGAGGCTCCCACCATTTAGAATCCGTATACCGATTGACCTTCGCGTAGAATTCCTCGCGAAGGGACATTGGGCACCTCGGCGCGTGGTACTGGTACTGTTTCTCATCGTCGACGAGAGTAATCTCGTGATTGACTTCCCGCCAGGGTGGTAGCTGTTGTTTCGTACCACCCACCATATCTTCGAATTCGTCATGCCATTGCTGGCGAAGTCGTGGATAATCTTCCGCGGTAAGGCCTCCATTGGGTGCCTCACCTTTTCCGTTCACCATTCTTGCAGCGCGAATGTGCGCTGTGTCTTTATTGCTAGGTTTAACATCAAACCTAGCTCGTAGTTTTACGAGAGCAAAGTCACTCTCATCCTTCACTGGTAACCGATACAACGGCCGTTTAGCCCGTTGTATATTCACCGGAAAATTCATTTCCGTTGGCTCCGATACTTCCTCAGGCCGTGGATTTCGGTACGCTTGTCCTCGCGTGCCTACATTTCTTCCTTCGTGAGCCCGCATTGACGCTATTACTGCGTTCCATTCTTGCGGCATCCGTGGGTCGAACATCCACTCATATTGTGGATGTGGATTTGGTCTATCCCAAAATGATCGATTACTCGTATTCGTATACGGCTCTGATTCCGTATCCTTGTCGGCCCCGCTCGTCTTACGCGCTTCATTATCGCGCTGATGTTCTTCGCCTGGCTCGTCAACCTGTGCTCGTTCGTTCGAAGGCTCGTTTTGTGCCTTCTGCTGTCGTCGTTGGAGTTTTCTCTTCTTCGGAGGTGGCTTATCCCCCTCCTTAAGAGTTTCTTGAAACTCTTCCTCGGATAATAAAAGTGCTGGATGATCCTTCGGTAGGCTGTTTATCGGCCTACCCTCATTATCAGGATCATCGTCATCTTCTACTGTTACTTTTAGTCATTCTCTTCGTTTCTCCAATGACCGATGGCGTCTAGCTCGGCCATCGGTATCCTCCATTTTTACCTTAGTCGCTGGTATAGCGACTCCATTGACGACCACTTCGTCACGGTTAAAGTCCAGCACGACGTTATTTGCGCGCATAAACGGCGTGCCTATAATCACGTCGTATCGATCAAAGTTAGCAAGGTCCATGTAAACCTTGCCTTTAAACCCTGGCAGAGCGGCTTCCACCGTCGTACCAAAGTTTACTGTGGCCCTACTTCCTTTAGTCCCGAGCTGGAGGATTAATGGATCCTCCAGCGGAAATACTCGAATATCGGCCACTTGAGCGAATGACGGCGTAAGTCCGGTAGTTGTACTCCCGGAATCCCAAAGGGTCCAAGCCTCATGTCCACCTACGTTAATGTAGGTGACAAGGCACTCCTTGTCCTTTATCGGAACTACGGGACGAGCAATTTTGTCCCTCCCCGTCCGCACTTTAACTTTGCGAACTGGTGGTTTATCATTGCGTTCTTCTGACGCAATTACTTCTGTCATTGCAAACATACGCTCGGTCTCATCGTCCCGAGCATAGTATTCATTTTCGTAGACCTCCATGTCTACGAACTCATCGCCTTCGTCTTCATTGTCCGCCTCTGTATCAGGGCGTCCATTGTCTCGTCCGTCCGGGTCCTCAGGAGACGTGTCTTCATCGTCCGCCTCACTTGCCGCGTCATGTGCCGCTGTACGTGCGGCCCTTAGGAACGCTCGCTGTTTCTTGGGCTGTTTGCAATCTTTTGCAAAATGCCCTAGTTTTCCACAATTAAAGCACACTTCCCCCGGAGGATGGTTGTGATGATCGTGGTTTTTAGGTTGATCGTAACGCGGACGATCTCCTGTCTTCATCGCTGGTTTTTCGACGTGGGGCTTTTGCTCTCCACGTCCAGGTTGATCCTGATACGCTGGCTTGACATATGGCTTTTCATTTACTGCGCCATACACCCGTCGAGGCCTGTTGAAAGTATTGTGTGGAGCGTTTACTCGCCCCCCATCTGGTTTCCGCATTTGGCTCGGTTGACTTCGCTGAGCGGTTATGGTCCGCTCAAAGTAATCAGCCGTTTTCTGGGTGGCTTGAAGTGCTAGGCCCACCGCTAGGAACTCTTGGGCTGTATTGATTTCGGGTGATAGCCCGTCATCGAATAATGCCTTCCGCATATCGCGCGGAAGTGTTTTGAGAAATTTCTCCAGGAACGTCCAATCATCCGTTCTTGCTGCCATGTTCATAGCATGATCCACAAGGTCGTCATACAGACCTTGTATGCCTTTGCTCGCCGAATAGGTAACGGCGTTAAAGTCGTTACGAGCATCCTGCATGGTTGAAGGCAGCACGAACCGATCGTACAGCCCTAGTATGACGTCTTCAAACGTCCAGGACTGCTTTTCGCGGTTCACATGGATAACATGGCGATTGTACCATTTCCGAGCTTCACCATCAAGGAACTCAGATGTTATCAGAACGCGCTCTTGGTCGCGTTCTGCTCCTCCAAACTGGCTCACGGCTAGCATCACGACAAGGCTGGCTAGCCATTCTTCCAATTCGCCAAACTTGGCGCTTCCACTATAAGTTCCTACGGACTTTGCGTCCGCACGGCGAGATTTCATACCATCAGGGAGCGATAGGCGTACAGCCAGTCGCTCGTGTATCAGTTGATGCAACCGTTCGTGCATCTTAGTTTTATGCTGCTCTCCAGCAGCATATATTCCGTCCGCAATTGATTGACTCCTGCGAATCGGGTCAGGCATTGAGTAGCCTCGACTTTGAAATCGAGGCTGAGCGTGTGAAGTGGGTTCACTTATACGAACCCGCATGTCTTGACGGCCGTTAGCCGTCGCCGTCGTATTATGTTTTCCGACGGCCCCATTTCCCAGTCCACCATCCGAACCTTGAGTTTGCGAGGCCCATTGCCTCGCCATCTCATCTACGGGCATATGTCCTTCGAAGACGACTCCTTGATCATCATAATTCGTGAACTTGCTCCGTGATAAATCAGCGTTTCTCAAACGCTGATATGCGACTCGGTTGTTCCAATCTTTCGCTAATGGAACACGGCCATCCTTCGCATCCATAGGTACTTGAATAGCTGGCGCGCTTTCGTCGCCAGCTGCTTGCGTGGTTGTATACTTACGTTCCGTGGGTGGGTCTAACGTAGACTCACTAACAGGGGCCCATTTGGATCCCTGTGGTTGCGCAAGATGCTCTTCACGAGTCATTCTCTCGCGCTTCGCTGCCGCAGACCGACGACGATAATCGTCGTCAGATTCTCCTAACTGTCGCGCTTGATGCAGCGCCGATACTGCCATGGCAGCCTCATCAAGAGGCTGGTTCGATCCGGCAGCCACTGCTTGAGGAGTGAAGAGGTCATCCCAACGACCTTTCCCTTTGTTTAACGAGGCTTTCTTAGGTACAGGCGTCCCAGCGATCGAGCTGACTGCTGAATTCGAAGTTCCCTTAGGGTACTTCTTCCTGTATTCCGTAACTACTACGGACAGCGCTTCCAAGTATCGGTCGGCATATGCTTGTGCGACCATTTCTCCAACGGATTGTGCTCCGGTAGATCGCAGAACGAGCCTATCCGCTCGTTCCTCCAGTCGCCTTCGCCGATGCTCGCTAACCACATCGGTGGTGTCCCAGAATTGCTTCACTTGAAGCGCAAGCAGTTCCCTTTCGCTGGCCTCTTCTTCATTAGCCTCGGGGTCGGACAAGTCGTCTTCGTCCGACTCCATCTTGATTATGCTCAGGGTGGACGCCCCGAACGCTCTATTTGACAGACGGCTGTCTGGCCATCTGCTTCCCGCCGTGGGGCCAGGTCGATGTGACCTGGCCAATTCGTCGGCCAAGCTCCCAGGCACATTGGTGCTTGCTATTGGCCAAAGTTCCTCCGATTCTACTCCTAGTGTATTCTGCGCTGGTGAACTTTGTCCACCAGCGACTGATCCAACTTCCACTGGTTGCAGTGGAAGTTGTGATGGAGGATGCGCTGTAAGCGCATCCTCGAGGACCGGAGTTCGGCTCTTTCCGGATGTGGGAGTTGTTGTCATCGGGTCTTGGTCTCGTTGGTTCTTTTTGATGATGGGTGTTCTAAATGGAATGTGGGTCTGCGTAACGTCGTGGGTACGCAGCAATAGAAAGCAAGGTAGCTTAAAAAAATGTAACGGGGTTACAGAATTTGGGGACCTTGGTGTTCACACTAGACGTAAGCTTGACAAGTCTGTCGATTGCTACGTATAGGTGTACAAGGTTGTTTATACTTAATTAATGTAATGAATTAAATAGGCAACACCAGAAGGTGTTGCCAAACAATAGCGTAATCGTCTCGATAAGATACGATTAGATAACCAAGATTAGATAAGATAGTGTGCGTCCTTACAGTCTCTGTGGTCCAAGAAGGTGGATAAGGTGACATAAGTACTGAAAGCCTGTCATTGATTAGGCTCACTGGGTTGCGGTCCCACAGGTTAACAGGACCATGGTGTATTCTCGGGAACGTGAGGAGATACAGGACGAGTTTACGGTACGATGATCTAGTTCTAGATTAAGGTTCAATGTCCATACATGGTACGTGTCAGTTGATAAGATAAGGTTTGAAGGTCACGTGAAAGTTAAGAGTCCGCGCGCGTACTTAAGACTGGGGCGCCAGGCTTACAAGTACCGGGCGGTAGATGGAACTTCACAAGGCACGGAGGTCAACACACGTCTGCGGAAGATCACTTGGAGAAGTATTTCCTCTACTCGGGGTATTCGGGAGTAAGATTGCTTCTAGAGAGACCGTGCTTTACAAGGTCCATTGGACTTCCGCGACTTCGGTATCAGGTCAGTTGCCCTGCCTCTGTGGAAGACTTCCGTCTCCACGAATAGGAACTGGGTCCTAGTCTGGTCGGTATCTGTCTAGAATTCCCTGCATATGCAATTGAGCAAACTTGGAAAGTGTTACTGTGCTTTGACCCTCACCTTCGGCCCATGTCTGGGGCCGTACTTATGAAATTGCCGCCGATGCTTGTGGTAGATACCATAGAGTATCTCACACCGACATATCGCTGTAGATCTATCCAGGAATCATAATCGTTGACAGGACATGCGTGCAGACTTGGTAGGTTTCTGGAAGCAACGGATAAATTTCAATGTCAACATGATGTCGAGCATTTGGGGTCGTTGTCTACCAACGGCACCCCAGAACGCCTTGACATTAGCGAAGGCTGGATATAAGGCACCCAGAGCAGGCGAAACTGGGAAAGCGAGCACTCATGTCAGGCAGAGGCTCCCCAGGCCTGACATTTGGGAAACGAAGCACCAAAGACCACGGACACATCTTGTGACCACTGGGCAGAAATCCATGATGATTGTCTCAGTAAAAGATACATGGCCTGTTTGCCAGAATAATAACACAGCCCAGCGGCAAGATGGGTCAGAGAATAGCGGAGATGGTGGCAAAACCAAAAGGGTCCACGTGCTGTGCATTTGACTTTGGCCATCTTGTTTTCTTGCTCTCAACTGATGTCAACGTATGGCACAACTCGCCATGTCCCAGGCCCAGCCGGAGCTGCTTCGACCAAGGAGCGCGTCACTGACTACCACACCACTCTATTCCGCCGCCTGACCTGGGAAGGCACTGTTCCGTTAGAAATTCGCGTTGACCCTAAGGAGCTTCCTGCAAACTCAGATCGTGGTCTCGAATGCTACTATGTTCAAGCTCCTCGTGTTAGCTATCTCCCGCTCTTGATGCCAGAAATCCGCCGGTTTTTGATGGATGTGGTCTTTGACGAAGCTGCCGCCAGAGTTCTCAAGGAGGAGGACTGGTGGTTCGAGAGTGCCGAGGGAGCGTTACTGAAATGGTGAGGTTTTATTTATGTTGAGTTTTTCATGCGTACGATTCTTATGAAGTCCTACGATAGGCATTGGCCAATTGGGTTAATTTACGACAGCCACAGCATATCGACGTCCATTCGGCCTTCGTCGTCTCAATTACATCCTACACCCTCTCCGATGCGCCTTGTGCTCCATCTTGCGTCTCCTCCGACAGAAAAGCTTCTGCAGTCTCCCAGTACGGAAGCATGCAAGCTGGCGTTCATGGGTCAATTGAAGGAGGCAGACTTCATACGTTGGGGAAACACGAAACGGATGACAGGTTTAAGAAAGGCGGATCAAGATGGGATATGGGAGGGGATTAGAGATCGTACGTTGTGCCGCCTTCTCCCTTCCCGACTTCATTCAGCTGTGTTGCCCTCAGATAATTTCGATCATTACTGGCGCGTCGCGTCAAAGGTCACACCGACCGCCGGATCTGCTCGTCCTCAATCACCCGTGCCATCGGCCTCAGTTTCCTTGCACAATCGTCCCCCTTCTGCAGATCCTGCAGGGCCGGCTGAACGAGATGGTGCATACAATGTCCGCAGCGTACCAGTGAGAATATATCTTCCGGATGGGCCAGTTCTTCAAGATTTAGTGCCGCCACTATTGGAAGACGGTAAGCATCGCGTCTTCGTAGTGACTCTGAGTCCTTTTGGGCTCTTATTCACGAAGATCTCGCTTCATATGTAAATTTTGGACTGACAAACACTTTCAGGATCCCCAAATACCCTCGCACACTTCCTTACCGCCCATATACCTCTCCTTTTCCCACCACGCTCTTGCCCATCGACGCCAACCCATGACAATCTCAACAACCCTGAAACCCACGATCCTGAATTAGCTTATGCCCTGATTCAGGGCGTGCGGTCGCCTTCAGAAGCCGAGATGGCCTGGCTTGGTGCCTGCATGGCAGGTGCAGACGGTTGGCTTAATATTTGTATTGGGATTGTTAACTAGAGGAAGTCGAATATATCCTGTCTTTGCTAAACTATATTGATTATGTTGTTTTAATAAAAATCTCCGTCTGCTGCACTCAAGATAAAGGAGTCCAGTCCACGACTTTTAGTATACATGCAGCAAGGCCGTGATCCAAAATACACCGCACTAGTATCCAAGTACAACACTAAAACGAATATAATGACAATAAATAGACCTGGGATGCGGATTCAAAATACACTGAAGCAGGTGCACAGCACGAATATATATCACCAATTCACAGTGTACCAAGCTGATCCAGCCACAGGTCAGACAAAAGCTTTACATTGGAGTTGGAGGGACGTACGCGACTTCGCACCAATCTTCGAGCGTTCTGAATCCGCTTTACCAGGATGCTCCTTGTCCAGCTCATACATTTCAAAATCAGGCTGTTCGAGTAGCGCGTCGGCTTGAAGCCTCGGCCGCGCTGCGAACGGTGACTGAGTCCTAGGGTCAGGCACATCGTGTTCCATTTCGTCCTGCAACTCATCCAGCAATCCTGCGCGCTTCATGCGCAGAAGGGACCGATTCAAAATCATTGTTGTCATGGACCAGACAAGGCTAAACGAGAAGTCAGCGTTCCGATCCACACCAACTAAGAAAGCTGGCTTACAACACCGCCAGCAGGACCAATTCGGGACGAAATGTCGTTGATAGTCCAAGATTTACCATGCGAAGAATAGTCAAGGCCTAAAAACGTTGCAAATTCAGCTCTCGAGACGACAAGTTATTTGATTACTTACCACAAAAAAGGTCAGACCGTCGCGGTGGAGAGCGCGAGTGAGAGGAAGTTGAGCGTCCCGTGGGCGCGAAAATGCGTTCCATGCGGTGGAAGTCAGGACAAAAATCTCAAAAAGAGCCTGATGTGCACGATGAAAGACGTCATGGAAGGAGACAAGGAGCATAATAAATATTTACACACCGGTGACGACCAGACTGCCACCAACAACGGAGATGTCCTCGACACTACACACATTGACAGGATTGGGGAAAACGAGATATCACCTATTCAAAAATAAAAAGCAAGCATGAGGACAAGCAAGCGCTATCAGAAAATATGGTGAATCTACCCCAGAGCCGCGAAAGCGCCAAACTCATCAATGTGAAGGTAGCGCCAAAGCTAATGAGGAATCCACCAGCCATAAAAGCTGTAACGGTCTACCAACAGAGTTTATTAATTGTGAGCTACTGCCAGAAGTAAATAGAGACTGACCCGATTTCCGTCCCATAACCTGACGATGTGCAAGAGAACAAGGACATTGGCCATGCCAACTGAAACTACCGACATGATCGCTACAGCACCAATTACGTATCGGCACCTTGGTTCAAAGTCAATCGCCTTGAGATGATAGAAAATGATTCGATATACTCCTGAAACGGTCACAGCCATAAGCTATCGGTCATGGTTGACAAACGAAAACGTACTTGGTCAGTCAGATGAGAGACTGAATATCCATTCATCTCTAGAGAACAGCGATCAATCGTGGCTCATTTTCCATGATCTACACACCAACTTACCATACGCGATAAGAAGCAGGGCTGCGAGTACAAGGTACCGATTCAGAAGGAAAACATATTTTGAAAAAGACGGCGGCGCCCGCCAAATCAAAGTGATTTCTGGGGTCAGTGTACAGGATCAGAATCACGAGGACGTAGGAAGTGCAATGCGAGTTGCTCACCAGGCGAAAGTGTCAGGATGTGATCGTAAATAAGAATGACAAGTCCCGCAGCTTGAAATTGGAAGATATGTCATACGCTCAAGACAGGGGATTGGCTAACTCACCGCTTAAGTACCGCGTTATCGTGGAGTAGTAAAGGAGGTCAACTATGCGCTGGAGAGCCTCTGGTGGCAGTGGCGGGGAAGCCATCACGATATGTGGAGGGGAAAGCTGCAAGAGCGACCGGAAGTGAGGTACCCATATTTAACGAGAGACGTTCATCCATCCATCAAGGGCTCAGATCACCAGCAATAAGTAGTACAGGAGTTTCGTTCCTCCTATGATAATTTGAAATGACTTCCATCAATGGAAGCAGGAACGCTGGAAGATGATTGCGAGCCCAGCACACGAGACCAACAGAGCTACACGATCGGCATTACTTGGTGGAGTTGTTATCGTAGAGATATACGCATAGATCCTTCAGAAAAAAGATGCCTTCTTGCCACGACAGGTTGAGGTGGAACTTCAGTGTAGGCTTCAAGCAATTTTTAAGAAGCGTCGAACGCAAGTTCACTCGTCTAGTGGCCACGTGAACGGGATTATCTTAAAGATCAGCAGACATCGAGATCGTGAATCGGTTACTACCAAGGTCTAAGATCGGAGTCGTGGAAGCTCGTTTATGCTCCCTTGGGCCTGGAAATACGAGGCCAATACGGGCCCCTCGCAACGAAGCAAACAAGCATATAACAGGTTGTTAGCTGCGACAACGCGGCAGGGCCACCTGTTTGGTGGATATGTCCATGCAGCTTAAACCGTATGGAAATCGAGGTTATAAGGCTAATGACAACTGAGCCGAACCCATGGCTATTTAAAGAAGTGAATAGACAAGGCGCGCCACCTGCCATGCGCAATGCACATCAGATTTCGCTATGGTAAAAAGATCAAGAGCAGTCAAGTTCGCAAGTAGATCATGATATACATGCATTCGAATCTATTCGAATCCCATTGTCAATCATCGAACTTGACGAGCTGTTCGCCTTCACCCCTCTCGATATTCACAAGCCTCTTTGATACGCACCTAGATAAGATGCGCGTTAATAGACAAGACGCGCCACGGCCCACCTGCCACGCGCAATGCACATCAGATCTCGCATTGGTAAAAGATCAAGAGCAGCCAAGTTCGCAAGTAGATCATGATATACATGCATTCGAATCCTATTATCAAACATCGAACTTGACGATCTGTTCGCCTCCACCCCTCTCGATTTTCACAAGCCTCTTCGCTACACACCCATATAAGATTCGCGTTGTGCCCTGGGCCACAGCTCCCACACTGCCGCCGGTACTAGCTTTCGCAGCCAGCAATTCCTTGGCCTTGTTCAAGGGGAGCGAGAAGTGAGGAGGGCTGGATAACAACGAAAGGAGTAGATAAGCGGTTAAAATTTGTTGAGAAGTAGGTGGAGCAGGCAATCCGGCCGATGCCGAGGAGACGCTTGACGCCGATGGTGAAGCAAGTGGAGGAGGTGATGCAGATAAATATTGGAGATGTGCACTGTCAAGGGCGAAGTATTATTAACAGTTCAAACAGATATCATAGAAGCAATGTACATGATCTCTTTAGCCCGAGGAGGTTTACTGCCGATCCCACGCGCGGGGGTGTCGGGGGGATGGCCGGGCATCATCATGGCACCAATGGTAGTCCATATCCGGGCCTGTGAAATGCATAAACGAACCGTGAAAGATGCAGACCAGGAAGAAATTCTCGCCGTGATGCGTTCAACTTCACTATTCACTCTCACTTTAGCTTGAGTCGCGCTTGGTGTATCTGATGGAGTAGACAAAGAAGTCTCTGGAACGGATTCTTCTGCTTGCGGCATTGGAAGGGAAGGTCGGGGCTCCGGTGTCTCTGGTGCCGCATGTGGATTTCGAAGGACAACTGTATGTTCTTCCTCGCCTCCATCGCCTCCAGATTGTTCGTCTTCCGCTTCCTGGTCTCCTTCCATCGCCTTCTCTTCGTTGAAATTGAGCGGTATCGTAGGTGTGCGTATAGAGGAATCGTCGGCGGCTGTAAGGGGTGATACGGTGCCAGTTTTTGAAGGCAATATTGGGCTCGAGAATGAATTTGTCGTGATGTCACCGAGATCAACTTGTTCGTCCATCAGATTATCTGTAAAACGAAGGGTTCGCGCTGCTGCAGCTGGCGTGTTCCAGATACTGTCTTCCTGTGGCGATAACGGAGGGGCCTTTGGTTTCGGCTTTGAGCGCACTTGGGCTGGCCTTTTCCCAGGCAGGGCATGCGATGCAGACATGGCATTCTTCTTCTGTTGTCTTACAAATGAAGCGGCGATACCTTGGCGGAAAAACAATGACATACGCGTTCACTGAGCTCAGCAAATCGCGCCTGGAGATTTCGGAGACGTTTTTCTTCGTCGTCAATCAAAGATTTTAAGGAAGGACCTTCGACAGATTGAGCCTGAAATCAATCGTCGCAAGTCGAGCGAGAATAGGACAAACAGACTGACTTGTTGGAGTGTCTCGGTGAGAGTTTGAACGTTTTCGCGTACGAGGGACAATCGCTCCAGAATGACCGCAGCTTGGGAGTGGGCACGCGGCATGGGTCTGATTGCATAGCTGTCGACGTCATGATGAAAGACGCGTAAACTTTGTTTCAGAGGTGAAGACATACTAGCGATCGATGCACTTGAGCGCAGCCTCTACGTATATCTCTGGCTCAGGTTCCTTTGCTTTCGGGGCATCGTCGCGTCGAGACGAAGGCTTTCGCAGCGGGGTCGCGCCGGTAAACTCAGCTCGGCTAATTTCAGGAGTGGGGGCAGCGTGAGACTGAAGTGAGAAAAGACCAAGCTCGGAAGGGTCAATATCGCGGATGAGATCGCCGAGATGGGCAGTGAGGACGGCGCGAGTAAAGGGTCCGGCGACGGAGGCAGCGGTGTTGGCAGCGGTTGAGCGGATGGCGCGCGTGTTGCGCGACAAACGGTCGATCTGGTCAGAGAGTGAAGCCATGATGTGACGGTTGTGACGCACAAAATTAAAGGGACAACTGGTGTCACGCTCGCCAGTGTCAAGCATCAGTTTGATGAAGCAGCAGCGAGCTCAACCATAGTTGCCTACAAATCGCCAAAGTCTGTCTAAACCCACCATCTTACCCAAATATCCTTGATATCTAGGTCCATTCTGCCCTCCTTTACGGCCGAGAACTGCTCACATACCCCAGTCCGAACCCATGTGGGAGCCGTTACCGCTTATTGTATATGGCTACGCTACTCATCCTCTAACGCCCTCTCGCCGCGACACACGGATATCCAGTCGTAATCGCCTTTCTACCGTGACCGAAGCCTCCACCGATGACAACCTCGTTCATCGCGATGTCGTTTCCCTGGAGGTTGGCGACGAAGTCTACGCGTTCGAAAAGTATACCCCCAGGAGTAAAGAACCCGTCGAAGGCGTTTGGTACAGAGGGTGCGTCACCAAATTTATCTACAACACACTTCTCATGTCACTTCTTGCAGTTATGTCGTCTGCACAACCCGTCGACCGCCTGTAACATGGGCCTTGCACGACCCTTCATCCTCTACATCCATCAAAACTCCCGCCAAAGTCGAGGAACCACAGCAAGTTTTTATCGGAATATTCCCCGCGTCCCACATCTTCATTCGCGACCAGCTCTCTGACGCCGAAGGTCTTCTCCAAGATCTTGCCACAACTCTTGGCAGTCCACACAGTGGTTTAAATGGCCATGGAAACTCTCATGGGCATCCCAGCGTTGTTTCCGACGCTTTATCCTGGAGAAAAGGGGGATCAAGTATTGGCATGGATACCTTAAGGGAAGAAGACGAGGACACAGATATCTACGCCTCCAGGAAATCCTTCCGTTTAGGCCCCCCACCTGACCAAGCAAACTCCTCTCGAGCTGGACTGCCAGTATATCCAGCAAGCTTACGTTCGTCCTCGCCAGCCGAATCCCAGCTCATAAAACCGCTCCCTCCACGCCCATCACTCAAGTCTGGAGACGACACAGCTTCGGGGGCGGCGCAACCCATCATTGACGAGATTGCCTCTGCGCTACGCGAATGGCACACTCTGATGTTCACCTATCTTGCCCGGCGCGACTATAAGCTATTCCACATCGTCAGAGAACACATCGAGGCTCTCCATTTGGGTCGACGGCAGCTGCTTGCCCAAACTCTGAGTGCGGAGGAAACCGTGAATATGCGTCGTGAATGTGTCACCAGACTCGTTACCGGGAACCTTGTGCAAGGATTGGATGTCATTGTTCGCCATCCGACATGGGGCGCCCTGGTCAGCGTTGACGTTGAGGGAGATATCAATCCGCGAAGCTGGGTCAGTGCGGTCCGCATGTACGCCATGCAATCTTCGTTGGCATACTTGACCCTATCCTCCCATGAGGTGAGACCGTACACCCTTGGGCCGAGCACAGAGTATGTTCCTGTAGGCCCTTTACCGACACCCTCTCATTCTGCGTTCCCTGATCTCCCGAATCACGCGAGGACGCGCTCCCAAGGCTGCCTCGGTCCATCGCTACCCGCTAAGCCTGCGACCGCCAAGTTTTACCATGTTTACCTTGATGTTCGCGCCTTCGTTGCATCTCCATGCGCTCCTGGGGAGACCGCAGAGTTGTTTTTCTCCTTGTACAAGAAACAGGGAACTCAATTTGTCACGGAAGAGTTTTGTGCCGTTCTCAACCACAATGGGGTGTTGGCTCGAAATCCAAACGGCCGTATTCGCACGCTCTTCACGGATTTGGCACCATCCGATGTGGTGGACCCGATATACTTGGTGTGCCGGATTGTCCGGAATGGCGCACTGAAGCTCGGAAGCCACATCAGCTCCGGTGCTCCTCTAGATGGTGGGAGGAGAGGTTCGGAAGCCTCTGCTCGGCCTGAAAACCACTCCAACGCAACCATCACTTGGAACGACATGGAAGCTGATGTCAAGGGTACCGCGTCCAGCGACTTGCCTTCACAATCCCGACGACCGTTTGGTTGTGCTGTGTTAGAACTCACGCAATTAAGCAAAATGGCAGCAGAGCACTCAGATGTTTCGCCTCTCCGCGAGCACACGATGCCGATTTTCATCCCCACCAACGAAGTCTCCTTCTCAATGATTCACCAAAACATCATCAACAACAACGTGAAGGAGTATGACAAGTCTCCTCGGTGCGTTTGTCTTAGGGTTACCTCTCATGCCACTTGAACTCAACGACGATCGTTTTCAGGGCAGAAATGATGGCAGTTTCTGTCAAAGTGTTCCGTGGTAATTCAGAGACCACTGTCCGAGAGAATATGTCGCTGTTGCAAGACACTCCTCCCACGTTGCGCCTTGGCTTTCCCGATGTTGTCTTCCCTGGCGATGTTCGCAATGAGCTCTATATCAAGCTTTGGTGTGGCGATTTCACCTCATCACACACGTCCACCCCTCGGCTAAGCATGGTAAATCTGGCACGAGGCCAGATGGGGACGTCTTCGAACAACGTGCAAGTTACCGTCGAGGTGAGGGATCACCAAGGGACAACCATAGAGAATGTGATATCACAAGGCAGTGGGGAGCCGCTCATGACCCGGTTTCACTCCATGGTCTTCCAGCGCTGCAATGAGCCTACGTTCGGTGAATTGATCAAAATTCAGCTTCCCCTTGAGGGAAAGCCCCTATGGCACTTGTTTTTCACCTTCCGTAACCGCACTGGCCGAGAACGTTCCAATGGTAGAGTTGGACCCGAAGGAACAGACCGCCTCTTCGCTTTCGCTTTCCAACCCTTGTTTCCTGGCAACCATGCTTTTGTCGAGGACGGAAGCCGCATGCTTGTCATGTATCGCGCAGACAAGCTCGCCCAGATCTCATCCGATGTCTATCTGTCTGCTCCATCATGGCTCCCTTCAGGCCAGAAACCAGACCAGATTTCCGTACCTCCCGAAATGCAGCGCATGGCCCCACCTATGAGGGATACCTTGACCATCCGCTCCTCACTTTGTTCGACCAGGTTCACCCAAAACCCCGTCTTGCTCCATTTATTGAATTGGGAGAAACTGACCGATAAAGAAGTCCTTCCGACGATTCTGACGACGTTCACTTTTGTTGGGGAGGGGGAAATCGTCAAATTTCTGCGCGACATTTTCGACTCTCTTTTCGGGATCCTGGTGTCCCATAGTAACCAGTCCGGAGAGATAGACCACTTGGTTTTCAATGCTCTTGTGACCGTTCTGGGCATTGTTCAAGATCGGCGCTTCAGCAATTTCCAGCCCGTCCTGGACGTCTATATCGAGAAGCATTTTAACTGTGCTGCAGCGTCATCTCATATGATCCATTCCATGAATCGGCTCCTGCTCAATCCAACATCGACGGAGACAGCATCGCCTCTTCGTGCTGCGTTGAAGGTCTGGCACTATATATTCAAGTTTATTGCTCGATCGAGGGAACTTCAGAAGGTGAAGGAGATCGGTATGGGCGGGGGTGCGACAGCAGAACACCTCGAGACCACGTTCAAACGAGAATTGCGCTCCCACCTCTCTGAAGTCACGCGCATGATGTCCACTTCATCTCCACCATCGATCATCGGAACGCAGACAATTGCGCTCCAACATTTCACCTCCATCCTACCAGAGCTAGCCAAGATCTTCCCAACAGTTGAACTCGTCTCCATTGCTACCACTTTTGCCAATGCCGTGACTGTTGGGAAAGGAAAGATCTTGATCTGGAAGCTCATCATGTATCTTCAGATCGTGAAGAGCTTCTTATTCGATAATCCTCAGTCACGGCCTCTTTTGGTTGAGGCGGTGGTCATCTGGATCAAGCCTCATTTCGGTCGATATGATGAGTACGTTCACACTAATTCCAACGATAATGAAGCTGCTCGGGATGCCGCCCGAGTAAGCTGGCTGGAAAGTATTCGGCTTTGCGTCACAATTGTCGCCGTGATGTTGGATAAGCTGCAGGAGAACCTAGTGAATCCTGATGTTGTTGCTGATCGGCTGGCGTTGCGGGCAGAGCAAGATAATGTGGAGTATCTTCTATCCCTTTTACCCAGGTATGTTGTTCTTATATATGTTGCTTTCATAGAGAATGACCATCTTGTAGGTTATTGGATTCGTATCGGGAGTTTCTGAATCCTGTGTCACGCAAAGCCATTGAGAGGTCACCGACGACCTTGAAGGCTCCTATACCTGTGACTTTTCCCGAATCGTACCCGTTCTCCTTACTCGCTTATCTTCCTGATGCTCCTCGAGGACCCAACAACACACCGTTACCAGGAGAAGGCGATGCACTTTTTAACCCGGGATTGGGAGAAACTGCGATTGTTTTTCTCGTCCTTATTTTATCTTCGCCAACTAAGCACATCCTCGACTTCCTCGAAAACAGCCTGGAGATTGAAGGCCGTGACAGATTCGTGTCCCTTTTGTCCCACTTCTTCAACGTGGCTTCCTCTATATTGGAAAACGATGCATTCCCCAAATCGTGGCTCAATGTCAACATCCTTGCTCACAGGGTGTTGATAAAGATGATGCATCCTATCGCCACGATCATGGAAAAGGAGTTCATTCCACATCAGGAATCCGAATCTCAGTTTGACGCAAACCTGTGGAGAGAGTGCCTATCCATGTTGCTAAAACTTTTGTCCTCGGATAAGCTTGTGATCGAAGAGTTTAGTCCACAGGTAAAAGAAAATCTTATATCCAATCGATGATATACGAGCTAAGTTTTCTATCTAGAAACGTCGCGCGGTTTGGCGGCTCGCAGGAGACATCCGAGGAGAAGGTGCTTCAATACTCCTAACATTATGGCAAGCACTTGGTTGGGCTGAGCATGTGTCAAGCAACGGGGAACCCCCGATACGATATGGGGTGAGCAAACACACATTCTGGCGAGACAGGCATACATACTGATTTCGATCTAGGGCTATCAAGCTTACCTGCACTCGCTCGTCGGACACGTCGTTAACTTGTGTCTGAGCCATCACGATCAACTTCGGAACAACGCAGTCCAGATCCTTTACAGCATGATCGTCTCGGAATACCACCAATCGGAGCATTTTGACGAGATTGAGAACGAACTGGTGACGCGGTTGGACTCTTTGTTCATGTCGGACAGCAAGGGCGATGATATCTCGCGAGCCTTTTTCATTGGACAGCTTCGTCATCTTTTCGAGACCTCCGATGTCGACGAGCAGCTTCGGGAACGAATATCTAACTTCCTCGACTCTGTCGACCTGTTCCTTGAGCTTTTGCTCAGTGTGCGTGCATTGCCTGAAGGTGAAGAATTCGCTGATGATCGGGTCATTGCCACGGTAAATCCTTATTCCTCCTTATTCTTGTTCTTTGTGCTCACGCTACATGTTTGACAGTTGAGGCTCATGAACTTCATCAGACGAATTGGACGAGATGAAATATATATCAAATACGTTCATCAGCTTGTCAATGTAAGAAGCTTATTCTCACATGATCATTGACGTTACTGACAACGGAACAGATGCACCTCCAGTCACAAAACTATGTTGAAGCTGCACTGACGCTGAAACTACACTCTGATCTGCATGAATGGGAACTAAATTCTTTCGTGGGACCTATGGAAGATCTCGGTCTTCCTCAGCAATCCCAATTTCATCGAAAAGAGACCTTGTGTTTGCTAATCCTCGACTATCTGGGTAATTAATCAAATCAATTTCGGGCTGCATCCTGCTCACACAGTTTCTTTAGGCAAAGGAAAGGCCTGGGAACGTGCTATTGATATCTGCAAGGAATTGGCATACCAGCATGCGGAGGTCACCTTCAACTAGTATGTTCGCTAAAGAATTTATTCTCAGCGGTATCCTGATAACCTGGTCACACAGCGGACGGCTTTCAGAGATCCTTCGACACCAGGCGATGCTTCTCGAACACATAGTCACAGAGCAACGGTATTATCCTGACTACTATAGAGTGACATTCTATGGAAATTTTCCAGGTGCCATACGTGATAAACGGTTCATCGTAGGTCATATGGGTTCTGTGTTGAGCGTTAGGGCTAATGTGATTTCAGTATCGTGGCTATGAGTGGGAGAAGTTTGGAGCATTCTGTGAACGTATGTTGAACAAACATACGGGTGCGCAGCTCTTGAAGACTCTTGGCGATCCTCCTGTCGACATTCGCTTCGGAAACGAGCAATACATTCAATGCACGGCCGTCACCCCAGAGCCTGATCGTGCGCGCCCGATCTTTGTCAATCCAGACGTCCCACTATCTGTTCGTACCTACTACGAGCACAGGCGAGTTCCGGCACACCCTTTTGCATGATCAACCCGATCTGATAATTTGTGCCAGCGCCATCAACCTATTTAGTTCGTCTCGTCAAATCAAAAAGACGACTCGAGATGGCACGGAGGAGATCTGGCTCGAGAAGACATATTTTACCACCGAGGAGGCGTTCCCAACTGTCCTCCGTCGCTCAGAAGTTGTCCACCTTGAAGTGGTGGAAATTTCTCCTCTGGAAAATGCTTTGACTGAGGTAGAGCAGAAGACGAAGGAACTGGCGGCCCTGAACACGAAATACCAGGCGCTAGCGAAAACCTCTCAACTTGTCTCGACAAATGCATTGGCGATGTCACTGAACAGTGCAGTGGATGCACCGGTGAACACTGGTATCGCGTCCTATCGGCAGATGTTCTTCAGCCCGGACTACGTGGCGCGGAATCCCGAACGAGCAGAGCTTGTCGACAAACTGCGCGCTGCCATAGACGACCAGGTAGCGTTATCTTCCATCATGCTGCAAGATCATAAACTAAAACCACGAACAGGTTCGTGTTATCGACAGCTGCCTAAAGCTTCATGGACATTTGTGTCCTCCCGAATTTATACCCTTCCACGAAACGCTTGAAAAGTTCTTCAAGAAGAATTTCCGTGAGGAAATCCGGCGTCTTGCCGCCGACGGCCTTTCGGAAACGATACCTCCATCTATCACTGCAGGATCTTCATACCAACAATCGCTTTACGAGCAGTCCTTGCAACGCACCATGTCCACCTCTTCCACTGCCCGCGGCAATCTTGTGCTTCCGCCCCTCCAGCTCGGCCAATCCAGCATGACGCCCGCCTCCTCTTCTTCATATCCTCCTCAGTCGCCCACAAGCACCAAGAACCTCCCGCCGCATTTCAAGCAGACACCGCTGCAACGACACCTGGCGCATCTCGCGCGGCATGGGATCAACGGGGTGTCGTCGGCTCCGGGCGAGAGTGGCGGCAGCGACTCGCTCTCAGTCGAGTCGCCGCGTAACTCGTTCGTGAACGTCGCGAACGCGGTCCACGGTTCGACGGGGGCGCAGATGTCAGGAACGTCGGTGGCGCCGTCGCACATGGGCAGCCTCGGCTCGTTTGGCTCGCTCAGAGGGCGGTTCTCGCGGTTCGGGAGTCTCAGCTTCGGGCGGCGTGGGAACTCCTAACGATGGACGGGGGCGTATGTTTGACTTCCCACCTTCTTTTCCATTCCGCTGTGTTGCATGTAATTCTTATACTCTAATTCGGACTCTTGGAAAGAAAGTGGAATGTAGAAGCAACCATGTACATTAAAGCGATTTCTTTATTATTTCCTGATTTTTCTGGGGCTGTAATGTACATTTCATGTTGTGGAGCGCAAGTGGGCACCCGAAAACGATACAAGATAATAAGTCATAATGATAAAAGAGGTCGTTACTACTGATACAATGGAGCCGTCGTGACCATAAACGGAGCTGTACATGTAAAATGTCCGTGGGATACTGTTACAAGGCGCGCCTGAACCCCAAGAGAGAGAGAGAGAGAGAGAAAGAGAGGAGAGAAAACGGATCAGACAGGCACATTGATCCGTCGCTGTCACGCCCACGGCTCGCCAGGTATACTGCTGTGGTACGCAAAGTTGTCGTACGGGGTGGAAAAGTCGACCTCGGGGTAATTTATGATGGGTGTACCGTGCTGAGTGACTTCGTAGGCGGCGTAGTGATCAAGGGCCATGGTGTCGACGGGCTTGTACTCGCCCCAGTGATTGGTATTGGAACCGCCGGCCTCGGAGTGAGTCATATCGGTGTTGTAGAGCTGATACGTGGCCGGAGTAGAGGTCGCCAAGGGCGAGCACAGGGACTCAGAGCCGTCAGACGAAGTCAGGTAGGGAAATTCGTCCTGGATGGGTGTGGGAAGAGGCGAGTCTTCGACGTAGGTGTCATCCAGCTTGGCATTGGGGTATGCCGTGTCGTATTCAGCGTCCTCTGAGCCAGTCGAGGGCGAAGGCTCGGCAGAGGAAGAGGACTCGGGCTCTTCGGCTGGCATGGCAGAGGTATCGATGGTCTGTGAAAATGTAAGCGATGTTTTTTTTCGTTTGGGAGAGAGGGACGAAACCCACGTATTTGGACAAGATCTTGTCCAAAGCCTGGTCGAGTAAGGACCACTCAAAGACCTTCAAGTCCTTCTCAATGTTCCTTGGCTTGGGATCGGGGAATTCCATGATGCGCTGAAAAAAGTCTTCAAAGCCGTGTTTGTGCTTGGAGACGGTGGTAGGGCGGAGTCCCTCGAGATTGCGCCTGATACGGTTCTTTTCTTCGACAGGAAAGTCGCTGTTGGTGAGGCGCTCAAGCAGAAAGATGATGTCGACAGAGGTGACATAGCAGGTGTTTGATTCTTCTCGGTATATGCATGATATGACGCTGTCAGAGTCTCGGTAGTCGTCGGCGCGGATGGGCTCGCAGGAGACGATGAGACGGCGACCGTCCTGGACCTTGCTAAAACGGACGAGCCTCCTGCCGACGCTAGACTCTGCTGGTGACCAGTCGTGACAGATGTTTTGAAGAGGGGTGACGAGGTCGAGAATAGGAGTCTGGAGATGTGAATCGCCATTTTTTGCGCCCTTTGGGCGCATCATAGACTCGAGCTTGGTGCGGCGGTGGAGGACATGTGCCTGGGTTTTGGAAGACATAGAGGCGGAGCGGAGACGGGCAGGCGAGGTGGGGGAAGGGGTAGGGAGGTTGGAGCCGCGGCGGCGAAAAGAGGAGGTCTGAGGAAGAGACTGGGAAAGACGGGGGCTGGTGCTGGTGCTGATATGGAGTTTAGGCTTCTTGCTGGTGGCGGGGACATCTCGCGGGGTCGAAGAGGAGGAAGAACCTATTCTCAAAGTTTTATATAGTGGCGGAGGCTGAAGAGGCAGAGGAGACAACAAACCAGGAGCCCAGTACGAGAACTCGCCAAAGGTAGCAGAGTCCAGGATAGCATTTGCCTTGTTCAATGCCTGGACGGAAAGAAGAACCTTGGACGAGCTCTGGTCAAAGGGAGGCACGAGGGCATCGAGCTGCCAGCGGCCGTAGGGGGCATCCTGGATCTCGCGAACGGTGGTTGCGACAGGCTTGTTGCCGACGACGAGACGGACGTAGATCTCATCGGCAAAGTCAGGGTGGAAGTGGATGCGGACAGAGATGGGGGTGGCGGACTCGCCCTCGGAGGGGGTGTAGCCGAGGACGTGAATGACGCCGGCTGGGGAGACGACGACGGGGGAGTCCTGGGGAACGCGGGTGGAGGGGCGGGGAGGAGGATAGACGTCGGGGTCGACAATAGGAGACGGATAAATTTGAGGCATCGAGGTCAGAAAGAGAACGCGACTTTACCTTTTAATCCCGTATTTATAAATCTACAAACAAAGCAGTGTCAGGGGCTGGTCCACAAATAGCACGGACGATCGCATCCATATATGGCAGTTGCCTAATCGGGCCTCTCCCGGCGTTCAGTAGCCTCGTGCTCCGGGGTCTTGCCGAGCTCTTATCTCGATTGCAAATTCAACAGCGCTGCTTACAGGAAACGTGTCTGGCCGCCCATTCTCCGTCTCTCCACTCCCGCACCACTGGCGGTACATGGCCCTCCGACGACAACACCCGTTCGCAGCCTCGACATCGCTCCACAAACAGTCCCCCGTACGCACAGAGCAACCCCACCACTCCCTGCAGCCCCACTCCCGGCTGCGACTGCACCATCTGCGCCATCTGTTCAGACAGACTTCGGTACACCCCAAACTCTGACTGCGAGTGCGGTGATTTCTGCAAACACTCATCAGTCAGAATCTAGTCAATCGTGCACAGACCCTCCTCACCTTTTCTCGTGGTGAAAACGTCGTCAGGCTCTCCGTCAGCAGCACCCCGTTCGTAGCCACCACTAGTGTAATATATGCCGTCAGCACATCGGGGATTGTAAATCGCAATATCGTTGTCGCTTGATCAGCCAATCCACGCGTCCGTCTCCACAGATGCAGTTTCCATTCGTGCTTTGAATTGAAATCTTGGATATATGAGGAAAGACCCTCGAATTTCAGCGGTCCCTCATCCTCGTTCGCCGGAAACAGCGATGTCGTTTTATCTTCTTGTCCAATGTACGGTTGCGGTGACTCTGGCGATGGCGCCCGCCTGCATCATTTCAGTCACACCCGCTCAAACAGGTTTCGGAGACCTACCGCCGCTTCCGGTTCTCTCTGCGCAAATTGGGGTTCAAATCCCTGCTATCGCTCTCCAAGCTGTCTCGCGCCGTGCGGAGGGCTTCCTGAACGGGCTCTGTGCGGATGGTGTCGGCTATTTCCTTCACCTGCTGGAACTCGGGCCTCAGGGCCTGGGTCGATAGCGGAGTAATAGACGTCTTTAGCAGCAAGGGCGGAATCTGACGCAGTGTTTGCAGCCGGTTGTGCAGCTCTGACAGCAGCTGGATCTGCCCCTCGAGGGCCACAACCTTTTCCGCTTGCATTATGGAATGGAAGGAGAGAGCCCGATGTGACACGTGACATTGCAATTTACTTCAAGTCCATGTACCGATCCCTGCCAGTCCTCCCCATCCTGCCCCTTCCACGCGTCCTAACAAGAAAAATATAACGACACCACCCGTCATTCTTGCCTGAACTCTGAAACTGAACGCGTCTTTCAGCTCTCCCAACAGCCCGGCCAGTTGTGCCGGCGGTGAAAAATCTGTCATCTTGATCTGGGACGGTGGTTGGTCAAAACGAGTTGCACTCAATGTTTAATTACCTCGCCATTCAATCCGAGTCCTTTGAGTACCAGCTCGGGTGTTTGAAAGTCCCCCTTGCCAAGCCACAAAGCTACATCTCCGGTATCGTCACTCTCACTGCCCTGCCCGGCCAAAATGCTCGAGCACGCGCTCTCTGCTGCGGTGGCCTCTGCTGCGAGCGCCAGGCGGTGCAGGTACTGCCGGACGGTGTTATTGGGCAGCTGTCTTGAACCCGGCGGAAGCAGTATCAGAGTCTGAGGATCAAAACGGGATCGCGGGGCATTGTCATCGACAAAGGACTGTATCTCGCTAATCATAAGCGCAGTGGATGCGATTGCAGCGGTGGCGGCATGGGAAAGCTACTGGTTGGCGGCAGCGATGGGGCGAACGAGATCGTTTCTGTTGTAAACTGAAGCGAGATCCATTGAGAGTGACGTAACGCGTGACAGGAACGGAAAAATCCTCTTTGCTCTCTCCATGTTGGCTGCTCGCCATGCCGGTCTCGTCTGGTCGTCGTCGAGGACGGTGTCGAGGACCTCCCGCTCGTCGTCCGCCATCCTCCTCCTCACCACTCATGCCCGCTTCCTCTCCACCCCCGTCCCCACTCCTAAGCCCTCCTCGCCCCCTGAAGCCCATCTGACTCCAGCCCAGCGCAAGCAGAAGCTTGACCTCAGGCCTGCCCCAATAAAACCACCTAGGTCGTCCACCATATCTGCCACCCACATCCCCACCAAGCCCACCGTTCCCCTCCCCCAACCCACCGCGATGCCATCCGCGCCTTCGCTGAAAGCCGTCAAGGAAGTCGCCAAGCGCGACATTGAGGATGCAGAGGCCCACGGCATCCTTGCACCTCCACCGCCAAACTCAAACTGGTTTAAACGGACCCTGCACAAGGGTATCGAGCTTGCCGTACGTTTTCCAACATGCTCACGTTCCGCTTTCTCACCCGCTCCCATCCAGAAATTTTACTACCGCGGCGTGAAGCTCATCTTCCTACGGCGGAAAGAAATAAACCTCATCCGCGCCCGCATAAAAGCGGGTGGAAGCCCCCTGACACGGTGGGAGAACAGACTCATTCGCACCCAGAAGTCGGACATCAACAAGTATGTACCCCGTCCTGTCCTCCCTTGACCGCGCACCCCTTGATCCTGCTTACAGAGTCGTGCCCTTCCTCTTCATCGCCCTTCTCCTTGAGGAGGTCATTCCCCTCATTGCCATCTACGCTCCCTTCATGCTTCCATCCACCTGCATCCTCCCGTCCCAGCGCGACAGGATCGAAGAAAAGCGCACAGAAAAGGCCATTGCCTACGCCGCGGAATACCGCCATATTTATGCTAAGCTCAAGCTGCAAGAGTCCCCCGCCGGCCACCTCCCCATAGACGCCCTAAAGGCATCCGGCACCTCGATAGCTGTCTGCGGGTACGTCCGCGCACATTCGTTCTCTCTGGCATTCACTTGTTGACCTCGCATGCAGAGTCCTGAGACTCTCCACCGTTGGCTTTGACGCCCTCCGGATACGGCGCATCCGCAATCACCTTGAGTTCCTTGCCGTTGATGACCAGCTGCTCGTTCAAGACAAGCTCCTGCAACGGTTGTCTCTCAAGGGCCTCGAGGAGGCTCTCCTGGAGCGTGGCCTGTGAGTACAGTTGCCAGTTCATATCCACGTTTGCTCACCCCAGATGCATCATAGCACCACCCGCGGCCTCACTTCCAAAACTATGGAACAACGGTTACAGTGGTGGCTAGAGTCTGTGGGACAGTCGACGTCCGAGACACGCCGCCTTCATTTATTGATAAATAGACTCTGAGGGGAAAGGAATGACTTTGTACATGTGCGCCTAGCCTATAATATCAACATCGCATACATAATATACACACATCGACTCATCGACCAACTACACCGACTGGGACCGTACCAACGCCAACGTCTGCCAGCATTGCATGTTCGATGGAGATAGCATGACCGCTCTTTGAATTTTCCGGAGCGCAGTCGCTTTGTCGCCGAACGAGTAGGCGATGGCTTGGAGTTTTAAAGTTACGGGCAAATCGTCGATGCTGGTTTCGTCCGAACCCGAGAGCAATGCTAGAACAGAATCGTATTTCTCTTCCTGCAGCATTAGCATCGCCAGCGCCGTCCTGGCATCAGATCGCGAAGGCTCGGCGAACAGCGCGCCCTGCGCCACTGCCACCGCCTTCTTCGCGTCGTGCTGCGTGCTTTGTCAGTCCCCGATTATGCTGCTCATGGAAGCACGCGTACCTGCCCCAGATGGTACTGCGTCAGAAGGTAATCGACGTTGCGTCCCGGGTCCAGCTCATGCCGTTGCTCTAGTGGCAGTGCTAGAAGTTCCGACAATGCAGCGTCTACTAAACCCTCGTCATCCGTCAGCACGCCCATGCCCGCGAGGGTGTTGATGGCCGTCAAGTTCTCCGGGTCTGCCGAAATGCTGTGTATACGCAGATCGTTAATACACATACATACATGCACCAAAAAGACAAAGCAACCAACATACCATTCAAGAAGCAGCGCTTTTGAACTTTCCCTAAATTCATCCGTCTGGATTGCCCACATTGTCTGCGCAAGCAGCACCGTTACCTGTCCCCTCAGTGTCTTATCCTCACCGGCGCTTTCTAGCGCCGCCTCAAAGTTCGCCAACGCCGCCTCAAGATCACCCTGCATGAAACTGGCAAGGCCCGACCCAAACAGCGCCTGCGCGCGCAGCACCATCGTCTCCGGCTCTTCGTTCTCCGGCAGTAACCCCAAAGCACTCTCAAATGACTGCGCGGCACCCTGGAAGTCCTGAAGCGCCAGCCGGATGCGCGCGAGGTTTGAATTTGCGATCGTAAAGTGCCGCTCTACCGTAGGATCCTCGGAGACTTCGTAAGCCGCCTCCAAGATCGCAATGGTGCGTGCGAGCAGGCCAGCGCCTGTCTGGAGGTGCCCCAGGCTTTCGCAGACAAGGGCGAACAGGTGAAGTCCCGTGGCGTCGTCCGGACGCCGCCCGCAGTAGCGGTCCAGCACGAAGAAGGCAGGAAGGAGGGCATCTAGGGAGTGTTGCGCGTCGTATCTTGACCATCGATGTCTTTTGAAGGACCGTGATGCAAACTCGAGATCTCCTTCAGGCTATAAAAAAGGGTAAGGCCATGTAGCTGGTAGGGTAAGTATAGCTTACAACTGTGGGCGTCAGACCGACTGCATGTTCAAACATAGCCGTCGCTTCTGTATCATGTCCATTTGCTGTGGCCACAAGGGCTTGACCAATCCATGCAACGGCGTAGTCGGGGTCCAGCGTCTGAGCTCGGTAAAGACTTTCGTTCGCCAATTCCAAGTCATTATGGTACAAGCAGAGCAAGCCAAAACTTGCCCATGTGGAGGCTTTCTTTACAACACAATGAGCAAATAGACAAGAGCGATCAATCACGGAGAAAATTACCTTGGAGTCAATTTCTAGTGCTTTGATATATGCGTGTTGAGCATTCTTCGCATTGGAAAGGAAATGCGCGTCTCCTAATCCCATCCAATACAGATCGTTCCCCGGATCCTCGCGGAGGGCATGCGTCAAACAAGAAACGACCTTGGCCTGTGCCTGGAGAGCATTAGCATTGTTGGACGACTTGACGGCCCACGAATGGAGCGCGATTCCAAGATCGAACCATGCACTCCCGCTTGTTGTTGTCTCAGATGAACCGAGAGAAATTCGATAGCTATAAGCCGCCACTGCAATTTCGAGTACCTTGAGCCTGGTCAAAGGTTGATCGTCTAGTAGTGTTGGTGGTGGCACAAGCCCAGACAGGTGGTCGTTTTCCGATGGTAAATGACCAATAACACCCGCGAGAGCCTCCCGCACCGTACTTTCCTCAGTATACGAGGGTCTTCCTGATAGTGCATAAATGGCATCTCCTACTATTTTCCACGCGACGCCACGAAATCCGGGGCTCTCTCGAATCGTTCGCAGACCCACAGTAATGGACATTGTGAATGATTGCTCTGCCCTATTTTGGAAACCCTCGGAGGATTCTGACCGGCCTTGATCCAAATAAGCCTGGCCAAGCGATACCAAGACGCCGACCTCCGAAGGCCGGTCCACCAAAATCGACTCAAAGGCGCCGATGGCATCCTTGAAGTTGCCCATCTGGTGCTTTACGTCGCCGATGACATAGGAGCATATCCAATCATGCGGATTCAGCCCGAGCGCTCGTTCAAGAGCCTTTGTGGCCGCAACGTGCCTTCCGGCTTTACTGTAGGCCTCTCCCAACCTGACCCAAGATAAGGCGTCCTCTGGTTCTGCTCTCAGCGCTATTTGAAATGCCTGGATGGCCGGCGGGTAATTGCGACGATGCTATGGCTGAAATGAGGGGGCTTGTGACCGTTGGACGTCTAATAAGTTGAACTTACAAGCTCCACGACACCGACAGCCTTCCAGGCCCATGCATTGGTCGGCAGATAACGCAGGGACGCAGAAACGCTAGCTCCTTCGATACCTGCATTTAAGCCACCCTCGCCTTCGATAGTCCGCCGAGCAACAACGTCGACAAGATCCCAGTCGCGATCCTCTGCAAACCCTTCTGCTAGTCTTCGGGCTGCTTCGGCTTCACGAGGATCCAACTCGAACGCTTTTTGGAAGCATTTGGAGGCGCGATTGGGATCTAATGGTGTAGCAGATTCGGCGTAGTAGATGCCCAAAGATGTGAATGCTGGCGCATAGCTAGAATTAGCCTTAAGGGACGAGATGAAGAAGCGATACGCTTCGTCGCGCTTGAAAGCTATGCATATATAAAAAAGCTGATTTGAACACTTATCCGTTCACGACTTACCTCCCATTTCCCAGTAAAATTTGCCCAGTCGCCATAAGCACCGGGCTGTGTCCTCTCCACGGTCTGGCAGATCCTTCAGAACATCGACAATGTTTTGGAAAGCGGCTATTCCAGCATCCAGACGTTGGAGCTGACAGAGACACCAGGCATTTTCCTCCCGCGCGCGTATTCCATCGTTCAGATCATCGGGGAGGAATTCATCTACTCTGGCAAATAGTACTGCGGCATCATCCCATTTGCCTGCTGCCTGTAGAATGTAAGCCCGCCCCATCAAGCCAGCCACATTGTCTGGAGATTGTGACAGAATTTCGTCAACAAGACGCAAGGCGCGGGGATGATGCTTAGGTGGGAAAAGGTGGACAAGGGAGGTGGCTAAGATGGTTTTGTATCCTATGCGCACACTGTGGAGGATGATCAGCCGGGGAGGCTATGGATATAGACAGAACATACCCTCGAAGTCTGCGTCCTGTGTTATTCTCGAACTTACTCAGTAGTTCAAGGCCGCTTTCAGCCACCTTGATAGCATTCTCGTAGTCTAATTCTGCTATGTAAAGTTCCGCTAGGACTCTATTAGCTATCGTCGAGTTGGGCTGGGCGGCATATGCATTCTGAAAACTGATAGTGAGACGAGCTGGGAAAAGCTGCGTCAGGTTCACGCGCACCAAAATTGTATCAAAAGGATCCTCCTCGGCTTCGGTCAGCTTCTGAGGCGCTTCGACTTCATCTTCATTATCGTCTTCAAGGATCGGTATGTTCATGTAAGTAAAGTACCCTTTTAGCAGAGAAGATGCTGGCGAGGAGGGAAACAAATGGATGAACTGGCCAACTATTCGGTGATCGTAACCAGCTGGGCATGTCGAAATGAGTAAGGTCGATAAGCATTTTGGATTCAATACTCACCGACAGTCTCAGAGTCCTTGCCTTCTAAGAATATCGACCATGCCAATTCGTCGGGGATCTGGAGGATTACAACACCCTCGACCAGCTCGTCCACGTCTTTCAGGACCTTCGACTTCTCCAGTGAGCATTCCGATGTGTCTGGTATTGCGTGTAAATAGCGTTCCTTATAACGCAGCAGTTTGGCATCCGTCGAACGTCGCAAATCATCAGAAGTATTGGGATGATTGAGTATTTCATCATAAAGGTCCGGCAGCTGTGTAAAATATTAGTGAAATTTAGACTGAATGAAAGTAAAATTTCCTCGCCTTTGAAGTTCCCCAAATCTCTCTTCCTACTTCCTTCCTCAGGACTTCAGGTCCAGCTGCCCCAAGACGGGTTCTCCGCTTTTCTACTTCTTTTTTCATCGTTTCTTCCTCGTGGCTTTCAATTAATGTGATGATTTCCTCGAGATGCGGGAGAGAATGATGAATTGCGGTTTGCGCTATTTGGGTTGTGGAAGATTGTGGGTCGGTGACATTAGGAGAAGGTAGGTTCGACACTAATGCGTGTATGGGGGATTGGGGAAGCAGAAGAGACAGGGCCTCAATTAACTGGAAAAAAGATTTCAATCTAAATGAAAAGTGCACCAAATGATATATCATACCTGCAACCGCGTCCCCCTCTCACGCCGCAAATCAACGAGTTTTTGCCACGATTCAGCGCATTTGACCGCATCGTTGCTGTGTTTTGGTTAGAGCTTAAACAGGCCACTCGTGTTGTTGAACCCACAGACTGCTGTAAAGCTCCATGAGACGGTGAAGGCTGTTTGCAAACTTCTCCCAATCCTCCCTTCGCTCATAGAATTTAGATAATCCCTAGCGAAAATTAAGGGGTCAAGGTATGAGAAGCTCAATGCAAGACTCACCTGCCAGGCTAGCGGGTTTTCTCTATTCAGTGTCGTCGCACGGAGGTACGTCTTAGTCGAAATTTAGTTTGATCATGAAGAGAAACATGGTGATGAGGAAGATTACTTGCTCGCTCTTTTCGTATTGACCCAGTTCAAGAAGGGTAAGCGCAAGGAATACGTTACTGTTGGATGTTGTGAGCTCACGTCTAGCCATCTAGTCGCACTTACGCATTGTAATTCTCCGGCTCGTACTCTAACACTTGAGTGGCCGCGTCACAGGCTGTACTGTAATCTTTTTTTGCAAGGGCATCCCGTGACAACTTGAGCTTGCTCTTTACGAATGACATCCCGAGAGAGAAAGATTATCCTAGAGGGGACCCCAGCTAGGGGTGTGTTTTGGAAATCGCACAATATTTGGGACGATAATCTCCGAAACTGCCTTTTCCGGTGATCGTTTGCCCAAGCTTGCTTCACTCTTTATAACCGTCTGCTCAAACATGACATAACAAAAGGAATTGGTGGCGCATTCTCGCGGCGCAATTCAAGTTGCACGACAGCGGGTTATCGATCAATATTTGAAAGATGACAATTTTAAATGTCTTCCTCAGCTGTTTGTTCTAGAGATAGCCTAGTTTGACGTGTCAACAAACAAAAAGCGGCCGAGCACCAGAATATTTAACACGAATAGGAAGATTCAAGGAAGAGCACTGGAGACGGCGGAGTTTCAGAAATCAATATGACAGTATTCAACAGACTCGTAAAGCCCTCTCCGCCCCTTAGTCCCCATCTCTTTACGTCTCCCTTTTTCTTAACCACCCACTTGCAATCCGCTTCCGGACAACTCTTCCGACCAGTCGAAGAATCTCGGCGCGCATGATCCATGGGACCAATACTGGCAGTAGCTATTAACGACAATGGAGAGGCCAAAACTCCTGAGAAACATCTAAAATCTATCATTTAGCTTCACTAGAAAAAAGAGGTCAAGAAAAGCACCTTGCGAAAGTAATTAAGCAGGATCGATGCCGTAAACTACTGAAATATCTCCAGGAAAGACATATAGACTCTCAAAACCGTTTGCCTTGATGCTTGAAGCTCAAAGGATTGACTGTCGCTGTAAGGACGAACCGATTACGGCTCTACCGGTGCTTTTGTTTTCGTCGACACATCACGAGCCTTTCAATTTTCGCCATCATTTGATGTGCTCCAAGTTTACATACTATCATAATACGAACTGCCAGACGTAAACTAGTGTAGCCGACATAGAGAACATATATGCGGTAGCGTGCATCGGCTGTGAGTAGGAATTGGAAGTACAATAGTATTTGAGTGCTTGTTTGGTAATAGTTGACAGATCCACGGCATAAAAGGTAAGTACCGGCCAATTATTTGGATTTGCAGATAACGAACAAGTCCCGAAAGATTCTAGGTATGTAATAATTTAGCAATAAGAAAATGAACGTTACGAAGAATAGAACGAATCCGCTCCGATCAAGCCTCCTCTGAATGCGGTCGCGCCCTCAAATACTCCACAAAGTCGACGAGAAACTGTACCTGCTCATAGGTTTCGATCGCCTTCAGGCTCCGCCTCCGTCTAACGACCGCGATGACTTTTTCCACGAACATGATTGTGTCTTTTCTCGGTCCGGTTGCACACGCGTTTGATCCAGTCACCGGCGGGTGCGGTATTTGAGAACCACTCCAGGAACCCTTCTCTTCATTGAAATTCCAAGTAGAAGCAGTTCCATCAGCTTCAACCCAGCCACAAAGGCCGAGGCGAATTAGCCAACAGCATGCGATAACTCCGGCCCGTCCAACACCCCCACGGCAATGCACCAGCACTGGTACTCCATGGAGCGTATAGGTATTGATGACTTTGGTGAGATCGGCATCCAGACACGTCGGAGACAGTGGAGCGAGACCTTCAGGGGTCGGCACACTAGAAGTGACGAGAAAAGGCAGCCAATGAGCACAGCATATTTGAAGCAGCGAATGAGGACCGACCGGAGAACATCAATTCCATTGGCCCTTGCCAACGCCTCATATTCTACCCAAGGAGCGCCCAGAAATTCTAGCTCGCTGTCGTCCAAGCAGCTGCTCGCGAGAAGTGATTTAGCTTTCTTCCAATATTTTGTCGACATCATCGCTCACCAGATGATACAACCGACACCTAAGTCCTTCATTCTCCTCAAATCGGTATCTAGATCCCTGCAAACGCCACTTCGCCCCTTTACAGGTCCTTGAAGGCGGACTGAGAACCGAAAATATTAGCGCAGAGCGATCGCAATTGGATGAACGACGATACCCTTCTTTCCAGGACATGAGGAGAGGAAAAGGTTACCGATCAGTAACGGAGGGGTTTGGTTGCAAGCAGTGAGCGGTGGTAGGCCAACAGCGCCACCGTCATCGAGAGTTCTAGTGTACGTTCAATAAGCAGGGCGTGAACGATATATCTCAACGCACCCGTGGGCTGTCTTAGGTGTATTTAAACTCAGCGGAGGTGGTTCTGAGGACTGTTTATGTGCGCCACTTGATGATGCAGTATCAGTGTCGGTAATTGTCAAGGACAATGACAAGGAGATCGACGAAGCATTGGAATGCGTCATCTTTGAAGGCTTCTCGGACGGTAGTATGTCGATAGACGCTGAACGTGGCATAAGGATCGGGGAATGCCTTTGTTCAGGTTTCTGTGGCGGCACCACACCAGAGAGGCTGCCGCTGATGGCTGCCTGGAGAGCCTCAGTAACCCTTGTGCGAGTACGTAGACTCTTTACCAGAACACGTGGTTGAAGAGGTGGCGTTGGATTTGGGGCGCGTTGTCGGTGTGGGAACGACGGGGTGAGGAGACGATCCAAATAGAATGACGGGGAGATTTCAAATACAGTTGGAGGTAAGGGTGACAGGGGATTGATCAGGAGATGCGAAGCTAGCTGAGGAATGAGTTCGTGTGGGACTATGGCAGAAATACTACAACATAGTCAGCGTAAGAGCGGCGAGGAATATTTTAGTGCACTCACTTGATCGGGTGGGTCAACGACGTCTTTATAGTGTGATTGATCATTTCCGTTGATAGCGAAGCGGGGTTGTATGGTTTGTTGTGCAATGGCTCTGCCATGGCAGCTTCAATTTCTTTCTGAAGATGGGTGTCCTGGAGTAGCGCGCCACGCGAGCCAAGGATAATTGGGGAGGCTGCGGGGGTGGGGGCTTTGTTGGATGGCCACCATGACTTTTCTTGAGCACACTGAGCCTGGCGCTGCTGCAGCTGGAGGAAGAACTCTGGAAGGTGTTTGGAGAGGGGGAGGTATCTGATGGGGCATCCTGGTGTGGGTGAGCCGAGTGATCGGGATCGAGGGAACAAGCAAGACGTACCTTGAAGACCGAACTTGAGGCGGTTGTACTCGCTGGTATGGTGCTGCGAGGCGAGGGGCGCGAGCTGGGAAATGAATGAGTTCAAGAGAGAGAGGGAGGCAGGAGTGATAAGCACCTCGGCGATTGATGTGTCGAGCGGTGATGGTGGGACGACAAAAGGCGCGGGCAAGGGATCTCTGGGGAAAGGAAGGGGGATGATTTGTGACTGTACTAGAGTGGCCATGAGCGAGGCCGTGTACGTTCGTCGTCGTCCTCAGCGTATCTTGACGCTCGGCTGTGGTCGCAATTGATGGCCACGTGCGCTTGGCGTCTCTTGACACATCGCTGATCGTTGGCTAATTCCTTCCTCTTCCCTCATTCTCGTCTCCGTCAGTCCACACACCGGGCTCAAGTCTTGGGCGTCAGCCATTTCCTATCCTTTATACCATGGCCCTTCGTTTTCAGCAGTCAAACTACGACCTCACTGATGTTCCCATTCCCACTACACGGCAACCTCCCCTTTCAGGAGCAACCATCCGCAGGGCAAAGACTCTTACTCGGCCAGAGCGTGGTGTTGCACCCGTCCCCTTGATTAACCCCCAGGTCCCCCTCCCAACATCCACATCCAGTTCTGCCCCTCACCAACCCCAAACCGACAGCTATAACGGCTCCACTTCTTGGAGATATTTCTCCCTCCTCGTCACCTTCTGGGCCCCCAATTTTCTCCTTAGCTCCCTGGGTGGTTTGAAGGACAAGGCGGTCAGGCAAGCATGGAGAGAGAAGATCGCATTGTGCTTCATCATCCTCCTTCTTTGCTCCGGAGTCGGCTTCGCTACCGTTGGCTTCCAAAAGGTCCTCTGTCCCGAGAATGCTTCGTCTGACAGTCGATTTCTACGCGTTGGGAGCGTTCCTGGAACCCTTGGTGTCCAGGGTGTCATGTTCAACGTCACATCCGTCCAGGCCCCACAAGGTTTTGACTTTGCAAACCTCGTCAGACGTCCAGGTCAGGATATCACCGCATCCTTCACTCGCGCCGCCCGCGATTTCCCTTTGTGTTCGGGCCTAAATGTTCGCGCTGCCCAAGACGATCCCTGCTCCTCCGCCACACCTTGTCCTCTGGGTCCAATCAATGCGTCCTCCACTTATAAAACCCTCTCCATCACTAACACCCGCTTTCTCGCTGGTTATTCGTGGGACCAAGTAGCCGACCTCGATAGCTACCTCGTCCTCGACGGGGCTGTCCTCAATATGAGGCCCTACATCAGACTCCATCCCAATGCTATTGCGACCGACCCTGTTGACAAAGCCCTCCGCGCCATCCTCAAAAAGGCTTCCAGTGCAAGCGGCAAGGATGGAACACGCCTTTTCTCTGGTCGACCCGAACTCGTTTCCGCCATTCCTTGCCTCAAGCAACGGTACATTGCTGGGAACATTGACAAGGTTACGCCAGGCTGTTTCGTCTCAGCCCTTTTCCTCTATACAGGCCTCATCGTCATTCTCGGACTAGTTTTCGTCCGTTTTGTCATGGCATGCGTTTTTAACTGGTTTTTATCGGAGAAGCTTGCAGGGCCTCCCAACAGCCAGGAATTGAACCGTTCTGCCATCAGTCCAGCCGTTATGCCCGAAGGTGCGAACATCTCCGTAGACAACAAGAATGGAACTGCTCCCTGGGCAGGACCAGCCGGCACGAAGCGGTCCAAGGTCACCAAGTCCGCTCGTTCCATCGCATCTTCATCCAGCGCGACCCTGATCAACGGTACGGATGGCGCCGCTCCTGTAATGAGTTTGAGTCAAATTGGCGCCGAGCTCTTTGCTGTCTGCCTAGTGACTTGCTACTCGGAAGGCGAGGAATCCCTGCGAACCACACTGGATTCTATCTCGACCACGACTTATTCGGACGCGAGGAAATTACTGTTTGTGGTAGCAGACGGCATGATCACTGGCGCTGGCGAAAAGAGGAGCACTCCCGATATCTGTGTTTCGCTATTGGATGCGGATCCACGGTTTGGAAATCCGATGCCTATGAGCTACGGTGCTGTTGGCTCTGGTTCCAAAGCCCAGAATCGGGCAATGATTTATGCTGGTCATTATAGTACGTACTCTTTCATCACTCCGATTTCGATCGTCAAACTTAACACTCGCTTGAAAAGCTGTCGCTGGTTGTCGAACACCCACCGTTATTGTGGTCAAGTGTGGCACAGAACAGGAGGCACTTACAGAAAAGAAACCTGGAAATCGAGGCAAACGTGACAGTCAACTCATCCTCATGAACTTTTTCTCTCGCGTGACGTACAACGACCGCATGACCCCATTGGATTTCGATCTATTCCGTAAGATTCATATCTTGATGGGAGTGACGCCTGATTTCTTCGAGGTGGTGTTAATGGTGAGTGATCTTGTATTTTCCCTTCAAGCGGTAGCTCATGTGCCTCCAGGTCGACGCTGACACAAAAGTCTTCCCTGACTCCTTGGGTTATCTTGTCAACTGCATGCACCACGATCAGATGATTATGGGTGTCTGTGGTGAAACACGGATAGCGAACAAACGACAATCCTGGGTCACCGCAATTCAAGTTTTTGAGTACTTCATTTCCCATCACCTCGCGAAAGCCTTCGAGTCCGTCTTTGGTGGTGTGTCATGTCTGCCTGGTTGCTTCTCCATGTTCCGCCTAAAGGCACGGAAAGCCAGCGGTGATGACTGGGTTCCTCTCATCATCAAACCCGAGATCGTCAAGGAGTACAGCCAATCCGAAGTAACGACTCTCCACCAGAAGAATCTTCTGCTTCTTGGTGAAGATCGTTTCCTGACCACTTGTCTCCTACGAACATTTCCTAATCGAAAGATGATGTTTTTGCCCCAGGCAAAGTGCCGAACCATCGTCCCCGACACCTTCCCCGTCCTGCTTTCTCAACGCCGACGATGGATTAATTCTACAATTCACAACCTCATGGAACTCGTCCTCGTTCGTAACTTGTGCGGCACTTTCTGTTTCAGCATGCAGTTCGTCGTCTTCATGGATCTCATCGGAACTGTTGTCCTCCCCATCGCCATCTCCCTAACGTATGCTTTGATCGTTGGGATCGCTTTGTCACCCCCGAAATCATTTGAGGAAGCCATCCCGCTTATGCTCTTGATTGCAGTACTCGGTCTACCAGCGATTCTCATCCTCATCACGACGAGAAAAGTGATCTACGTGTTCTGGATGATGGTTTACCTCTTTGCCTTGCCGATATGGAATTTCGTGTTACCTGTTTACGCGTTCTGGCATTTCGATGACTTTTCTTGGGGTGAAACGAGGTATGCTTCATGGCTGTTTCCAATTCCAGCACGGCTGAGCACGTTTCGTTTTCTAGGAAGGTAGAAGGTGAAGCGAAAGGTGAAGGGCATGGTGATGGAGGTGGCGCGTCTAAAGGACCGGAACTCCCCATGCGGCGTTGGGAAGACTGGGAGCGTTCACGACTGCGGAAGCTCAAGCGAGAGGAACGACGCCGGAGAGACTTCGAGCGCTCGCACCCTTCTGGGTACATCGCTGGCGATGGCGAGCTGCTCAGTGTCCGAGGCATGGACTCACGAAGCCAGTACGATGGCTCTGATACCGTATCAGTTGCATCCTCGGACGATGACCACTGGGGACCCCAGATCGGTGCATATAACGAGAACAATACTCAGTATCCCCCACCACCTGTCGGTTTATTGGTGCCTCGAAACCAGTTACAGACAGCAAAAACCTTAGGGGGTGCGGAACTCGAAGCTATGCTGCAGACGGGTTTTGACGATCGACCCACACCACCTGCATCAACCTATGCCCCTCGATACCAACTATCTGACGGCTCCACAACACAATTAGCGAACGTCAACGGGGATGGATATGCACCTTTGACACGGTCGGCATCCCCTGGTGTCGGTGCACCCTTACCAAATATGATCTCGCCAACATCGCCAACGATCAATATGAGTGGGGAGCCTTTGAGAGGTGCACCAGGAGGAAGGCATGGTTCTGGAGAACGTTATGGTCCTTTGGGTCCCTTGGACCCCGCTACGAGATTCTGAAGACGACGACTGCATCACTTTCATCCTCATGGCCCGCCAATGCCCGATATCTATTATTTGATATACCCTCCGCACATCATTCGCCTCCTCCGTCATACTATCATCCGTATTCTTCTAGCGGTGGACCTTGGAACAATTCGTAGCACTAAGACTACCAGTCTAATACCCGAGCAACACCCTGACTTTTTTTGGGGGCCATACAATATCATCATCACTTTGCAATACTTTCACTTTGATACACTCTTTATCATACTGGCCCTGGTGAAATACATCTTAGATTTAAGTGGGTCGCTGGTCAGACTTGAGTATGGTGCGCCCAAATACGTAGTACACACACTGTACTTTACTGTTTATGGAGGATGGTGGTATGTATAACTCAACCAGGTCTGATCGACGGACACGTGGTAGGCTGTGTTGCTGCTGTCATCGTCGGCGGGGTCGTTGAAACGTTGATGTTGAATCGCTTTCGGATACGATACCCACTTTGAGACCATCTCCACTGGCACTCGCAAGACGAGCTACTACCTATACAAAGCGATAACCATTCTGTTCAAGACGCATACCACACACCTCATACTATCCAACAACTCTAAACACTAAGAACTTAGTAGAGTATTCACTCAACTTGATGGCTGTTCCTCGGGATACGTTGGTATGCGCCGAACGCTTTCCAGAAGTACGATTGTGCTGATGATGAAAACTCTAGTGGGCTACTGGACATGATGAGTCCGTGGAGGTTAACCAACGCGCTCTGATCGACAAAGTCCTTGCCCGATACTCTGGGGAGTTTACGGTGTTCCGTGAGCTCTTGCAAAATTCGGACGATGCACAGGCGACTGCGGTTGAGATTCACTTCGATACCCAGAGATTCTTGGATGGTAAGAATGGAAGCCACACAGAAAGAGAACCTCAGAAAGGCACCTTTCCAGATCTAAAGACCACTTTGGTGCGTCCAATCACTTACTTCATTGGTTCCCCAGAAGTCAAAGTTAAGTGTCTGGGAGCCGATAGGTCCATCAATGGACATTCAAGAACAATGGAAACGTCTTTCGAGACGAGGACTGGAATCGACTGAAGAAAATAGGTTTGTGATTCAATTCGTATTTCGATTCGACGCCTCTTGCTGAAATTGGCCTATAGCTGAAGGAAATCCTGATGAAGAGAAGATTGGCGCTTTCGGTGTGGGTATGCCATCCTTCCTTCCTCGACTCGTGGGCTCAACTGACCGTTAGTAGGTTTTTACAGCTTATTCTCCGTCACCGAAGAACCATTTGTAACATCCGGAGGTATGATTCAATCGTTCTGCGTTACTTTCCACCTCTGAACATTTCACAGACCAATGGATGGGATTTTACTGGAAGGACAAGAAAGATCAGGTGAGACGCTCCTCGATCCCATAGTCTACACATGTCTAACTGGCCCCTAGCTTTTTGCTCGACGAGGGAAGCTCCCGAATATTGAAGATACCCCGACTCCGTCCTGGACTATATTTGAAATGGGTCTAAGGGAACCTGCACCAATCCCTGTGGCTTTTGACTTCACTCGGTTTCTGGCATCCTCAATTACTTTCATGACAAATCTATCGGAAGTTAGCTTCTATCTTAACGACATATGTTTGGCACACTTGAAGAAAACACCAGGTTTACCCAAGGAGCTTGGGGTGCCTCCTGGGTTGCGCAGGTCCAGTAGTTCGGGCATTATGACGATCAAGAACATCAAATCAACCCGTAAGCTCATGAACACTTTGATTTATCCTTCTAGCTAATGCTGTATTGTGACAGCCCTTCACATCCAGGCTGATATCATGCAATGGGTTTATTCTTCTGGCTCGGAGAAGCCACGTCCTGTATCAGTGCTGAAGCCGAAGCTCGCAGGTGCAGGTGGATTCTTTTCATCTCTATTTACGTCCCTTGCGGGTAGTACAACGCCTCAGCTTTCATCAACGCCTCTACCGCCTCTTGTGAAGGACGTCGATCCTTCGACGATCAACGAGACAAGTGTTGCACTGTCAATATTTTCCGCAGATGTCGATGTTCGGCTCAGCAAGAAGGTTGCAGCTGAACTGCATAGATCAACGAAGAAGAACCCCCCTACCACACTCAAATACGAACTCATATACGTTGGTGGATATTTTTTACATTCATATCACAGAATTGAACATCACTTTAGACTGCCAAAGACGAGTACGATGCGAGTAAAAAAGAGGATGAACAACAGCCGTCGGCTACTGGGAGCATTTTCCAGGGACTACGTGCAGATCTTGATGGGTTAGTTCTTTCCTTCATATCCTTAAAATACTTTTCAACCGCATATACTAGGTCTGGCACGACTCGTATATTCATTGTAAGTATCTTACTAAGACATACTGTTATCATCGAGTTGACCCATTGCTCGAGGGCCACGCAACTGGACAAACAACGGGTCTTGGGGGACATATGGCAGCTCGATTCATCCCGACGGTGGAGCGAGAATCTATTGATTTGATGTGAGCGTCGGACTTGTCTGTAAGTTGTTCAAGGAATTCTGACAACCTTGACAGGGACCGAAATGTCGCTAGTAGGATTCATGACTGTTGTTATTCATCCAACATCTCACGCGAAATTCAGTCTGGAATAAGGAGCTATTATACGTGGGAGGATTCCTCGCTCGCTCCGCTTACGAAATGGAGCTCAAGACTGTCAAGAGCCTTTGGGAAGGCGCCGTACCACCAGGCTTTCCCGCCACTACCGTGGATCAAGAACTCGAGTCTTGGCTGCGCAGCCGCTCGTTACATGCTCTTAAGTTCTTCACATTCCATCCTTCGACTCCATCGGCCGATGTGTCGAGCCTCTTCGAAGCAGCGTTCTTTGCTTGCGCTGGAAATAACTTCCCGCTCATATCGACGGCTGGAGTACGAAATGCTTGTGATGTTCGCCTCCCAGATCCCGCGTTCTCTGGGTTTCTTAAACAGCTTCCTGTTCTTCCTGACGATATCCTGGCAAATGCTTCGGCTACAATAGCCACTCTGCAAAGCCGAGGGATGATCAAAAACATTTCTTTCGAGGATGTTTTACAGGAATTGCGCTCACGGCCTCTGGAACAGGATGAAATGATTGCATGCCTGAAGTGGTGGATTGGTATCAACAAAGAGGCTTCCAAATTCCAGCTTACGCCCCGGACACAGCTTCTCAACGCTGCTGTACTTACTACTGGTAATTCCGGTAGCAACCAAGAAAAAATCATTCCGCTTAGCTCAATCCGCACGTTTATAAACAATCGGACGATCGCCAACATAATTCCTCTTGATGCCCCCCTACCTGACCATCTGCTACCTGCGAGTATTAGCAAGCACTTCGCGCCCGACGATATTCTTGCTTCCTTCCCATGGACCGAATTAAATATCCAAGAGTGGCTTGCACACGTTTGCAGCCCAGCAGTCCGGAAGGCTAACGCTGATGTCGATATTACCTTGTCGGCGACATGGGCAGAACGCGTACTGACGATCCTTGCCCGAGCATGGCCCAATCTATCTGGGCCCGCAAAGGGTGAAATATTTCTCCTGCTAAAAGCTATAACCTGCATTCCTACATCAGCAGGGATGAAGACTCCGGACCAGTCATATTTCGCTCAGGCCAACATCTTCAATGATCTTGCGGTCGTTAAATTCCCGTCAGGCGTTGCACTCAAAGGCAATCTGGAGCGCGTTTTACAAACCCTTGGTGTTCGGAAACATGTAGACCTACAAGTGGTTTTCAATAGGTCAGTTGACAATGAAAACATGGTTCATGGCGCTGACGTTATCACAACAGGATGATCAAGACGAATGAATGGACTGTTGCTGACCTTGCCAAGTACCTGGTATCCGTTCAATCGACACTTAGCCCTGAGGAGTGGGCACGTCTCAAGATGACAGCTGCTTTCTCGAAGGAGGAGAACATGAAAGGGGACGCTAATCAGAAGCCGACTAGGTATCAAGCCCAGCAGTTGTACGAGCCTGTTGACGTGTTTCGACAGCTTGGTCTGCCTGTCATGGATTGGGGAAAGCAGTTGAAGTGGCGAAGCTCATCGGACGAAGGTTAGATCTTTGAGGCATCTTTGGTCCGTTTTGCTGACTGGCTCCTCTCAGCTAAATTTCTCTTTGAGCTGGGACTAATTCGCTATCCTGCCCTTGCCGTCTTAATTAACCTTTGCGCAAGTACGGACACACATGTAAGCCCAACTTATCTCGAAGACTCTCTGGTCCTCAAAAGTTGTGGTCTCTGCCCAGATTCGTACCGCCGCGCTTAAGTACCTTTTGGACAACATGGTGACTCACTACAAGAATTACGAGCCTTCAGCCTTCGAAGATGTTGCTTTTATTCCAGCGATCAAGTCTTCAAAGCCATGTCTGGGGACTCTCAGAGAGGTTAGCTTTTGCAAAATGTTTCTTCTGCCACTTCTTATGCAACGTCAGGTGTTTTCCAAAGCGGACTGGGCGATCATGGGATTCCTGATCACACCTCCCACACTTCATCTGGATGCAGTGTCAAAGCTCAAGATCAAGCAGCATCCACCAACGTCACTTATTGTGGATCTCCTTGGACGAACACCCCCAAAAGACGAAGTGGAAGCGAGATCATGGTTTTCCGTCCTCGCTGGCCGCGTTTCAGGTTGGTTCTCGTTCAAATTGGGACCTACCACATCTTATCGTCTCCACAGATTTCTCTTCACAGGAGCTCCAGCGTTTGTCACAACTGAAAATGGTGCCTGTCAATTCCGATAACGGTTTACGCTGGCATGAGCCGGCTCACTGTTACTTCGGTGGAGATGCCAAGGGCAAGTTCCATTCCAAACTTTTTGTCTTCATCAATTTTGGACAACCTGCGAATGGCTTTTTGACCGCATGCGGCACCAAACATGAACCAAGCGTTGAAGAGGTGGTACAAATACTTCTGGAGGATCCGCATAGATTTTATGCCTCAGCGGAAGGTCCCACTCAGTAAACAAGATGACTATGAATAGTTTTCACATGAACTTACTGTGGTATTTTCGAACAGGTTCCTCGCAGAATTGCGGAACATAGCAGTAAACCATAAACTTATCAAGTCAGGAACCATTGCGCGGATGAAGAAGTCGGCAATTTTGCTAGGAACCAAACGGAAACCTCGCAAGGTTGACGAGAAGACCGATCCGGATGATTTCGATGAGGAGGATTGGGAGGTCCAGTATGATTTACGGAAAGCAGAAGAGATCATCATTGCAGATGACACTCATTCTCACCAGGCTTTTGGTGATTCGTTTTTCACGGCGCCACAAGAGGATATCCTTGAAGGTATGGTTTGGTTGAATCCTGAAGGCTGACAATCACTCATTGCGCTACCAGCATTCTACGTCCAGCTAGGATCCAGACGTTTGAGCTCCCTAGTTAAGGAAGAGTACCAGCCGTCTGCCGAGGTCAGACAGTCGAAAGTCGCTGCTGACACTCGCGCATTAATCTTGGAGAGACTCCCGCTCTTTCTACATGAACATAGTCACGCTCGCACTCGTGTTTCGTACAGTTGGCTCACTTCCACGGTGAATTTTGTCGTCAAAACGTATGGGAAACTTTCTGTCACAAAGTCTTTGGCTTTCGGAGAACTTCGCTTGTCTCGAAAGCAAGACGCGTCTGCTGTAGCTCAGCGCAATGGTAACACGGGCCCCATTCAATTGTGGCTTGCGGCCAATTCACAAATTGACATGTACGAGTGAGTGACCCTTGGCAAATTTAAATCTGATGACCCGCTCCTCACCTCGTCCGCAGAGTAGCCATATCGTTGAATAGGTTGATATTTGATTCACCAAGGGCAAACGACGCCCTACTGTTCATGACGATTCTGTCAACTGACTTGAAGGCCTTGAAACGGAGGGGTTACAATGGTAAATCCGCCATTTTCTCCGTAAACATTCAGCTCTGAAGTCCATCTCGCAGTCGATAGGATCCTTCGACAGCAGAAAGCCGAACGCCAAGCGGTTGAGAAGGCGAGACTCGAAAATGTGACTCTTCTCTCCAAGCCGCCGTTGAGCAGTACGACAGCTTCGGCCCCTTCAACACCATTAACGCCTCCCAGCTGGGATCCTCCCAGCCTACCGCCTAATACCAAATCTCCAATGCCATTCGTGGATCACCCTCCTCCAATGCCATCTAGGAATCCCTTCAAGATGTTACAACGGAAGATCGGACCTTCGCCATCGGTCGAACTCCCCCCTCTCATTCCTCCTGTTAACCGCACATCGCCCCTTCGGCCAGAGACAGACAGCCATGTAACTCCGTTGAGTAGCATCAGTAAGTGCAAGTGAAAGTACTTTTCTGAGCGCCGGAACTGAGCTCTACCCATAGAATCGAATATCGACATGGCTATCAAAGCGTGCCGTCCCGAGTCAGGCAATCTACTCAGAAATCGGGAGGAAATGCGTCAAGTCAAGGAATCGCTGGACGAAGGATACTGCGATGTGTCTGGACGAGTGGGAGACTTGAATCGAGTCGGTAGGTGAACGTGGATCCTTTGCGATACCTTGTTGAGCTTCATTCATCATGCAGGGGAAATGGGAAGTGTGAAGGTTTACCTGTCCCAGGGTAATGACCTCCTCGTGACTTGCTTCTACATCACCTGACGAAACCTTCAGAGGTGCCCGACCAGCAAGAATTCATGGCCAATCACAAGAATCAGATTGCGAGGTTTATCCACATCCTGGTCCAACTATCTAGGCTCTACGACCTTCCGTTGACAAGCTTACACGTGTTCAATGACCTCGTAGGGGGGTTGATTGCTTTCAATCGAAACGGAAGCATATTCGTAAACCTCCGGTATTATATCGAATGGCGTGCGTCCCCGCTTACGATTTGGATCTGACTCACTAATGGACGTTGTAGACGATGCCGATGTCGCTGCCGGAAGCCTGAACACAGCATACATATCATGGTACAGCCTTCTTTTTTTCTCTTCCCGTTCGATAAATCATGCAGTTTGTTTTATAGGTACTTTACTCTGGCTCACGAAATCGCCCACAATCTGGTCCAACCGCACAACTCTGAGCACGAGTTTTATTTCTCTGCCATCTGCGAAAAGCATATCATGCGCCTGGGAGACCTGTTATCTAGATAGACGTACATAGTTAAACTCTGCATTTGTACTCGGTTATCTATCGACGGCACTAATGTCGGTGATCTAATGCCACGTGCGGGGATGCGCTTTCCTTTTGGGGAATCTCTGAGAAGAGCTTGTGGTGCATTGTAGAACTTGCAAATGCCATCCTTTTGACCATCAGCCTCTTTTAGGGCCCAGCAGCCACCTCGTTCCCTTCCCGTCTCTTCCCTCTCTATATCAACCAATTTTCCGTTATATTTCATCTTGTCAGCGCTAAAATCGGAAGGGCGAAGGGAATCATACTCAGAGCCATCTCGAGCCTCTGCGTTTGCTCGCCCCAGGCTTCCAAGTATGACTTGGTCACTGTCTATGTGATGGACTTCATGCATATCTGACATGACCATCAGCTAGCTTTGCCAACCTGATAGCATGAACCACTCGCCTTGCACCACCTCCGGCATCCAGCCCGTGCCGCAGATTCACTCTACGTCCAACATAAGACGGAAACCGCGAATGACTTACAAGTCGCCCTCCGGAGAAGACTCCTATATCATTGGACCATTTTCATTAACAGCAGTTCCGCAGAAATGCGCGTCATCGTTGACCACACCCCAACCCATCACCTTGGAAGTCTCGACCACCCCTGTCCGATTTGATGGCTTAAATGCATCCTCGAAGCGCAGAAAATATCCAATGGGTCCTCCACTTCCTCTGTACCACCCTCTTGGTTGTCTCGCATTATCACTTCCACCATTGGACCCTGCAAGCGTCGGACTTCCAACACCTATCAGGTCAGATGATGCAGTACGCCGCTCATCTGCACGTGCCCGTCGACCCGCTGCAAAACTACGTGACGTCGAGGACGAGCCTCCAATCCTTGCTGAAAGTAGTCCCCTCCTTGACGTCGAAATAAGGGAGAAACCCAGCCATCGGAAAAGGAGAGGAGGTGGCGGCTTTAAGCGAAAGCGCAGAGAGGTTGACGATGGAGACGCTACATACCCTGCGAAACGAACGCGCATACCAAGGGGCGCCGCAAACCAACAAATAGTCGGCGATGAAGAGCTGCCGCTGGAGGCTGAGGTGACGCCGAATCCTGAGCCGATATCCGAGATGCCGGAAGACAAAAAGCCCGAGCGACGATCGACAAGGTCGAGAGGTTCTGCCAAACGTAGAGATTCGAGCGCAAGCGATGCCGCATCTTCGATATCTACTGGGGCAATTGGCCCTACAAAAGAGAGGGAATTGATGGAGGTGGACAAGGTTTCCGACACCGGCGTATCACATCCAGTCGAAGAAAAAGAAGAAGGGGAGCTCAGCGAGGAAGGCCAGCTAGTCAATGCATCATAATTACCACCAGGCCGTCCCTTTCCCCATCGAGTCCGCACATTCACGATCCCTTCCACCCATGCCACCTTCATGTTTCACTATCATCCAGCATCCGACGTCTTTCCAACTGCACTCCATCCTTCCCATCGATAACAGTCTTTGTGTGTGTACTATTTCTATTTGTGTTGTACTGGAATGTATCAAGTACGATCTCGCCACTGAATCCATTATTACCGCTGCGGGTAATCCATCCATCCATCCATCCATTATGTTGATCTCCCTGCCGGAACTAGGGAACTTGTCTCCACAAACCCTACAAGTATACGTTGCACGAAGCTTCATCAGCCGAGATGCCGGCGCCCCCAGTGGGAAGGATCTCCGCCGTCAAGCGCCTGAATATCTGCAGAGACCTCGACAGAACGGAAAGGGCACCAAAATCATCTCTAGGCTCGATCTAGCGTAATAGGATTCAGTAGGATCCCTTAGTTTGATGTTGTCGCCAACCAGTTTCAGTGTCTGGTCAACTCCAAATTTTAAAAGAAGTCACCCACTCTTGTGATTCTGTGACGGGTTAATTAATATTCAACTTCATTGATAATTATGGTTTTCTTTCAGCAACAACGCTCCATCTTATAAATAGATTGTTTGCATCATCGAAGAAGCTCTGCATCATGGCTCGGTGGTGATATGTGTTTTTGGCATGCCGGCTAGTTCATCGGGATTCGGGTCCAAAACAGACAATACTCCCTCCCTGGCGCCGGCCTCCGGTTGAATGGGGACAGCCCGATCAAGTTGTGTGGGCCTTTCCAAGTTAAAGTTATCACAGAGTAGGACACTCGCTCAACTTCGGGTGAAGGAACCTCGTATCATCAACGCTTCGTGACGATCGTCAAACAAGTGGCGAGGAGAACGTCACAGATGGAAATAGTAGCTTCTATCCCTCAAAGGTGCCCAAGTCGCACCCTGTCTACGGTGCACCAGCTGTATCAGCCAGAATTTCAACTTGACAGTTCGAATCAATGAAGTTGAGAAGTGATTTGGAGAAGGTAAGGCTGTTCCGCTCCGAAAGTAGAGAGCTAGCTCTCTACTTTTGATTTCCAAATCAGCACGTGGACCGCCCCAATCCAGCAATGCGTCGACGCCTTTCCTGATATGGGCGGGAACATTTCTGATGTGGCACGTGTTCAACATATGAGCTTGAACACTACTCTCCGTGTGCTACGTTGGCTATTCTAGAATTTGAAGAGACAAATGTACGTCAGTATCCGTTTGGGCTCGCACTACTTTACTAATTGCAATTCTGGAACTAGGTTGTTACAAATATGTACGCGTGTTGCAAAGGAACGTGTCCCGGAACATGTCATAGCCATATACTTAATTGAAGCCATTCTCGACCTCAAGCGCACCCATAAGTGGGCAGACTTGGATCAAACATCGATGCCTACACAAGCAGACATTCGTTTGTCTGCCTCATTGCTATCTGACAGCCTGGAGCGGCGGAGAGCCGGGGATTTTTGTACTTGTATTATGTGTGTCGAAGCCAGACGTGGAGTGATCTAGGCCTCGATGTCCTCGGTATGTCGTAAACTCATGCTCACCTACTATTGTTAAACCTGTGGAATCAAGCGGCAGAATACAGGACTTGGTGGATCACAATGTGAATAACCTGTTAAGAGGTTATCCATTGTCTGCCTCATTGCGTTCTCAGAATGCCACTCGAGTATAAAGTGCGTCTCTAATTTTTCAGTGTCCTCAGTGTCCTCCAGCCATGTCTACAAAATCAAACAACAATCCGAGTGGAATAAATCAATACAAGCAGTGTCGTGCGTTATCTGAATTTATCATTGACACCAATCTGATGCTAAATATGTTCCATTAGCACCAAAAGATGACCCGCACACCGCAGCGGCTCTTCAGGACTACTTCAAACGCAACATTACCAACCGAAAGATGATCAGTGAGCTCTTGTGGACCGATCACAAGATTCAGCTCAGGTTCGCTCTGTTACTGGTATTTCTTTTTGATGCCAATTCTTATATATAATTTAGTGAAGCATCTGTTGCTCGCCGTTGCAAACAACTTGGGCTCTTTGGAAGCGGGAAGACTACACGGGAGATGTCAGAGTCTGACAAGCGGCAGCTGGTCCTCGATCAAATGTCCCAAGACCCCACTGGACGCCGTGGACCGCGACTAACTCGTGAGGCCATCATTTTCAATACAGGCATACATTTGACCCGGTATGTCCTCACTTATTTTCTCGACCGATAGCTATCACTTAACATTCATTGCAGCAAATGCATCATCGACGAGATGCGCCTTCATCATCCGGAAGGGTTCAAACTACGGGAGCCGAGTGTGAAGAAGATCAAGCGTGGAGCCCTGACCAGCCTTGGGCCTCATCATGAGTGGTCAGCCGATGGACACGACAAGCTATCGCAGATCGGCTTCCCCATATGGGGGGTGCGTGATAAATGGTCTGGAAAATGGCTGGGGCTATGGGTCCTGCCCAACAACCGATACCAGGCCTCCGTAGGTTACTTATACTTATCTCTTGTCGTTGAACTAGGAGGTCAGATATTCTCCTCATCATGTGGATGAATATCATATGAATTTGTATTTTCTGACAGGCATGCCGCTTCAGTCTACCACTGACTGCGGATCTGAAACCGTACTTCTATATGGGCTTGCAGCTGCGCTTCGGTGAGTTCAAGTATTAAAGATTTGCTCATCTAACAAGTTCACTTAGCGAACATTTTGCACCTGAGCTGGAGGTGGTCGAGTTTGGCCCTGCCCATCGGTTCCTCAAAAGTGTATACAATATCACTATCGAACGAGGATGGATGCGGCTTCGGATTCATTGGGGCGATAATGTCCGAGCATATTGGGAAGTCGGTCAAGGTACAATTTACAATTCCAATATACCCAAGCAATAGTAAGTTTTCGAGTCTCCTCCGCATGTCCTTGCTTAACAATCTCTTGAAACTAGTGAGCTCGTTCAGTGGCTCTGGCCAAAGCTCATCCAACAAGAGCTCGACACCTTCCGCCGGACAATGAATGATCACACAGTTCGTGCTGATAAGAATAAGAAGCTTCCTTCTGGTATTTCGCCAAACATTGCGATTTCACTTTGCCACAAGTACGGCGCCACCAATTATCTTCAGCCAGTGGATGTTGCTGTTGTTCAGCAGCTTATGCAGGATATTGGAGGAGCAGAGTTAATTCAATTTGTACATGCTGATTATGCCGCCAGAGCCCAGGCCGCTTATGACTCTCTCCATATTTCTTCATTGACGTTCGACAATGTTTGGAACATTTTTCAGTCACTTCTTCCTCTTATGTAGCACCGAAAAAATTTACAATTGTATTTGCTCGAATTGTCGTAGCCTACAAACTACAATGTTCGTCTTCTTTTTTTGGCGAGGGAAACCCGATGCGAAGTGGATTTCTGGAGGTGCTGGCTTGAGGAGTGACATCTGTTGGTATATCCCGAAGATCGACAACGGCACCCTTCAAACCAAGCTGTTTACAGAGTGTCTTGCACTTGTGTGCCTCGGACCATTCCTGCATACGCTTACGCCCACCATCCCAGAATCCTGTATTTTGGCCGGAGCTAGACTATTGTGTCAGCGGAAGAGAAAGCGCTATACAGGTGACGTTACTCACGAATGTGCTTGAGGGTCAAATAAAATGACTTCTTTGTCCGGGCCAATAACACCTGAGGTACATGCAATATAAGCACAAGTGATGAGCGCACGAAAAAAAGCATACCCTGCAAGTCAGTCATCAAGAGGCCTCCGTCTGTGTCCACCAGGATATGATGTGCGAAAGCATCAATTGCGCGCCCAATTGAGTCGACATTGTCCCCTGCCGTGTCACATCCACTGAACTTGCGTTCGGTGTAAAGGCCACTTGTGGTGAGAAGAGGTGCAGCTAAAAATGTCTTGAATGTTAGGCTTCGGGAGTCTTGCTCCCCTGCAGTCGGCTGCGGTAGTAAGCCTGATGTGACTGTTCCAAGAAACGCGTCGCGGAAGTTCCATCGTATACCTGTCGAGGGTCATGAATTCTCACATTCTCAATATGAATTAAACATACTTACTTGGTATCTCCACGCACTTGGAAGCTGCTCGCGCCGCGAATGATTCAGCAAAGTATTGGCCAAGAGCCAGCAGGCGCAATTCCGCAGTCAAATCAATCAAGTTCTGAGATTCGGTAACATTGTCTGGCTTGCACTGAAATACAGCATACATTTTTCCTTTCATGCGACCCTATACCAAAATATTAATCATCGATCTGACGAGAATAAGTCTAAACTCACAAGGAAGGCGTACTTCATCAGTCCTTTTGCAAGGTATCCGCCCTTGGGTTTGTCGCCCACATTATGTTTCCAATCACGAGAAATTTTGATGGCCTGCTCTTCAATGCTGATATGCTCATCAACGTTGCCGAATTCATCAACGGTGAATGTTGTTGGTGTAAATTGGTAACGGTCATATCTAATTTCCAAATCTTCATTGGAAACAATAGCAGGCACCTTTCGAGGACGGTAGGAGCTTGTATACTGAGTGGTAGAGGAGATACCTGGCCGACATGATACGTAAGAATATTGTATGTACAAGTAAAATAGAGGTGAACTTACTGCAAGCCGCTTTGCGCTTGGCAGGTGCACGAGCTGTAGAGGCTACCCTACTACTGCGCATAGATGATCTGGTGGCGTGAGCGGCAGGCTCATCTTCGTCATCTGACCAGTCCTATGATGATATTATCAGGTTCCGAAACTAATGTGGTCAAAATCAAGGACTTACACGATGGGCTTCATATACAAAGACTCGAAGAGGGATGTTCTTGCTTTTGATATCCGTGTCGCTCAGCTTTGCATCATTTCTGAGTTGATTAAACATTCTTTCGACAGTTCCGCGAAACTGATCATCGTCCGGGTTGATATTGTGGACCTTCGTTGCAAGGGCAACACCAAAGGTAGGCCTAGTGCGATGGTTGACATTGAGAACATAATCAAAAGTTGTGAACAAAACGTCGCTCACTCTTCAAAATTTAACATGCTTGTATTAAGATGCTGGGAGGGTGGCGACGCAAGCAACGCTTTCTTTAGCTCTACCTTTGCATACTGAAAAACACTGGGAGTAGGATCGGAACCATAAAACCTCTTGAGAATGGGTAAGAGCTGCGTCTACGGGGTTGTCAGCACATCAATAATTGTCAGTGAAGTTGAAACGGCGAACCTTCTTAGCTTTGGTCCCATTGGCTGGGAATATGAATAGCGACATCTCGATCGTGACAGTGTCGGCTTTGCTTTGTTTCTTCAGCGCGAGAAGACGTTCCTTGTTTTGAGTCGCAGTTCGAAGGGCAGGGTTCTGACTGTTCGCGGACTGGTTTAATCGGTGCTCAGACGCTCTCTCTTGATGTTCAATTGCACGGTCTAAAATATTTTGCCCAACATCGACACCTGAGTGTCGAGCACAATGAGTATTTGGAAAAGCAATAACATGACACATGACGTACGTTGCGCTCCCTGGTCCTTTGGTTCGCACCCGCCACAAAAGTCTCTTTTCATGAATCGGTACACTACTCCACACTCGATACACTGTGGTATGGCCTTTGATAACTAAGGTTAGATGGAATTCACCCGAATTAAATGCAGGACTGACCTCGGCCGCTGCAAGCTCAGCATCAGAAGTGACGCTAAGGCGCTTCATGCACTTCTTGCACAGTGGATCGAAAAGCTTCGGAAAATTAGTGCCACACTCAGAACAGATACCCATTGTAGTCTGTGTGGAAAAGACCTTCGGTACTGTGTGGTAAATTAGCTGTCAAACTTTATTCTTATAGCACCTAGCAAGATCAGTGAATTTTGTATCAGCCAGAGCATTCTCAGCCCACAGGGCGGCTTGCGTGGCGTTAACGACGACGGAGTACCGCTGCCCTGCGAACATCTCGAGCGAGTCGACGATGAGGGGCCATGTGTATTCGCCGTCGGCCTCGATGACCTTGAGGTTGTGCTTGTCGATGGCGAAGGTGAAGGCGGCGGAGCAGGCCATGTTGACGATGCGGAAGCGGTAGTGTTTGTTCGTTGATCACGGAGAGGGGGACATTCTGAATGAGCATGGGCTGGTAAGAATGATAGAGATGTAGACACTTCATGGTATTGGCAGCAAGAATTTGTGTAGACAACATGCGACGGCGAGATGACATGAGCGTTCAAACAACAGAGATTTTGCCATGCGTATCGTACAGTACCGGGGAGGTTCCGTGGCACACTGTGCTGTTCTGTATGATGCAGTGAGTATGGTGTGCAAAAGCTCAGCCTATACACAAATGAAACACACACCAAAATGCGCCCCCGAGTAAAGAATTTGGTGGAGCAAAGCGGCCGAACGGTCCTAGAGGGCAAGGCCAGCGGCGCGGGGGCTGGGGATAGAGGTAGAGTCTGTGGTAATTAGTCAATGACATGAATTATCAGAAACTTACCAATGGTTGTGATGAAGTCTCCAGAATTGTACCCAGTCATATGTTGTTCAACAAAGCGTGTTTCGTCTTGAGACGAAACGCGGTCAAAGATGCACGTGACTTCGTTTGTTGAATGTGATATTACACACGCACAGGCCACCTGACAGTGGGAGTGGGCAATGCCTCTGGCGGTCGCGGCCGCTGACTAACGGCACCGCCACCTGAATTTCTGTCCGACGCGCCCCAACCTCGTGTATCATCTCCTCAGCATCTAAATTGAAAGTAGATTGCATGAAATATCTATTAGGGTACAATAGAGGTAGTTAAAATGTGGTGCTGTATATCTATCAGATTCTGAATGTGGAACCAGTAGAATATGCAAATTGATAAGTGAGATTAGATGTGAGATTAGTGTGCTGGGTGCGGGAATAAGGGGTGGGGAATGTTTTCCTTCGACCGTGACGTGTTCGCTGAGGCTAGATTTTGCTTTCTGGCTGCCTTCTGTGCCTTCGAGGGCTTGGATTTGCCATATTCCTTGGGTCTAGCCATAATTCATGCTTTTTGAGCAAATAGGCAGTAGATTTATTAGAAAAATGGTACTATCACATAGTGTGGGACGCGTTACAGTACCTAGAGTATTTATCCTCGCGGAAATCTGCCTAGGAAGGGTATAATTGCCAGATTTGATGTATGTGGTGTCACGGCGCGCTCATTTGGACGCGTCTGGCGCGTGTTACATAATCCACATCAGCGCGTCAATTGGCCTTCCCTCGAGGTACACTTTCCAAGTGAAATAACGCGTTTTGAACTGGGAACATGCTCAAAAGGGCATCTGGACCCGATTCTTAAGAAAATGGTTGGAGCCGATTTTTTGTATCTGGCCCCAGTGCTCGGATGTATGATAAGGACACCTGTTGCTGCCCAAATTTTTCATAAATTTTCCAACCACTTTGTACAGATTTTAAAAAGGATGTAAACTGCTTGTTAGCAATGGCCAAAGAGGTGTTGCAGCTCCCAGAAAGTGTACCGGACACTTCACATTGAGATTACAGTGGTAACAAACATGGCCAAATACCGACAATATTTCGCAGGCATTGCCCACTCCCACTGACAGTCGGCGACGAAGTCCAACTCAAAGAGAAGTAACACGAATGGTTTGACATCTCCGCAACGAGCTCGAGGATAGGGGTCTCAGCATTGCCTAAGTAAATTTCTTATGTCCAAACACTACTTTATCTAATGAGCTACCGGTTGAATGTAAAAATTGATCAGTATGAAGTTGAAATCCTGGCTGATACAGCTGGTGCACCGTACCTGTCGCACCCTACTGTCCGGCCCGCATGTGATTGAGGCAAATTAGAACCCGGTTTCCGCGACAGCTTATCAGTATTTAGACAGTTGCTGAGAAGCGCTAATTGATAGGCGAGGGAACGCAGGGTGAGATCATGACACAGGTGCCTTGGAAGGAGCAAGACGCGCATGATTCTGAAAGTTCGAGAATAAAGGACTGCCTCGGAGAGCACGATAACGATAGCTCGAGAGATCAAGCGATGCAAGTGCAGTTCAGCTACAGAAGCATAACACAACGGGAATGACAGGACGCGGCGGAAAAAAGGCGATACTAAATTTGTTTGAATGGATGCAGCCAAGCTGGAGCAAACAGCTACAACTGCAGCCGACGCGAAGTCAGATCTCCAAGACTCCAACGTTCTTCTTGTGGGATACTTATGTTCCACATGGGCTGCACATCGATGCGGCATTAAAGGCTGATTAAAGGTTTCCCGTCTTACTCCGTTCGTGCCATGCTCATGATATTTTGTGCAACAGACCTGTACCTTATACCCCACGGGGCACCATGGGGTGCCATTGTGGAGAATTCTACATTGCAAGATCATTCCGATTGACTGGAATGGCCTTCTGAAATGAACTCCTGATGTATCAAGGTTTAGGTTAAGCTCTATCATCAGGGCGTTTCCGAGAATAATATTGGCTGTTGATTCTTTGAATGTCTCCAATCGTATGTTCATGGACTCGTGATCTTCTTCAAGTCGCTGGTCATCAAGAAGGATTCCGCCAGTGACTGGAATGTCGCGGAATTGACCATGTGCTTCCCGGTGTTCCTGCGATCCAATCTTACAGTGTCGTTCCACCGACGTCCCGGATCTGTGGAGTCAACCGAGCCATCTCTGCATTTTTTGGCAGTTGGATACATATACAAGTGACGCGCGCGCGTAGCTTCTTCTTCTGTCTCGTGTTTCTGTCTAGAGCTTGTGTTCCCCCCCCCCCCCCCCCCCTTCACAAGCTAACTCGCAGCGCTAGACGCGGCGATGGAGGAACTTCGTCCTGCCCGACGCAGCAGTGGCATTCAAGGAGCGAATTATGGAAGCACCCAGAGCCTGAACTCTGAGGCATCACTCAGAGGTGCGACACATGTTCATATCTTACCTCCGCTTGCCAACACGCGTTTATTTCAAGGCCATGCCGCTGTCCCTGCCGGTTCTCGATTTTCAGAAGGGACCGGATTCGCGCAAACCACACCGGTAGGCGTCGCGCCAGCAGCAGCAGGCGCTGGCCCGGAGACGAGGATAGGGACAGGAGCCGCTTCGCCATGGGATCAACCGTCTGCTCCCCCAGCTGACGCCTCTCCCGTGCCGTTCTACAAGAAACGGTGGTTCATTATCTCTCAGATTATATTAATTCCCTTGGGCATCACGCTTTTATTTGTCATGTTATTCCCCGTCGTCCGAGCGATCGTTCAGTTGGTGGTGAAGCGGACTCAACTAGACATCCAGGTGGCAATCATCTCGGAACCTCGAAACAATACGTTCGTGCACTTCGTCTCAGTGAAGCTTAGTTCTGACGTTGCCCTCCAAAAGCTTTTCGTTGTCACTCCAAGGAAATGTACTGTTGTCCCTGTGCCATCGATTGAATGCTCTTCTCATACGATTTTCCTCTCAGGTTACGCATACCGGCATCATTTCTGCAACAATTGAGTTCTTGGAACCCGTTAACGTCGCTTGGATCGAGGATGATGATACGGAAACCCCACTTGGAACGATGACTCTGGACAAGCTTTCAGCAAAACACAAGAGAGCGCTGATCGACCAAAAGACTGATTTCACGATCATTGATGAAGAAGCTTTCGGTCGATTTTCAGGCCATTTGATTACGGCCCAAAACTTTACATGGCGCTTGCAAAGTTCCAATCTCCGCGTTCAAGCACTCAAATTCCCTGTGGCGAAAGGAATCTCGTTTGACAAAAAGCTCACGTTAAATGGTATGCGTAGTCATCATTCCAGATTATCTTTCTGACGATGATATCTCCTTAGGTTTCAACAGCTTTGACGGAAATGTTATACTGAAAGATTTGCAACTCCCAAGCGATAACCCAGCTGGAGGGATTAACTTTAAAGCGGTCACCCAGTTGATTAACAAGAGGTATTTCATTCGTCAGCAATACGCCAGCCATACCTGATCGCCTCGAAAGCCCTTTTTCTCTCAATCTTGGCACAGTAGTCTTTGCACTTTCTTACCAGGATGTCCCACTTGGGATAGGGAGGGGCACCAACACGGTCATAGTGGGTTTATCGGTCTTTTACATGGTGCCGTTGTCTCGGTTGCCTGACGGAGATGCCTAACGTAGACTCCTGGACCCAATGACATTACCCTCGAAGGATTTTTGGAGCGCAAGACAGAATCTTCTGACCTGGCGATTCTATCTCAGCTATTCACTAATTATCTCAACGGTGATAATTCGCGTGTCATCGCCACCGGCCAGTCCACGCTACAAACGGACAACTCGACTGTTTCATGGCTCAGTCAAGGCCTCCAGTCACTCGCACTCGCCGTCCCTTTCAAGGCGTTCAATCCAATCGATCCAATCAGGAGTATCACTATTGGAAATTTAGGCCTTCATTTCGAGGAAAATTCACCTTGGACCCCTAGCGCCGAAAGTGACTCTGTTCAAGCGAAGCTTCGTATGTTCAGTGCTTTCTTGATGCGTCCACGGCTTAACGTGGATGTTTTAGAATTGCCTTTCGGGTTCGACCTTGCTATCGACCAGATTCAGAACGAGTTCAACATTGTGACCAACGATGGCAAAAACGTCGCTGGACTTTCAACGGTTTGTCTCTACTTTAGCCACCTTGTAATCAGGAACATTGACGGAATCGTAGCCTCTGGGGGCGTCCCGATCGTCCATCACGGTCCTTAGCCCTGTCAATACTGAAGGGACGATCAACATCTCCATTTCCGACACAAAGCTGGGCTGCCCAGATGCACAGCATGCAGCATTCTCGAAATTCAGTGAGTCTTGGGTTTCACCTTCCTTTATCACCGACAATTTACTCAACGCTCAAAGACGCCGATTTGACGAGCCTCGAAAGTGCCGAGTTCCGCCTTATTGGTCGTTCGCGCGCAGTTGCAAATATGAGCATTGGTCAAATAACCTTGGACCCAATCAAAGTCAACGTGTCAACCACGCTTAAGGGCTTGAAGGGCTTGAAAGGCTTGACGACAATCAATAGCGTCGATGTGGAGGGCGGAAGTCAAGACGGCATTAACCTCGGAATTGATGGTTGGCTTCCTATATAGCGACTTGATCGTAAACATCGAACTAACTTCAAACTAGTTTCTATATTCAACCCATCTAACCTTGACCTCGCAACCGGCGATCTGAGTACGTATCCTCTCATTCCCTTCTCTTTCTGTCTGGTCGCCTGATACATTCTCATTTCAAGGTCTGCAACTGTTCAGAGAGGGCGTCGCGCTTGGCACTGCCCTTCTCCCCAATCTTACCCTTGTAAGAGGGAACAACTCTTTCCGTGCGACCTCTAGTTTTGAGGTGAGGGGGAAAACAAGGGACTCAAATTAAGAAATAACGAACCATGCATCTAGGCCAATAAAAGTCCTCAAGGCGTTCAAACCTTGAATGATTTCGTTGGCAAAAAAGGTATAAAAACCGTTTTTTCATTGGAAATTTTCATTAAGTGTCTGTATACAGATGTACAACTTCAGATAGCTGGATACGATGGCAGTACAAAAGTCGCATCACTAGCTGAGGCTTTCAAGACCCTGAACATCGACGTCACACTGCCTGGTTTAAAGACGAGCTTGCTTGACACCGCTGCCCTTAAAGGTAGACGAGTTCCCCTACTTCATCATGACTTTTTCTGATATATTTAAAGTTCTGTCGACGACGGGCCGAGAAAATAACATCAGTCATGTTACCGTTTCTCTCGTCAATCCGTTCAGTTCGCCCCTTCACATAACTAGAATCTCCTCCACAGTCAAATCATTCGGCATTCCACTGGGTACGATCGAAACGAACACCGACTTTAAGACTGCACCTAAATCGACGACCCAGTCGCCAAGCTTGGATTTGAACATGAACTTCGACCCCGCAGCGCTCTTTACGCTGACTCGGGCACTGGCAGTCGAAGCTGGCCTCGACGTTGATCCTCTCGACGAGATCGTCGAACTCGGTGGCATCAGATACCTTTCGATCACCGGCGACCCCCCGAAGCTGAAGCGCAGAGCTAATTTATTCACGTAAGCGTCCACCCTCAGTACATCGAGGAAACATTGACCGTTCCTCCCCATCTTTTCGTAACAGTGGATTCAACCTGCCCAATTTCGTGCATGCTGCGTTCAAAAAATTGAAATCCGATGTGGAGTTGACTGCAGACGTCACGATTGGTAAGAACTAGCGGAGGTATTACTATCTATTTATTAATTTACTGCCCATAGGCGAATACAAGACTACGCTGCAGTACATACAGACGAGCGTACCAACCGTGACCGATGATAGCCTCGAATTTATCCTGCCCGTCCTTGCGCACCCCATCGTTCAACAAATTGTCGGAGGCTCTTCTTTAGGGTGTGTTTACATGTCTTCTTCCCATCTGGCTAGTTTTCCTACCAATTTCATTCAGGATCTCAAATGTTCTCATTACAAATCCCAAGCAAACTGCTTTCGGTGAGTTATGAAAAAATGAATCAAGAGTTATATGGCTTACGCACACCGCAGACACAAAGTTGAAGGGCGATATCGGAAACGCTGGGCCCTGTGAGAGTTAACACACTACCGTTGAGGCCCTTCACTAACATGCATTGCACAGTTGATGCCATCATCTCATTCCCGTCTGGACTGACTGTCGGTTGGGCCGGTAAAGCACTAGGGCGCATCAAGATGGATGATGTCAAAGTCATAGGAGACGTTGGTGGCGCGATCGATGCGGCTTCATCCTTCGAAGTTGCAGACGTCGCTCACTTGACCGATTTTACAAAAGTTGAATTCGCCCCTTCTTTACTCTCTACCATCTTAACCCCGCTTTCAGACCTTGCTCACCGAGGGTTCCTTTGTCTGGGATATCTCCGGAGATAATCTCACTGGTAAGCCAATAGAGCCATTGCATGTGACAACGGGAACGTAACTCATATCACATCCGCAGTGAGCGCCCTGGGTAAGCGTGAAGCCTTGGTTGGCTGTAATTGCGGATGACAATTGATCCGTGGCATAGGTATCCATGTATCAGGAATTGTGCTCTCGTCGAAGAGAGTTACATTGAAGGGCTTTAATGGATTGAAGGGTGGCGTGAAAATCAAGACATTTGACTTACCGTCCAACGATCCGGCCGGCGGTATCCATCTAACCCTTGAGGCATCGACGACAAATGTGAGGACTACATAAAAGACTACTTTCTACCACTGTTTAAATCTTGTTCACAGCCCTCGCAAGTTGGAATTGCTCTTAGCTCTATCGGATTCGAGACGTTTGTTGGAGATGTCATGATTGCACCCGTTCTAAGCGCCGGAGCAGTGACCCTCGCCCCTGGCTCAACATCCGATCTCTCTCTCGTTGGGCGTCTCGTTCCACAAAACTCACCTGCTGGCCTTTCCACGGTATCGGAGGTCTTCAACAATTTCGTTCATGGCAAGGATAGCAATGTTGAGGTCCGTGGCGCTAGTGCGGGGTCAAAGGAGGTACGTTCAAATGAGGAACAGTCTTCGGCGATTTCTCAACTTTTGGTTAGGTCACATGGCTTAACGAAGGAATCAAATCCCTTCGGATTTCTACAGTGTTGCCCAACCGTGGCGCGCTGAAGGTCATCAAGTCTATCGACCTCAATCAACTGGAGTTGATTTTCACCGAAAGAACTGCATATAATCCTTCGACGAGCAGTCGATCGACGGACGCGGCATTTACGCTGCCTTTTGGCTTCCCTCTCGACATCTCTGCTTTGGAGCAAACCCTTACCATTGGTTTCGAGGGTACTTCCTTTGCCCAATTGGCGTTGCCCAAGGCTCCAAGCCAAACGGATGTCCAGAATCGAATCGTTCACCTTACTTTCGACGATGTTCCCTTCGCGGTATTCGATGACAAGCATTCCACTTTCGAGAAATTCGTCGCAGCCACAACTGTCGGCAAAACCCAAACGCTTCGTCTATCTGGGTCTGCCAATGCCGACGCCAAAACCGCGGTTGGCCTCTTGTCTCTCAAGGGTATCAACTTCTCAGTGGACTCCTCCGTTGATGGTCTGCAAGGTTTGAACACAAAGCCAGTCTTAGTTCGCAACGTGGATGTTAGCCACGGATTCCCTGATTTCCTGCTGATCAAAGTGGATAGCAATTTGTTCAACCCAAGGTGAGACTTTTTCCACCGTCCTATCATCAATGTACTTATCTTCTGTCTTCTAGTAATCTTACAATTGGTTCGTTGTCATCCATCATTCTACTCCCAACCACGCTGAACTATTACCAGGAACTGGTGATGTCTCGTTCTCATTGCAATTCCAGTAGGTCTTTCTTCGTATATCATGCTGAGAAAAACAAAGCTGAGTTCTTACTTCAGGGGAGAAACCATCGGTGTTGCGCAAATAGTGCGTTCAACGAAGTTCACGCCCAGCAGAATCTGACATACCCTACAGAACGACTTGGTCATCAAGCCTGGAAATGGGAGCTATTCCATTAGTCAGTATTTTCCCTTTCTTCTCCTCTCTTTTCTTCCATAATCTAAACAATGCTACCCAAAAGATGTCCGCTATGCACCACAGGGAGGAGCAGTGTCTGCGGGTCGTGCCTTGTTGCAAAATTTCATTCAAGGCGTTGACGTGGACACCACCATAGCTGGGACCACCGGCTCGACTTCGATCTTGTCCCTGAAATCTGCGCTCTCTCAAATTCGTTTGTCGCCCGTCAGCATCCCAGCATTGGATGAAACGCTCATCAAGAGCGCTTCATTGACGTTCCCGCTTGACATCGTGAAAACTGGAGTCGCCTCCACCTCTTTCACGTTGACGAATCCGTTCACGGCGAGCATTAACCTCTTGAAGGTCGGGGCAACTGCGACGTTCCACGGCATCGTTTTAGGGAAAATCAAGGACTTCGACGCGTCTTCGAATCCCATTCACGCCGGCGGGCACTCCACTGTGACATCTCCAACGTTACCTTTGGAGTTCAACCTTCAACCTCTGGCGATCATTCAATTGTTGACCCTCGCATCGCAACAAAACCACGTTGACCTTGGACCACTCACGCAACTGTTCCAATTCATTGTCGCAAATCCTGATTTCAAACCTCCAGTAGGCAAAACATCTTTGTGAATAAACTTATCACATCGTTCACGTGTCTCCCAGGTCGTAACGTCTGTTGATACACGCCCACCTACTTGTGTCAGGTACGTGTTCAGCTTCAAATTACATGATACTATCTCAAGTGGTTTGTCCCAAGCGGTCACCAATTCGATGCAGCCGGAGCTATCTTAAAAACGTTGGCGGGTCTCCAAGTTGACCTGGCAGTGGACACGTCTGTGAAATTAGACGATTGTAAGCTTGCAGCTTGATTTTGAGATGATTATTCAACAACGTACTCTTGCCAGTTGCGACTGATTTGTCTTTTGACCAGAAGGGCGTCCCTGCTATCGTAAGCCAAACTCATTCTTGCATCAATATACATACTCGACCTCATCCTCTTAAAATTTCACAGACAGACAAGACTGCTCTATTCCTCATTGGTGCTGTCGCTGGGCCCGTAGCACAGCACCTTGTGGACGGTTCAATATTGAAATTCACGGAAGCGAACATCACGTTCGTCGCTCTATATACCACGTTTAAAAGTTCTTTCTAACTGGCTTGCATAGCAACATATCCGACTCCGGGTTCGATCTTTCTTTGGCCGGATCGTTGACAAACATTGGACCTTTGGATGCGTCAATCGACTTCACAGAGCCACTGACGTAAGCCTGGAGAACTTGTCGCGCTTTAATCCGACTCATGTCTCCTCATAGCGTGACATGGCAAGGGAAGGACATTGCGACGATCTCGCTTCCATCAAGTAAGCAGATTTCCTCGACGGAGATCAGCTTCACCTGACACCGCACAAGTCTGTGCTGCTGCAGTATCTGGTGTACCCGATTATCGGACCGAGGCTCGATTAACTATCACGCAACCATCAGAGTATGTTCTCCAGTGAATGGATCCAAAAGGACTAGGGACTGATCCAAGCTTCATATAAACAGGTTCACATCGTTTGCGACGTTCTTGCTTCATAACCCAAGCTTTGACTGGACCATCTCTTCTAAAAGGCTTCGGTTGACGGCACTTGGAACCATTTTTGAAAACGTCGCGCTGAGCAAAGTGGTCTCGTTCAAGGCCTTCAACGGTCTTCCTGGTGTTACCATTAATAACTTCCAGCTTCCATCGGACGATCCTGCCGGAGGAATTCATATTGAAACGGATGCCTTGATCCCCTCTCCAGCTCGTACGTCGTTTCCTGGCCGCGGTTGCTTTCTACGCTGATTGAACTAGAATTGGGCATCGATCTTGGAACTGTTACGTTTCAATCCTTCTTCCAAGGTACCCTCGTTGGACGTAAGTATAAATCTCTTGTTCTCTTTTCTACGTGTCTGACAACGTTGATTTAGCGCTGTCGGGGAAGAACCTCTTTTTGGCTGCCAACTCGCAAACGAGGAGCCACCTGTCTGGTCGCATACGACCACAGAGTGGAAAGGATCTGGAGAACATGGGCATTCTCTTTTCGAAATTCCTGGCTGGCGAAAATCAGACCCTGATAACAAGAGGAGACTCTGTACAGCCCGATGGCTCGGATGGTCCCGTTGCCTGGTTGAGCACGGCATTCAAAACCTTGTCGCTTGAAGTCATTCTTCCTGGCCAGAAATTCGAAGTGAGTCATGGCAAGTTCCTAAAGGATCACTGGTTAATCGTCTTGTAGGTCATACAATCCATCTCTTTGAACGACTTGAGCGTCACCTTGGAGAAGCCGGAGCAAGCGTTTGCACCCCCTACGAGCTCGGAGTTCACACTGGCGAAATACAAGAACCCGTTCGGCTTCTCGCTCCAAGTAATTGAAGCCGGACAGAATCTCATCCTCGAATCTCATGGCGTAGACATCGCTCAAGTAAGTCCTTCTTCGGAATCAAAGCTGGGTCAAAGCTCAGCAGGATATACAGCTTGATCTGCCAAAAATTCCCGCCGTTGGAGGTGTTTCGACAGGAAACGTTGCCGATCTCGTCATCTCCTTCCGCGACCAACCCTTGAAGGCCCTGAACCCAGCTGCGTTCGCGCAGATGTTCGCTGGAGTGACACTGTTGGAAGAAGTGGACCTCACACTCAAGGGGTCTGCCGATGTTACGGCCAAGACAACGATTGGCAATGTTCCGATCTCCGGTATACCGTTCAACGTTGCCTCAAGTTTGAAGGGTACGCATGTTCTCATTATGACGCTCGTCTCCAATTAACGTACCGTACCTCAGGCATCAATTCCTTCGGGCACACTGCGTTGCTGAGCAACGTTTCGGTCACTGGTAGTGGAGGCGCTGGAGGAAGCGAATTCATCGTTTCCCCTCTAACGACAGTTCTTCAGAACCCGTCGAACGTCTCACTCAACACCCGCGACATCTCCCTTCCGGTCCTTTTCCAGGGCACGAAGATCGGGCGCGCAGTCATCGATGTAAGCTTCTTGTCCTTTTCACGCAGAGTGCGTCTGAACGATATTCTACCGCGATGTAGCCTTTCCATCTCATGCCAGGAGAGAATCCAAGCGCGACCGAGTTCCACTACCAGCCTGATAATGCTAACGATACCATAGCTCAGGTGCCTTACGGCCTACTCGCTGCTGTTGAAGCTTACTAATTTTTGGGGGTACAGGCGTTCTTGAGCCAGTTCATCCAGACCGACGATCAATTAGATCTAACGATCCACGGTGACCAGAACAGCAGCCCTTTCCCTTCTTTGAGCCCTGGCCTAGCACAACTCCAACTGACCACAAGCCTAAAGGGTAAGTAGCGATTGTGATGTGCCATGCAGACAGCTAATTTGTTACATTATAGGCCTCAACCAGCCCACATTCATCACCCACATCGCTGTCACGATCACACTCGAGACGCTAGAGAATGACCTTGTGTCCGTCAATTTTGATGTAAGTTAACAGCATTCCATCTCTACCCTCTGAATACTGAACAGCGCCTAGGTCCACAACCCTCTAGACGCCGACTTGATCATCGAATTCGTGCAGTCCGACGCCGGGGTCGACGGCATCACGTACGCCCATTTTGGACAGTCCTTTTCATCTTTCGTTGTTCCCCCGGGGCAAACTGTCAACTCTGGCGACTTCCCCAACGTCCTCCTCACACAGGGCGCGATTCCTTCACTCGAGATCATCCCGCTCGGCATCCTCGATGTCTCCGCGGCGACGACCGTGCGTGTAGGACAGGGCGGGTACCAAGTGCCCTGGCTCAAGCTCAGTCAGAAGGCTGTGCCCACGGAGTACAACCTCGTCCTTGGGCTGACATCGCTGAAGGAGAAGGCGAAGGAGCTCAATGCTACGTCTAGCGCGATCGAATCTAGTACATCTGCGAAGCCGGAGGCATCCTCAACGAGCGCCGCCGAGGAGTCCAAGTCGGAGTCGACAGCCGCAGAATCATCTGCGTCTGCTCCTGAACCGAAACCCAGTGCCGATGCACCGAAGAGCGACGCTCCAGCGCCCGAGCCACAATCAGCAGCGAAGCCAGAGGCATCCCCGGCGCCTGGACGTGAAGCATCGCCTGATGCCGCGCCCAAGGCCACTGCTGCTGTAGACTCGACAACGGCGACGGAGCCATAAGACCAACTTTTCCTTTTTCTCTCGCATACCCGTTTGCAAATCATAGGACCCTTGACAAACCTTGGCAAATTATTATTCTTTCCGGAAGACTCTCGTGTTGACACTCAGCAGCTGACATATACCTACGTTATTACACGTCGTTCATTCATTCTCCTGTAGTTTACGTGTACCATTGTGTTGCAATGAACTGTATCAACTTGTTTCAATGGTGGAGCCAGCCAATGATTCTACGCAGGCGGCAGAAAAGCCGCCCAAAGCCCCAGGCTAATTAAACCCCACACCGCACTCCACCACACCCACATCCTACCCCACTGCCAGCGTTTTGAATTTCCCTGAGAGTCAGAGTCACGCAGAAGCAGCCATGCCGCACCCCAATACAGCGTCGGCAAGGCAGCAGCCATGCGCAGCACGATCTGTGTATGGGAGAAGAACAGCAGGGTGACGGACATGAAGAGGGTATGTACCAGGTGCGGGATGATCGACGGCACCACGAACGAGTCTGCAACAGCAGGGGTGGTTGACGAATCACCGCCGAGCCTGATAAACACCCGCGGGACGGTCTTCAGGAGATGGCTAATAGCAAACGCGACAAGGAGGGCGAGGGGCGGGGCCGCGAGGGCAAAGTTTGGGATCTGCGCTGGTTCCCAGTATCGCAGGAAGCCTACGTTCCAGTATTTGGCCTGGACGTGGGTGTATATTGAGGGGGGAAGGCGGGAGCACCATTCTGGTTTGGAGGCGCCGAGGCAGAAGAGGCGGTAGGCGGAGTAGTTGTGGTATATGAACGGGGACATTACGCATGCTGTGAGGAGGAGGGAGTATGCTATTTTGATGGGAGAGAGCTGGGAGGTTGTTGTTAGGACGTGAAGATGGGAAGACGCGCGAGGATTACCTTTTTCCAGGTGAGGAACGGCTGCACGACGAGCCCCCAGACAATGTACCCACTCAAGACGATTCCGTTGGAACGAAAAGTGCTTGCGAGAGTGAAGCAGAGTGTTGCTGGTAGCCAGGACTGTCTTGCTGCGTACAACATCCCTGCATGTCCAGCACGTGAGACATTGAGAAATGGGCAGAGGTGCAGAATATACCCTTGTAGGACAGATAGGTAAAGAAGGGCTCTCCATATGGGGCAAGATAGAGAGTTGCGGGGCTGCTGGGGAGCAAGGACAGCAAGGCTACAAGATAGGCGAGCGAGGGTGAGCGGGGAAAGTGGTGGCGCGTGAGGTGATAGAGAGTTTTGGTGGAATCGAATGCGACAGCCAGGAGGACTGTGGGCCACAGAAGAGTACCGGCGAGGAGACGCATGAGGAAGGGAGTGCCGGGGAGAAAGGCCCACTGGTTCTCGTATGTGTAGGAGGCATTTGCGATGGCCTGGAAATGGAGGGCGTCCCAGCGGACAAGGGGCTGGAGGAAAGCTGGGGAAGGGACGAGACGGGGGGACGCGTCGAAGAGGGGGAGCAAGCGGTGGGCAGCGGCGAGGACGACGACGACGAGCAGACGCGAGAGGAGCGTGAGCGTGAAGAGGCCCATGGACGACGACTCGGAGATGTGATTCATTCAGTCTCTCCTATGCCCGTCATCGTCAAGCAAACGGTGGGCAGCGGCGAGGACGACGGTGAGCAGATGCGAGAGGAGCGTGAGCGTGAAGCATGGACGACGACTCGGACATGTGATTCATTCCTTCTCTCCTATGCCCGTCATCGTCGATTTTGTCAACGCCGTGCCCCCGCCCCTCACAACCGCCCTCGTCCGCCTCGCACCCCTCCTCGCCGTCGTCCGCAATGTCCTCCAGCTCATTAGTTGGCGCACCTCGTGGTACGATGCCTGGCTTGCTCTAGCCCTCTGGTGGGCCGTCTGTCTCCTCGCCGACTTCACGCTGCGCTATCTACTCCCCGCTGTGCTCGTCGTCGCATTGTGTATACCGCCCCGGCCCCGCCCATTACCAACAACGGAGCAAAGTCTGCAGAACACCGTCGCGGACCTAAACACCATCTATTCCTTGCTGCCCTCCAAGCGTCCCGTGCCGCCCTCAGCAACTCTTTTGCGCATTGCTGCTCTGACTTATGTGCCATATCTACTCATCACTTATTTCGTTCCGCTCCACATCCTCGTCGCTGTCCTAGGCACCGTCGTCATTACCGCCCGCGCTCCTTTTACCCATGTTATCATCTCCACCCTCCTGCGCAGCGCCTGGCTGCGCTGGTCTCTGCGCTACCTCTTGTCTTTAATCACCGGCCACCCTCTTCCCCCTGTCATCCTCTCCCACCAGCCTATGCCCACCACACCCACTCCCGTGCCCTCTCTTCGCTTCCTTTTCACCGTCTACGAAAACCAGCGATGGTGGATGGGCCTCGACTGGACCGCCGCCCTCCTTCCAGGCGAGCGGCCCTCCTGGTGCTCCCCACTACCGTCCCAGCAGCCCGTGTCGCCGCCGAATGCGTTTACGCTCCCTGCACCCACCACCGTGTTCCTCGCCGACGGCAAGGGCGGGCGCGTTAAGCGCACCGCGACATGGCGCTGGGAGGAGCCCGAATGGAAGGTCGTTGTGCATCGCGACGGCGGAGGGCTTAGCCGCGTTGAGCGGCCCATACCCGAGGACAACCCTACCCCTGCTGGAGCAAGCGGCACAACTGGAAGCAGACTACTCAAGGCCGCTGGCAAGATGCGGGAGTCTGGGCTCATCGGTGGGGGGAACGGAAATCTTCCACTCGGGGAGGGCGAGAGTGGGCTGGAGGAAGGGTACGAGGATGGAGAAGAGGATGACATTACAACTGACCCCGATGGCTGGGTCTATGGCGATAACAAGTGGGAGGGCGCGAGCTGCAAAGGTGGGATGGGCAAGGTATGTATCCATCGAGATTCGAGATCAATAAACGAATACTAACGTATTGGACTGTAGTACACGCGCCACCGCCGCTGGACGCGTGTAGCCATTGTCAGCGAAACGGTTGAAATGGTGGAGGAGGGGCCCGTCGGCATTGAGCGTGTCGAGGGGAGCTCGGAGGCGCACGGACCGAGCGAGGAGAGCCCGGAGGCGCACGGACCGAGTGAGGAGAGCCCGGAGGCGCACGGACCGAGCGAGGAGAGCCCGCTGCGCCTGCGCTTGCGACGCGCCCTCGCCAAGCCGTCCAGTCACCTATCTTCATGACGTCACACCACCGGACCATAGAGATAAGAATTGATTAAAAATACAACCGCCCGTTATCGAGATTCACCGGCCGACTAGTGCTCGGGGGCCTGCCCAGAGGTCTGGGATGTGGCGCGACCAACGGCTTGGCACAAACTAGGGTGCGCGATTGACGCGCATTCCTATTGCAGTCGTCGTCTCCCACAGGAATTCACCCACATCCTGGAACTGCATTGAACCTGTGCTCATAGATATCCAACTCAGAGAATTTCGCTGCGACCCTCTTTATATGCACCTGCGTATCCTCCGTCGAGGTTTTCTACAGGCCAGGTCTATGAACCTAAGCGATCGTGCAATGATAAACATTGAGATCCAGCTGCCCCTCCGACCCAAAGTTCTTCTCTTTCCCACGTACTCTGACTCCCAACCACCGCCCAACTGCTCTATACGCAAACCGGTAATGGTCCATTGCCTCTTCCGCAAAGCCAAAGAACGCGAAGAAGATTAGCCCGCACACGACGGTCCCCCACCGCGTCCGCTCCAGCCCCAAGTTCGACGTCGAAGTGGCGCGCCACACAACCGCCGGATATCGTTCCACCCATGAAAAGCCTGCACCAAACACATTCGTCAGTTTAGAGGCGACGCCACGAAAGCAGATACCCACCAAAATGTACGTCCTCCCAGGAGATCCATGGCTGGACGTCGCCTTGTGAGGATATGACAATGGCCACAAGGGCGAGGGGGACGCTTAGCGCGATTTCCGTGCTTGCAAGGCACATGAGCCGGAGGTAGCGGCTCGCGTTGAGGCTCGGGTGCGACGACAGGAGCGTCTGGAGCTCGACCTTGCGGCGCTTCAATTTGATGATACTCAGGCCTGGGTGTAAATGAGCCACAATATTGCATATGCCACAGGGGAGCCTTACTGGCGTAGACGGCGGAGACAATCCCAAGCGTAAGGATCGGTCCGTGCACGATGACGTATGTGATAGGTGTGTTGTAGCTGAATGGCATGCAACCGTAATCTTCAAAGATGTCGAAACGGTGGCCCTGCACGATATAATCTATGGGACCATGGCATCAGCGCGCGGGGCAACGTACCCTAATACGTACGGAGAATCATGAACAGGACCGGAAGGCCAACACCGATCGATAGGTCAACGAGTACACCTTTGCGTTTCTAAACAGATCATTGAAACACTGTTCAATTCTTGGAATGCGGTGACGTACATCGGCTCTTGTCATTGTAACAGCCTGGATGCTGGCTATCTGATACAGGCGTCGATTGATGCACAGAGAAGCGGCAGGAAGGGCGACGGTTACTCCGAAAATGAATTTGGTCGCTTGAATCAGAACAACGGTCAGCGCGGTCCAAGGAAGAGCAGACCGAGGACGTACAAATATCACACCACACTGGGGCCACGTTGGCCATGTTTTCTCGCCACACGACCGAGTTGATAAACAGATTCAGACATCCCAGGGAGCTCCAGGCCATGTACAGGCATGTGCCGGTGTTCCACGCTATGCCAATTTAGTTTTGTAAGCACAAGAGTGGGTTGTTTTATGCGCACCTTCAAGATGCCACGAGAATGGGATAGCCACAAGTATAAAAGTAATGAACGAAACGACAGAGAAAATAGTTGTAATGGCCGACATTATAAGCAGTCGTGTACAGATAGAGAGACCAGAGGCTTCGTAAAGTATATTAGTCTTCAAGAACTCGGCAGAGATCGTGATAAGTGCTCGTAAACCTGGAAGGAACAGAAGGGCGGCCTGATGTTCGTCAGACAGCGCGACCTTCGAGGGCGGTCGATGGGTTTGAGGGGGGTGTACAGGAAATAGATTTGGGTGAGTTACTATATACACAAACCTTGTTACATTTCCGGTCATCAGCCCTTGTATTCGAGGAAGAATATAGAAGCTTGAGATCGTTGGCATCTAGAGATTATGGCTGTAGTTGTCGACACGTGCCAAATTTGGAAGTTGATTTCAACGTGTCCCGATCCGGAAGCGAGCGCCCGACGAGGCAGTAATCGTTGTTTTGTTTCCTTTGATAAAACCACAGGCATTGATCGCTACGAAGGCCATCTTGTGATTTACCGCGGTTGAGATGCTTCAGACTCCAGAGTGCGGGAAGTTCACGCGGTTAGAAGCAAGATTAGCAAACTCGGAGTTTATCCAATTCCTTCCATGTTGATTCGTGCACAGCAGGTGGTTCTACGCGCAAAGCATCCAGTAAGCATAGCAGGGTATGAGAGGCGGAATCCGCCTGAACTATCAGTCTAGCACATCATCCGCAAATATCGCCGTCTTCGGAACTCCATCTTCCTTGATGACGCCGCGATACATTCCAGGGCAGTTGAGTGGCATTGCAACTTGAAGATGTGGATCAGAGGTCAACCATCGTTTCAAGATAGATCCGCTTACTATTTCCCTGGTCATCAAGAGCAATGACACCTCCAATGCCTCCATTTACGAGCAAATCATCAACAGCTGTTTGCGCGGCTTTCTCCAACGGTTCATGGAGGTACTGGACCCGTCGAGCAATTGTCGCTGCTGTTGTAAGCCTGATGAAATACTGTAAGCAGTGTCAGGCCTTGATAACAAGACCATAGAGAAGGAACCTCCTCACATCCCCGTCGCCAGTACCTGACACGCCAACAGCACGGGTGTATCTCTTCTTTTTAAAGACCTTGCTCAATACCTTTTGTACCCAGCTGCGCTCAGATTTGCCCCAGTCTTCTGCCCAGAACCCGGAGCCCATAGAAGGAGTATCTCCTATGCGTCCGACGAGTTTATTAGTCCGGCCACCCGTAGACGTCAGCGCTGCGATGCAACCACGGACATCGAGGGCCACAGCACCGACCGTCCCAGTGGGCAGCTGGTCAAGCGGAGGTATTGTCTCGTCGTCAGCCGGGAATGGACGTACGTGTCGCGGCAGCGGTTCCTCGGGAAGCCCCAATCCACGCCGGTGCTCCCTCCATCGATGCTCGGTGAAGAAGTACGAGGGATCAACGAGTTCGGCACCAAGGGAGGCCCCGATGGACTCTGCTGTGGTCCCAGAAAGGAAAGTATGAGGGGCAGCGGATGGCGCAAGATAAAGAGCACGGACAAGCTGCGAGGGATTGCGAGCGCGGGTGATGAGGGTGACACCCAGACCACGTCGACTAGAAGGAATCTCGGGATTGGACGCCGGGGGTTTTGAAAGCATGAGTGAAGATTCGAGCTCATTCTGGAGTGAGGTTTTTATAAGCCATTGAATAACGAAAACTAGAGATGGATATATGCCTTGCCCTCAACATTGAATACGGCCCCCTTGCCGCTGTTGAATAAAGGATTGTCTTATTACGCAACAGTCAACAATGGTGAAGCAGGAAGGGTAACCCTGATAGCTCACCCTCCATAGATGTTACAGCAGCAACGACGGCATCCATCGCTTCTCCCCCACCACGGAGGATATCGTAGCCCTACCACAGAAGTTTAGACTCGACAAGCGAGAGTGTGTGCAAGCCTTACAGCTTCTAGGGCAGCGCGAAGGGAGGCTTTGTAGGCACCCTGTTGCTCTGGAGTCGAGCCTTCCTTGACCATTGTGCCTGCGCCGCCATGTATTACGAGGACATGACGTTGTCCCTTGGATTGGGTATAGGTGCGAAGGAGAGGCAGCTTCTCCAAAGAGACCATGGTGGTGGGGTGAAGATGGTAAGTGCAGATAGAACAAGTGGGACGTCGATGACCTGTGGTATAGCAATAAACTGCTACATGAAGCAAGTCACTTTGCCGGAGTGGTTAACGGGATCGCCTGCTAAACAGCTAAGCGGTTGGTCTTTGACCGCGAGTGTTCGAATCGCTCAGGTGACGCTTTTTTGCTCAATCAATCAATTAATCAACACACCCCTCCTCTCCCTCTCTCTCTCTCGCCAGTTTGACAACACTCCTTGAGACATACATACACAATGAGCAGTAACAAATATGCCGATCTGCCTGACATTGTTCGTCTTCTTCGACCTCTGTATTCTAAGGCTAACACTGCTTAGGATACTGCCCCAGATATCTACGAGACAGAGGACGTGTTTCCTTCCACGCAGTCCACGGTCAGTGTCTTTTCGTGCCTTCTGCTCACGCGCTCATTCACGACATTTTATAGAAAGGGGAAGACAGCGACGAAGAAGCACCACTACCTCAAAGAGGTGTGGCCAGAAGCAGAAACGATGTCCCAGGAAAAGAAGAGATTGACTCGAGCAATTTAATGGACCCAGAGGAGGCAAGCAAGCGATTCAGGAAAGCAGAAAGGAAGCGCGGTACATGGATCTCATATCTCCATGCTAGGCAGCTGAAGTGACCCATCCGCGCCTTCTTCTCCTTCCAGATCGCACACGAACACACTACGCTTATCCGCCTTCGCCCACCCCGTCGTCTCCCGGAGAACCTGCGAACGCGCGCTCCTTGCCCCTCTCTCACAGGTTACGAAGTCTTCAGAACGAACTGGTTGCTTTGGAGGCTGAGCTCGCGGACCCTTCAAATCCATTACTTGCCAAGGAACGGGAGGTCGACAACGTCGACCCTGGAGAGCTGATTCGGGGCTTAGTGGATGTGAGGGGAAGGCTGGACAAGATACGGAAAGGAAAGGAAGGGAGAGCCAGGTTGGTCGGTGCTGTTCTGGGCGAGAACGGGGAGGCAAATTCAGAAGATGAGGATGTGGATGAGAAGAAGAAGAGCGTGGACGAGGGGCAAGACGGGCGCGCTGCAGGAAAGCTTGAAGTGAAAACCATCGTTGAGATGGATCGACGCGTCGGAGAGCTCGAGAAACTAGTTGGTTCTTCCAGCGCAGCTCTTGACGAGGTACGGGCCCATTCGTCCTCATTCATGAATTGATTGCTCAAGTTTAATACACAGACGTCTCCTTTATCGCCCCCATTACTCCCTCTCATCACTCGGATGAACGCGCAATTAAGTCTGCTCACGCAGCCACGCCACATCGATTCCATTTCCCGTCGTCTCAAACTTCTCCTTTCCGATCTCGACCGTGCCTCTGCCCAACACCATTCCCACCGCCGCCATCCCTCTCAGCCCAATTCAACACCCCAGACGTCGCAATTACAAGAACAGGTTCTGCCTCTTCTGTCCCGGCTCGGACCCTCCCTTCCCCACATCCCACATATATTGACGCGCCTTCGCACTCTGGCCGTCTTGCACGCGTCTGCTGCCGAGTTCCAGGACACGCTCCAAAGTCTCGAGCAGGAGCAACAAAAGATTCACGAGACACTTACCGAACTTGACAGCGCCGTGAAGACTGTGGAGTTGAGTTTAGACGAGAACCGAACCGTTGTGCGAGGGAACGTGGCAGGTCTCGAGAGCCGGGTTAATTCGTTACTCGACAAATTAGAGGAGCTCAACCGAACGGGGAGCAGTTAATGCCAAACCCGTGTGTTCAGAGAGGATCCCACCACCACCACTATCATCATACCCTATTGCATTGTTCAGTATTAATACAGAGTGTGAGCTACAACTACATGCATGAACCGAAATAAATTTCAGCTGAAGGACCGGCCCCTGGAGCTTAAGTCATCCTTCGCCTGCTTTCCGGCGGCGAAGTCATCCCGACCATATGTTCGACGATGGCCTGAACATTGATGAACATCCATGGGTTCAATGCGCAAGTTGGCGAAGACATACCTGAGCCTGATTCCAGTCCAACATTTCGTCCTCCTCTTCCTCATCCAGTGTCTTGCTGACATCCTCATGTCCAGCACCCAACCCCCACCCACCCACACTCGCTCTCGCAGCGGACGTATCCAAGTCCGGACTCCTAAGCGCCTCCAAAAACTCTCTTTCCCGTTCACGTTCGAAATCCGCCATATTATGCGTGACAGGCCCCGTCCTCGCCTCATGCCCATTTTTCTCGTCCTCCCCAGCTACCCCGGTCAGCCCCTCCAAATGGGGAACCCTTCCGTTCTGCTTCTGCGCGATCCGCCCTCGCCTGTCGCGGGGCAGTCCCCCAGACAGGAAGCTCGGCGCGCGTGCTAACGGGCTCATCGGCCCGAGTTTCTTCAGCGCCTGTGTGCGGGCATCATACTGCTGTCGCGGGCTGCGGACGATACGCAAGAGGTCCGTTATGGCTTGTTCGCCGGGGGTGGGTGTCGGTGCTGGAGTGGTCAGTGAGAAAGCGACAGGCCGCGGGCGTCGCTGAGATGTAAGCACGAGCAGCCTTGAATTCAGGATAGCCGTCAGGACATGTCTAATGTGAGGAACACAAGCTCGTACATCTGCTGTAATCGAGGCTGTTGGTACGTTGAGGTTTCTTGGTAGCTATCTTGTCTGTTGGGCATGGACAACCGCATGTACAACCGTTGAAAGAGGGGAAGGATGACCCTGTCGCGGAACGCCCGCAGCGCGACGCTACGAACGTCGATGTGGGATGTGGACGCAGAACCACTCAAGGACGACGCTACAGAACCTTTGGTTCCTTGCCGGCTAGGAGATGTTGCGCGGTGATGGGGTTTGGGTGTCCGGTAGAGAGATGACAGCAGAGGATCCGTTTGTAATGGCAGAAGGACCTGTAGGCGGGTCAGTAGCCTGCCGCCGAGAAGCTGGTCAAGAAACGCACCCCTTCGACGTATGTAAGCACCTGGTCCCAGAAAAAGCCCCAAATCTCTACTACCCGCGCAACAAGTTTCTCATCGTCGATTCCCATGAGTTTTGCGTTCAAAGTGACCATGCCAGAGGCGATGAGTTCTGATGCGTCGTTTTCCAGTGTTGCGAGAGCTTTCGAAGGGGAAGAGGAAACGACGGACTGGATGTGACGCTTGACAAGGACATTCAAGTCCTCGCTAAGATATCATTCATCAGGGAGAGTTTGGGCAGATACAGGATCCATCGACGCACATTGGTATCCTCAGCGGTTCTCCATTGAACAAGGGCAGCACATGGACGTGCAGTGCTCCCCATGGATCCGAAGTGGAGGTCGACGCCAGATTGGCGGGTGCGCCAGCAGCAGGCATGGCAAGCGATGCCGCCGAGGGCGCTGTGACTATAGGCGTGGCAAGCGCAGAGGGCAGGTGTGCAAGGTTGCCGAGACGGTGCATCTCGCGAGAAACGAGCTTTGAATCATAGGTGCGCCCATACGCCTAAATAAAAAGAAGAACATAAGAAGCTGATCTGTCATGACCGGATGTAGGGCCGACGCGACCTTTGAAGGAGACGTGTGGGATTTAGAGACGTTGGCCATGCTGGAGGAGCTGGCCATGGAGTGGTGGGAGGGCGGAGGCGGGGTCTGGAGTGAATCGCTGCGGGTATGAGAGTGTGGATGCAGCAGCTGACTCGGATGCAGAGAACTCCTGCCAGTGCCTGACAGGGACGAGGAGAGCTTGTCTGCGAAAAAGCCAAGGCGCTTTGAGGACGAAAAGACGTCGGGAGTCGCGTTGAGCACGCCTCGGGCGGCGTCAGGATCGAGTTGGGTAGGCGACGCAAGAAAGCGCGGCGTCGTCGGTGTCTGACGGGGAGTGGCATCAGTCGACGACCTTCTCGGGGCTTCGGGCGATGTTGATCTGCTCCGTTTCACCCAACTTGAAGTATTAGTATCCACATTCTGATCTTGCGATCTCCGCGGTGCATGCGATGCTGTCCAGCCCGACATTATCGAGTTGAACGTCGTCCAGCCGAGTGGTCGCGTGTCTTCCAAATATTTGAACAAAACATCGATCATACCCGATCATTGTCGAGCCCGCCTCGTCGCCATGCTCTTGCGATGTTCAGCTTCAGCCTCCAGATACCCACACCCATGCTTCGCCCGACTCTTCACTGTCCTTGCCGTTGAGTCTTCAGCCGATGATACTTGCGCTGCTATTGTCACCTCTTCCCGGGAGATTCTTTCCAATGTTGTCATCAAGCAGAACCACCTGTGAGCCCGTTTGTTATACGCTATCTATCATCGTGACTCTCCCATCACCACCCGAAAGACACGAAGGGTATGGTGGGATACACCCAATGATCGCAATTCAGGCCCACCAACGCAACATGGTAAGTTGCATTCTCATGTTTACCTGCATCCTTGTTCACGCGAGTATCCTAGCCCATCGCTGTGAAAAGGGCTCTACGCGAAGCTAATGTCGATGTCAGGAAAGGCATTGATGGAATAGCGTTCACTCGAGGTCCAGGTGCATACCAGTCACTGAAATTTACAATTCCGTACTCATTCATGCTGCACAGGCATCGGTGGATGCCTGAGTGTTGGATCCAATGCTGCCAAGACCCTGGCTGCTGCCCTTGACCTACCTATCGTAGGCGTCCACCACATGGTACATCTGCGCTTTATATCTTATAATGCAAGACTGATTCTAAGCGTTGGGTCAGCAAGCGCATGCGCTGACACCGCTGCTCACCTCATGGCCGACACCGCCCAAATTTCCCTTCCTGACACTCCTCGTCTCAGGCGGACATACCCTCCTCCTCCTTGCCAAATCCCTCAACTCATTTCGAATCCTCGCAACAACCCCAGACGAAAGCATCGGCCGATCCTTCGACAAAGTCTCCAGAATGCTCGGCCTAAATTGGACGGCACTAGGTCCCGGCGCTGCCCTCGAGCAGTTCTGCGCACAGGATTTCGCTGGTGAACTACCAGGAATCCCTCCTTACCCTCGTCCTCTGAGAGGTCAGCTAGGTTTTTCGTACTCGTCTCTTCATTCCTATGTGGAGCGCTATATCGCAGCCAATGAGGGCCTCGATAATATCGATATGTCCACAAGGCTCGCCCTAGCCCGCGGCTTCCAGACGGCAGCCGTCACCCAGCTGGAAGAGAAACTGCTCCTTGCGTTCCGCTGGTGCTCCGAGAACAAGATCGAAGTAAGCGACGTTGTCGTCAGCGGCGGCGTTGCAAGTAACACTTTTCTTCGAGAACGGTAAATCACCTAAGGTCCTTCTCAAGCTCCGGCTAATGAATTTCCCCCGCATCAAATATAGCCTGGCGACATGTTTATCAAAGGTGGATTCCACGACTCCCATTTCCCTCAGTTTCCCCCCTCCTATGCTGTGTACAGGTGACTCAATCTAAGCACTTAATGCCTTTTACTCAGTCCAATTAATTATTTCCATTCAGATAACGCCGTTATGATTGCATGGGCGTCAATGCATCGATTCCTCGCCCAGGATTATGACGACTATACAATAGACCTCCGTGCCAAATGGAACATCGACACCTTATCGCAGCCATGATGATCTTCGCAGAGCGGGTACGAACCCTCAAGACTGTGCCCAAACTAGATTTGCTATACATATCTACTGATTATCGTTACCCAACGTAGATGTCCAAAAATATCTTACGACCAATATAATGCAAAGTACAGGAAACATGTTGACGACCATGATAATATAAGGTGCCTTGCTCTCCAGATACCGATAGAGAGTAAGATAGAATGTCGATTCCTATGTGGAAGAATCATGTGAGGTCGATAATGTCGTCATCCCGCGACGACAGCCTGCTGTCCTGAGAGAACGATGGTTCACGATAGTATGCGCATCGCTGATGTCCAGACGTCTGCGCTGTTTTCTCCCATGGCCGCGAAGAAGAAGAGGAATGCTCAACCTGAAGGTGGTTGAGTTCCGAAAGGAGAGGGAAGGCAGAAGAGGAGGCAAGGGCTACAGCCAAGGCCTCATCACCGTTCTCAGGCAACATCGCCACTTTCTGCCGCTTCGCTACCCGGCGCGCATTGATTTTATCCAGTTGGGTAAGAAGCGGGCCAGAGGTGCGAGCCTTGGGTGAAGTAGTAGAGGAAGAGGCGGGATTCGCCGTTGCTTTGCTTCCCTTAGGCTCCCGTGGTTTCTTCTTCGCCTTGCCCTTCTTGCTAGGCCTGTCCAAAATTTGGTCCCAAAGGGCATCGAAAGAGGTTCGCGGGGCATCACCATCGTCGATGGGTCCACGTATATCGTCCAGCATCCCATCGTCGCCTGCGCGTTGTTTGGCTTCGCTCTGCTGATTCTTCGCCTTCGATTTCTTGCCCCGCCCGTCGGAAATCTGGTCACCAAGTGTATCGAAAGAGGTCCCAGGTGCATCGTCTGGTATATCCCCATTACTCAATAACATATCGTTTTCAAAAGGGGCGCGGGAGTCAGCATCAAACTCTGTGAAACCGGGCTCATCGGGGTCGGGGAAAGTGAAAAGGAAGCGCATGCGCATGCTATGGCCCTTCAAGTTCCCAGAGAACCGGGGATTCAGTAAGACATGGCTCTCAGTCAATTCGGGGTGCCATGGCGCGGGGAGCGCAGTCCTCGCCATTCCGTCGATCGGCGCTTGATCAAGCGTCTGTCGTACAGTGGATGTGAGAGAACTCGCGGCTGCTTTGTCGTCCTCGGCCTCATCCTCCTCCTCGAGTGTCGCGGCCTTCCGCTTGCCCTTCGTTCTGGGTGACTTGTTTTCCTTCGCTTCCTCCCTCAGCATATAATCCTCAATCAACTTAGGATGAACATGACGAAGCATACTTCCTGGCACCCACAATCGCAATATACTGTCCGGATGCGGAGGTGGTTTCCTTGGTGAATTCGGAGGTGGATTGGGTTCGGGTCTAGAACCTGTCAAGCCCAAACGCGTAAAAGCGACCAGCTGGATCGGGGAAACCTCGATGCGATATTCTAGAAGGCCGCCGGTCGATGCATCGTGTCGTGTCCCCACGACCTTGGTAATCAGTGGATGGGGATCTGATATATCATCACGTCGCCGTAGTGCTGGAGTAGGTTGTGGTCCACGATTGACAAACGCTGGTGCGATGCGATCATTTTGAACTTGACGAGTCTCGTTGTAAGGCGGCGCAAGTGATTCTTTGACGAGGGATGCTGGGGTACCGACGTCTTCGGCATGAGAAGTGAGGAGGGCGCCACGAACTGAACGTTCGCGATTACTCCAATCGACCTGTTTTGCTCTCTCCTTCTCGTCAGCTTCCAGAGCAGCACGCCGAAGGACGTGCATGACGGCCGAAGGCCAGAGAAGATCTCTGAACCGCGTTATAACGGAGGATGCGAAACCCCATTCGAAATATTTTTCGCAAAAGTTGGCGAGGTTCACGAGGTTCAGTTCACCTTTATCGCGCATAGCCCCCCCTTCCCCTCTGATCGGCTTTGCGTAGAACTTCAGTATGTCCAAATTGGGAAAGTCACTTGGCACAGCGACATGTGCACGAGGAAGGAATCCACGAGAGTTTGTTGCTAGTTCTGTATTGATATCGTTTCTCCAACGTGTGAGAAATGGTTGAATGTGTGGGCCGTTGTCCTCGTAGGCTTTCAGAAGTGCGTTTCCGAAACCACAGCGAGCCAATCCAAAAGAAAGCTTAGGTCCAAATCCGTCGACGCCCTGGCCACCGCGCGCGGGTTAGATCAGGATGGCGAAAATAATAGAGGCCACGAACATTATGGTAATCTCCACCAGCTAAAAGGGCATACAAAATGAGGTCACCTCTGCTTAATCCCAATCTGTGGATTCTCTCGGATGTGTATAACGTGACCTGAGGTTTCTTTCTGCTGGAAGCGCTGTTATGCTGCGCACTGGAGTTAGAATTGTTCCTTGACAAATTAGCGCTCCAACTGCAGAAGAAATGAGCGACAAGTCCTTCAAAAGCTCTTGGACACCCACTTGTTGATGATCGTACGTCCTCCAAAAACCAGCGCATCACAATCGTCTGTGAGAATGGCATCGATATGACCCTGCAGATTAAGGTATGCAAGCTCAGCCTCGGCCTCGCCTTTCGCCTAAGCAAATCAGCAATATCTTCTGACGCGAAAAAATAATACTGTCACACCTCTCTCCATTCCATCCCAAAGGCGTCAAGCAGCTCTTTCATGGGTTTACTCAGATGATGTGAGCCTGATTTCCCCATTCGGCTATTACGCTAATAGAAAGTCAGTGGGGCCAAATGCGATTTCTATGAAGTAATTTCTAACCTTGACCTTAGGCCGCTGTCGACCATCAAACACAAAAAGAGGCAAAATCGGAAGTTCGGCTAATTCAGGGAATGAGGATAGTTTGGTAAAGAATCTTTAAGGAAACGCACATAGTTGCCTTAGGCGAAAGAACATAAGGCGAAGTTGTGGATTTTCACCTTCTTTACTATATAGTGCGTGATTGTACCAGATGCTCACGTCTACACCGATCCGATATGCGCGCCTGCCAGGCATATCCAGATCAGTCAACTGTATGCATAAGTGATGTATGTTTCTTACTTGGCTGACTTGTTCTTCTCGAACCCGTCTACAACAGCTAAATGCGCCAGCGCTCTTTGCTGCCCTATATCATTGAGATACTAGCAATCAATGATGCGTCAATCTCAATCACCGAAAGCACGTAGGACTGAAGCGCTGACCTCCCAAAGGCCTGGAACGCCCATGCTTACGCGTAACGTAGTTCACGAACGGGTACTTGCGGCGTGTGGTATGGCGGGGATGACAAGAGAGTGTCCACAGCTTGAGTTTTGACAACTACTATTGTCCGATTTGGGTATCTCAAACAGGGCCAAACCTCAGAGTCGCGACGCGTCACAGCATGCGCGTTCGTCACGTCACACTCTCCTCCTAGAAGGTTGTCAGTCACTCTGACTCTGAGTCACTCTGACTCTGCCACACTCCACGCCGCACTATGCCTGCTTTTCAGCCACCCAACTCGGTCAAGAGGAAGTCAGACTATAACGAAGAAATGAGCCGGAAGAAAGTTGCTTTAGATCCTGGGTTTTCGAGCACTAGTACTGGCGGTGAGGAGTATTGGATGGTTCAATGGCAAGTCCTTTACGCATTTATCAGCTTCTAGACGCCTGCAAATTCTCTCCTATCATTCCACTCTCATAGGAGAAACCATCAAACGAAGAAGCATAAGACTTGGGACGGCGATGCTATCCTGGTCGCCAACTCGGGCAAAGCGACATTATATGACATAGATGGAAAAACGTACGATCATACTAGAACATGGATGCGTCCTTTTTCTGACCCTATTCTCTCTGTCGTGATAGGATTGCGGTTGGCAAGGCAGAATGGCCGCTTCGTGAAGGGAAATCATTCCCAATTTCTAATAAAGAGATCGAGCTCGACCGATCACTGACGAGAGACGAATATCTCTCTGGTCGAGCTTTTGGTTCCTCGCCTACTGGAGAAGACGACCTTTCAGTCGCTCCTGCTAGGGACAGGCTTTCCAAACAATTTGTTCCTCTCAAGATCAATCATACAGTGCCGCCGACACACGGCACGCCGGACATCCAGACGCGTGGCATACTTCTGCAGCCTGTTAACTTAGCTTCTGTAAGTAGTAACTGTCCACAGAAGATTAAAGTGGAAGACACATATTGGACGGCAAATTGGTTTGTAATTTCAACATGTCAGTGTTCATTCCTTGCCTCATCGGAGAATATAGGCGCAAACCACAACAGAAAAAGCATCAAACCTGGGACGGCGACGCTTACATCTCACATACCGACGGGAAACTCGTGATGATGTCCGAGGAGGGAAAACTGTAGGTACCTTCTCAGAGACTCTTGTTTTGCATGCTTCGCTCATGATATTTTGGAGAATGGGTTCTTCCCCTTGGAAGGGTGATCGACTTATCTCAGGATATCGTACATTCATCGGGGGTAAAGAAATAGAACTGGACAGTCAAGTAAAAGCGTCGCAGCTGCCGAACCTGATCACGTCTTCTCGCGACCAAGTTGTGGATGTCGGAGATACTCCGTCAGAGAGCCTCGTGGATGATTCTTCCGATCAATTTCTCAATACTCCTTCGGTTGCCAAATGCGTTGCGCCGACCTCATTCTATGGGACACCTGTCAAGAGGAAACCTAAGGGGCCGTTGTGGGTCTACAGTTACTTTTAAAAGCTAGCCTCGCCTGATCCTTTACTTTACGTTAGACATGACCCGGCTGTTGAAAATGCCATTGTTATGAAGGCACCAACGAAGGAGCATATTAAGAAATTCAACAAAAAGTGAGGGCTTTGACCATGACGGGAACTATCCAACTCATGCGATTTCAGGGATCTTCCTGTTGTGCCTGTTGTCCTAGATCCGATTATTTCTCGTCGAATGAGACCCCACCAGACTGAAGGTAAATTCTGATGACGTTGTACACGTGCATGTTCTTGACGTAGGGTGGACAGGCGTGAAGTTCATGTATGAAGCCGTAATGGGCCTTCGGAAGCATGAAGGCCAAGGTTGTATATTAGCTGATGAGATGTGAGCATAGTCTTTGCATTCCGCATACAGTTTTTACGAAAAATCATAGGGGTCTAGGCAAAACCCTTCAGGTCAGCGTGCCCTGCCGATTCAAATTTCCGCGCTAATACCCTCACAGACGATAGCCCTCATTTGGACACTCCTTAGTAACACCTCCAATGTTCCATGATTTATTATACTGATAAACACATAGAGCAAAACCCGTATGCCGCGCCCAGAGCTGTGGTCGAGAAAGTTCTGATTGTCTGCCCCGTTTCGTTGGTGAACGTGGGTCTTCTCCATGCTTCCCACAGTTCCGATTCAATGGTATGAGCCCTTAACAGAACTGGAAAGCGGAATTCTACAAGTGGCTGGGAAGGGATCGCATTGGAGTTGTTACATGCGACAAGGACAAGAAAAACGCTCTCTTATTTATGAATGCGTTCGTATTTCTATTGTCGTGTTTCTCTTCTTCATTGACGTGTCCTGAATGAAGGAAAAATCAGCAGGTGTTGATAATTGGCTATGAGCGGCTTCGGACAGTCATGTACGTGTTTCAACGAATATGCGAAGCTCATCATTAATTGTTGGCAGAGATAACCTGGCTGCGATGGTGTAAGCTTGATTGCTCGCTTGTTTACTCCAGAGCTAACTGTAGAACAACCCCGAAGTCCACCTATTGGGTTGATTATATGCGACGAAGGTCCGGGCGATCTAAGCTCTACCTTTGGCGACGAAAATTGCTGATTATTTTAATCTTAGGCCATAGGTTGAAGTCGGCAAATAACAAAACAACGCAGATGTTTAAGTCTCTGCGAACTCCCAGGCGGATCATTCTTTCTGGGACACCTATTCAGAATGACTTGGGAGAATTTCATGCAATGGTGCGTTTTTTTTTTCCGCCTTTTTCTTTACGTCAGACTTACGCTACCACAACCAAGGCCGACTTCTGCAACCCTGGTCTACTCGGTGAGTCGTTCACCATGACATAACCACACGCGGATCTAATGCCTCTCTGCCTCCTTAGATGAATACAGCACATTTCGCCGTGTTTACGAAGTTCCTATACTCAAAAGCAGGGCGCCAGATGCTACACCGAAAGATTTGGAATCGGGAGAAGCGCGGACTGCGCAGGTAGGAGGTCATTCAACCTGACTACGTTTCTGTCTGAAATCGGCATTGCAACGACAGCTGCTTTCCGTGGCAAAAAGCTTTGTTTTGCGTCGGGACGCCACGTTGTTGAAAAATGTCTTGCCGCCGAAGCGTATGTATCTTCTCTCTTGCTCCCCTGTGCAGAAGGAATGACTCAGCAAATTTGACTAGACGAATACGTCGTCTTTGTTACACCCACGGCCCTTCAGCTGTCCATCTTTTCGAAGATCCTTCATCCAGATAAACTGGATGACCTAGCACAAAGCTCGACGGCGGAGTCCCTTGCACTTATCAATATGCTCACGAAAGTCAGCAACAGTCCCATTCTACTCAAAGCCACAGCCGACAAGGCCAGAGTCAAACCTGGAAGTGCGCTCCAAAAAACTGGCGTCGAGGAAGCGTTGTGTTTAATCCCCGAGCGCGCCCAAATTGATGACGTGAATTTGAGTGGTAAGACCGATGGCTAGATCTTTCCCCCGCCAGTAGTTCGACTGACCTTTTACACACTAGGTAAACTGTCTGCTCTATCAAGATTGCTCGGTGTTATTCGTTCGGTAAGCATCTCCTACATCTCCAGTTACGACCCTCCTCGAACTTTCACGCCAGACCACAGAAGAGAAATGTGTTCTTGTATCGCACTATACCTCAACTCTTAACATTCTAGAAGCATTTTGTCGAACCAAAAAATATTCGTACTTTCGCTTGGACGGGTAATGCGCTTACATCTGTGATAATTACGACGGGCGCTAAATCTTACATAGACAAACGCCGGCTGCCAAACGGCAAGAATTCGTGAACACGTTCAACAAGTCTTCACGGAACCAGAGCTGTATGTAAAGAAAGCAGCAGCTGAATATTTACCGATATGACTGACGATACCCACCTAGTTCTTTTTCTTCTGAGCTCAAAAGCCGGTTCGTATATCTCAAATGGACCTCCGCGCGTTACACTTTAATACGTCATACACTTTTCAGGAGGAGTTGGGATCAACCTGATCGGTACGTAGGCTCTCATCCCGCGCCTTTGTGATGTTAAATTTAGCTTCAAGGTGCTTCACGATTATGCCTCATAGACTCCGACTGGAATCCGAGGTGTGCAGCTCATATCCGACTCCTGTCAAAGTATCTAATATTGTTGCAACACCAGTCACGACCTTCAGTCGATGGCACGATGTCATCGGTAGGTTGCAATTGTATTATCTCCTCCACCCACCTCATTCTGATCATTATCCCCAGAGATGGTCAAAAACGCCCAGTTTACATCTATCGATTTTTGACAGCAGGTGCTATTGACGGTTGGTCCAATATTTGCCTTGCGAATAAATCTTGCGTCTCAAATACTGTTTAGAGAAAATATATCAACGCCAAGTAACGAAACTTGGTTTAAGTAGCTGTGCGTCGTCATCAATACATTCGTTATTCTAGTGCGACTAACAAAATCGCCACAGCTTTAATTGGAACAGTATGGGATCTTTCATCTTCCGTATTCGTTCACTCACCGATCTCGCTGTTCCTTAGGGCTCCGAAAATTCGAAGAGCGACTCCTTCACCAGGAAAGATGTACGTCTTCTCACCTTTGCCACGGTATTGTTACTGAGCATATGTCAGCTTCGAGATATATTTAGAATTGATCCAAACACGCCTTGCAACACACACGATCTCCTCGAATGCCCGTGCGACGGCCTCAAATACCCTGTTCCCGATGGTCCTCCTGAAGGCGGGAGTGACGACGATGACTTCGAGCCTGAGCAAGGTTTCGTCAAGGCATGCGAGGTGAAGCCCGAACACATTGATAAAATGGACCGAGCGGTAAGCAAGGAAATTTGACAGCGCTAAGACTATGTCTTCATATCTATTCCCAGTATTTGCAGAAGAAGAAAGCCGGGCTGGCTGCATTGGGCCATTGGAAACATATCAACTGCCTGCGGCCCTCTGCTAGAGATGACATTCAAGATGACGTCCTCCGGAAGCTCATTGACGTTTACGAAACACCGACAAAGGAAGACTTGCTCCAGCAGCCGAAATCGCAACTGCACATGTTGTTGTCCGTCGATCTTCAAACCGTAGCCGCCAAAGAACTGACAGTGCAGGATGTTCCTGGTGGTACTATTTCTTATCTCTTCCAAAAAAGTTCTATTACGACACTTGAGGGGGAGGTCAAAGAGTGACCTCCATTTGTTTCTTAACTAGTTCATCAGATATGCTTTCAGTTCCACAAACGACAAGAAAGTAGTATGCACAAGTATATAACCAAGAAGTACGGATGGAGACCGAGCGGAGCCTAGGCGATGTAGATCCTGTGTGAGAATACGAGGTGGCGAGACGATTCAAAGCCCTGTCCGCGATGTATAGACAAAGGGACTATAACAACATAAGTAGGCATCGCATGGGGAATTGAGCGGAAGGTGCAGACGTGCATCTAAAATATGACGATCGGCGGCCTTCCCCAGAGACCCCATGGAAATTACATGAGAAGAAAGAGCGCAAAAATATGAGGATATAGCGGAAAGCGCACAACACACATGGTAGTACTACCCTCCTCCATACCGCCATGATAGGAAATGGTGATGAGTGGTAAAGAAGACAACAAGAAGAGAAGAAAAATGTCCAAACGACGGCAATCGGACCAAAGCATTTGATATTGCATCGAAACCTTTGGGCTGATACGATCCATAGGTTTTAACGTGAATCATGTCGTTAAATGTCTTCATAGATCGCCTGGCCGTCCAGAGCAGTAAACAAGACTTTGGTCGCCAGGATTTCGTTTGCTGGGACCGTCATAATATCCTGCGAGAGAACAACGTAGTCCGCGCGTTTGCCGATTTCCAAGGATCCGAGCGTCGTCTCCGTGAAAGAAGCGTAAGCAGGATCAATTGTCATCCCTGCAACAGCAGATACGTTACGGGTTGCAGGATTGATCATCATTGCGAACTCACCTCGGAGCGCCTCTTGGCGCGTGATGCGCTGCTCGGGGAACCTACTTGAGTTCAGAGATGATAAACTTCCTGGGGTACAGAGTGGGATGCGTACCAGCCATCGGGTCCATGCGGAGATTTACCATCAGGAGACACACGGGTAACGGCGGCATAAAATCCAGAAAGAGGATTCATGGCCTCGACAGGGAAGTCGGAGCCCAACGTGATCCTTGCACCACTATCGATGAGAGATCGGAAAGCATAGAGCCCCTTGATACGTTCCGGACCCTATTCATTATAAGCTGATTAAGCATTCGGAAGATTGTGAGGAGAAAAACGCTCTGACAAGACGATCTTGAGCGTACCACATGTCGCTAATTCTGTAGAGTATGTTAGGATTTAGCCCAAGACGTTCGTGCCTTACTCACGCATGAGTTGGCTGCACACTTGCGATGACTTGATAACATGAACATGAATCAGGAACCCGCTCGGTTCTGTGAAGTAGACTCACCACCCAGTCTTCCAAGCCGTTTCATGTCAGCATCTGTCATGATTTGAGCGTGTTCGAGGCGAGGCCTCGACGCAGTGACGTTAACGCCTTTTAAAGAAGCTTCGAAAGCATCCAAAACAATTCCATTGGCACGGTCACCGATGGCATGTACATTCTAAGAACAAGATAAGCCAACGGGATGCAATGTACTCGGCCAACGGCGGAGGACTTACCACTTGCCATCCATCCCGTAGGAACTTGGGAATGACGTCAAACAGAATATCGGAGTCTAAACGCATAAACCCATTTGTCGACGGATTATCCGCATACGGCTCGTACAACTGTCAAATATCCTGACGTCAGACGTAAAATGTGGGAGAGAATGTAGAATTACAGCTGCACCACCAGTTCTCAGCGCGCCTGATTAATAACTGTTAGCTCTATAGTGTCCAAACAGCTGAAATTTAATTTACCATCCGCGAATATTTTGACACTCCTAGCAGTTAGCCTGCCATTGCCAGCACCTATAATGGGAGTGGTTGTGTTTCCCCAATACGCTTTGTTTTCATCGAAAAAGGTCATCCCATAGATACGGAGCTACTATTATTGTTAGCTCACGCGGTATGCATGACGCAAATCAAAGCTTCTCTAACCGGTAGGGTTCCCGTTTCTGCTTGTCTAGATGTATAATGAATATGACATAACTTCATGCGACAAGTGGAATTGACCGTTTGAAAAAGGCCAAAGAAGCAGGATCCAATCCAGCGTCATGGATAGAAGTCAAACCAAAGGCATGTGCATCCCTGACAGCCACGCGGAAACGGCGCTGCAAATCTCCTTCTGTAAGTTCTGGCTGTTTCAGGAGTTCCTGTGCATTGTCCAACAGGACGCCTAGAGGGTTTTGAGATCGATGGATATCAAATGTGTTGGGCAAAGACAAACCAGTTGGCTTCCCAGTCTTGTCGCGAACAATGATGCCTCCATCCACAGCCTCGGGAAATGGCATGCTGGCCTCAATAGCCTTCGCCGAAGCCCACAAAGCATGGCAGTCTTTGCTCTGTAAAACGACCGGTCGGCCGCGGATCACGGGATCGTCTTCTAGATGAGCCTGTCAAAAAAATTCTCAGGTCAAAGATCGACTAAGGGGGGAAAAAAAAGTAACACACGGAAGTCGGCCAACCAGTTGTAGGCCAGATCGTATGATCCCAGCCTCCTCCGACGATAAATTTAGAGGTATCGTTGTAGACGTCAGGATTGGCCAGAATGAAGTCTCGCACACGAGCCACGGTATCTGAGGGATATGTGAGATCAATCTCAATTGACGAAGAGCGTATTCACCTTGAATGTTTTTCGTCCCTTCGAGAGGTAATTGTTGAGCAGCTCCGTACTCGAGAATGTGAGCATGGGAATCTGTTGACCAAGTTCAGATCAATATGGTGGCGTTCAAACGTTCGAAAGCAACCGGAATCAACAGACCGCTCAAGCCTGGAACGATGATGGCTCCAGGTCTGATAAAACGAATATCCAGGGAGGGGCGCCGAAAAATCACTTTATACAAGGAAAACGAGTTCCACCGGTTTGTGACGTGTTCTTTATAAGACAAATGAAAACAATGACGAGATTGCCACGTCAAAACTTGATGCATGACCTACGAAGAGAGCCACGGTCGGCGATGAGTGCCCCTTGAACAACAATGCATTGAGTCCGGGAATTCTGCGCGTCGACTGTATAGACGTTGTCTCCATTTCTCGAACAAAGCGCATACGTGTCGGACGCTGCATTTAATGAACGAGGATCGACAGAAAAGTACGCAGATATGATCAGTACAATGCAGGACACAAGTGATATGATTGCTGGTTTGGAAGTGGCGGTCTTGGGATGGGAGGCACCATTGCCATTGAGCTTCTTCAAGGATGGGCCCGAGCTCATGAGCTGTTGGGACATAGGAGAAAGGCTGGCATTGGGAGTGAATATGGGATAGAACGTGTCAGAACAACGTTGGGACGAACCACGGAAAGCGGGAAAAGTTGGGATAATAATTTAACATTCACAGCCATGGCCTTAAAAAGACACGGCGGGCGTCTAATGCTCAGCAATCATGAGATTGCACAGAAAGTAAAAGGGGCTTTCTGGCGCCCACACTGCCTGCTGGAGACTTGCAACTTGATGTACACAGTACAGGAATAGACGCCCATATGACATGTGACCGGAATGATCGTGGACACGTATTGACTGACTGACCTCGAAACACTCCTCAGTCAGTGCCTCCACGACATGCCTCTCAACGATGTTCTGCGCCACAGGACCAATGCTTTGGCCAGCTCACTCAACTCACATCGCATTCTCATCTACAGTCTCTTTTCTGTGCTCGCCGTCTCCGCTGCGATCGCCAACGCGTTACGCAATTACAGTAACTTCTATTCTGTTGCTATCTCTCTTTCTAAGAGCAATCGGAGCGTCTTGGTCTGTAAAGCATTCATCTTGCTTGCTTCTAGCATTCATCGCTTTGCGTAGGCACTGGCCAATTTTGGCTTTCTCTTCAGCCTGTTATGTGGACACATCGTTCAACGAATCTTCTTCGGTACTTTACGAGCCAACGAGGTCGAGGTATTACCATCACGCATCGTACTTCTGTATCTCTTATCTAACTCCGTTTTCTTTAGCGACTGTACGACCGTCTCTGGTTCTTCATCACAGAGTCGTTATTGGCGTTTACCATCTTCCGAGACGAATTTGACATTCCATTTGCCTTAATGTTTGGCTTTTTGCTTTTTATCAAGTCATTTCACTGGCTTGCAGGGGATCGTATTGAGTGGGTGAGCGTCATGGCGTCCTTGCTCCATCACCATACTCATTCAGCACCGCAGATGGACCAAAGACCGTATCCCGGACCTTCTCCTCTGTTTCACCTTCGTATGATGACCCTATTTATCGTGCTGTGGATCACAGATTTCGTCATGTTCCTAATCACAGTCGAGAACACGATTGCACATGGCGTGGGAGGCATGGTGCTGTTCGCTAGCGAGGTAAGTACCGCTCTTTGTCTGAGCATCAACTATTTGATATTCACATCTTCCAGTATGGAATATTGATGGCCAGCGTCTTGAATACAATATCCAAATACCTCCTTTCAGCCTACGAACTCAGACGTGCAGGTCGCCGAGGGGGCGAAAATGCACCCCCTTGGGAAAATAAAAGCATGTGGGTGTTCTACATCGAGCTTGCCACAGGTACTTCATCTATACTCCTCATCCACAGTTTTTTCTGACGCCCTCATGTCAAGACTTTCTAAAATTGTCGACGTACTTGATCTTCTTCACGATCATCATTACCTTCTACGGCCTTCCTTTGAATATTGTTCGGGACGTCTACATTACCGCTCGATCCTTCGTCACGCGACTTCGTGCTCTTCATCGATATCAGACGGCGACCAGAAATATGGACGAAAGATACCCAAATGCAACTGCGGATGATTTAGCCGCTATGAGCGATCGCACCTGCATCATATGTCGCGAAGAAATGGTTCTGTCCGAGGCAGGACAAGACAGAGCACAAGCACCCGTCAGTGCAGACGGCCCAAATACGACCCCAAAGAAACTGCCTTGTGGCCACATTTTTCATTTCCATTGCCTTCGTTCATGGCTGGAGCGCCAACAGAGCTGCCCTACATGGTGCGTCACTACGGAAACAGCCACAAAGCTCCGCTAAGTTCTTCATTCAGTCGCCGAACCGTTTTGGATCCCCAACCACAGGGCCCGGATAATGCTGCCCATGCAGCCCCAGCTGCGCCGGGCGAGCCCCAGCGTCCTAACCTCCCACTGCCTGCTGGGGCTCAGAATCAGAACAATGCTAGAGCCAATAATCCACTTGGTAATCCCCTTGGTTTGATGGGCCGGTTGTTCGGCCCTCCGGCACAATTACCAATTGTTCCGGGCCAACTTCCACCTGGGCAAAATCAGAACAACCCGCCACCAGTTCCCGAAAATTTGGCTGGACAGCTCCCTCCTGGGGTGGTGATTCAATACCATATACAGTACCAGGTGCCACGAAATCAGCAACAGAATCAACGACAACAACAACCTCAGCCTTTGCAACCTGCCCCTCAATTTGCTGGCTTTCCTGGACCTGGCGGCGCTTGGCAAGCCTGGCCACAAGATGGTATGGCAGTTCAAGAACCCGCTCCTAGAGGGACGAATGCGACGCCCTTGGCCCCAACGCCGACAACTGTTGGTCCACAATCGCAACAAGTATCACCTTCGACTTCTGTTGGGCCCACACCAACGCCACCCAATCGTGATGATGATTCACTACCGACTCCACGCGAAGCAGCAGCTCTTGCCGCCTTGCGGCGATTTCATAACAGCAACAACAACAGTAGACCGTCAGGTGCAACTACCTCACAATCGGCTGATACTCAAACAACTGGACAAGAGAGGCCCACACAAGCTTTGCCCCCGCCATCAACATCGTCATCGACTGGTGCAACCGCAGGCGACCGGACTCAAGCGTCTGTGACCGGTGCCCCTCCACTTATTCCCCTGTATGACTACAGCGCTTCCAGCTCAGCTCCCATTTTCAATGGTGAAACGCAGCTCCTTGAACCGCACACACGCATCGTTGATGGGAATCCTCGAATTCCTCCACGTGCTATACCTCGTCCGTCTCCGCGTGTTCAACATCCTAGTCAAAACAATTCTACTTCCCTGCTACCACCGACGCTCACCGACGATCAGCTTGCCCTTATGGATCGACTGACTCGTGAGGCTATTGACGAGCGTCTGAGGGTACTTGAAGGCGTTTCGAGTGCTGTATATCGCTGTGTCGACGATCTAATGCGGATGCGTAGTACCCTTCCTTCGGCTCCGATGGTGCCTACTTCATCTGTTTCTGCTGCCAATCCGCAACGCGACAGAAATGCAGACAGCCCAAGTTCCTCCATTCAACTGAAGGATTCGCAAAACGCAAGCGCCGGTCCTAGCGGATTGGCCAACGGCGAGGTTGATTTTTCATCAGGCGTTCCTGGAGGAGAGACAGAAGTGCCGGAACAGACTACAAATCCCTCCGTAGATCACGGTTCAGGCGAAGGCGATACTTGAAGCGAATGTGATAAATACCAGCTATCTATGTTTCCGCCGCCCTACATGACATATTTAATCCGTCTTAGTGTTAAATCGATGAATTCATGTGCGATAGTCATCATCGAGATCTTCCCATGCGAACGGACAAGTTGCGAACATGGACAGATTAACACAACTGTGCCCCACGGTCTTTCTCATTCGTCTCATTCATTATTCATAACTTTCTCCTCAACGTTGTGCAGCTAACGCAGATTTCCCATACCCGCACCGACTTCCTCTTGCGAGACTCAGTGACATATGTTTGGTTTGCGTATAGCGTTTATCTTCTCTGTTTGTCTTGTTCATTTTATATACAGATTCCACAAATGAACGTGCCGTGATAGGATCTACTTTGCAGCCAACAAGACATCTGCTCGCCGTTTAACAAGGCTGGTGTCGACCGCAGACTTGTTGACCTTCAGGTAAAACTCCTTGTAGATATGGCCAAGTGATTTTTGGGGGTTAAAGCCTGCCGGCAGTGCCCCAATGATTTCGCGAAGGGCTTGATCTATTTCTGCCTCGGAAAGCAAAGGAGGTAAAAACTTTGACAGAATTTCCGTTTCTCGCAGCTCCTTATCCGCGAGCTCCTGCCTTGAGGCCTGCGTAAATTTGGCAGCGGCCTCGTTCTTAGTAAAAGCCATCAAATGAACTGTTAGTTATGACGAAAGTTAGGGTTTCTTACACGTCGAACCACAGCCTTTCGTACAATGTTTGCCTGACGGGAAGACATGAGTGATCGGAGGCTCCGCCAGGTAAACAGAACATACGACAGTGGACGAGGGTACTTTGCCATTCGACACCTTATCCGCAGCGTACACGTCAGAAAGAACAGACTACAACCCACATATGTCACTTCTGGCAAACAAGTTTTCATGATGGATACGCACCCTTAAGGTTGTTGACGTGACGGCGTCTTTGACCTGCCACGCTTGAGAATAGGTATCATTTCATAAGATCTCCACAAACCTTCATTGCCGCTTTGATTTCGTCCATCAGACGAGCACGGAGATCTTCATAGACAAGGGGAGGGGTTAGAATGGGATGCACAAGCTCGAAACATGACCTTGACGGACCTGTCGGATCGTTGGACGTCGTGTAATGTCGTCTTCGGTGGGCATTTATCAGAGACCTTGAAATAACGCGTAATGAAGCAAATGACATGGTCATACGGCGAGTGAAAAGTCGGGCAAGGAAGCTAAAATTCAATTGGAATTGGAATTGGAATGTATTACAGTTGACTACGTTACGTAAGTAGCTCAGGTATACCAAAAGGGATACCTCGTCAACCAGTGAGTAGGGTGCTTCAGACGAAAGATAAAGAGAATTTGTTAGAGGAAGAAAGTGATATAGTATGAGAGAGATGAGAGGGAAGTGTGAGAGATTGAGGAAGAGGGGGTGGAGTAAGAGGCAATACTCTTTCACGTTGCGTACGCTTAACGATGCCCCAGATACGGCCAGCGAGACGGATGCACGCCGTGTGCCAGAGTGACGAAATGCGGAGTCGCAGGCGTTCAACTTGGAGTGTCGTTAAGGGTGCGGTTTGAATGTCGCTTGAGATGTCGTCGAGTTTGGGGATGATACCATAATAGTACATGGTAAAGCCCAGAGGCCAACTCTCGGAGTCACCCGTCAGTGTCCTGGCGAGGTCAAGAGTGCGTGCCTGGCATGGGTGGGGAACCCGAGAGACATCGAGCAACGTAGCAGTGGCCGAGGCATTGGTTTCATCCATCTGGCTACGAAGGGCAGCAAATCGCGGACAGTGGACGAAGATGTGGCGAGCATCTTCAATGGTAGGGCACCCAAAGCGACAGTAAGGTTGTTGGCCTGATCGCATTCGCGATGATAAGCGCGCGGCGGTGTCCAGCTGATCTGCTCGGAGGTAAAGTTGCACGACCGCTGAGTAAGAAGAGCATGCGTGAGTGTAGGGATAATCAGGAGGCGAACGGTGATCATAAAGGGGGAGATAAATGGATGAGAAGGAAGGGAGAGATTGGGAGCGAAGACGAAAGAGCCGGGATTGAACGAAGTCGGAGATATTGGATTCTATCCAGCCATCGGATTGGGAGTAGAGCGTGTATTCATCCATGAAGAATGTCGGAACTGGCGCGGGGGGTGGAGGGGGTTGGAAACGCCGGTAGGATGAAGCGACATGGTCCGCGAGTCTGTTGAGGGTTGCAGGTACTGATTGGGATGAGGTATGAGCACGAATGTGCTCGACCCGCAGGTTGGGAGCAGGGAGCGCAGCGGCTCGTTGGGACAGGGCTTGGGTCCAACGGTAGATAGACCGAGCGGGGTTGGACGCAAGGCGGAAGTTCTCTATGGGGAAAGAATTGATTAGATTGACGGAATTTAGGTGGTCAGTATAGAGAATCTGTGGATGCGGCGACGGAGACGCTGATGAAAGAATATGGGCAACAGCAATGCCGTATGCCTCCCCACGAAGTATTGTAGCCGAGCCAAGGAAATCGTCAAGGGTGCTTGCGAGGATGGTTCCTTGCGCAACAACCGCGAAGGTGACCGAGGGTCGATTGGTGGGGGACCGGGTGGAAAGGGAGGCATCGGAGGCGAGGAGGTTGGGCGTTGAGGCGGAGTGGTCGAACGGAGCCGGGCGGCCTCTGTGCAGCGTGCGGATGACATTTTCGGCGAGTAATTGCCGCGATTGGCGCGGTAAGAGCAGGAGGCGGTCAGGGTGAGAGAGATAATAAATAATAGCAGGAAGAAAAGAAAACCAGGAAATGAAAAGGGGCCAGTCACGATGAAGGAAGTAAGGGAAGACGGGAGGTAAATTAATAGGAGAGAAACGACAGGGTAGGCCGGTATCTGGGTCAGTGATCCAGGTGCCGAAGTGGGAGAGGGTAGACATATTGAAACGTAAGAAGTTGTTAAAGGTTCTGGAGGGAATGAGATCATGAGGTAAGGTGAAGGCGGGAGTTGAGCACGACAAGGAGTAAAGGTGTTGGATATTGACGGAGCCTGTGGTTATGAAGCTAAGATCAGTGTGCGAGAGGGAAAGTGATAATTCCCTGAGGGTGGTTTGGGCTGTCGGCCACGAGTGAGGAATGTGTCGGGAGAGATTTGAGGCAAGACGATGAATCCCCGGGGCGGAAAGGGGGAATGAACAGTGATTGTATTGGCAAGTCCAATCCGCCAGGGTGATTTGGGCCATGTCGCGGAAGATGGGGACATGGTGGTTGAGGTCACGGTGGAGGCCTGAGACTGCGAGGGCGTCGTTGAGGGTGGAGAGGGATGGGAAACCGAAACCCCGTAAGGGGACAGGTAATGAAAGGAGATCAGCTTTAAAGATAAAAGGAAAGCCAAGGTAATTGTGGACTTTTAGGGCGATCGCCTGATCCAACCGCTGAGCGAGGGCGCGAGATATGGGCTGAAAGGTTAGCAGTGGACGAATCTTGGAGATAAGAGATTGTGAAATAATGCGCCGAAGGGCGGTTAGGGGTAGGCGTTTGTGTAAGACAGGGAAGTCGAAGTCGTCAATGAGGTCGTTCAGGTGAGCAAAGTGGAGGTCAGGTTGATCGATAGGTACCCGTAAGAAGACGGTATGATCAGTGACAACGTTGACATCATTGTAGATGGTGACCGGAGACGAGGGGTTGTGATAATCGACGGAAGGGATTGAAATGGTCGGGGAGGAAGGGGGACGGAAAAAGGGGGGAGTTGTAGGCGTAGAAAACACTCTTCCGCCATTCCGTCTCCCACCCATAAGTGGCCTGGAAACGGTCAGCACTGCGGGCAATGTCAAGCAGGAGAGGTAGGGAAGAGTATAACAAGAGGCTGTCGTCCATGGCCTCGATCATGGAGACGCGTACAGGCGCGCATTCATGAGGAGTGTGGGGCGTGCCGTGGCGAGCGGCATTGATGGACGTGATAGTAATTTCACCACGATGGCCCGACTGAAGATCAGTTAACCAACGGTTACCGAGGCTTGTGGTCAGTGTACACTTGAGGGGGGAGAGGGAACCGCCCTGTTTGGTGACACCGTTGACGTTAAAGGGCGTGGTGAAACCATATGCGGTCTTGACACGGTACGGAACGTTGGCTTGAGAGGATACGTCGAGGCGGATAATGGACTCCGGAAGACCATAAGCAATGATTGCATCATGGAATCCCTGGGGTTCGAGCATATCGAAGCCTTTCTTCTGATCCCGTTGCAGGATATAGAGGGGGGTGCGCGTTCGGTTTGCCCACTTCTGGACCTGGGAAATAAAAGAGATAAGATCACGTCCTTGAATGCCCGGTTGCGTGGCGATCTGGGTTTGTGGGATGATGCTGTGTTTTGTAATGTAGGGGTTAAGAAGGGAGTTGAGCCAGGCGAAGGGGAGATTGAGTAGGAAGTTATTGCAGGCGATTCCCCGATAATTACTGAGAGAAATCGGGGAGCCGCGCTTGTGGATAGTAGAAATGTTAGTATCTTTAACAGAGGGAGGAAAATGAGAAGTCATGATGACGAAGTTAGCAAGACGGAGAACAACGTCGAGTGCGTGGTCAGGGAGTTTACGAATCATCCATTTTTCCCAGCCGTCAGGACCAGGCGTGGGGCGGGTGTTGCCCTTGGCGAGTAATTGGCGTAATTCCGACAGGTGCAGTTGACGCGGCCACTGGAATGGGTCCGTACGGATACGCGAGGCAACCTGTTGAACCGAGGGTGTTGTCATCCAAGGTTTTGGCTGAGGGGGGCGTGAAGTCCGAGAATAGAGATCCTGGAAGTATTGTCGTGTTGAGTGTTTCACACCGTCGGGACCGGTAACTATATGATCAGGGTTAGTATTGGGGGAGGGGGCAATGGCAAGGGGTAGGGTTGAGAATTGGTGGGAGTAGAGTCGCTTGGCAGATCCGCCGCGGAGAACGGAGGCAATTTGTCGGGAAGATTGGGCCTCGAGGTTGTTCATGCGACATATTCGTTCCTCTGCAAAACGCAGTTTGTTGAGTTGTCGTCGGATCCCCTTCATGAAGTTGCGATATCCATCCATAGAGATATCAGGGGGGTGCGAGCGAAGGAAAGCGTCGTGGTATTGGTAGACCCAAGTGGCGTTAGGGAATCTGTCAGTGCCCTGGGTGAGGAAGGTGTTGATCGCTGAAATGATACGGTTAGTGCGCTTGAGTTCGGTCAATATGACGGAGATGGTGGGATTCAGGGGTTTTTGGGATGGAAATTGTCTGGTTTTAGGAAGGATAAAGGCATCTGCTGCAGCTGTCAAGAGTGCGTGAGTGAATTTAGAATAAACATCATCAAAGGTGGCGTCGTCGGAGATGTCAACATTGCTGATGTCGGCTATGTCGAGTTGGTGATTGACGGAGTCGGTAAATTTCTCGAAGCGGTAGGCATCGCCTTTGGTCGGATAGCGATATCGCGGGGCATAGACTGACGGAGGGACCTCGTCAGGAACGGCTGGGCAGCCGCGGGTGTCTGGAGGGGAGGAGAGAACAAGATGGGAGACGATTGGGAGATGGTCAGTACAAGGAATGAAATGTTTGAGGATGTCAATGGTGCCGGAGAGAACCCCGCGTCGAGAGGAGGCGGAGCGATCAATGATAGACTTGGTGACTTGAGATTCAGTGGAAGTAGGGCCTTGAAAAGTGTAGTGTGTCGCAGCGCGACGGTCAGGAATGGTTCTCCATAGATCCATCCCGCCTGTATTGTTCAGAAAGGAACTGTAAGCAGCACGGGAGGGAGAAACATGTCGAGAGGAGGCAGAAGATTCATCAAAGGATAGCGTGGCGTTGAAATCACCATGCAATGACCAAGAGAAAGGGGATGAGTTGCAGATATCTGCGATTGAAGGCCAGAAGTTCGAGGCATCGGGGTCGACGCCTGGATCCCAGGGCGCATAGATTCCGACAATGCGATGAGGGAATCCCCTATTATTGGCAGTGGGGATAATGACGTCGAGGGCAATTGCCCTGCCATTGAGGCAGGAGGGCAGAGGGAGAGGTTGGCCACAGGAGATCCCTCGATGAACAGCGAGGAGGACCCCCCACTTCCCATGTCGAGAGTTGTTGGAAGGACGGCCTGGATTCTCGTGCACGGTGTAATCCCGCAGACGGATACGGGAGGAGACTCTGTGGGTAGATTTAGTTTCGCCGATGACGAGAGCATGCGGGCGTGAGGAACGCGACAGGGATTCAATAGCCGCGATCTTCATCGGGTCCGCAAGACCGTTGGCGTTGATGGCAACCGTTTTAAAGGGAAGAGACGCAGAGGCAGATTGAATTAAAGAGAGAAGTAGGAAGAGTAAGATAAGGAGACATAAGAATCGGCGAGGGAGAGAGGGGCGAGATTTGGAACTGGTGGGTGGCCTCGAGGAAGAGGCTAGGGCGTGGGCCAGAGGAAAGGCCCTTTTATATAATCGGATAGGTGAGAGTAGAGTAAATGAGAGGAAACATAGGAATCGGCGAAGGAGAGAGAGACGAGATTTGGAACCGGTGGGCAGCCTCGAGAGGGAGGCTTGGGTGTGGGCCTGAGGAAAGGCCCTTTTACAAAATCGGAGAGGTGGGAGTAGAGTAGAAGATGAAAGAAGAGCGGCATAACATAAGCAAGCAGAGAGCATAGTGTGGAATGGAATGTGATGAAGGTAATTTTTTGGGGCGAGTCACAGCGATGGTGTACACGAGGCATATGGCGGGAGAAGATAGGACATCACTTTCCACACGAAGGAGAATTCGAGGATGAAAAGGATTATTTGAGGAACGAGTAGAAAGCGTACCTGAGAGCCGTCAGAGGGTTGGATAGGTTTGTCAACCTCCATAGACTCGTTGGTGTTTTCGACGGCGTCATGGTTATCCCCCGTAGCACTGTCGAGCCGAGGGCGTTTATTGGGGCTGAACGAGGATGATGGAGAACCCGGGTCAGCGACGCGGGGTTCAGTGGAGCCTTGAAGAGATTGAGACGGATGAGTAAGGCCCGGCGGGGCAACTGGTTGATTGCCGCTGATGTGGGGGCTCGATGCAGGATGTACCACGTCAGCTGATGAAATAGAGGATAATAGACGGGGAACGAAAGGCATGTTAGAAGCCTGCAGTTGTCGGACGTCCTGGCGAAAGTCAGACACAATGTTCTGTGCCTCCACAATGCGGTCGGAAAGGTCGTCGACAAACCCCTGAATGCGACGCTGGTTGTCCGGACTCCTTTCGATGGAAAGAAGTAGTTGGGCAGTGGACATCGCGGACCGGAGATTGTTGAGATCGCTTTGGGCTAACATAAGTTGACCTTGGGCAGTTTGAATAGCGGTGGCGCTAGAGAACATGGACGCGAAGCGATCCTGGGCGGTGGCGAGAGACTCCGCGAGTTTCCGGTGGTCTTCCATGACGTACTGGATCGAGCGCTGGGTGGTGGTGACTTGGGCAATGAGGCTGTCCATTTGCTGACGAGCGGCGGGAGACTCCTGTTGGAAAGACTGAGATCGCATAGTATTGGGGATTCCGGCGGAGTTGACGTTGTACAGGTAGTCGGGCTTGTTAGGGCGGAATGTGCAGTTTTCTGGGAAAGCTTCGAATGGGTCTGTTAGGAAGCGAGTGGTGACATCAGGGTCCCGGAGGACGACACAATACACGGTCCCATTTAGCTCGAGGCGACTGCTACGCCAGGCATCGGTGCCGTATTTGTTTCGAATGTAGCTGTCAATCATTAGTTGCGCCTGAGGAAAACCCCCGACGTTGGAGACAGCGACTTCTAACCCGTAGACCGGTTGAACGTAAGTCGGCTCGATAGGCACATAAGTGTGGTTGTCGAGGACCGGGCTTTTAATGAGGAGGTTCTCGACGGCTTTTCGGCTGACAAAGTTAAATGTGAGTCGCGGGGTGGAGGATTGACCTTGCCAGGTCCATGATGACTGGACGTCATAGTGCTCCTGTTTAAAAACCCTTTCTAACTTCTCCTTCAAGCCCGGGGCTTCCTCCTTACTCCTAGCGAAGAATGAGAGCTGCCTGCTCTTGTCCGGGCCATGTAAGATCCTCCAGCGCGCCGAGATGTCTGGGACATCATCCAGGGTTTGCCGGACGAATTCCAGAACGTCAGGGCGAGGGGTGGCTCGGTAAGGGTCTGCAAGGGAGACAGTCACATAGTCGGACGCTTCATTTGAGGTGCGGGAGGCTCCGGGTGTGATGTCTAACTTCGGGAGGAGGAGGCCATCGTCTTCAAGTTTTGAGATAATGCGTTTGAGGTGCTCGTTGGCCGAGCGTGGGCCTGAGCGGTCAAGGCCTGAGACGGTCAGTTCTAGCCCGGTGAAGGGATGGAAGGCGGGATCGTAGTCAGGCAGGAAAGTGTCGCTAGGTTGTTCCTGTGAGACAGGGGGTGGCTTGAATGGCCCTACAGTGTAGGGCATTTTGACGGAGAGTGAAGTCAGGCAAGGATGAGGTTTTTGACAAATTTAAGGTTTATTAGGCTTAGGAGTTCAGAATATTAATGGTGGTGGTGGTGGTGGTGGTGGTGGTGGTGGTGGTGGTGGTGGAAAGGTAGCGAGGTCTCATCATCAAAGGGTCACATGCGAGTCACATGATATTTTCGGTTGAATCAGCGCCGTCCAGGACGCATTTCTGCTCGGGATCCACCTCGAGCGCGTCGTTCCAAGGACGTTTATTTCGAGTGTCAGAAACCTGTAAGTTAAGCATCGACGGCCGGAAGATAACGTGAGTAGTCTTATCCTGGCTTTATCCTTCAGCTTCAACGTTCAACGTTCAACCCTCTTAAGGCCCATTTCAATATCTATATCCTTCCTCCAGCCTCATCCTACAGTGTGCCACTGATGGCGCCCCCCTTACCTCCTTCGGGCGCATATATCCAATCGATTCGCGACACATCGCGACTTTTACGCCAACATGCTGGTATCTTGGTATGTGATTCCATCGATAGTGAATGAATTGCAGGCCCATATCTAGAGGAGTGGCTGAAAACCTGGGGGGCTACACTGTCAGATTAGCTTTAAGAATTCGCGACAATCAGGTGGCCACAGGTTATCTATTATCTCTAGACCCCATCCCCGCTGACTTCCCTCGACCTCACCCCCCGTCGTCCAATCGCATTTGCTCATGCAAACTCTCTCTATAGATCAAACCCGAATCTATCAAACGCCTTTTACTATCGCCAACTTTCACGACGTCCTACAAACGTGTCTCGGCTTCTCATGGTCTAGCTCTTCCTCTGAATTTTTCTTCCCCGCTCGATGAACTCAATCTTCTTTCGATACTTTCCCTGCTGAATTTTGCCTCGGGATATCGTGTGCAGCTTCACGCTGAAGTCGGACGTGGAGCTTGGGATTCTATTCGGGCCTTCGTCTTTTCTCTTTATCTCTCATCGTCTACCGATGGCGACGACTTGCTTTCAGCGAAGGGCCTGGCCGCTATCGATGCAACGAAAGTCGCCGAGTTATTGGGCGTCAATGTGCACGTTGAACGCCCACACGCCACGATCCCTGGCTTGATAATTGGAGAACTGGGTGGACCCATGCACGAGCTCGTGAACCTTATCACTGGCGCTCTAAATGAAACCGGCAAGATCTTGGTTACTCTGGGATATCCAAACCTTGGCGCCTTTGTTGCTGAGGCTCTGAAAGAGGGTGCAAAAGCCAAGTCTGATGCAGACGCCACCCGGGATATAAATGTCATCTTGGAGCGCGTAAGTCTTCGAGGACGCACTAGTTTCTTTAATGTCAATTGAAACGTTTAACAGCTGGTCCGTGCGATACCTGCATTTCAGGATATGGCTGAAGTAGATGGTCAACGTGAGGGGAACCCTCCTTCGTAATATGGATGCCACTGATTTCCGGGCTACAAGTTATTTACTGTTTCAAAAAGGCACTCTTCTTGATTCATGCCACAGTCATTCGATTCGGGTCCATCTCAACACCTCCATTCCCTACTCCCTCAACAGTCCAGATTCCCGTATTCGCAGACAATGTTCTGCCTTCAATGCTCATACATCTTGGAGTCATCGACCTATCCGCTTCGTCCACATTGTCATCCCTATTTCCTGATGCAGGATCCTCAGAACTCCTGGGGAGTCTGCTTGGCACGTTTGACGGACCGCATACCACTACTACTGCATCTAAATTGGTCGCGAAAGAGGGGCCTATCTTGACGTCGGATCAGGCTTATACCTTGCGCGCAGCAGCCATCGATGCATGTGAGCTGATAGTTGAAGTTGCTCGTACCCTCCCCACCGACTCCCTACCCGCTGATGGTTCGGTAGACTGGGTAAAGGATATCAGCCTACCAGGATTGGATATGTGGATATGGGCTGTTGCCAAAGACAGGCCGGATTACAGACAACTGGAGCGGTTTGTGCTAAAAGAGACTGTGTTTTTCTAAGGGCTGCCGAAAAATATGCGGTAGGGATCTCCGTAGTGTGATAGTATATGTTCGTACATAGCCTGGCATTGGGCAAGGTATTGAACCTTGACGACGATTCATGATACTCGTAAAAGGACCGACGGATACCAACGCAACAATGCAACGTTGACATCAGGCCTTTCTGCAGAATGCCAGGCTTTGGTTACTAGGGCTCGGAGTATATACCAGTCCATGATGTGGGTCAACCAGAGGTCCGAACCTGCAGAACTGTTACTTTAAAAAGAACAATATTGTCGAGGACTGATAACTTGAAAGCGAAACTGATTAAGTCGTGATGGTCTACTGATGGTCGTAGTATCCGCTCCATCACCTCCACATTCATCTTCCCCCTGGATCAAGCCACCTCCTCTACTCACCACCGCGAATCGACACTTCGTGTCGTCTGGACGACTTTGATCTCGCCAAAATTCGTGCAGCCTGGGCCGGTATTAAATCACTGAGTTGGCAACACGGCTGGTCTCAGAAATCACCGCTGTTCCCAATCATCTAGGTCGACACTGGCATGGCTCATCTTCTGTCTCCAGATACGGATACATTTTCTACCCCACCGACCACACCAGGTCCGGTCATGGAACAGATCAGGCCATCGCTGTCCAGGCGCAGTAGCAGGCCGACTTCTATTCACATTACTCAAGGCGAATGGACTTCTGATATCGTGCTGGAGGAGTCGTCACCCAATGTCTCCAAGAAGCAGAATGGCGCACTGTCCCCGCCCAGCGTTCCCCAGGATCCATCTACGACCCCGAAATCCACTTTAATACCTGCATCACTACCCGCAGCCGAAGCAACGCGCTCGCTCCAGCATCACCCCAAGCCGATGGACTCACCCTGCTTCGTCCATTCTCAACTCGACAAAGGCGCTTCTCTTACAGAATGGCTCCGAAATAAACAACACGCGCTTATCGGGAATGGTGATGTCGGTGTAGCGAGATCATTACAAACGACGAACGGTCACATCCTCAATGGGTCAGCATCCCCATCAGCCACCCCAACCATTGATAGCGACGAGGACGATCATGGGTTCAGAGAAAGCTTGACAAAGCAACTTGCCGAGACAGCCGTTGGCGTACGGGAGATGAGCAAGCAGCTCGGTCAGTGCTTTCTTGTGCCCAATGAATTCGTCTTGGCCTCTCATCATTCATCTTTCTTAGGTCGTGCCCGAGTGCAATCTAATATTCAGACTGTTCTTATTGTGACGAAGGCCCGCGATAACAGGCTGATCAAGCTTACGCGAGAACTTGCGCTTTATTTAATGTTGAAGCTTCGAAAGGGAGAGCAACGTGGTCTAGTAGTGTGAGTCTCCATCTTCAATCCGATACAGAAACTTCTCTGACCCTTACATAGATACGTTGACAACCAACTACGCCACTCGAGACGATTTGATGCTGAAGGAATCCGTCGAGAGCATCCCGAGCTTTTCCTTCCATATCCTCGCCGCCGAACATCTAGCAGCACTTCCGTTTCATCTCTATCATCTGTATCCACCACAAAAGATGAGTCATATGGACGAGATGAAGGTCAACTGCGGTACTGGACAAGCAGTATGTGCAGCCACAGCCCTCACTTGTTTGATTTCGTCGTCACGGTCAGCATTGAATCTTGGTCGGCAAAGTTTTGTCGTTGACTTCAGATCCAGCTTGGTGGCGATGGTACGGTTCTGTTCACGTCGTGGCTGTTTCAGCGCATCGTGCCACCAGTTCTCCCCTTTGCACTTGGTTCCTTGGGTTTCCTCACGAACTTTGATTTTGCCGATCATCAGGCAGTAATGGATTCTGCATTAGACTCCGGTATTCGAGTCAACCTGCGCATGAGGTTCACATGTACAGTCTATCGCGCCGTGGCCATTGAGGAGGGAAAGGGTCGCAAGGCTGTCAAGAAAGGGGAGACGGGCGAAATTATGATGAGGAACGTTGAGAAAGGTGGCTGGGAGGCTTTAGAAGGTGGAGCCTTCTCCATGGCAGACGGCGGGAGGTGCGGCGCGAAGGATAAGGAGATTATGTGCTTCACTACGAGGCCCGTTGAGACCTTCGAGGTACTCAATGACTTGGTGGTCGATCGCGGACCCAGCCCTTATGTCAGTCTTTTGGAACTTTTTGGTACGTGATTATCTTGTGTAGAATCCTTGCGCATCTGATATGTTATTGAAGGGGATGAGCACCATATGACTACAGTCCAAGCCGATGGACTCACAGTATCGACTCCGACGGGTTCGACTGCGTATTCGGTATGTATCTCGCGCCTGATACGAAAGTCACTGCCCCTTACCAACTTATCACAGCTATCCGCAGGAGGATCCCTTGTCCATCCTGAGATTCCTGCTATCCTTATTACACCCATATGCCCCCATACATTGTCCTTCCGCCCCATGCTGTTACCTGATAGTATGGAACTTCGCATATGCGTCCCGTACAATTCACGTAGCACGGCTTGGGCATCATTCGATGGGCGCGGTCGCGTGGAACTAAAACGTACGTATTACTCTGACTACAGTACAACAGTGCTAAGAATCATCAACAGAGGGTGACCACATCAAGGTCACAGCGTCCAAATATCCTTTCCCGACTGTCTGCGCAGACAAACAGTCAACGGACTGGTTCCATTCGATCTCCCGAACCCTCAAATGGAACGAGCGTGAACGGCAGAAGTCGTTCGTCGTTGTCGAAGAGGAAAGTCCATCCAAGCCCAAGAAACGGTGCAGGCGTAGCGCTGCAACACAGGAGCACAGGAAAATAGCTCCGCCAGAAGCGGTCGAAGAATCGACTGAAGAGGTGGAAGAAGAGGATGAGGTATCCGATGAAGAGGAGGAGGAGGACGACGACGACGACGACGCCTTCGACATTGACGATTCATCTCCCGAGGCTGCCACCATGTCCTCTTCCGTAAATGCACTGACCACGCAGGAGGCTCTGCTCGGCCAGGAGAAGGTAAATGACGGAATTTTGGAGGATGTGCTACAGAGGGCTGTTGCGGCTGCTGCGTTGCACAAGCATCGTAGGCGAAAGTCAAAATCGCGCTCTCGCTCTCGTCCTCGCTCAGGGCTTCGCTCCGGTGTAGACTCCCCGAGTCGCTTTGCCGGACCTCAGCCACACATTCATCCTCGCTCTCCTCGACGCGTTGACTTTGACTTGGCCTCGTCATATGTCAACACAGACGAAGTGCACCCAGAGCATCAAGGAGCAAGAGATGACATACATTCTCCACGGCCATCGAGCGGGAAAAGTCGAATTCCCAAAGACAGAGACGTCGATATCGATAACATTAAGACGCCGACGGCACTGACATTGCCATATGGGCGAATTCGACATCATGCAGCACGCAGCAGATCTGCGGATCATCCTGGTCGCCGAGCATTTGCTGTATGGGGGCATGACGAGAGCGACAGTAATGCTAGTGACAGCAGTGCTGGGGAATGAGTCATGCCTGCCTGACACTAACAACAAGCAGCATGCTGGAAGCAAGCTAGAGCTTCAATATATCCTTCCCCTTACTTTCTTAAAGTTATGGATGAATGCAATGTACCTTCCTATATTATTCCCGCTACTTTAGTAGTGGGTCCTGTCATACCTCACCGCAAATCTCCACTAATGCGAGTCGACCGGTCCCGCCACGTGATTTTCACATGACCGGTCCATGGACCACATGGGCGATGTGGGCAACCCACAAGTGTCGACAGCGCCGGACGTCACTCGACGTGCTCACCGTTGTCGAGCCCAATATCGCCTAACTCACACCTGTGGGATGTTGGACTCGGGGTGCAGTGTTTGAGGAGGAAATGGTGAAGCGTGTGGTGCGGCGTAGGTCGAAGGTGCGTCCGTCGTTTATATACATTCGACCTCAGCTGACCGTTGCGCAGAGTTGAAGAACGATCTTCTCAAGGCCGGCTCAAATGTGCTGCAGCGCGTGAGAGTGTTGGGAAGTCGTCGTCCGTGTTGAGGGCACATCGTCATGCTTGCCGTCGTCGAGCCCGGGCTCTCTCCACGCTCCCACACCCAAAGATATTGTTGTAGGTCCACGCAGTTCTAGCTTGTCTAATAACTTCTCATGACTATCAGGACGAGATGAGGGATAGAAGTCTTTCTCCAATGGAACTGGACTCTCCCCCTGATTCACCTCATTTATCTACTCCCTTGCTTGGCTCCTCTCGCGAATGCTCTCCAACTCCTGCGTTATCGCCCACCAACGTACCAGATTTGGTTGCGAAACTCGACCACCCTCTGCCGAGACTATCACCGACATCTTCGATCGCATCTAGCTCTGGTGCCCAGGACATGCAAATGTCTCCTATCGGATCGAAGTCATCTTCGAATCTTATCAGCGTCTTAGCGTCCGACATTATTCTACCACAGCCCTATCTTTCCTCCACGCAAGAGGTTAACATCAAGCGCCACTTTGTATCAGAGCCGATACCCATTTCCTCCGGACGTGCTCCCACTCCCCCAGCGCCTCCGTTATCGGTGGCGTCACCCATTCTTTCCACTACAGATAGCAAGGCAGCATCAAAACCCACATTGCATCCAGGAAAATCGGAAATACGCAACTCGTTTGTGTCCGCCAGTTTCATGACGGAATTGGTCGCCCCAGTAGATAAATTGTCCAGTCAGGAGAAACCTGTGGAACCGCAAAAGAAAGCTGAAAGCATGGCAAGAAAGGTCGGTCGCGGAAATACTGTCTTGTTTTGTCGTTGAACTATATCTTTCAGAAGTTGCGAGTGTCTCCACTGCCTCCAACAACCCCGTCTAACACCTCTCCACCAATCAAGCCCAAGCCAACTCAGCCTCCGCCGATTGCACAGAACGCAGTTGCGTCGATGGCAAGGTTCTTCTCGAGAAATCAATTCCAACCGGACCTACACACACCCGGCACCTCGCACCTCGCCAGCACCCCCAGCACCCCAACAATGGTGCCTCTGCTCCCCTCAGGACCCCTAACATGCACTTCAAGTGTACCCGCGCCAATGGCCCCCACCTCTACGCTCCCACCACCGCCTCCAGCTCTCCAACAGCGGCATCCCTTCCTCTCCCCAGGACCACCACTACACACATCGAGTGAGGCTCAGCGTTGGCAAGTATTGCTGTATCAGTTAGCGTGGATGTAACAGGAACGCGCCGTGAAGTCAGGCGGCCACCTACTCCCATCACAACCATCAATGCCATTACACGCCACACTCGTTCGACTCGGATGAGACCGTCCTCGATGACTACAACGAGCACGAAGGGTTGACCAACGAGGACAAGGCCAGCAGCGTCTCCCGCATCATCCTCCGCACCAAACGTGAGTTTGCAAAGAAACACCGTTCCCTCGACGGTGTCTCCCACAGATCCACAGACAGCAGCTCCCCCACCCCCAAACCAACCGCCGTCTCCGAGGCACCCAAGGACACCGCATCACTCCTCGCACCGTCACATCACCACCCCCTCACCCACACCCTCTCCCACCAGTCCTATTCCCGTCGCTCCCAACACTCCCGTGCGTCCTTCCGCTCAGAGCGCGAGCAACAACAACAACCATCATCATCATCACGAGCCCTCCCCCGCCCACGAGTACACGCCGTCGCAGGATAGCGAGCGGGACCCCGTATGGACCCCTACGTGCACGCAGGCATTGCGCCGCCACTGGCAGACCCTCTCCCTGCGCGTGCGGTTCGGTCTCTTCAGGGCGCAGCGCCGGATGAAGAGCCGCCTCGCGACGCTTTAGCTGAGAGCTCGCAGCATGCTCAACCTCTCTCCCGGTCTCTTGCTTCGTCCGTCTCCTCTTCTCGTCGTCGTCTCGCATCACAATCGTATACCCGCTCGCCGCACGCACGCATGCCACATGTTATCTTCATGCACTCTCTCATCCAGCATCGACCCCCCCTCTCCTGTTCTTCGTCTTTGTCTTTGTCTCGTAGCTTTCTACATGCTTTTGCGGACACTGTTATCCTCACCACCACGTCATGCCCATCCCCCCCTCCCCCCCTCCCCTCTCCTTCTGCGACGTATCTCAGTCCGCGATACCTTCTTCATCCTTCCATCTGTATATTTACTTACGATGCATTGGATCTTTATCTCCATCCATGACACCACACGCTGCATGCTCGTAACGTAAGAGCCAATCTACTCACCCACCATTGTAATGTTACGCTCGCCGCGCGCATCCTTGATCTCCACCCGCCGCGTCATGCTCTTTGCCAGACACGGGTTTCCAATCTCACTTTGCTCGCCGCCTTCCGCGTGTGCATGGATGCTCGACCACAGCCACTCCCAGCAGCACCGCTCCCCGATCCTCAGGCCGCTGACTCCAACTCCAACTCCAACTCCAACTCCATTCCTTCGTCCATCGACGACGTAGTCCCCGGTCTTCCCACATTTACACCCTCGCCAATCTCGCAATCCCCGCCACCGTCGCCGCAGCAGGCATCGCTCACTGCCCTCGTGTCCCCAGGTATCGTAACAGCCCCAATAGCGGCGGCGGCGACGGATCCCTTTCATCGTCTACGAGCCGCTTCACGCTCAGCATCCCGCTTTGCTGCCCGAAGTTCCCCCTGGATAGGGTGGTGAGCGCTGCTGTGCACTCGAAGGACGAAAGAGAAGGGTCAAAGACGAGGGCAATACAGGCTCACGACGCCGCTGGATGAATGATGTTGCCCCCACCCGTCCGCCTTTCCCTTCCCAAGCCGCAGGCAAGAAGACCCCCCTGCCCTCCAAGGACAAGGACAAGCAACCACCCAAGTGGCTCGTCGTCTCACACTCGCTCACACCCATACCCATACCCGCACCCGCACCAACGCAACAGGGCCCAGGCTATATCCCCCCGCAGGCACTGACAGTGTACCCCCCGCTGGTGCGGTACACGAATGCCCTGCTAGGCGTGCTGAATGTGCTCCGGCTCCTGGCATCGGTGAGGATCATGCAGGAGGTGGTGGAGGCGCTGGAGAGGGGGCGTGCAGGGGAAGAGCTTGGGGGGGTGGGGTGGTGGAGGTGGAAGGAGGCAATGGCGATGGGGATGTGTGCTGGACTCGAGACTCGCGCGTAAGTCGTTTCCCCCGCCCCCCTTCCGGCCTCAACTAAATGATTCAAACCTTAATTTCAGAACATGCGCGATATGTGTACGACCTGCAGCCTGAGCGATGCCAGATCGCGCACACGCCGATATGCACGTCAAGGCCCACGGTAGCAAATGAGCATCCTCACAGGACAGCTGGGTGTCGATGAAGTGTGGCAAAAATTTGGCCGTGACGAAGTACACGCCGCTGCCTTACTACACTACTTACATTCGCTGCAATGGATTCTATGTTACTGAAGATATTTCTTTGCTGAATTCATGGATATAATTTAGCTTCCAGTAATTCCAGTGAAATGCAACAGAAAATGTCAAATGAATGTTTATGATAATGGCGCGTAGCGGGCCCTGCGGCGGAGCGCGCTGAACTGTTATAGCTTATGGATGATAGACGTGATTGTTGTTTAGCTGGGAGAACGGTCATGTGATCTGAATCATACGCGTCTTCTTCACTCCGTTATTCACCTGAGTACTCTTAGTACTGAACTGGTAAGAATCAATTTGTCTTATTGTAAGGATCCCTCGTCCAAAAAGGCTATAGACCGCGCACCTCGAGGATGTCCTCAAGAGACTTGGACGGGCCGGAACTCTCTACAAGTCGCATAAAGCGCCTCCTAAGACCACTGCGTAGCAGATGTTCATCCTTGGCCTCCTTTGCGAATTCCAGGACACACCAAACCTTTAAATTGACGAGCTATGCATCCCGCAGAGGCGGTTCTTCCGAAGAGAACCTTGAACCGCCACCTCTGCACATCCTTCATCCACCCGGGAGCCTGGGGTTACACAAAGACGTCGACAAGAATCAGGTGGAGATGGCACGAAGAGTATACGCGGTTCGGGATTGCTTCAGGGATATCGTGGTGAACACCGCCAGACGGACGGGCGAAACAACGCAGGGCAACCAATTACCACCTCGCGTTATAAGCCTAGCCGCCATCTGCTCGATCGTGGTCGGGGACAACATGGAATGCAACCTCAGCCTCGACGACAGCAAGGAGGATTCAGACGAAGAACTTGCCAATCTTGTTGATTCCCTATACGACTCCATACCGCTCGAATATCGGAGGTGCGGCGCATCTATTTTTCTCTTGACGCTGATATATATGAATATATAGATGGGCCGTCCTGTCTCATGCGCTGAGCCTGATCCTCAATTCAACTGTTCATCATCCCACCTTGTTGATTGCACTTCTGGAGCTTACTCTCGACCACAAAATGTTTTACGAATCACAAACTCTCTTACGCTATGTCCTATCCCTAGCTCTGGGCACTGCATCCTCGAAATTTCCACCTATATGTCACCCAGCTCATGCAACCTTCCTGTTCGATCTTTTCAAACGATGGACCGCAGGTGGCCTCTCAGAACTTGTGTTCTTCCAAATATGTCTCCAAGTCTTGGAAACAGTCCAGTCCCACGACGCATGGACATGTAAAGCGGTTCATAACCTTGCTCAAATCATGTATGGCCGAAACTTTGCCTCGTTCCTTGGGTTAATCAGGGCATTCTCTGATTTCGGCTTCAATTCTGCACTTAGAATTGGGCACCGAGAGCCTGCGGCAGATAATGCAACATACCAGAAAGCCATAAATTCTCGGTTTCACATGTGGTTGAAAATGTCCTTCGAGCAATGCCCTACGAACCCCACTATGGCTGCCAGCGAATCGGCGGAACACTCCCACGCCATGGGCGAAATGCTCTTGGCCGCCTTTGCAACTTCACCGGTGGTCCCAGATAGCTTGACTGCAGATATTCGAGGGCTACTTCTATGTCTGGCTACCTGTTGGTTAGCCTCACAGACACATAGCTCGGTGAAGGCGCGTCTGGTTGACCATCTCCGCGAAGCTCTACCGCAGGCATCTACCTTTACGCCTCTGGTGACAAAGGTGTTTTCTCGCTCAGATGAGCGTTTAGACACCCTGCGGGAAACAATAGAGGACCTGGCGTCTACATTGCGTTCTTGCGGCCTGTTGCAATTGGAAGCATCCTTGTGGGCATGTGCTCTTCGTCATATTGAACTTCCCGCCCACGAGAGTCAACTCACCAACCGGAACGGCATCACGCGAATTCAGAGCTATCGGCACGAACTCATTGGGCTGGTAGATGATGCTGAACACAGGTGCCTTGGACTCCGAGTGCTAGATTTGCCCCACGCCGTCTCATTACAGAAAACCGGGCATCCTCCATTTTCACTATCTTCTGAATATAACTTAGATGGTGCATGGGAGTGGGAAGCCTTGGTGGGTTGTTGGATTCGTAGACGGGAGGACCCGATGTCCGACAGAAAGAAAAGGAAACTTGCACACGTACAACACCACACTGCACATGCGCGACGCATACACCCATCGCCTTTCAGTATGGGGCCCAAGACGCCAAAGTCTTCGGTATCCTTTGCACGCCTGCGAGTCGGCACCGACAGCGGACCTATTCATCTCGAGAACGTCAAAGATACCTACAACGACAGCGAGATAGGATGTCCACTTCGATCGACATCGCACAATTTTTCATCCCTTCTTTCGGATGCTTTTACGAAGAGAGAAACTCTACACCCATTCCAGAGGATGTGCATTCGCTTTCGATCAGAAACACCTCCCCGGGCCGTCCACTATCCTGAATATCAGGGCCAGCAGGTCAACGACGACGATTACCAGCACACTATGCCTTTCTCAGATGACTCGTTGAACCTTTTCGCATGCGCTTCCAGCTCGCCCATACGGCCGTGAATCTCCTTCATGGTAATACATATGCCAAATGTAAGCGGCTAACGTCCGTCTTTTCGTGATCCACTTCCTTCACTCTCTCACACGTACTTTTCATTGTCAACTGTATATGAAACCTGTATATTACACAACCAACATGGCACTCAACCGAGAGTGAATTGGGCGACCGAGGCTCGGGGATGAGTGTGACCACTGATGTGTGCAGGTAGTATGAATATTCTCTACATACCGTTAGCTAAGGCTACGTAAGCTTGCGCACGGCTAGCCTAAGCTGAGATAAGGCACGCATGTACGGAACCTTTTTATTTCTCTCTGTTTTCGTCGTACTACTTATTTTAGTATTTCTTATATTTTGAGACATCTCTCGTCTCCTCGTTCCTTCATCCCAAAATTGTGTTGCTCTGGAGCTCCTATGTAATCCGTCGCCTTCAGTTGCGACCATCGGTACGGAGTCGCCAGCCTCGGCTCCACAAGAGTCGGCTCCCTCCTACGCCACCGAATATAAAAAACATCGGGACTTCTTTACGCAACTCGACAACTTCGAGGTAACCTACTCGGATTGGTATTCCTTCGAGCTTAAAGCTCGTAGGGATATTCTTAAGGGTGTTCTCTTCGACTGGGACGCATACGCCTCGGAAGTCCTCCTGCGCATTCGCCTCGGAGACCTGGACAGGGAGCGCAAAGCCATTTCGACGGCTTTCAAACGACATGCAGATACCGAACCTTTCACTCCAAACAAGATGTCTCGGTTTCCGCGAGGCGATGCTCCCCCGGCTTCTCTACGTTCCCGCCAGCCCTTTCGGTCTAGCTCAACGCGAGCGGCGCCCCAGTGCCTTATTTGTGCCAAGGGCCATTCGTTTCGAGACCACCCTACCAGCTCAACCTCCTTCGAGGACGGCAAGCCCTTTTTCTCACGAGTGCGCGACAACACCTTGTGGACCGCTAAGTCTCACAAAGGCGGAGGCGCCAAAAGAATTTGCATCTTCTACAACCTCAACAAATTCTGTGATAATCGCCACGGTACCGACGCGCTCCACGTCTGTTCGCTCTGCGGGGCCCCTCATGCAGCCTTCGAACGGAGTGCAGCATGTGATAGGACCTTTGACGGCTTTATTCAAGCCTGAGACCGTCCTTGCTTATCGCGATTTTTCAGCCCACATTCATTATCGCCCTCGCCTACCTTCGTTTAGTTCTTTTGATAACGAACTCTTCGAACGCGTCGTCACCCCCTATAATGTCTCCGCTTTCGATCGCCTCCTTAATAAACACAACCTCTCTCAAACCTATCCTCTCCTTGTCAACAATCTCAAACACGGCTTTCCCCTCGGCACACTACCCAAATTGACCAAGTCCGTAATCATTAAAAATCATCCATCTGTTGACATCCATCCAGAAGCTGTCGCCGAGTACCTCGCCACAGAAATCAGTCTCGGGCGTATGTCCGGTCCTTTTACTCTTGAAGAAGTCGAACGTATCATGCGAGGACCTATTTATTGTTCTCCTTTTATCGTAGCGGAGCAAGACGCAGGTCCCGGACTTCCCCCGAAACTGCGTGTCTGTCGCAATCTATGCAAGAAGGACCCTTTGTCTGGCACGCCTTCAGTTAACAGCTTCATCTCCAAGGATGACTTCCCCACACGTTTCGACATGGCGTTTCGAGTCGCTGAAGAGGTTAGTCTTATCACTTACAATCTAACATACATTCAACATCGCTTTACGCGATGTAATTTCTAAATTCATTGTACATCGCCTCGCATATTCGTGGCACCCAATCTCCAGGCGTTCGCCCTAATTTTCGGGCCCTCGTCTTACTCTAAATTCCAAACTCTACTCACCTCGAATTTCTCGAGACGTTATTTCGGTCTCCTCGAATCTCGGTTTTCTTATGACGCCATTCTCCGTCTTCTCATATTCTCAACCTCTTTGCCTTTTGGCTCGCGCCTACAGGCGCTATTCATCTCTCTTAACATCGCCCCAGATCAGGGCTACTTATCTCTATACGTCTATCACCTCAATTTCATACGACTCTTCAATTTGAACTCAATTTCTAACTTCTTTTCTAACCTAAGGTCGCTCGCGCTCCTCCTGGTACCCAGGCTATGTCTTTCGACATCAAAGCCTTTCACCGCACGTGTCCAGCGTTACCGGATCATAAACCTTTCCTAGTCGTCTCGTTTCGAGGCGCCTTTTATCTGGACCATGTGCACCCTTTCGGTGCTCGGCCCGCCAGTAGTAACTCGGGTCAGATCGCAAATGCCTTTATCGACATTTGGCATGCCGAAGTTCAAACCTCCTCCCTCTTTCTCAAATATGAAGACGATGTCGAAGCCTTCCGCTTCCCGGTCACCACCGGTCCTTTTCGAGAGGGTCCGTTTACTTACCTTCACGATCGTGAATCGATTATGGCTCTTATAGCCGATCTCAACATTCCATGGCACCCTGAGAAAACAGATCCCTGTTTCTCTACCTCCTTCACATATATCGGATTCTCTTGGGATCTAATCCTTCGTACTGTTTCTTTAACCGAAAAGAAACGTCAAAAATACTTAGCTCGCGTTTCGAACATGCTCAACGCTCACGTCGAACAACACGCAGCTTTCAAACTCCGTGACATTCAGGTTATCCACGGCACTCTCGTCCATGTCTCATTCGTGTACCCCGAAGGCTCTTCAAGACTTCCCGCCTTCTCTAATTTTATGTCGGGTTCGAATTCCCAAAATTTCTCCCACTTTCCTAAATCTGATAATTCTTAGGTTACAAAACTAATGCTTTCGTTGCTCACCACCTTTCGGACTCCGTCGTCCACGCCTTACGCTGGTGGCGCACAAAACTTGAAGATCCTTCTGGTTATCGCCAACTTCATCCCATCCGCGATTTTGCCGAAATTGATATTTTTGTCGACGCGTCCACCTCGTGGGGTCTCGGTATTATTATCGGAGAATTCTGGCACGCTTTCAAGCTCGTCAAAGATTGGAAACAACCGCAGCATGATATATGCTGGCTCGAAGCCGTCGCGGTCGAGCTCGCCATTTCCTTCTTAGCCCAACTCGAATTTTCTAACACACACATTTTAATACATTCCGACAACTACGGAGCGATTGGTGCACATAACAAGCACCGTAGCCCCAATCTCCCGATCAATCTCTGCACACGACGCACCTACACCGTGCTTTCCCAACATCTTATAGTTCCCTCTTTCAAATACATCGAATCTGAACTCAATCCTGCCGACCCGATCTCGCGTGGAGAATCGGGCGCCCCCCGAACCTATCTTACGCGCGCCTTTCCTCTGCCGCGCGAACTTATGCCTTTCTTCGATGGCTAGTCCTCTCAACTCTGCCTCAACTGAGGCTTTCGATGTTGGTTTAGATGACCCCCACGGTCTTCTTCCACGCACTCCAACAATCGAATCAACCAAGTATCCCGCACGCACTACACCTTCCATGATCGCTCCTGGTCTATTTCGTTGCCACAAGATAATTCCTTCTCCCAAGATTCAACGTCGACTTCCTCCTCTCGAAACTTCGGCTACACCGCCTCGTACCACTTCTTGTACCATAGCACCAGGTCTCTTTGTCGCCAATCCTAACCCTCGCCATCTCGCCGCTCGATCTCTCCCATCTCATAAAACACAACCACCTCGCGTCCCAAATCTCTACACTCCCAGTCCTTATCGCCCAGTTGTACCTGCAGATCAACGGCTTCTCCTGTGGACCACTCCACACTCACTCGAAGCCCAAAACGCTTTGAATTCTCAAATTCCCGTCGAGAATCAGGTATTCCTTTTCTTCATTCATCTTCATTTCGCTTATTTCTTAGTCTCAAGTTTACCACCTTCTACTCGAATCTTTATCTGAATCCACTCGACAATCTTATGGCGCGGGCCTCCTCCGTTTTACTCAATTTTGTGACCGCTTACGCATATCCGAAAACCTTCGTATGCCCGCATCCGACGCTTTACTCTCTGCATTTATCGCCGACGCCTCATCGTCCTGCTCCGGTGCATGTGTGCGTAACTGGCTCAGTGGTTTGCGTGCCTGGCATATCATCCACCGCGCCGAATGGCACGGTCGCGATCCATGGGTAATATCCCTTCAAAAATCAGCCGACAAATTCGGCATCCCTTTCAAACGTCCCCCGCGTAATCCTATCATGGCGCGCCATTTACTTTGCCTATGTAATAATCTTGACCTCACGTCTCCCTTTGGCGCCGCGGTTTGGGCAGCTGCTCTTGTAGCCTTCTGGGGTTGTCGTCGTCTAGGCGAACTCCTCCCATCTTCCACCGCCTTCTCACCATCTCGACATGTTTCCTCTTCGTCGAACTTCAAATCGTCATTCGTCAACGGTTGCAAAGTCATAACCTTCCACATCCCTTGCACCAAGACCTCCCCCACCGGTATCCAATGCATTCTCACCGCTACCAACAACCTCTTCTGCCCTGTCACTGCCCTCGAAAACCACCTGTGTCTCAATCGTCCTTCCTCCTCATCCCACCTTTTCGCTTTTCGCAATGACACCTCTCCAACTACTCTTACGAAGTCTCTTTTCTTGTCTACCACTTCTAAAATCTTTCTCACCCATAGTCTTGACCCCGTCTTCGGTCATAGTTACCGAATTGGCGGCGTCATCGAACTGCTCGCCACCGGAGTACCCCCTGAAGTTATTATGAAACTCGGTGGTTGGTCCTCTCTATGTTTCTTACTTTATTGGCGCCGTCTCGATTTTCTAGTACCTAATGCTATTACTTGATAGACCTAGAGAAGACACAGTCAATCCTCAGTGTCGTTGATAAAAGAGAGACAACTATATTTGTTATATACCTAGAAAAGACACAGTCACTGTAGGTATATAGTGTAAGTGATTGAATAGAAAGATAAGGGGCGAAGATACTCACATCCTCAGTGTCGTTGATAAAAGAGAGACAACTGAGGATGCGAACGAGTGAACGGAGGAAGAGTATCTGAAAGTCACGTGCGAGAGATAACGTAAGCGATGAGAGAATAGGCCCAGGGCCAACACAACCCCATCATCGCAGGAGTAAAAGAACGAGCGAAGAAAAAAGGAAAGAAAGAACTGAAGGAATAGGAGTAGGTGCAGGATATCGGCAGTCATGTTCGAAATTGAAAACCAGGAAGTTGGGAAAGAACCAGAGAGGAGGTGATCGCGAATAAAATCTGTAGAAGAAAGAGTGACGGTGCGTTGACGTAGACGAGACTGGAAAACATGAAGAAAAACGTAGTCCGAAACGTCCTGACGAGAAGAATTCGTTGCTAGCCCAGCCGGTGTCCATGATGCTGCAGTTGCCAGGAATGGGGGCGTGAAGAGAAGGACCAATGGGTTTCCGTTCAAAGTTGTATTCCAGTGCAAGATCAGGAGCACCAAGAAGGTAACGAAGAAGGGATTCAGTGGCGAGGAAATGATATTGAACGAGGAGACTGATGGCGAAAGATATTTGGGAAGGCCAGTGTTTGTGATTTGGACGATCGAGAGTAATACGAATACCCAGATAGAGGGACGAGGAAGAGGATCAGAATTGTTGGACAACGATTGGAAAAAATGAAGTGCTTCAGAGTTATGAGAGATAAGGTCGTCGCCTGGGGAATCGAACGAGTTAGAAGTGAAGAGGGATACAATATCTTCGGTAGGAGACAGTGTTTGTTGAGGATGAGCAACCCCATAACGAGCAGTCCTAGCGGTCCGAAGTCGGGTGAGTCGGTCGTCATGATTTTTGATAGCATTTGCATGGACAGTGCCTAAAGAGGTGAGGTTTGACGACCGAGAAGAGCGACGGGGAGGAGCTGGAGGTGCAAGTTCAGGCGAATTATCTGGGGAAGAAGGTTCCGGAATGATAGGAGATTCGATTACGGAAGAAGGAGGTGCAACGGTAGAAGAATCAGGGGAAAGAGAGAGATGTCGGAGAGGGCCTCGAATATGTTCATAGAAAACGTCGTTCCTGGAAAAACGGTATTTTTCGTTCAAGTCGCGAACTTTCCAAATAAGACGGTATTCTTCGTAACCGACGAAAATTCCTTCAAAACGGTTTGGACCACCTTTCGTGCGAAGCTCAGCTGGGATCAGCACAAAGCACTGACAACCCCATACTCGAAGATGGGAGAAATCAGGTTTGGTGTCGTCCATGATCGAGAAGGGAGTAGAATTGACAGGAAAGATGAAGGTGACGAATCGATGTCGAAAATACTTGTCTGTTAAAATGGCGTCGCCAAAAATTGACGGAGGAAGGCCAGAGTCCGCAAAAAGAGTTCTAGTAGTTGCTTCAAGTGTCCGGATATAACCGTCTGCCTTGCCATTCTGAGCGTGAGCGTAGGAAACGGTCATTTGACGTTGGATGCCTCGGGACAAAGGAAGAGCTTTGAGATCACCACCAGAGAACTCTCCAGTTTCCAGGCAAATAGCGAGTACCCTATGACCGGGGTTGAGTTCCCAAGAGGCCGCACAAGTGTCCATGGGAACAAGGCCGCAGACTCGGTCGGCATGATGGGCAAAGTGATTGAATAGACGTTGGAGATGCTTGCCGATCGAACAAGAAATGCAATGGAAATCGACGAAAGGACCGTCGTACTTAGACCCAGTCGCATATAGTTCAGTAAGTACGGCACGAGTTGTATCAATGCCAAGGTGACCAGAACGGCGATGCCAAAGAGAAGGAGTAGGGTCGACTCGGGGAAAACTTATGTCAAAATCCAACTGTTCAATGGTAGGAAAAATGATGGGGTCGTCGAGAGACAGGCCGGAGGAAGGATCGAGTGGGAGAATAAAATCCAGATTGAGGAAGGACAGGCGTCGGGCGACTGTGGCATTGATGGAATAAGCAGATAGATGGGGGAGAGTGTCCGGAAGGTGGATAGATGTGATATTCTTTTCGAAGACAAGTCGCATATCATGCTCAGTTAACGAACCGACTGAAAGGAGGTTGATTGGAACGTCCGGAGCATGGAGGCAATCGCGCAAGGGTATCGAGTAACCCACAGTGGGCAGTACCAACAGGGACTGCTAAAGATGTGTCGTATGACCAGAAAAACTCGCGGTCTCGAATGATGTGGATGGTGCACCCAGAGTCAAGAATAGCATTGAATCGACCAGTCAGTGGGACAAGTACGACGGGGTCGGCAGTGTTCGCTAAATCCGAATAAAAAGCTGTAGCCGGGAGTTGACGAGAAGGAGGATCAGACGTCACAGAAACATGAACGCGAGGACGGGGGAATTTGCCACGAGGTAGCGATCTTGACCACTAACATCACCACCACCAGGTTCCCAACAGTTTCCGGCTACGTGACCAAGCGCACCACAGTTGGAACAACGAGGACGAGTGACGGAAGAAGGAGTCCGGGATGGAGGATTGGTGTCGGTAGATGAAGTCGCAGGGGTAGAGCTCGGAGAAGAAGTAGTGGGAGAAGTCGGGGAGCGACAAGGGACAGTACCATGCGAAGCAGTGAGGCGACGAGAAGCCAGTTCGATGTCGAGGGCAGCTTGAGAGGCATCGTGAAAAGATATGGTACCGTGGGGAGGATGAACATTAAAACCTTCACGGATTTGAATGCGGAGAGTCTCATACTCGTAAGTACGAGGAAGACCATCGGCAAAGTGCTGAACCTTTTCGTAAGATGAGAAGTCCCAGTGAGTGCCCTCGACTTGAATGACGGCTTTCCGCCAAAGATCGACGTAAGAGGAAACATCGTTCCCAACGACCTTCTTCGACAGTACAGAATCGCGAACAATAGCCGCAGAACAAGCATCGTAAACTCCATACTTCGTACGAAGAATGCGAAGAATGTCACGGGCGGTACGTCGAGGATTGCCCCAAGTGTCGCGCTTGGAAGGAATAAGTGACGAGAGAGTCGGACCAAGTTTCCCGACAAGGACGAAAGATACAATGTCATCCTGGGCCCACCAGGACTTGTACACTTCAAGTTCCTCCTGTGTGAATTGAACGATATTGATTGGCGGAGGAAACGAAGGATAAGCCGTGGGATCAAGTAACACGTCCGGAGAAAAGACGTCGACGATGTGATCGAAAAAACCGGTCGCCTCGATTACTTGAAGAGCCGCAGAGTGCCATGTGGACCAGTCGTTCACCGAGGAAAGAAGGGGGATACTCGATAAATTGGGGAAGTCTGGTTTTGTGTAGGTAGAAAGGAAAGTGTTAATAGGTGTAACATGATAAGGAGGCGGCGAATTAGGTAAAAAATAAGTAGCTAAGGGAGAAGCAGAACGATCGACTGGATAAAAAGGAAGGTGTGGTAGCTGATGAAATGGAGAAAACAGCGAAAGAGAAGAATCAAGGCACGAAGCAGAAACTAGACGAAGAGGTAATAGATTAGATGTCCTAGAAAGAGTTTAAGGAGGCGAAAAAAGACTTGGATGAGAAGAAAGATGATCCGAAGGAAAAGAATTAGAGAAAGAGTGATTCTGAAGATAAGGAGATGCAGGTTGAGTAGGAGTAGCGAAAAAAGGAGAATCGACACGATTAAATTGTTCAAAAAGAATGGGATGAATCGGTACAGGTGCAATGTGCTGTAAAGCGACGGGGAAAGGTGGATGGGATGAGAAATGCTGTGGAGAATTCGGATGTAAAGACGTGGAGAGATTAACGATCGAAAATGGAGAAGGACTAGGAACTAAAGGCTGATGAGCAAGATGAATAGAAGAAACATAAGGAAATCCATCCGACGAAGTCGGTGCAAAGGAACGATGATCTAAAGGCAATTGGAACGATAAAGAAGCAGATAAACCAGTTGAAAGATGATTGGAAACGACAGAAAGGGATTTCAGAAAAGAGAGAGGCGCTGGCAAAGTGATAGTGTCGAAATAAGACGAGGAAGGAGCGAGAAAGTGTGTTTGTGACCAAGTTTGAGCGTCATAGTAAGAAGAAGCAGAAATAGAGGGGACGGCGAACGACTGGGCGAGACGTGGCTGAGACCAGGGACCAGTGGACGACGGACGAGTACCAGAAACCGGTGAAGTGGACGGCAAGGCAGTGGTTTGATCCAGTTGAGCAAATCCTTGACGTTGGGATGAAGAAGTGAACGGCAAGGCAGTGGATTGATCCAGTTGAGCAAATCCTTGGCATTGAGACGAAGAACTCGTACTACGAGAGGCAGGAAAATCGAGCGGTAAGGCAGTGGATTGAGCCGGTTGAACAGATCCTTGTCCGCGAAAAGAGGAGTTGGCCATCACGACGGCACGGAGGCAATCGGTCGATTAGGCGGAGGCAAAAAGAATGATCGAGATCGATTGAGGTGACTATATGCGGTCAAAACAATTGATTTGAAAAGAAAAACGGTGAGTTGCCGAGAGTCTTGGACACGAGGCGACAATGTATCCTATTCTAGGCGGGGCCCATAACCTGATAGACCTAGAGAAGACACAGTCAATCCTCAGTGTCGTTGATAAAAGAGAGACAACTATATTTGTTATATACCTAGAGAAGACACAGTCACTGTAGGTATATAGTGTAAGTGATTGAATAGAAAGATAAGGGGCGAAGATACTCACATCCTCAGTGTCGTTGATAAAAGAGAGACAACTGAGGATGCGAACGAGTGAACGGAGGAAGAGTATCTGAAAGTCACGTGCGAGAGATAACGTAAGCGATGAGAGAATAGGCCAGGGCCAACATTACTCAAGCCTGGACGGCTCTCCGTCAAAATTTCGCCCACAAATACAACTTACCTATGTAATATACATCTACCTGTACTACATAATTTTTCAATTCTACTTCCTTTCTTCTCGCATGTCTCCATTTGGGCAGCTCGGCTCGTTCACCGACGTAGAGCCATGCTCCAAATGGGTGGTCGTGCTCACTCGCTTGCATAACTACACGACGCCCTTTGTACCGGGGAAGTCCTTCCCGCGCCCGAAAGCATTTGGAACGAACCGTGCGCGCGACGAACCCCCCTCCACAGATTGTATCTTCCTCTAGTTACTGCCTCTCACTTTTCTTCTCTTCAATTTTCATTCTCGAATTGCGTAAGCCTTATCGTTAGCTAAGGCTACGTAAGCTTGCGCACGGCTAGCCTAAGCTGAGATAAGGCACGCATGTACGGAACCTTTTTATTTCTCTCTGTTTTCGTCGTACTACTTATTTTAGTATTTCTTATATTTTGAGACATCTCTCGTCTCCTCGTTCCTTCATCCCAAAATTTTGGCTCACCCTCCAACCCTCCCTTTGACATTTACAGTGGGTGGTCGTGCTCACTCGCTTGCATAACTACACGACGCCCTTTGTACCGGGGAAGTCCTTCCCGCGCCCGAAAACATTTGGAACGAACCGTGCGCGCGACGAACCCCCCTCCACAGATTGTATCTTCCTCTAGTTACTGCCTCTCACTTTTCTTCTCTTCAATTTTCATTCTCGAATTGCGTAAGCCTTATTACGCTTGCAAAGCCCGAAAGAATCGATGCTTACTGCGCGCATGCCTCAATGGGTGCCGGTGATGGGTCACTTAAAAAGGGCTCTTCGATCACAATACGTCATTCAAAAGCCTGCAAGTGAAAAGAGGAAGCCTTGTATCTTGCCGCGAGGACTGCATCCTCTGAACCTATTATGTTGTTGAATTTGCTACACATATTCGTCAGGGTGTCCAAATACTTCGGCCTTTTTCCGAACAGTTCACACACGCCCGACTATCAGGAATGACCACTGGGGAGGCAGTGCCAGTGGAGCTGCCGACATCAAAGCATTGACCTCCGTCTCTGCCCTGTATGTAATCTTTTCAATGGGCCTACGTTATGAATATAGTAGCTGTGAAAGCCTTAACAGTTGGGATAGAGAAAGCTTGATGGAAATTGGAGTCGGTGCAATTTCGGGATCATTCTTACGGTCCTCTCGGTCGCACATCAATCTGCCCAACTTGTTAGAAATGATTGATGATTTATCACACCTCACTCGTAAAACGTACGAAATCAATGTTACAAAGGAGTAAACTCAATAAAGACCAGCACTGTACTTACTTGCTGTCTTTCACGGTGTGAAGAATCGACGGGTCGATAAATTGCACATCAACCATAAAGCCAAGCATCGGTCAACAACTTTGCTTAAGTGAGCTTAATAAGTATAAAGTGAAGCTTGTCTCCCTTGATTGAGTTCAAGCAGATACCAAAATGTCGAAGGTGGAGGACTCCAAACCCTTAACCCTGTCGAACACTCTCCGTGACCTGGCACTCCTTCGCGTATCCGACATCGACACTTCGGCCCTTTTGCCTTCCCAAAAACACTCCACTTCTGCGGCCGATCTACCAGCAGATCATCCCCTCAATGAATCTGTCGATAGTTCGTACATTTTCGTGAAAGAAGCTCGAACCGCCTTGAAGATACATAATCGAGCCGACGTTGGGGTACAAGGCGGACGGGTAGAAGACGTTCGGAGCCAATTGGATGAATTTGCTGCGGGCGTCAAGCTGAATGACTGACTGTAAGTTCGACGTGTGAGGCGGATTCAGCACGCTCATGTTAGCTTGGGATCTTGGCGCTTCCAATTCACAGAATGGAATATTTAGCCAAACTCCCACCATACTGTATGCAGTATGTGTAGAAGTACGAGATGGGTTAAACCCTTGTTCTTCCCAGAACTCCCCTTGAAAAGATCAGCCGACAATGGCCCACGGAATTAAGACTTTCAGGGGAGTGGCAAACGTTGTACAAACGCAATGCAAGGCTCCAAATTCTTGCGAGATAATTCACCACTGCTGTTCCTTCAAGCTGAGTTCTTTTGGTACCCAAGCCCCGATACATGATATGTACTATTTCACGGTTTATATACATCTTTCAGCATTATCATTGTGTTCTCATCGGTTGACGGCCCCTAGCGGGGCAGGGTGGGCTAATCAAGGGTACTGAGAAGAACCTTGATCATGTACTATCCCCAGCAATTGGGAGAAGAGAATACTGATAAACTATATAGCTACATTGGGAAGGACACCGAATTATGAACGTGAGCTCTCTTCCTTACAAACCGCGCACTAAGTACTTATGTACCATTCATACAAGCTATTAAATCATCTCTTACGGTACAGCTATCGATCAGTATCGAGTCAGCATATCAGAAGAATGACATCCTACTGGAATCCTGGCATTCCTGGTTCTGGACCTGGAGGTTCGCGAGGGTTCGCGTCTCTTCCTCAGCGTCACTGGATTCCTGCGACTTCGTATCTAGTCACTGATCGACCCTGCATTCAAAAAACGTCTCCGCCAGAAAATCATATCACCAACGAGGGTTTATCGAATCAAGCAGATCTTCAATCTCAGCTAACGGTGACCCTTCAGTACCTTGTCCCTTTTTTGCCCAAGTATAAAAGTTTGTCGTTGGCAAGGCTGCGCGAGTATCGTCAACCAACCATGGAGAAGGAGCCGTCCAAGCACTCCCGCGATTCCTTTGAGTTCGAGAAGAAGGCTGATGTCGACCATTCTTCAGTGGCCAGTCTCGGGGATCGGGAACGTGCTGCTCTGGACAGGAGGGTGTGGTGGAAGCTGGATTTATGCGTTTTGCCAGTGGTGACCATGTTTTACTTCTTATCGTGGTTGGTGAGTCTTCTCTATCTATTCGCAAGAGTGTGTTCTCTATAAAATCCTTCCTTAGGATCGCACGAACCTTGGCAATGCTCGTGTCGCTGGACTGCAGAAGGATCTTCACATGACGAACTCTCAGGTAATTAATCACCATTAATCGTAAACGATACCAGCTGTCTAAAGAAACTCCACAGTATAGTATGGCTCTGACTGTTACGTTCATGTAAGTAAAATATTTGATTCGGCCGAAAACCACTCTCATTTTTTTTTGAAGTCCCTACATCGCATCCGAGATTCCCTCGAACCTTATTCTCAAAGTACGTTGCATAGTCTTTCCTAGTTTCTGAAAAGTTCTGACCAACACACCAGATCGTTGGGCCGAATTTACTGCTGCCAACACTCCTCACCTTGTGGGGTGTCGTAACTACAGTCCAAGGTTCGCCTTTTCGCTCTCTCTTGCCCGTGCACAGCTCATAGACCTCCGCAGGGGTTGTCAAAACCTATAGTGGCCTTCTTGCCTGCCGATTCTTCCTCGGCCTATTGGAAGGTTGGTCAATTCTTAATTTTAATTTTCTTCAACATACATCATGTCCTGATTTTCGATGTTAGGTGGTGTCCTCCCCGGGCTTGTACTTTATCTCTCGTTCTTCTATCCCCGAGAAAAGCTCCAATCCAGGTATGTCGCATTAGCTGACATGGCTTGGATTCACGGCTGATCCAGCCTCTTTCTAGGATCTCTGCGTTCTTTTCCTCGTCTTCTCTTGCAGGCGCTTTCAGTGGATTGCTCGCAACTGCAATAATGAATCTCGATGGAACAGGCGGCCATCCAGCATGGGCATGGATCTTCATCGTTGAAGGGCTGTTCACCGTTGGTTTTGGTGTTGTATCATTCTTCATCTTACCCCGGTCACCCGAACGTGCTATGTTCCTGAACCAACAAGAAAAGGAATATGTTGTTGCGACATTACGACAGGGCGGTGCCATCGGCAAGGACGAAAAGGCTGATAGTTTCAGCTGGACCGAAGTTGGCAAAACCTTCCGGTTGCCTCAAATCTGGCTCCTGGCCTGCGTTTACTTCTTGAATGGTATGTTTGCTCTGTTTTCTAGTTCGACCAGCAGTACTGATGGCTGAAAAATCAGGGACCATCGTGTATTCCTTAGGATAGTAAGTCACTATTTTCGTTGTGCGAAGTACTTTAATTGACTGCGCCTCCAGCTTCATTCCCTCGATTGTTCTAGGACTTGGCTATACCCCTACCCGCACGCAGCTGATGACTGTGGGACCTTTCGGCGCTGCCTTCGTCTGTGAGCTATCTTAATGTTTATTCCTAATGGCAGTCCCGATAACTGCATAACAGTGACGAACGTCGGTTCCTTTATCGCCGATAGATATCGTTGCCGTGGTCTGGTTACGATCTTTTCGTCAATCTGCTGTATGGTAGGCTTCGCCATGTTTTTAGGTGAGCCAACTTTCTCGTAAACTTATCCGATTCATAACTCACGGCTCTGTCAGGATCGCACTCAAGAGCCGTCTTATACGGAAGCCTTTTCCTGACTGTCGGCGGCATCAACTGCTCCTCGCCCGCTCTTGCTGCGTGGGTCGCCAATAACGTCTCACCGCACATCAGGCGAGCAACGGCACTTGCTGTGCTCTCTGGCGTTACGAACGCTGGCGGAATTTTGTCCACTTGGCTCTTGGGATCTCTTTCCAAATCCCCTCGGTACACAACAGCGACAATAACGTTACTGGTATTTTCCGTGGTGATGGGTTTTTTTGTCGGCCTGACCCTTTGGTACCTGTGGAACGAGAATATGAAGAAAAAGGTCATTCGTGAGACCAGCGTTCAGGCCGATGAGCCAGAAGGGCTCGGTGATCGTAGTGCATGGTTTGAATACATTCTGTAACGTGTATGGGCATCCTTGGTCCATAGGCTGTCTTTTCCTAACTTTAACGAATATTCTATAGAGTGGTTATGTTATGACTACGATAACGATTATACACGCTTATTATTAGTACTTCTATCATCACTACGGGGCGAAAAGATGTCACAGCTCCGGCCACTTGTGAAGAGTACTCGGTTGGTTTTTCAATTTGCCACACGCCGAGTCACTCATTTCGCTAGTCCTCTTAAGGGCCATCACGTTCCATTTACCTGGCTTCTGATAAGTCAGATGTCTTGAAACCTGGCAGGCCATGTGGGATTTAAGCAGCGAGTGCTCACAAGCAGGAGTACTAGTTATGTAGCATCAGCAAGCTGTAGCAAGTTCGAACCGAAGATCATCTCCGCCGCGTTTGAAAGCAAGACGGACTCCTGGGCAGGCCGGTACTTTTCATGAAGAAGACTACTCTTTGGAGTTCGTTACTGCTTGCAATACGGTTGAAAGTGGGCATTCGGAGCGAAAGACCCATTCCAAGTGTCAGGAGTTGCCCAGTGCCAATTGAGTGCCAAGCGAAACTTTACGTGAAGTGATGCACACCACGTGTTTTCAGAATATAAGCCAAGCCCATTGTTTCCCTCTTCATCCTCGTCCACCTCCGTTCGCGGCGACGATGGCGATGTCTGTGTTCATGACATCCTCCTACCTTCCCGTATTTGTTATCAGAGTGGTGTCCCCCGCTCTGGTGCTACTTTCGGCGCTCTCTCTCCTCTTCACTTACCCTCCGACTCCGTCATCTCCCTCGCCAATTACGTCTGTTGTTGTCGCCACTCGTGTGCCTCGACGTGCTTTCATTTTGACTCTTCTTTCTCTGGCTGCTTTAACTTTCCTCCTTGATGGCCTTACTTTTGTCGTGCACGCGGTGATAGACAAGGATTGGCCTCGTCAGACAGGCATCGAGATCAATACTGTTGTGGGCCTTGCTGCCTTTGCTGGCCTGGCGGCTCTTGGTTCTTGGAAGGATATTCAAGGCGTGCAAGTTTGGTCACTGAAACGCATCCGGTCGACTATCATCGCGTCATTGGCACTTGATATCGCACTTGCCACCTTACTTGGACTCCACATCCAATATCTCAAGAAATGTACGTGTTCATCTATCCCTCGTCGTCGTCTGCTCATATCGCCGTATTTGATAAGCTATTCCTCATGTCCCTGAAACTCCAGCAAAAATTCCCATTTACACAATACTTCATTTTGCCTTTCCCGTTTTTCGTACCCTGCTTCTCGTGCCTTTGTTGTTTGCTCTTTTGTCTCCCAGAACTGTTTACACCACAGTTCATTCAGACGAAGACATCGAGGCACCAATTCCAACCGCGTCCTCGTTCCTTCTTCCGCAGGATGCAGCACCTCAATCAACTGGTTTGTCTGGTTTGCCAGGGGATGTAAGCAAGTATGGTACTTTCCGTACTACCCGCTCGAACCTGCAACGATCTGCTCCCACTACTCGGGCTGCCACTCCAGCGCCATCAACGGCGCCTGATTCTAAGGTAATTGTCCTCCAAAAAATAATTCTCATTGACTGATATCTTATTTGGTAGTCCGATGTCAAACAAGAAATCGCTCTTGATCCCTCTTGGACAGAGATTTGGAGGCGCATTTCACGCCTTACTCCATATCTTTGGCCGAGTAAAGATAACTACCTCCAACTCCTCGCTGTAATTTCTCTCTTTTTGTTCACATATCCTCAAACTAAATTGTATTGTTACCGCAGTCCTTATGTATCGTCATTTTACTTTTGGGTCGCGTCATCAACCTCGCCATGCCTCTTGCTCTCGGGCAGCTCGTTCGACTCTTAGAGCATCCATCTGAGCAGTCGCCTTGGCCTTACCTATTTGCTTATGTGGGACTGCGCTTCTTGCAAGGCAGCGGTGGCTTAGCGGCCATTCGGGATGTAAGTTTGACTGGCCCTGCTATGCGCTGAGCTTTTGCTCATTTACTTTACTATCAGTCACTTTGGGCCCCAGTAATGCAATACTCTGACAGAGGTGAGGCCTCCGTTGTGATCACATTTTTGCATCGTTGACGTCCAGTCAGAAATGTCACAGTTGTCGTTTGATCATTTGCTCAACCTGTCATTCGCATGGCACACGCGCAGGAAAACTGGTGAAATCTTGCGTGTCCTTGATCGCGGGGCAGCTATCAACCACACTTTCGAGGTTTGTCAAGAAGAAAGCAACCTTCAAACAAGCTAACTTTCTGATTCAAAACAGCTCATTTTGTTCAACATCATCCCCACATTCATCGATATTTTTGTGGCATTGATTGCCTTTAGCATCCTTTTTGAATGGACGCTTGGAGTGGTCATCTTCTTTGTCATGTTTGCCTATGGTGAGCCGCGGCTTCCTCACAATATGCTCGAATGATGTTGACCGCCTTTCCAACCAAAGTTGCGGCCAGTGTCATTCTCACACAATGGCGCACTAAAATTAGGCGCAAGATGAACGAACGCGATGTGGTGCGTCGTCTAACTAAATCTTGATCAAGAATCAATTTCACCAACTACTATGACAGGTAACGCGTGGCATTCATACCGACTGCTTGCTGAACTACGAGACCGTGAAATATTTTGGCGGAGAGGAACACGAAGGTGAACGGTATCGAGATGCTCTACGGGAATATCAAACCTTGGAGTACAAGGTCATAAGTGCGTCGTTTTTGTTCGTTTCGCATAGCTCTTCTCTGATGCACCGTTTCTCTTCCAGTCTCGCTCAATCTTTTAAATATTGTTCAGAACTTTATCATTGTAAGAAGAATTAGAGGTCAAGTGATTCAAGCTGACGTCGAGCCTAGACCTTCGGACTTCTCGTCGGATCTATGCTTGTCGCCTACCGAGTCACGAAAGGACAGTCGGACTCCGGAAGTTTCGTTGTCTTCATTACTTATCTCGCGCAAGTAAGGCTATCGTCTTATGCTGCTGATGGTAACTGATTTTTGGCTAGCTCTATGGTCCTCTAAATCAACTCGGATACATTTACCGATCCGTGAACCAATCATTGGTCGATACAGAGAAGCTTCTGGCATTGTTGAATGAGCCTACGGAAGTTAACGACAGGCCCGGCGCCCCGGATCTGACTGTCAACAATGGGGAGATTGAATTTGGTCCGTCCGTTCAAGTGCTCACCGGTTTTTTCGAAGGCGCTCATATACCAGCAGATAACGTCAACTTCTCGTATGATGGACGTACGACTGCCCTCCACGGAGTTTCCTTCAAAGTTCCCAGGGGATCATCTGTGGCTTTGGTGGGGGAATCTGGAGCCGGAAAATCTACCATTCTTCGCCTTCTTTATAGGTTTTATGACCTAGGAGAAGGAGAAGGCAGGATCCTCATTGATGGTCAAGACATTCGGTAAAGTCGAATTGCTCATTTCCTTGCCTTCTCGTCTGATGGGTTATCGTAAGGGATGTGACGCAGAAAAGTTTACGACAGGCGATTGGCGTTGTGCCGCAAGACTCTGTTTTGTTCAACGCTAGTATAGGTTACAATATTGGGTAAGCGTCCAGCCTTGACATCTGTTCGAAACGCTCACATCATTGTCCCAACAGGTACGGTAAATTTGGATCATCTGTTGATGAAATCGAGGCTGCCGCCAGATCAGCTCAGATGCACGACCGAATCTTGAGCTTCCCGGACGGTTAGCTTTCATGTTTCTATATCCGGCCCTTCCACTGGCTAAATAAATGCTGCAGGTTATGAGACCAAGGTCGGAGAGCGTGGCGTGCGACTCAGTGGCGGAGAAAAACAACGTGTGGCCATCGCGAGAACACTCTTGAAGAACCCTCCTATCTTACTGTTGGATGAAGCTACAAGGTGGATTGTCCATCGTTATCTCTCGTTTGTCATTTTGATCCATTTTCTCTTCAGCGCATTGGATACTTCAACGGAAAAAGACATTCAGAAGGCGTTGCAGAACCTTGTCAGGGGACGGTCCTCCCTCTCCATTGCTCATCGTCTGTCGGTGCGTAAACAATGGAAAATATCCTGATTTTCAAGCTCATTTACATCTTACTTAGACTATCGCCTCTGCTGATATGTGAGTTTTCGCGCACCTTGGAAAAGCAATGTAAAACCTGAGTATCCCTTCCCAGTATCTTGGTTCTCAAGGATGGGCAAATCGTCGAGCAAGGTAGCCACAAAGAACTCGTTGCTCTCGATGGAATCTTCGCCTCCATGTGGGCGGACCAGGTTTCTGCAGATGATCACATATCTCTCGATGACAGGAGCACAAAGAAGGAGGCTTCCGCATATGCCATCGATGGCGCAGCGTCTTCCGTTGTGGAGGGTGGGCACGAAACTTTCACAGTCGCTCCAGAGTCATCTGCAGCTGTGACACCGGCTGATGCTTTTATCGATTCGCCAACCGATATCGCTCCGGTCTCGGAGGGATATTTGGTCGATCTTTCGGTTGGCCCGGGTGAACCCTCGCAATTTGGCGACGAGGCTTCGGCCAGCAACCAGCCCATCCATGCGCCGACTCCCGTCTCTCATATCGCGGCACCGCTGACTTTCCCCATCACGGACGAGCCTGAACCGCAGCCTGAGCGTATGGCAACACCTCAAGGGCCGGCCGTGACATTCCCTGCAAATCTCAATACACCCTCTTCCCGCACCGGTACACCCGATCCTGACAGCGAGCCCAAACGGAAGCGAATCTCCTCCCAAAACTTCCAGCGTCTGGCTCGAAGAATATCGCTCACTACTCGTCGACAAAGTTCGTCCTCGTCGATCATTCCTGGGCTCAAGCGTGAGTCTCCGAGGGTTTCAGTAGACGATAACAGAGGCGAGGGAAGTCTTAGGAACGAAAGTCCTGCCGGAAGCATCAAAGTTGACGGTGACAAGACCAAGCCAAAGAAGAAGGAGAAGAAGGAGAAAAACAGGAAGGGGACCATCTGATAATGTTGCCCTATCTCACCGTTTACGACCTTTACGACCACACATGCCGCCCCTCGACTACTCTAGTAATGATGTCCTACGAACAGATCCCTGTATCTGTCGTCGTTTGCACCATTTTCATACTCACCTTTGCTGTACCCATTTCATGAACATTCGTAACACTTCATTGCATTCATCTCATTGCATATACTTCCACCTTACTAGAGCTGTCCTCCATTTCCGTCCATGCTCCTGAGTCATGAGACAAGCAGCACTCATCGTATTCCTCCGCCATGCGGGGCACAAGACCTGGTGAAGAGCCACTTATGGACGCTCCATACGACCCTCAACTTCTAATGGAAGCTTCTAGAACAAAGATTGTACGACCTTACACGATCGCTGAGGTAACGAGCGGAGTTTGAATGATGATAGACCTATAAAATTTAGAATCCTTCTCGATCCGTCTTTCCATCCCTTCTCCCCAACCCCCATCCCCGACCCAGATTCCCGTCTCGGTTTCGTTCAGGACTCTTGTAACAGAATCTCCTATAGTATTATCGTCATGTCAAAAGTATACGTTGGGTCAGTCTGTGCAGTTCCATGGGTCGTTGACTGCGCTTCCCTAGATGATGGGGAGGCGAAACTGACAGTGATTTTGAACCTTGGTACAGCAATTTGAGTTGGAACACCACGGACGACACTTTGCGTCAAGTCAGTTTGTCTGGAGGGGTCGCTTGCATGCATCTCCGGTTGTTTTGTTGCTCTTGATAGTCTCTTATCAGATATGTTTCCAATTATAGGCATTTTCCGATTTTGGTCAGGTCACGGATGTGCGCAGTCCCTTCTCTTATCATGAATTCCTTGCGCTTGCGCTCCATCTCGCTGTTGTAAGATGAGATTGGCTGATATCTGTGTAGTCGATTGTTATGCGCGACCGCGACACTGGTCGATCCCGTGGTTTTGGTTTCGTGACGTTCGTCAGTGCCCAGGAAGCAGATGCTGCTATCAATGCGCTCAACGAGCAAGAGCTCGATGGAAGGCGAATTAAAGTGAACCTCGCTAACGCCCGTGGCGGAGGTGGAGGTGGAGGAGGAGGTTTGCAAAGCCTCTCGTTCGTCGATCGTGCAGTTGATCAATGATTTCTTCCAGGCTACAGCGGAGGCGGTGGTGGAGGCTATGGTGCGACATCAGCTGACCGATTTTTGTTTCTACCGTCTAATTCCATTATTTGAAGGTGGTGGAGGATACCAAGGCGGAGGTGGAGGCTACCAAGGCGGAGGAGGCTACGGCGGCGGTGGCTACCAACAAGGTCAGCGATGGACATGCAGTAACGAACATAGTTTAACATTCTCTTATGCAGGTGGTGGCGGTGGTGGATACCAGGGTGGCTACAGCGGTGGCTACTAAGCTGCTCGCCCCTTAGGCCGTATGCCCCACACTTCTTTGCACCTCTTTTCCTTTTTTTTTCTTTTTCACGATCTTCGAACCACTCATCCCTCTTTCGCATCGTCACTCGTTCCCCTGAGCACTCGTCGTTTTCGTCCCTTGGCTTTCGCTCCAGTCTCGGTCCCCAATACAAAACCAGTGTACTACTATATACGTATCCTTCCCGTTTCCCGCAACATCGTCCTGTGGGTGGGTGTGTTCATTACCATTGTATCATTCATTCCGAAATGCAAATGCAAATGCTGTTGGCAACCATGTTGAGGGCGCGGGAAAGTTCTTAATGCGACTTGGTTTGCTGTTCTCATCGTTCCGCTCAATGTCAACGTTCAACGTCAGCGTACATACACTGCACCGCGGTGTCTGGTTAGTGTTCACGTTGCTCGGCCACCGTGAACGATGCACACGCTGCACACAATATCTCTGCTGTTCATGATCCTCGCTGCATTGTATGGAGTGCCTCAGCGATATCCGCCGGCCTGGTCACTCGTACCAGTTGCCCCCTCTGCACTGGCGCTGGCCTCTTAGGACCTCTGGCTGCAACTGGCAGACGCTCAAAGCTGTGTCGCAACACGCACGTGCACGCTGTTGAGCAAATTTGGACAAACAAGAAAATACGGACCTACAAACTCCTACGAAGGCTTTTCAACGTTGTCCACGCTTAGCTTCAACCGTCATCCACCGCCGTTCCTCTTCCTCTTCCTCCCTCCGCCCTCCACTCTTACCTGTCCAAATGCCAGCCGTTGCCAGGTCTCGTACCAAAGATGCTCCCCCAATTCCCCGACCCCCCAACTCTTGGATTCTCTACCGATCTGACATGGTAGCAATCCTGCCTCCTCCTCCACCGGGCACCACCAGATCGCAGGCTGAAGTATCCAGGATCATCTCACGCATGTGGAAGGGAGAAACTCCGGAAGTCAAGGCGGAATACGAACGTCGCGCCGAGGTCAAGAAAATCGAACACGCCGCGATGTACCCCAATTATAGATACATGCCCAAGAGCAAGGAGCTCAAGGAGGAGCTGAAGAGGGCCAAGGGGAAGAACAAGGTCAAGGACAAGGGGGAAGATAGCCACGCGCTCGAGACAGCGCGTCCTGGTCGATATGCGGGGTCTTCTCAAGATTTTCTACCCTTCACCTCGCACACCTTCCCATTCCTTCCTGCTGAATCCAATCAGTACGCACAAGGTGGACCATCACCTCCGATGTCTGCTGCCGATTCCCCAAGTCCCGAACCCTTCCAAACCTCTCCACCGATCGAGTCCGCCGAACGCGTCAACGAGCAGGCTGCACCGATTCAAAACGTGAATTCTCACTACCGCCCTCACACCGCAGCCTCTCAGAACCAACCCACCTATCCTATGGCTCAACACGGCTATCAGCCAGTCGCACCCAAGCCAGTGGCGGCATCTCACTATCGAACAACTTCTGGTGACGCTCAGCTCGATCAAAATGGCGTCTATTATCCACAGCCGCAATATCAACAACCCCAAGTGCCCCAAGCGGACCAAGCTGGGCAAAACCACGAACAACAATACGCGTTTGTTCAGGATACCACGCATCAGGGAAATGCTCTCTCTGTATGTCGCTCTTTTCCCGATATGTGTGAACTCTACTGACTCTGGAGCAGCCCCAGGACTATCTGTCGTTCGATCTCCCACAGTTTGGTGGGCAGAATCTCGGGACCTGGGCCTTCCAGAACCCCGAATTCCAACCGTCTCTCGATCAATTCTTGAACAACACCAGCGGAGACTGCTACCAGATGCAGATCAACCCGGCCGATCAGCAAAACCTTGGTGAGGCGCCTGTCGGTCCTCTCGAGGTAGAGGTGGGCCAGCTCGACTTTGGCTTTTCTCTTCAAACTTGGGCCAACACTCCCGCTTTGAACATGGGCGGATATCAGTCTTTCTTCGACAATACCGTTGGTCAGAATGGAGCCTTCGAGAACCTGGCTGGTCCATCCTCGCAGGCGTCCGCGGCTGAAGGGTCTGGCTTGGAACCCGACCAAACGTTCCGCCTGGATCAATTCATCAACTTTGACCCCACTTTTGACTACATGCCACCCACCCCCGCTGTGGAGGAGACCCCCGAGGCCCCCGCGCCCATTCCCTACGTGCCTCCCGCTGGTGCTGCGCACACAAATAAACGCCGCGTCGCTGCAAGCTGGAACCCCTCTTTCGCGATGACAGACCCCATCGACGTCTAATCACCAATAGTCTCGCTTCCACCTCAGCCCAGGCCAATAAACGCCGCGTCGCTGCAAGCTGGGACCCCTCTTTCGCAATGACAGACTCCATCGACGTCTCAACTCGCTTTCACAAACCGATAAACACCGCGTCGCTTGATCCCTCTTTCGCAATGACACCATCGACGTCTAAACTCGCTTTCAAATACCAATAAACGCCGCGTCGCTGCAAGCTGGAACCCCTCCCTCTTTCGCAATGACAGACCCCATCGACGTCTAAACACCAATAATCTCGCTTTCAACATCAGCCCAACGCTGTACGACATCTTCAAGTTGCTTTTTCGCTATCTGTGTATCGCTACTCCATCTCTCACGACCTCTCATGCTCTCAGTATCGTTCTCTTTCCACCGTCGCTTGCCCACCGTTGGCATATCGCTATCGAGGCCAGAACCTCACCATCCTCACGACATCCCCTGCCTCCCTTAATGCAGACCAATGTCGACTTTGCTTTCATCTACTGTGTCTATTTGCTTTCGCATTTTGGTTATCGTTATCGCATTTTATCGGGATCTTCTACATTCTTCTTCCGTCCTAGCTCACCTGCATCTCACAACCCTTGCATATCATCCATCCAATCCCAGCATATTATCTTATCATTATCGCTTTGTACGGTCCATGCCTACGTATTGTAAAACCTATAAAATCGAGCTTGCTCAATAAAAAAAGTTTATTGAACTGGGTGATGTGCAGGGGACGGAAAGAAGCATCTGTAATGTACAATCAAGGAAGATCAAGAACGATCAAGAAATGCTATTAATGCAGTGAATTGTAACTATTCATTGCAATCATTTGGGTCCCAAAAAAAATTTATCGCCGGCCATTGCTGACCGCCTGACCAGTCCCAGACCTTTCACAAAGGCTGGCGTGGTCGGCTGGGCTGCTGCTGGTTCTTCCTTGGCTCCTCTCCGAAGTGTAGCAAACTTCGCACGTGAAACATTCAGGGGGTTTGGAGGAGGAGTGCTGGCCATAGATTGCACCTGCAATAACGGCAACACGGGTGGCATTGAAGATGGTGAAGCCGAAGAAGCTGAAGCAAAACATTGAAGGATATGTAATGCACAAGCATTATCTAGAAAAGTGTTACATTATAACAACAAAAAGCTAACAATCAGGGACATACCGAGCACATACAGCTTTCCTGGTGCTGCCTCAAAAGCAACTTGTTCGAGATGTGAGAAAGTCCCAACGTGGTCCTTCTGCCACCAGCCTTCCAAAACACCACCCAAAAGTTCACGCTCGATAAACTCTCCCGATTCACCCAAGATAGGTAAATCCTTTGGTGTACAGCAAGTACCCTCCGACCACCAGACAATTAAACAATGGGAAAGCTCGTACAAGAGCACGGTGACAAAGATGCTGGCTGCGATGTTAACAGTAAATTTGGTGGGATTTTGGGATGTTGCCTATGAAATAAGTATTATTATCACGACGACATTTGAAGAAAAATCATATTTTACCATGTTGCTCCAGAACTGAACAAGGGGAAAGCTGATGTGGATGCCACTATCATTACTGGCCTGTGGTCCAACATGGGTATACCCCCAGACATATTCCGTCTCAGTTTTGATGTATGGCATCAAGCGTACTTCTGGCCAACTTGAAGTGAAGAAGTCGAGAACATCTTGTGGCGTGGGAGGCACTGGGTGAATCTTGGGGATTTTCGCAGACATGCTCGGACTCGTGTACAGATTGAGGAGAACCTCATGGAAAGGTTTCCTGAAAGCAGATTCATTGCATAGGGCTTGGCGCACGCGATCTATGACAGAGACAATCTTAGCATATTCTGGGTCATTTGTAACATTGGTTGCAGCGAGCAAGCCAAATGAGCTGTCGATGAGGCTTGTAGGGTTCATTGCTGAGCAGGAGAGTCAGTAAAAGGAGCAATGTCGCGCCTGGATATGTAGGACACGTTTGTTTAGGGCAGCCACAAACTAAAAATAAAAACCGGTGACCACACACCGAACTTGGAAGCGCGTTGATACCCATTTAAGGTGTGGGACAAAACTCATCGTTGTTATTATAGAGGCTATTGTGCCCCTCAGATTACGGCTTGTCAAGGCGGACATACAAATATTTTGCCAATGCAAATGCGGCAGACACCAATGATGGTTATGGTTATGGCACGGCACACTGCCTGTACAGCTTGAATATATAGACTATCGAAATTGGGTATGTCACGGTCTTCACCCACCAAAAACTAGAAAATAGAATGTATTCCGTCATGCAAGCGATAATCAGTCAAAGCAGCACGTTGACTGTTGCGACCCTGTAAAAGCCTGGGGTTACTTTCAATAGTCAACTTCCTTCCAGAGCACCATAGCGCAGCGTGCTTATTATTAACCCCTCTAGATTGGTACGTGTGGAAAACAAAGAACATTCCGTCGCTGAGATTTAACCCGGAGGGAGAAGGCTGGCATCGACAGCTCCACCAATATCTGCAATACTTTCCTCCTCATCGCCAGGAATACTGATCGGTGTTCTGGGCATGACCATCAAACCTTTGCAAATGGGGGTATTGCTCAGTAAGGTGTCGCAGAACAGCAACACATTGACTGACCTGTACGAGCAGCCTCAAGGACGCCAAACGGCTTCACCAACTTGAGGAACGCCTCCACCCTCGCAGTCTTCGCCGTCAACTCCACAATGACGCTGTTCTCACTGACATCGACAATCTTCGCCCCGAACTGACCAGCAAGCGTGGATATCGATTGGAGGTGCTGATGCTTCGAGCGCAGAGCCTGTGAAGGCGTTATCGGGAGATGGTGGTCTTCCGCGCCATGCTCAAAGTTGTGTGCGAGAACCGTCTCGCGGTCTATTTTCGACGGGCCTTCGTGCGCTACCCGCGGGTCGTGCGAAGGGCCGCCCGCGAGCTGGTCCTCGAGGTATTCCGGCCCGAGAATCGAGACTTTGACGAGGAGAAGTTCACGCGCGATCGTACGCGTCTGCGTGTAATCAAGCACGGCCCACACCGGTACCTAGAAGACGTCAGCGCCCAAAAAAAAAAGCTCCGACGACGACAGCTAACGCACAAGGTCCTCAAGCTGTCTCCGGGCTTGTTCGACGACACCGTCTTGTCCGCTAAGCACGATACACATGCGACTGAGATCCCGAATTTCCGTCCGGCAAACGACCAGGGAGTCAATGTTGAACCCCCTGCCTGCAAGAATTCCGGAAACGCGAGAGAGGACACCAGGCTCGTTTTGGACAAGGCAGTTCAGGACATGCCTAGATGACATGTCAATGGAGAGGAAGTCATTGAATGGATTCGACATACTTTTTAAAAGGTTGTAGACTAGGGGGTGGGGTATTATATAGAATGTTTGTGACAGCCTCCTCAGCGCTCCTGGAGCGCGGAAGGTCCATTGCAGGCAAAGGCGGGGGCCTGACTTTATGTGACCTCTTGTAATCCAATGCAGAGGTGGAATCGTCAATGGGCTTCGGGGGCTTCGGGGCCTCAGTTGCAGTACGCATCGAAGACGAGAACATCCTAAGGGAAGCATTGGTGGAGGCTGCGCGGGCGCGCAGTGCAAGAAGGGAGGCCATGGGTGGATGAGGTGGTTGGAAAAGACAAGTCTTGACTCAAAGAGTCAGAGCGCGACCCTGACTCGAAATCAAATTTCGGAGCACACTACTTCCGACGTAAAATATAAATATCCTCAACTCCCTCCCGAGTTCTCTAGTACTGTCCGAGCAAGATCGATGTACTCTTTCGCAACCGTACTGTCCTTCCCTTCGCTTTCCGACACTTTCTCCCAGTGGGATAGACCTCCCTCAATGAGCGTCCAAGCCTCTCTTTCGGTGTGTTCGTCCACCCATCGGACATATTCGGCTTCTTGCCATCCGTGCAGATTATGCGGAAGTGGCATCGGAGACCGGACGAGGATGTGATGCAGAACGATTAGCGGTGGAAGCCCGGCTGTCCGCTCAGGTATCGCCAGCATGGAGTTTTCGAGGAACAATAGTGGTCTATGAAAAACCATCAACTCTTCTTCATCGGGACAATTTTATTGAGAAACACGAACCTCATCGCTCTAAGGACCCGGTACTCATCGCCAATGGTCTCTAAGTCTCCGCCGCGTTTACTCTGTGGGTTCTCCACCATAAACGCGCTCAAAGCGAACTCAAGCTCGGCCATGTCACTGGTTAGCCGAAGCTTGCCGCTTTCCCCCAGTGGCCTGGCGATTGAAACATGCAGCACAAATGTCCTTATCACATATGTGACGATCGATATAACCCTGTGTGAAGGAAAGTTGAACGCTTAGATTACAGCATCGATACTAACAAGGGCCACACACCATGTCCTCCCCGCCCCGCCAATGCTGAACTTGCCCAATATCTCCGTTTTTATGAAGGAAAGCTTCTCTACGAGGTCCTTCATGTAGAAGCTTGAGCCGCCCATGTCTGACATGGGGTCAACGGTTTTCCCGAAATCTATGCGATGGAGCTTGACGATGATTGCACTGAGCTCCCGACGGATAGCCGCCATCAGCGGCTCGACGAGGTGCTCAAACGCATGCGACATTTTCTGCGCGCCATCAAGTGTCAAAATGCAGTCGAATGCGAACAATGCAAGAACTGCGCATACCTGTACACCGGGTTTTAGGGCTTCGAAAACAGTCTCGGTGTGGTCGTCTCTGAGCTGGTCGAGCCTCGACCAGCACTGATATAAACACGTCGCCAATTGGGCATTCGACGCCTGCTGTGGTGTCGATGTCGGGCCCATAAGGGTCACCGCTGACCGATCCCTAACCACCTAGAGCCTGCTTCGGCCACAATCTAAAAGGTACATATACAGCACTCACCATAGTGTCGACCCTCGAAAGCATCATGCCGAGGCTTAGTGCCGCGTTCTTAGCAACAGCTTTCACAAGCAACGGATCGAACCTCGCTGAATCAAGTTCATTCGCCACAGTACGCGCGATGTTGATACCCTCGGTTGAACCGGGGGGAGCGCGCACGCCGCCGGAAAAGGCCTGTGCAACGGCTTCATTCAGCTTGTTGGATGACCGCGCTAGGTACAGCGACTCGATATTGGAAAGGGCGCGCAGGACAAGGATCGCTTCTGGGCTGCGACGATGTTGACCTTCGCAGTATATATCAAAGATTAATGATGCGCCGTACCTTTGGTATGTGGTCCCATACACAGTATCAGTGTGGACTGCGATTTTCGCAAAGAACTCATGGAAAAGCCGTAGGAGCTTAGGGTATCCCGTGCTCAGAGTCTGCTGAAGGAATGTCGAACCTGAGATCACACAAAACACATCACGGCACCGAGGTTCAGAAGACGTCCGACCGCAAAGACAAAGGGGGAAACACACTCTTCGCTGAATCTCGGGCATGCTTCTCCAGCGACCGGCCAAGTGACGACCAGAACGTCACGCTAGGTTTGTTTTCCAGAACCTGAAGCACGGAAAAGTAGAGCGAAACCAGTAATCCCGTCAGCATTGCCATTTCGGACCAATAACAGAGAAGCCACGATTCCTTACCTTCATTGCCTCATCGAGAAACAGCGCCTGTGTTACGGTGTCCTTTTTTAGCTTGAGCACTTTTTCAAGCGTGTATACCTACATCAGGATAGTCAAACGGTATATCATCAGTTCTGACGGATCGGTGGAAGGCTAAAAAAGATGGAATAGGAAAGCATGATGATGAGCATGTGGTCATCTAGAGTAGGAGTGCGAGTGCATATCAGCGAAGCGGCACATGGGAACGGGCTCCTCCCATACTAAGGCCAGCACGAGGCAGCGAGCGCTTGTGGCGCCCAGCAACCCATATGGCCAGCGGCGATAGACTTCTGTCAAATTGCAGATGTCCGACAAATCGCATTTGGACATCTAATCTGTTCCCGGACAGAGGCGCAATCGTACCTTGATACAACAGTCCGCCATATCCTCAATCATGACCTCGAGGCGTGACCAGAGCGCTGCTGTGAATTGAGGTGCTGTGACGTTTGTGGGCTCCGTCCTGACGCGTGATCGATACGTGGGGGGAGATTGAGGCGAAGAAGCGGCGGCTGAGTCTACAAGTGAGGTATATATCCAAAATTAGTACTTTGGGGCAGAAATTGATATGAGAAAAAAGGTGCAACCTTTAGCAAGTGCTTCTTTGGATATCTTGGAAAGATCAAAGGCACTACGAATGCGTTCCTCGACAGCCTGGGACAGATCAAGGATAAGATTCTGCACGAGTTCTGGAAGAACCCGGAGGTTGTATGCGGTTTGAAGGGAGGAGGCAAGGAGTGACTGGTTCTAGTTGTTTGCGGTGGTGGGTATGAGAGGCTGTTAAGTGAACGAGGAATTGTGCACGAACCAAACTTGTTAGCCCAGTCAAAACCATGCTCTCCATTTCATTTGTGATTTTCGCCCGGGCGTCCTCGATGAAGGGTACATGTGCACCGACAGCATTGATAGAACGAAGGGCGACACCTTGTTCGTCCGTCACCGCCTCGCCGTTCGTATTCGCATTCGTCCTTCCTTCTCTACTCCGGCTCAAAACAGTCGCATGCTTTCCAATGTTAGGGCCATCTAGCAATGCCACTGTGATTTTTTGATACTGATGTGAACTTAAGTAAATGAGGGTCTACATCGCAACTCACCCAGTTCGGCGATACTAAGGGCTGCCTTCGCGATTGTCCGTTCTTTCTCATCCTCGAGGTCCTGGCCCTGCGTTGAGAGGCCGATAGCATCGGAAGTGTCTACCTTTGCAGACCGTACGGCATTGGCATCGGCGGCGCTGCTGTTGTCCAGGCCAACCATCTGGACCTGAAGTCTGCGGGCGAGGACAACAAATCGAGAAGTACGACGCAGGACATCAGAGGCCTGTTGGAGCTTTTGGAGGCGCGACACGTTGGCTTGAAGAGATTGGTATGGCACACGTATTTTGAGGCGAAGTCTGCGCGTTCTTGATAAGTTCCTGGAATGAAACGTGGATCCTGGTTTTACTTTTCAAGCGACGAATCGAGGTCGTTAAGGCCTCCCCGGACAGATGTCAAAGACCCTGAGAGGTCGTTGGCGCTAGCAGCTTGCGATAGCAGGGCTTCGTGATGCGTTGCAACCTGTGGGTCGTTGGGGCGAAGAGTGACATTGAGACGAGCTGAATACGCACGACGTTCTTGATCTGTTTGGAGACATCATCTATTGAGAACGTGAGCTTTGAGATGGCGACAGAGATGTCTTCTTTCGCGGGGAGGTCTTGAGGTGATACCGCGAGCTTTCCAGCGGGTTTTGAGTCGGCTGGAGGGTATGGATCGCCTGCGAGGACTGCGTTGGCGTACTCGTTCGCATCGAATTGGGGGCTAGAAAAGACGGAGAAATCTGAGAGAAAGTGAGGAGACTTTGCAGAAAAAAGCAAGGCAACGCGAACCTGACATGGTGGAGAGGGTCAAGACGCGTTCATGGCACGTGCTGGAGTCAACGGGGGTTGTATTGATCTGATATGTATAGTATTCTGCTCGACTGCTCTGCTCCTCGTCGCTCGCCTAAGTATGCCTCAAGGCCTCACTGCCTGTGCGTGTTCGTCTCCACCAGCACCGGTCACAGCTCATGGCGTCTGTGGCCGTGACGTCACATCAAGATCCCTACTATAACTACAGTTATCTCCACTACTCTACATCTTATCACCACTCTGCTAGCCCGTCTCGTAAAAATGTCTTTCAACCACTATCAACAGACTTCACCAGTATGGGGTACAAATCAAGTGTGTGCCCAGTCTCATCACACCCCTGACATATTTTCTGACTTGCCGGGCCACAAGTACCAATTTGGTCCTCCACCCACTCCAAACTTCCAGTCCCAGCCTTCTTGTGAGTCCATCGCGCCTGTGACGTTTAAACACGAGGCGCTGACTACTGCGCGTATCCTGCTATATAAAGGGGGTGGAATGGACTTTTACCGTGCTCACGCACTCACTCCTGACCCGTGAGGAACCTGAAATGAAATCTATACTCTCCCCCTCAAAGCTAAAACGTACCATGTCCAACAGATCCCTCTTTGACCATGCCTGGAGTCGCGTACGTGATCACACCAGCATGGGAGCTGGCCCAATCGCCGCGGGCGTTGGAACACACGAGGCTAGGCATTGGCATCGTCGGGCCTACGGCGGTATTGTGTGTTCACACTCCTTCTCTTTTGATTTCCCAACTAATACTGCCGATCAGGGAGAGCTCAGCCGCATGTTGCCCGCTGAAATTGGCCATGCTGCCGCGTATGAAGCCTATCGTACATGGATCCACAACAGTTCAATATACGAGCCTTTGAGCGGCGATACACACAGACAAAGAGAAGGCCTCATCGGCCTCGCAGTTGCAGAAGGTATCATATTACGATCTACTTTCCTTTTCTGGCATTCAAGTGCTGATACCTCCGCTCAGCAACTCGTTTACTTCCGTACGCCAACAGGCACCTTGACAACTATGCACGCATGGCAGCGTCAGAGGCAGCAGCAGCGACAGCCTCCATAATTTTCTACCAAGTTCGTGTTAGATTATTCGTCGTCATCCCTTCTGACCTCTTGCTCTTTATAGGGTAGAGAAGACAGGGATTATCGTCGTTCTCGCTCTCGGACTCGCCATGGTTCAGGCAGCTCGTATGGTGATCCATACGCCTACGATGATGCTCTTGTTCTCCCCGGTCACCGCTCACACTCACGGCATAGATCCCGCTCTCATTCGCGTGCTCCGATTATCCAGATAAGAGGTGGCGGATCGCCGATGCCCGGTGGATATCCAGGATCCGGATACGCCCCTTCCATGCACCCTGGTGTCCCTGCCAGCTATGGCGGCCAATCTTCATCCTATGGGTCTTACCCAGGAAGCAGCATGCCGATGAACCTGGCTACGCCCTACCCACAAACTGCTGTGCCGATGGGCATGGCTGGATCATACCAAGGCTCGACCATGCCCGTCGGCATGCCGCTCAACGCATCCCATCGTGGGCGAAGCACGTCGATGTCGTACGGGCAGAGCCCTTACATGGGTGCGACAATGAGCGCGGGTGGTACGATGCTTGTTCAACCACAGCCGCAGACGATAATCGTGACGAAGCCACGGAAACATAAGCATCATCACAGGCATCATCGTTCATCCAGCAGGAGCCGCGCGAGGAGTATCTCGCCGTACCGCGATCATTATCCCGAAAACTACCCAAGATACTGAGCTTTCCCCCGATCTCAGCGACGAACTCTCGACAACCTATGCAATCCTTGAATGGTCGAACATCCTTCACGCCATAATCGCTAAAACCAATAACGGATAATATTTATAGGAACTTTTCTCTTGTACGATATACGTGTATGTAACTTGTTGTAATCCTTGCCCTCCAAAACGTGGTTTTCCATCGTAGCGACCACGCGTCATTTTTTTTATTCAACCTCAACCTGAGCCTTGTTTAGATTTTGATGAAACACCGGCCGAACGCATTTTTTTCATCCTCATCATGCCTGCACAATTTGATAATAAAAGTCCCTTCCACCCATATGGTCACGATCCTCTGGGTAAAATTCTCAACCATTATTTACCCTCCGGCCAGTCTTCTGTTGATTCCTCCTCATTGACCTGAACGTTTTCAGCTATGCACTCGCAACCTCAAAAACCTCGAAACGATTACCATCTCGCCAATCACTCCGAGATCATGATGCAGTGCTGTCGCGGCTCTTGGCGACCCCGAGGCGCTGCGACGTAACCGGCATCACACGGCGTGGCCTGGGTATATATACTCGCAGCTTGTGATGCCTTTCCCTCCTAATAGGCTGGCCCTGTTCCCCCATCGACAAGGAGTAAAACTCATTCAACAGGATTGAATTCGTCCTACGCATTTACACACATCTACACGACACGACCCCTTCGATCCATTAATCACTCGTCATGACCGTTGTTTCGACCCGCACCTTCTGCTGCTGCATCCCAACGAGGTTTGGTGTTGTCGTACGTCTACTCTGCCTATTCCCCTGAATCATGTGCTGACAAGCGATGAACGGCTCAGATCATCGCTCTCATTGGTCTCCTGGGAGGAGGAGTCATTTCCATTGCCGGAGGAATCAATGCCCACCTTCTCAGCGGAAGCAAAGTATCCATCGGGATATTAATCGCAGTTTATGCCCTCCTAGCTTTCGTCTCACTCCTTGGGTAAGCTCCTGATTCCCCACAGCCCCAAGCAATTCTGATGCCCCGAACTTTTCGTTTCCTTCAGCTTGGTGGGCGCGATAGGACGCAAGCTTGCCCTCATCAAACTATACTTCACGATCCTCTTGGCGCACTTGCTGTTCAGCATGGGTATGGGCATCTATGCGATCTTCCGTGTTTTCAAGGACAGCTCCACCTTCATGGATGCGTGTATGTCGTCGAAATCTGCGGCGTCCGTCGAAAATCCGAAACAACTGTGTGTGGACGGGCTTAAGCTCCTCAAAGGCCTTTCCGTCACGCTATTCATCATTTTCTGGTTGATTGAAATTTGTGAGTGCTTTTCTAACTCTGCTGCAACAACATATGTTGAACAGGGCGTTGTGCAGGGGGTTGTGTCATTGTCAACAGTTATGCCGGCCAGCTGGCAGATGAAAATGCTGTCGAGGGTGTCGTCAAAGATACGGAGGCATGGTAACACAGATACCTCATGTACTTGTTACCTCTCAGATCTTCATAGTTCTTGAAGTTGAATTGGCCGCTAACTTAAGCATCCAAAGTAAAGCGCAAATTTCAACTGCGAGTCCCATTCATTGATGATTGTACAATTGAGCATTCCGACAACGATTCATGTGATAACGAACCAAAAACCACTCAGTGGTTGTAACATAAGACCTCGTATTCCTGATAAAATAGTCAAATTCTGTATGAAAGCGAGCTGTCCGTGACCCACCTTGACGTTCTTCTCGGTGCCATCGAGGGGAACGTAAGCCCCTTGAGAAGGATCAGTCAAACATTGAGCGGGCCCATAGACGGAAAAGGCACACCATCGAGTGTCGCACTGGCTTTGCCAGGGTAATAGATACCATTGTGCTGCGCCTTGATGACATACAACGGCGTCCCATCGTGCTCGTGGCCGCCCTCGACGGGGTTGTAGCCGAGGGAGGAAACATTGACTTTGCCGCGAGTAGCCACCCAGCGGAGGGCTTGTAGATTACCGAGCAGGATCTCGTAAGTGTCCAGCTGGCACAAGTATTGAATTATATTGCAAGTGAGCCTATAATCAAAGGACTTACGTGATGTTCCTTGTGTTTGTAACCGATGACGGCACCTTTCTCAAGATTGCTGGATGCCTTACCGATTTCTGTTCGTACGCGTTAACTAATCGGTATCATGCCGTAGATCGCCCACACGTACGCTTGCCACCCTAGAGACCTGTCAGCAAGGATGATCCATGAGAAGCTGTATTACAGAACTAACATCGTAATAGCCCCTGCAAATGTACAAGGGTGCATTGCGCTCCTGCCCAACCTCAATTGCGTACTGGGGGAAATTCTTTCCTTGTACGAGGACCCAAGTAGCAGGGCCCTTAGGACCTTCCCGATAGAAATGATCTGTGCGGGCCCTGGCCTCGTTTATCCAGGCAGTGCGGTCTGCTTCCTGTTGGAGACGTCAATAGGCAAGCAAGAGCGCCGAAAGAAATGAGGCGAAACCTGATCCCCGGATTTCTCGTGTTTCTTAACGAGGTGGTGAATCCCTCCGGCCAAGAGGCCAGCACCAAGTGCACCACCGATCTGGAAGAGGACCTTTGAGTCGCGATGAAAAGAGATCGAGAGATCGCAACCACATACCCCGAGTCCGAGCTTGCTTTTGTCGTCGTACCAGTGAGTCTTCTTCTCGGGCTCCGTTTGTCCTGAACTGGGTTTCTGGTCAGACGGATAGCCTTCCAGCGATCGTCAGATATAGTCTCAACGTATATATATAGAGTCCAAGAGCTCACCTTGTTGGAGCTGACCGGCGTTGTTCTGAGGCTGTTCATAGGACGGGGGTGGCTGTTGATTGACTGGTTGCTGCTGTTGATATCCTCCGCCCTGCTGTCCTCCTCCGCCTTGGTGACTTCCTCCGCTTTGGCCAGGAATCCGTCCCCATAACGCAGGGGTGATAGGTGGGGTCCAGTCAGACTGAATACAAATAAGCCATTATATGGGAGCGGAGGAGGGATCTAGTGACCTGCGAACGATGGGGCTGGATGATCTTGTAGTTGTTTCCTGATATAAATTCAGTCAGATGCATGTATAATGATGACGATGGATCCAAGTACCTTCATAGCTGACAACATCTCCATGTCCGTAATCAGTTCCGGGTTCCCATCCGCGAGTCATTGTTATAAGTTGATCGACGATATGTACTGCTTGAAGTTGGTAGTTGAGGTGCGATCTCAATCTTTGGGATGCAAGATGGTTCTTTTATACTGGAAAGCCGGCAAGTAACGCATGATGCTGATCGATTGGGACTGGTACCATGGACCTAGGAACTGGGGGGACATGATATCTAGAGCCTGGCTAGATAAGTGCATGTGAGCCCTTTGATCCTGAAGCTTGAAAATTGGGGGACTCACGCTGATTGAGTCGACTGCGGATTCCAAACAATATGCTGGGCTTGGCAATCTGCGTAAATTCGAGAAGGCGAGGTCAGTTCACGCGTCTGCTTCACATAACGGGCTTTGATTGATGAGCCTTTGAACACGGTCGTCGGTGTGCCCGTTCCAAGGCTCTAGAGAAGAAGGGGGTAATAATCGCTGGTATTCAATGAACAGTGCCGACAGTAATACAGTAATCGGTTACTCGTGCGTAGGAAAGATGGCTGAACGCCGGTGGGGAGGCGCACCGCCCCTTTGGCCGGTCGGATATTTGTTGTTGTTTGTTCCCTGCCAAAAACTTGGATCAAAAGGATAAACACTTTTTTGAGCGCATTGTGCCGTGTTGAAACAGGATTAGTGTCTAAATACGAGTAAAAATCGTTTCTCCAGGGGAAGGTTGGTTTCATTTTTTGAGATTTGAGGCAAGAGCTGCTGAACTCAATGGAAAAAATAGAATATTGGATAATTTAAAAAAAATTAAACCAACCATCCCCTGTAATAGCATTAGAAAAGTTATCTGACGCGTTCTCCGGGACTCCAACGCGTGGTAGGGAGGAGAAAAAGTGTAAGAGTTGGCGGACCACCAAAAATCAATAATTACATTACATAATACGTGTCTAGACGCGTCGAACGCGCTGCTGCCTCACGAAGAAAGGCGTCTGGGACTGCCTATACTCCACAATATCCTACCAGACTTCACTGATACAGTGCTCTTATGGGAACGGTCAAAAGCCTCAGTCTCACCGATGCCGAGGTTGACAAGCTCAAGAACGACGACTTGAATCTCGAGTTAGACTGTCACCGTGAGATAGAGAAGCAGTTGGTGACTGACAGTGGGAATAATACCAACTCGGAGGCCACAGAGGAGAGAGTCCCTTTGAAAAGCCACATGAAGACGAAATCCCAACGAGTAAGCGAGTTGAAGAAAGCGGTGGCCAGGTTTCATGCAAGAGGTGAGACGAGAGAGAGTGCTTATCAGCTGCTTTGCAGGGCATTTGACACTGATAAGGTGGTTGGAGATCATTTATACGAGTCAGATAATGAGGATTTCTAATTTTTACCTTGTATAATGTATTTTACATCTTTATAATTACGTCTGTCGTGTTTCAACGAAGTAGATATGCAAGGATACCGTTTCACATCGAGGATGAGAGCGATTGTCAGTTCTGAGGTGGCTGTGCAGTGACTAAGCAGCCACAACCATTTGCGGACGGTGCGCCTCCCCATGAACGGCGCCTGAGTTGAGGTAAGAGGAGCAAGCATGTCACAAGTGATCGTGACAGCCGCGACTTGTACCCCAACACTTATTTACCCACACGACGTAGCCATCTCGTTCTCGTCCACAATGTCTGGTGCAGCAGCGTCCGCAGGAGCTTCCAAGTTCACGGCGTTCATGAATCATCCCGCAGGTATACAGTCGATAATCTCAACTCAATCTGCATTTGGCCTTACCACGGGACTATAGGACCCAAAACCGTATTCTTTTGGGCACCGCTGATGAAATGGTGTCTTGTTGCTGCTGGCCTCAAGGACTTGTCTAGGCCCGCCGATAAACTCAGTCTTTCGCAAAATTTGGGTATGACCAGCTTATTCTCATGCAACTCCCCTGACTCACGGTTGACATGTTCAACCAATACTGTAGCTCTCGCCGGAACAGGGTTCATTTGGGTGCGCTACTCGTTGGTTATCACCCCCGTCAACTATAGCTTGGCGGCCGTAAGTTACATCTCCAAGTCGTCGAATATCGTTACCATTCGGCCTGATGAATTTGTTAGGTCAACTTTTTTGTCGGATTGTCTGGACTAACGCAATTGGGACGTATTGCGAAGTGTGTATCTAGACATATCGACGTCCACAGCGAACTGACATGAACATTCAGCTATCGTATGAATCACCCCGAAGAGGCAAAGAAAGTATCCTCCTAGGGATCGTGTACTTGGACTCATTCTAGACCATTGCGAAAACACTGCATTGCGTTGGTTGAGATATACAGATTGGAGGCTACTATCAATACAGGGAACCATTAGACCACTGAAAAAACTGCAAAAACTGATTTCTATCGAGAACGTGAACCGCCTGCTTTCGTCTTGGACTGCGCTTTTCGAGAGGATCCGCCTGTGCTTGACGAATCCTCCGCGTCAGCTTTCGAATCACCTTCCACGACACCTTTCACTACACTCCACCACCCACTTTCTTTCACGACTTTGCCAGCGGTACCGATGATATTGCGGATAACTTGTTGAGCATCAGCACCATCCACATCTCCCTGATTCTCCTGGTACTGCCACTCGCGATGACGCTCAAACGGTTCCCAGGGCTTCGGCTTTCTTTTCTCTGAACTTCGCGAACGTGATTGTTGCGAGCGCGGGCGTGATCGTGTGCCTCCAGCTGCGTTCTGCCCTTTGCCATTGATCAAGTCAAGAAGGATGCTTCCAAAACCTGACATAACACCGTAACTCCCCACTCCATTGCCGTTGCCATTTGCGTTGCCCATGATCCATCCGATACCGGCGATGAAGGCACCGAAAATGGTACCCCACTTGACGAAGAAGACGCTGGTTCGAAGCATCCACGTTGTTGAACGATAGAAGCTGACGAGAGCGAAGTACGCCGCGAAAAGAGTGATAAGAGGGGGAAGAAGTTTTTGAGCGTCCCATTCAAGTGGATTTGATGAAATGAGAGAGGTGGCGAGTGTGAAGAGTGCACTGAGCAATGCAAGGCAATGAGACAAAGCGTTGATGAGGAAGGAGTAGAGGGGTGGCGGAAGGGTATCGGCGAGATATGAGATGACTGGGTCAAGAAAGACCGGGAGCCCGACGTTGACAGCGACCATTGTCGTCGTTGGCAGTGACGAAGTAGATCAAGCCTGCGTTGTGCCGACGTGGAAGGGGGTGTTCACGTGATCCTTTGATGCAAACCCGATCATTCCCAACGCGATTGATGTGAGACAGAAATGTGCGTTGTGACCGGCGGGTCCGCGGAATACCTAAATGGGTTTAAAATCTCGCGAAAATCTGGGGTGCTTAAACTTTACAACATTCAAGCCAATCAGGATCCGCCGGCAACGATCGGCAGACCTGTTTACTTCAAGTGAGGATCAACAAAAATCACCATTTCTCACAGTGACAGAATAAATAACAGTAAACAGTCCAACGTATAAGTTCCCTCCAGAAGACCCCGTTTCTCTCTCAACTTCCTCATCCCCCTACGTTTACCTGGGTCCTCCCTCCCCTATATACCACACCTACGACCATGGCTGCCAAAAGAAAATTTGACCTCGAATCTGACGATGCGGTGCCCAGTGTATGTTTCTTACTTTCCTCCGCTCGTCCACTGCTGAGCGCCTACCAGAACGCGAAACAACTCAAATTAATTCCTTTCCCAAACGTTGACTCTGATGATGATGTGCTGATGTGTGATGCTGAACCCCTGTACCCCGGACTTCACCACACTCGTCTGCCGTCGAACGTCAGCTCAATCTCGTCAAATGGCTCCAACTCACCTCTCACCAACTCTCGTGTGTATTCTCACCTTCGATTTTTACTAGTATCAGCTGAAGGACAGCATATAGCGGCTTACCCGACGTTCGACCTCTACCCTTTGCCATTCTTTAACTCCGAGGGCTCTGTCAACCTGAATTCCCATAATTATGCTCACTACGCCACTCAATCTCCTACGACGCCACCAATCGGTCTGCTACAACCTTCCAGCTCATTCGCGCACCATGGGTAGGTTCGGACTTGTAGCGGTCATTCCGCATTCATTAATTATCTTTTGACACCCTTCCCCCTCTTCTCTCACTCATCGCAGCACTGGCTGCTCTCAAGTCCCTAAACTACGTGTTGCTTGTGCCGCAGGACTCAACGGCCAGAGGACAATGTGGAGTTTCTGCGAACAATGCGGCGCTATCTCGATGGTCGAAAACGACTAACGCACCTACCGCCCGATAACCCAAAACAGATCGAATGTCGCTTCGCTCCGCGTCAAACCCATGTTCTTGCTCGCCGTCGACGACTTCTTGCGCTTTGTTCTTGTTGCTGATTTTGATTCTTTTCCATACTTTTATTTCGTCCAGCTTTGATATGTCGACCCCCGAAGCACGACGGCCCTGCAGCTATCACAATCAGAAACGACTCGACTCGCGATCTTAATTTATCCGATGATTCACTATCCTATCCGAAGTCATTCGACCTCATCCTATCCACACCATCTATGGCGACACCTCTCGACATGTCCAATGTCATACACCTTGCTGCGCTTTCATCTCATCGACTTCGCTCTGCCCTCTCTTCGGTCAAACTACGCCTCCATTGTACTGCTTGAGTGCTGATACAGAACCATGCTTTACCTTAGCTCGTGCCTGTATATACAAAAAGACATTTGACAACTTAGTCACACTTTGCACTTTGTTGTATGATATCGCCGCCCTTGCATTTTATATGCCAATTCTTGGTGAACTTGTTGCTGTGATGCACTGATAAGGTTACATGGAAATCAACACAGTCATAGACAAGTCAGAGATGGTGTAAGGTGAATGTCGTAGCTTCTAGCCTTTCGCACAATCGAGAATGCTTGTAGGACTCTTGAGGAGTGGGGTCCGTTGTGACTCGCGACGCGTCGTGTCAGTCACGTGACTCTCGTGACGTGATCCGTGCTCACTTCGAATGTCACAGTGGTGGCGTTGCCGGACACTGGCACTACTACTACTACCGACATAGCCTTGCAACTGCTTTGATCCAACTTTCAACTCAGGCTTTACTAGGCGGACTTTTCGTTCAACCATGTCGCTCCCTACTCTGGTGAAAGTATCTCATCCACCGCTCCTCAATGAGCGAGATATAAATCTGTTTGCCATTCCTCAGTCGGGGATCCGAGACCCCGTCTTCTTACTGTGTATGTCCGTCGATATGGTGATACTCAATGTTGACATTCATCCCGACAGACGGCTCCTCACTGGAGGGTCAAAGGTCGACTGCAGACTTTTTCAAGATCCTGGATGTCATGGTGATGAGCGTTAGCGGTGATTATAAGCTCCAAAAGCTCGACAACGAACGTCGTCCCTTAGATGCTACTCTGCTGGACCGATCTTCTCAAGGAAATATTACTGCCGGGAACTATCTTATCCGCAAGTTTACCTTAACTCGACCTCCCGATGCTGACCTCTCTGAAGACCCTTCTGTCAAGGGCGACATGATTGCTCTACGTGTCATTACCACATTCTTCGATTCCCACCCCGAGGCAGCCAATCCATCATTTTCGGAACCTGCAGCCAAGAAAGCGAAGCGTTCCTGCGGAGGGTCCGTAGTCAGCGATCGATCGAACAGGGTACGATTTTACCTTCACTTCCCTGTATTATTCCTAATTCGCCTCGCCCTAGGATACCTCTAATGATAGCCAGGGCTTCAAGATGAGACTTGTTCGCAGAGATAAGGGGTGCGCAGTTTGTCTGGCAGCTGGGATCCAGGAGATTTTTAAGTACCGCGACCACTCCAATCGCTACGAAGGCTCCCACATAGTGGATTTTGCATATCAGAAACTAGTGAGCTGCTACGTCTTCGCTGTCCTGGTTCCTTCACCTTATGTTTCAATGAAAAAGTGGGATATCAAAAAATTTTCGACGCTTGTCAGTGATCCTTATACCGATCCTGCCAACGCCGAAAATCCACTCGCGAGTCCAACCACTAGGACGGGGAAGGATTCCAGGCGAATTAACTCTTTGGAGAATGGGATTTTGTTATGCTTGCAGCATCATCAGGATTATGAAAATTTTCGCTTCGCAATTCATCCACAAGTAAAAGGCAGCCTTCCCTTACCCTGCAATCCAATCTCTAATTTTCCTTGAAGCAGATGCACGAAATATTCTCATTCCATCCTGACACCGCCAAACTCCAAGGTATTGAAGTCAAGGCGCCATGGAACGGCGCAGATATACTCTTCCCCCCTCCACATTCCAGTTTCCTCGAGATGCACTACGTTACATCTATTGCAAATTCTATGAAGGGTGGTGGGATAGATTACAGACTGGAGGATGACGAGGATGACGAGGAAGAGCTCTCAGAGCCAGAAGAAGTTCACAACGAGGATGTGAGAATCTGGCTTGAGAAATCTATCTCGTCCTGTGGTGAGATTACGGCACCACATGATGATATGGACTCTTGAGGAGTGGGGAGTCGCGACGCGTCGTATCAGTCGCGTGATTTCGTGACCTGGCGGACACTGGCGCTACTACTAGTGCAACTGCTTTGACCCAACCTTCAACTCAGGCTTTACTAGGCAGACTCGGGACTCAAGTACTCGGCTCTTGGACTTCGAACATCGAAAAACAGCCCTAGTTCTGTTATGTCTTTGAATCTTCAACCACGCAACTCTGCCGTCGTCCTCCAAGGGCGTCGGAATGATCGCAATACTACACCATGTCGTACTGTGGCTCCAAATCCGTCTCATGTGATCAGGAACTGCTCAGTCCTTCTTAACAAGCAAGCGAATAAAGGCGTACTTCAACTTGGGCGGATCTTATTCCTCCTCCATTCGGACGCTGGGTCGTTCGTTACAGGCTCTGTCGGCGTTAATGGACGCCGTGATTAGTAGAAAGCATGTCGTGACCGGTGAACGCTACTTCTGCTCCGTTCTAGTCGGTAAGCGATGGCTATGCGCTCCATGGACGGCTGGCTGTCTTTCTCGGTAAAAGGGGTACAAACAGTAGGTTTCCCCTTGCTGATTGAAATTGAATTCCACTTTCTTCCAAACTGTTTTATTTTGTCGTGTCTCCGATGTTGGCGTCGTTGAGTTTAGTTAGCTCTGGCAAGGATAGATATGCTCTTCTTCCACGTCGGCGACAACTTCGGAGTTGTGGAGTCTCCAAGGTGTGGTTCATTTTGTTCCTTGACGTCACCAGAAGACGCATGCCGACTCCCAGCGGCATTACTCGACACCGCTTGTACAAGGTGATCCAACGGACCGAACCAAGCAATACGCATATATAACGCGGCTGACGATTTAGATGTCTCTTTCATCGCCCATTTAATCTCATGGCGTCAGCTCCTAGCGAAAAAGAGCACGTCCAGAAGACCGAATTCGAGAGTTCTTTCTCAGAAAAGACTCCATATCGTTCAACGGAGAACATCAATGCGAAACTAGCTAACCCTCTCCTCGGCCTATCCCAAGCAAAACTCATCGCAGATGGCGAACGATTCGCGAAGTCTCACAACCTTGGATATCTGTCGGAGCTCTTTCAAAAGGGCGCCCTTGTAGCCCAGGACCCTCTTGCATTCGATTCCCTTCCTCTCCTGACCGACGAGGACAAGGAGGCGCTACGGCATGAGATCACCCATAAATGGAGTCAGCCTAGGATGCTGTATTATCTGGTCATACTGTGCTCTGGTGCGTTTACAAGTGGGGTTACGGCGCGAGCTCAAATACTGAACTGCTTCCAGTCGCTGCTGCTGTACAAGGGGTGCGTGTAATGTCAGATGCCTTTGATATCTGTGAAAATTGAATTCTATGTCGTAGATGGACGAGTCTGTTATCAACGGCGCCAACCTCTTCTTTGCGTCTCAATTTGGCATCGATCCCAAGTCTACGTCTCGGGACCAAGGCCGCAATCAATGGTTGCTGGGTCTAGTGAACTCGGCTCCCTATGTGCGTATCACTCCTGGTATCTGTCTATCCGACTGATTAAATTGTAGCTCTGCTGTGCCGTGCTTGGCTGTTGGCTAACGGAACCTGTGAGATCACACAGCATGACCATAAATTACATGCTCACAAGTTTTATTTTCGTAGCTCAACAAGGCGTTCGGACGCCGAGGGACTATATTCATCACAGCCGCGCTATCCTTCCTCACTTGCATTTGGCAGGGCCTCACGAATTCATGGCAGCATCTATTTGTGGCGCGATTCTTCCTTGGTCTAGGAATCGGACCCAAGAGTTCAACAGTTCCGGTTTATGCAGCTGAATGTTAATCAAGTCCTTTAAAAATGTGCTCCTTCTACTGTTCTACTGACACTAAATACCCAGGCGCCCCACCAGCCATTAGAGGCGCACTGGTTATGATGTGGTAGGTCTATCGGTACCCTGTAACTTAGTAAGTACGATCCTCAATTGGCCCCTTCAAGGCAGATGTGGACTGCTTTTGGCATTATGCTCGGATTCGTGGCAGACGTGGCTTTCTTCAAGGTGCCCGATAAGCCCCATATCACTGGACTGAATTGGCGATTAATGCTCAGCAGCGTGAGCCGCACGTCATGTTTGTCCATACACGGTTGTTTATCAACCTCATAGGCTGGTATTCCAGCATTGTTTATCGTGGCCCAGGTGTTCTTTTGCCCGGAGTCTCCGAGATGGTATGTATCGAAGGGCCGATATGATAAGGCATACGAATCACTCGCGAGACTCCGTAATGCGCCTATTCAAGCTGCGCGCGATCTTTACTGTGAGAAGACCCATGGTCAAAGCCATTTCCTGTTATCTCACCCCCTCTTCTTAAGATATCCATGTCTTGCTGGAGGCGGAGAAGGAAATCCAGAGAGGCCGGTTCCACTTCTTTGAGCTATTCACGGTTCCTCGTAATCGACGTGCCACGTTGGCGTCTTTCATTGTCATGTTCATGTGCGTGTTTTTATACTGTTGATCGAGGTCATGTCTGACCTTACACCGTAACATTAGGCAACAATTGTAAGTTTTCCTCAAAGATCGTGATTACTGTCTTCACCCACTGCCTGCGCATAGCTGCGGAGTGAACGTCATTGCTTACTACTCGGTACGTATCTAGTTTCGATGACCTCAGGGATTCCTGCCAATGCTTTGCTGTTAGTCAAATATCTTCGTCGAAGCCAACTTCACCGAAATTCAAGCCCTACTTGCATCATTTGGTTTCGGTGCAGTGAACTTCGTTTTTGCATTCCCGGCATTCTACACCATCGATACTTTCGGCCGCCGCAATCTTCTTTTAACAACGTTTCCATTCATGGCGACATTCTTACTGATAACCGGGTTTGCCTTGTAAGTTATGAGTATTGTTTGACTCTCGAAGTACTAAATCACCATCCAACACAGCTGGATACCTGAGGACAGCAAGGCCCGCATCGCTGTCGTAGCATTAGGAATATACCTCTTTGGAATGGCATATTCGCCCGGCGAGGGTCCTGTCCCATTCACTGTACGCAATTGAAAAGTTTCCTACTTCAAACATTGACCTCCTTGACACAGTACTCCGCAGAGGCATTCCCTCTCTATGTTCGCGATATTGGTATGGAGTCCGTCGTCGGACGTTGACGTAAGGATTGACCCTTCCTTTTCCCTTCAGGGATGAGTTTTGCGACCGCTACTCTGTGGTTCTTGTGAGTTCGTATAGTGAGACCGCGTTGCTCAACTGACAGGCTTTATAGCAATTTTGTTATTGCCATTACTTTCCCTCGTTTGCTAGGTGCTTTTAGACCCCAAGGTAAACTCGATTTATATAGCAAATGTCCGACACGAATGCTGACGATAAATCTCAGGTGCCTTTAGTTGGTATGCCGCTTGGAAGTGAGCTTCTTTGAAATCAAATATTATAACCTGTCCTGATTATATCGTGTTAGCATCTTCGGCTTCTTGGCTGTACTGCTCTTTGTGCCGGAAACGAAGGCCTTGTCCCTCGAGGAACTTGACCAAGGTTTTTTCGGTCTCCCTGCAAAGTTCCTCCGTCATTGATGCTTACAAGATTCTCGCAGTATTCAGCGTACCAACTCACATCCATGCCTCACATCAACTCAAGGCTCTTCCTCACAACATTAAGAAATATATCTTTCGAATGGATGTGCCTGATTTACCTCCCTTGTATGAACACGAAAGGAACGTTGGGAAGATTTACACTGCAGGAGGCTCTGGGGATGCATGACGGAAGTAATGATTGAGATATTCAACCCGTGGCTGTAGAGTCTAGACTGTTTATAATTAATGGTCGAGTACGAGTCTAAATTTCGATCGATGATTATGATGAACGTTCCTGATTTGGGTCAAGTTTTGCTTGACCACCATTATGGCGGGCCAGACTACGCTCCTCCAGTATGAAGCCCCGTGTGAGCATTCTACATAGCTCTGCTGCTGGCCGTTCTTATGGTTTACCTCCCTTCAAGGGCCCGTTCATAGTCTGGACTGGTGCAAATCCGCTGCACCTGGCTTACAGCTACGCCCTCGATCAGCTTTCCGCCTCGGTATCGCCTCTTTCACCGAAAACTACAACAATCGCATCGCGATAGTCGGCCTCCAAGATGAAAGAGTCCTCGTAGAGGATGATTTCACGGATTATCCTGACTTTGTGACGCTGTGCGAGACGGCGCATGGGTATCCAGCAACGAGTCTTCAGTGGCAGCCAGCTTCTACCCATGGGTGGGCGCAGAACTCATCTTCGACGGAGCTACTTGCTACCACAGGAGATGCACTTCGGGTTTACGAGTATAATAGTGATGTTGCCACTCCCGTCTCAAATTATGTGGCCAGACAGCCGAGTACTTCGGGGCACACCCTCACGATGAAGACTGCACTTTCAGGGGTGAGTCTTCTGTGTCAACGTACATTTCACATCTAAGGGAATGCCTCTGTTCGAAGCAATCCAAGGTCCAAACGCAATCCACAGGTGCCCCATTGACCAACTTTTCATGGAACGAGAAAGCCCCAAGCCTCATCGTCACATCATCTATCGACACAACATGTACAGTGTGGAACATCGAGACATCGACGGCCATCACACAGCTAATTGCGCACGACCGAGAAGTTTACGACGTTGCCTGGCTTCCAGGATCCACCGATATCTTTGTGTCTGTCGGAGCGGATGGGAGCCTGCGAGCCTTTGACCTCCGAAGCTTAGAACACTCTACCATTCTCTACGAAACTCCAGCTCCCAAGAATGTTCCCCCACCTTCTTCATCTCCCTCAGCATCTGCACGGCCACCAACGTCCCCCCTTCTAAGGATCGCATTCAACCCCTCCGATTCAAATTACATGTCAACCTTCCACATGGACGGCAATGATGTTCAGATCCTCGATATGCGAAGTCCTGGACAACCTGTCATGGAACTAAGGGGACACCATGCGCAGATAAATGCGTTTGGTTGGGGATCAGCCGAACACCCATTACTTGCCACCGCTAGTAGGAGCCAAGGTCATTGTTAAGCCATCTTTCCATACGACTGACTAGCTTTCTAGGTGACGATTGTCAACTCCTTTTGTGGGATCTTGCCAGTTTCAATAATACCAATCAAGGAGCTGCGTCACCACGGAGCGCCAGTTCCAGACTCAACTCCCCACGTCCTGACGCGAAGAAGCGAATAATCACAGAACCTATCATGGCTTACACGGCGCCAAGTCAAATCACCAACCTCGCATGGTCGCCTCAAATACAAGGTATGACCATGAACACTGGGCACTCGACGATCACAGGGGAATGGCTGGCCATTGCTTCTGGGAAGACAATCAAGGCTTTGAAGGTGTAAACATTAGAAGGGGACCTGTACCATACTTATATCCGCCCGTGATCCACATTGCCTTGCTTGTTAATCATCCTTAGTATTTCCGTGGGCAGGGTTCATTCATATCTTGTTACTTCCTCCAAAAAATTCCCATTTACTCATTATAAAGGCTGGTATACCACAAGCAAGCATGGACAGAAAATGCATTACACATGCAAATCAGATCCATTCAGACCAACATGCCCCTGAAGATAAGCACTCAGAGATCGTCGCAAGCAAAAAATTCTCGGATGAAAACGTACACAATGCCGGCTGTCTGGAGCGTTGACATGAATCCACAAATCATTGCAGAAAGGGCGATCTGGGCGATAATTTTACCTCGGGATGGCGCAAGGGCACCAAGCACGCCGATTTGGATACCCAGAGATCCAAGGTTGGCGAAACCACACAGGCCATAGGATGCGATGGTATAAGCGCGAGGAGATAGAGGGAATTCCGATGTCATGATAGTTTGCAGTTTGATGTAGGCTGCGAACTCGTTGGCGATGAGTTTAGTGGCGAAGAGCTGGGAGACTCGCAGAATCTCTGCGCGAGGGACACTCAAGAAGAAGGTGATCGGATAGAATATGTAGCCAATAATGAGCTCCAGGGTAAGGTGGTGAATACCGAAACCACGTCCAATCCAAGTGAGGAGGCCGTTGATCCTTTGGTCAAAATATCAGGTTGGTTATATATCATTCGTTTTCAGTGATTTACGAACGTTGCAACAAGAGACAAGACAGTCAAGACATTGGTGCTAGGAGAAAGCGTAAGACCCGGAACCCTTGAGTAAAATGTTATGCTTACAGAATCTGACCTGCAACGATGAGTCCGAACACAGCACCTTGGCTAAAGGCATGAAGCGCATTTGCCTTTGGAGCCAAGACGTGAGTGCATGAACCTGATTCCAAAATGAGACATACCGGTTCGCGTTCTTTCGACTCGCCACGGTCAACGGTAACACGTCCGCGTGTGACAGGCTCTTCAGTTTCCGGGAAGCGCATTTTGCTAATTGCGATAGAGGCCGGAATACTCATGACGGAGGACGTGATAAGATTCTGGGGTGGGACACCCAGGTTAATGTATGCGACAAGAACGGAGCCGGCGATCGTGGAGAATCCAGATGTCATTGTAACATCTTGATTCGGGGGGTCACTGAAATGAGAGGGATGAATCATGCATACGAAACTCACGAAGCTCAGATTCGGTCATCACTATCAAGTAGTTGGGTCAGCTATTGCATGGACCTTCGTGAAGAGCCCACTCACGATCGACATAAGGACGGACAAGGCAAGCAGACTCTCCTATTTCGGGTATCAACAGACTTGTTATTCTCGTATGGCACTGACTGACCTTGCCCAATCCACGGCGAAGCTGCGGCGACGACTGCTTCGGCCCCAGAGACGTTCATGAGCTTGAAGAAGAGCCATGCGCTTAAATTAAATTGTCATTTAACCGGCCGAAGCTCGAGACTAAGCGCAACTCACAAGTGCTTGATGAACCATTGCATCATGCCGACATAGTACATCATTTGCACGCAAGCAATGAAGAAAATGATAGAGGCAAGCTAGATGCAGATGCTGAATGTTAACCATGGATAGCCTGGGTATCGTGAAATTGCAACTAGCCGTGTTAACAAAAAACCAGTGTTTCGCGATGATCTCAGCGTCGAAGAAGAATCCTGCACCAGCTTCTCCTTGTCTCAAAAAATCACTTGCAAGAGTTGCAATCCATCTGAAGATATCAAAGCCAGCCTTCGATTTGAGGACGAACAGGGCGATTGCTTGCTGGAGGAAAAGACCGACGACGACGGTAGGCCTTGAGAAGTAGATAAATATCATATTTTGTGATGATTATCAAGGAGACGGACCAAGGTATCTCTTTCCGGCTGGAAGACGACAGAAAGAAGCAAAATTGGAAGACGGCGAGTCCCAGGACTGAAATTGCACGATCACCATACGTTGCTCCCTATATCAGGAATGGTTAAGCATAACTGAATGAAAACGTAAAATAAGAGAACCTGACATCGTGGAGTGGGAAGCCGAAAGCAGAACCAAAAACAATGGCGAGGAGACATAGCCAACCGATGGTCAAACGTACGGGATACGGTAGGTTGTACCAAGGACGCTGTACGAGTGGATTCCACACGGCCTCGATTGGTCGTGTGACTAAAGAGTTTGAAAGATAACGGAAGGCTATGATGCTTAAAAGAGCAAAGCTTGGCACGTGGGGCGATCCTTAGTCGTATATACGCACTCACGCGATGAAGGACCAGGCGAAGAGCGTCTGAATAATCCTGTGTAGTGCTACCAGTTGTCAATCTGCCCTGCACCGGAAAATGATACGCACCATCGATGTCGTGTCGCTTTAAGTACCGTTGAACTTATCCACCATCCCAAAATCGCTAAAGCAAGAGCTGGCAAGATGAAAGGTCGAATTCTAGCATAGAGAAAGTTGCGCTCCTCGACTTCTTCTACGGGGTAGTTTATTTCCGGATCTGCGATATGTTTGTCGTCAGAGTATTCCGACTTCTCCTCCTTGGACATGGATTCCGAGGAGCTGCGTTTGATCACATCGTGCTCCCGCTGAGTGACAGCGACGGCGGAGGATGCCTTGAGATATGGGTTTGCATCATCCTGGACAAGGGCCATTTGAAAGAGGCTCTACGGGCTAGAGGTTCCAAAGGGTGGAGGAGAATGATGGCACGAAAGAACCACTGAACCGAAAAAAGCAAATCGAATCTCATTTTAATGAGCCGTTCTCCCAGCCTGATGCGCGATAGGGTGGTTCCGATATCATGTGCTGGGGAACCGCCGAACCTTGCGCCCGTGGTGGGCGTTCCTGGAGCCCGGTTGTCCATTTGAGTGGTTGGCATCTTCATGATCTGCCTGGTAAGCAGAATTGAATTGATCCATGGAGCACCAGTGCCTCATCCCCATGGACTTCATCCATCTTTCCTTCCGCTGAGACACCGTTCAAAAAAATGAGAGGCGCTCTTTTGCCCTATGGCCCAGTGGTATGGTGTTGGTTCAGTGGGCGACCTGGCGCGACTTTAGAGCTCTGCCGAGTAACATCAATTCTGTAGGTGTTAACAAATTGGGAAAACACCACCACGCACCCACATGGTACAAAGACGACCACATGGACGTCGAACGGACATTGTGGGACGCTTTAATCCGGCGCGCGAAAGTGGGAAATTACAGTGGGGAGAAATACGGTGAAGCATGACTGATAAAGGACGAATGCGTCGTGAGTGCAGCGTTGAAGCCAGGGAAAGAGTGGGACAAAAATTGGTATGCCTGGTCAATTGCCGGCAAATTTTCAGGAAATCTTGTTTCAACACCGGTACCCAATACTTATGGCATGATCGGTTGCGGACCATGCTGGCCTTTGCATGCCTCGTGTGAGGTTGCCTCGAACTTGGGTTTCCTAAGACCCGATCCAGACAGTTTTCACGATCCATTGACAAGTGCAACTGGATCCGTCCGCAGAACCGCCCATGATCGTTAGATAATAGATGGAACTTGTGGCGAGCTGCAGGACGTGACAGGATTCTGACAGAGCTCCAAGGCCTGGTTATCAAAGTCATATGCCAGCATATAGTGTTCTAAATATGGTATGCAAGGTGACATGACAGTCAACGTACGCGCGTAAAGCCTAGATATAACCCCACGCATTGTCAAGAAGCTGAGGCGCGTAGCCCTTGTCATCCAGGAACTATCGATGTCGAATTTTAGCTTGCTAGGTAAGGCTCTTTTCGGAAATCCCGCGAAGGCGCTGTTCAATTATACCATCGTGCGCTCAGGAATTTTTGGTGGCGCACCGTTCCTGCTGACCTCGTTTCGTGCCAATTGTTATACAGCTAAAACAACGGCTCTTTTCAACCGCCGCTTTTATTATCGTCAGATCATTAAAAGCCATCTTGGCTTTTTCCCGTTCATTGCGGGGGTTTTTTTTGGCATCCGTATTATTATTGGCCAACCTACGTGACGGGCTGCGCCCATGTCGGTCGTTACAAAGTCGATACAAACCAGTATACTAGAAAGGGGCCCTTTGCACTCCGTTCCTGCACCCGCTGGGATTACGATTGGTCGGATCGACGGGCCATGTCGACACCCCCGACGGCCCGGATCATGCGAGTTTGTAGCGTACACACCCTATAGTGAACAAGTCATGATGCACGAGTAATCAAGGCGAAGGCAACCAAAGTTTAGAGTGCGACTCAGGTTCTGAAGTTCCAAGAAATAATATGGCGATGGCTAAGGAACTGTGGTGAGTCAATGCACTGCTAGTATGAAGCAGCGGCTGAGTCCGCGATAGTCCGGCACAACAAATAGAATTTGAATAAAATGCAAATGTTCCAACAACACATCGTACTTGTGCATATGAATTCAGTGTTTCTTTTCAGAGTCCACGAAAACCCTGGGTAGCAAAGTGACATCGAGACTGACGAGACGGATGCACAATGTGCTAATTGGCCGAGTCTTCTCTTCATAGGTGGTGCCAAGTCGACGAGCTCGTCGAGGCCATGTTGACAGGCACAAACGAGCGGGATGGCGAATACTTTGAGTACAGGTGAGAACTAATTGTGTACCTCATGAAATTCTGTAAAGCGAGCCTCGGACGGAAGTAAAGAGGGACTTTTGCTTATATAGGCCGTGGCTTGTAATTAATGTAACTGGGCCGGGAGTTGCCGTAGATTTAACTTTCGTCGCGTCGTCCTGAGTTTCGACTTCGGACGATGAAGTTGAGATTCTGGTCCTTGATCACTTCCTTTTCTGCGCTCTATGTCTATCACGTCAGTGCGTTCCCCACCAAGGGACGAAGACCCCTTGTCCTTTGGCACGGCCTAGGTCATTCTACATTGAAGCTCATCCTGAAATGCATTCAACTGACTCCTTGATTCATAGGAGACTCCCATTCTTCGCCGGGCATGCTTGAATTCGCGTCTCTAATCAAAGACATTTATCCAGGAATATTCGTCCATTCAATCTATATAGAAGAGGACCTGAATAAGGACAGGCAAGCTGGATTTGTGCGTGAATCTCCATTATCATTGTGCTTGAATTCACGTTGTGGCAGTATGGAAACGTGGACAGCCAGATTGAGCTAGTAGCAGGCCAGCTATCTGCCATTCCTGAACTTAAAGACGGGTTCGACGCCATCGGGTTATCTCAAGGTTCCATTTGCCGCTTCAAGACTTCGCCCTTTGACTAAAGCATTCATCAGGCGGCCAATTCCTCCGCGCCTACGTGGAACGATATAACTCGCCTCCCATATACAACCTCATCACATTTGGCTCTCAGCATATGGGTATTTCTGACATACCTGCTTGTCGACCGTACGACTTCCTCTGCCAAGTCGCACGTCGTGCCACCAAAGGTGCTGTTTACAGTCACTGGGCGCAGGAGAATCTTGTCCAAGTTTGTATATCTTAAGATTCTCTCCATTGGCTGCTAATTTCGACTACTTCAGGCCCAATATTTCCGAGATCCAACAAGCATGGATGTGTACCTCGAAGCCAATCATTTCCTCACGTCCATCAACAATGAGATTCCAGAATCTCGAAACCAGTCATACGCACAGAATCTAGCTTCCCTGAACAAACTCGTTCTTGTTCTGTTTACGGAGGATAAGACAGTCGTGCCAAAAGAGAGCGCTTGGTTTGGCTCTGAGGCCGAGCCTTCCATATCCCACTTCATTGATCAACATGAGGTACCGACCTTCCATGACAAGGTGCTCATTCCCATGCCTCTCCAGCCGTTGTACCGCGAAGATTGGATTGGTTTACGGAAATTGGATGAGAGAGGCGGTGTCGTGTTTGCTGCTTGCGTCGGAGAGCATATGCAGATGGGAGACTGTTGGGAAGGACTCATTAGGCAGTACGTTGGTGGTTTTTAGTGTCGTATTATATAATTGTATTGTGTATATGAATACAATAGGTCAAGTGCAGCGGTTCGATCGTTCACGCGTTCACGACTCGAAAGTCTTCTGAGCCGCAGAGGCAATTAATTGAGAGATCACGTGACATCCTACCGTTTAATGTGTATGTTGTGTTGTCCTTGACGGCGTTGTGGCGAAATGGAGAGCCCGTTAATGCTGCCCATCCCGCGCCTCAGACTCTCCCGCAACGCAAACGCTCATGAAGTCTCCGTAGCTGGCCCATCGCGCGACGGCTTGTCAGATATTGACCCTTCGGCTGCTGATCTCACGGAGGATTTGGACGCTAACGACCGCGACGATGAGGAGCAACCTACACCGAAGATGACTTCTACTGTATCACTTACAGTGCCCATGGAAACCCCTGCTGCTCGTTTGCGAGCGCTGTTGGCTCGCACTCCCGCTTCGTCTAAATCAATTCCGATGCCACAACCTCCGTCCCACTCTTCCGACAACGAATCCGACTTCGACCCTCCGACTGGTATAGCCCAAAGCACCTCTAGCTTTGCGAGAGAAAGCCTGAAGGATATATTCTCTCGGGCACTTCGTGATCCAGGGAATACGCCGCAGAAGGAGAAAAGTACACCGCGACGGAATAGCATCGACGCGAGTGAGGTTGAAGCTTGTCCAAGGGTAGAGCGGGAGAGGGCGAAATATAAAGCAAACCGAAAGAGCTTAAGTGATGAGGAATTTGAGAATCCTTCCAGTGCGTGATTCTGTGTCCTGGTGGTGCCGTGTTAACAAATGACCTAGAATCTTCGCAACGTTCTGAGGCCTCATTCAAGTCATCCCAGGCCGCCACATTCGATATTTTACGCGAACGCCTTACGAACTCTCATACTCAACTCAAGGACTTGAACCTTTCCGACTCCTTGTATCAATGTATGAGAAATATCTATCGTCCACCTAATGCTGAACTTTCATATCTAGATGTAGATTCTGTACCGGACGACGAGAGCGACACGACCACCTTCTTACGAGATATAGATCCGAACACGACCACGCCCCCCGCAGCTACCAGTACACCCCAACAGTCTCTCCGCATGTCCTTGAACTCCCAGTATCCATTCCAATCCAGTACGTAGCGTTCTCTGGCGTTCAAGGATACACAGCTCATTATCACGCCGAAAAGATCTTATGGAACACGACTCTGAAATGCAGCGCGCCTTCGAGGGATTTGATAGTTATGAGGCAGATTCCAGACAGCGTCCAGGTAAGCCTTTCTTAATCACCGTAGCTGCTCCTCATAATTTTCCTGGCAGTTTCCTTCCCTCCTTCTCAATCAGTTGTTGCAGAGACACATCAATATCCGTCACAGCGACAAACGCAGAGGCGCTCAGAGTCGTCGCTGTCACATAAAAAATCACAATCATTCGAGGGGCTACAAGAATCTATCCAAACTCGGAGAGGAATCGAAGAACTTCGTTCAAGTGCGTAACAGGTTCAATCGAATTTGCTGCCATCATTGATGCGTGGTCTGCCTAACAGCATCGCGCACAAGCAGCTCGAGTTCCGCTTTAGGCAGTGCGCGACACCCCGACGATCCAGATCGACTCCGTGAACGTGAGAAAGAATGGAACAAACCCAAGGCCAAAGCTCGCGCTCACACTCCAGACTTGGCTCGCAAACCTTCCGATCAGCGTTTTACCAGGAGCGGGTCACCCATGAACAATACAGTACCGTCAGGATCACTTTCTCGTCGAGGAAGTAGCGCCTCTTTGCGCAGTTTCGATGGTAATTCCTCGAAAGAGAGCTCTTTAAGTTCGCAAGCTGAGTGTCAGTCACGTTCAACTTGTCGTCTCTAATGATATATGAACTGAATTTGTCCCACAGATCGGGAAAGGCTTGCTGAATTGGAAAGGGAGCGTAATATCGAGCGCGAGCGGGATTGGAACAAACCGTATCCAAAATCATCTCGTCCAACATCAAGTCTTGGCCTTCGTTCGCCAAATGCGATGGAACGTACTCGAACACGGAGCCTCATTCAACTTGATTCTCCCGGACGGCTGTCTCCAGCTCGCCATCTCCAGCGCCACCACTCACTCACAAACTCTTCGCGCGCGAGTTCACCCGCTGTCTCCTTGAATGGCAGTCATCATGGAAAAGATGACTCAGAAGAAGAAGAAATTGTTCTCGAGAGAGAGCGCAATTGGAACGCACCCCGACCTAAATGGACTCAACACAGCGGTCTCCCGCCGCATTCTCCGTTACCTCGTCCGCAGGATGGCCGCATACGCGCAGAGAGTCTAAAGACTCCAGGGACGAAAAGGGGGGAGTCGCCTGTCCATCGCGGGCAATTCAGCGCTCAGTCGGCTTCTCTTCTCGTTGGTGGTAGCCGGACTGAAAATAATGCAACTACGCCAGCTCGGGTAGCTTCGCCTCTACCTCTGAGTAAGCCCAGTGCCAGCTCTTTCTCCGCTCATCACGACAGATCCCTCTCTCCCCCTTTCTCACGACACAAGTCGTCCACTTCTCGAACACAACCCCCCTTGGCTCCCACAGCGAGTGCCAAAGGAAAAGGCAAGGAGTATGATCGAAGCCATGCATCTAAAGACTCTGCGCTTTCCATGTCGCAAGCTCCTGTGCCCGCGTCCAAATCAGGTCCGGGTGGTTATTCCTTTGTAAGGAACCGTACCCCTCTGCCTCCCATTGAACTAGATAAAGAAACCCCCGAGAGGCCATCACCGTCGCATAGAGTGGCTCCTTCATCCCCATCGCCAACAGGAAGACCAGTCAGCAGAAGCTCAGGCGCTGTCAGGCCCAGTAGTAATCCTCTTGAATCACCGAAGAAGCCTAAGCTTTACTCCCATCCCAATACACAAGGTGATTTAGCCCCGACCATCAATCTCGAACCCCCAGAGTCTTACTCTGAAGGGGGTCTTTCGATTACATACACAAATACCAGCCGCCTACAGGAGGAGAACATCGGTAAACCTTTCCTCTCATGTTTGGTGCAATCGCTAAGTAATAGGATTCCAGACCACGAACAGGTTGAAGCTGGAGACCTTTCACCGGAGCGGACTCCCACGATGAGAACTATTCTACCTCCCGCTCCCGAGACTCCTGAACATACTCCAATACGATCCCCCTCGCATTCTCCCAGACAAACTAGAGCCACTCATGATGAAAGTCGCCTCCAGAAGGCACTCCGCTCTGCTGATACTACTACCGCATCAGCGGCCCTAAATCAGACCGCCGATCATAATCTACTTCAAGAGTTGTCACCACCCGCATCCCCTCAGACACAATCATCCCCACATCGTTCACACCCTGCACTTGACTCTTTCCTTGCGACTCCTCCGCGGCGTCCTTCCTTCAGTACTTCGAAACTTGAGTTCCAAACACCTTCTCCACCCAAAAACTTGCCCGAGCTGCCTGGGCCGCCGACCTCCGAAGACGACACGGATGATGAAGCTGCGCAGACGCCCATGCGCGACTTGCGGCCCAATTTGACAGCGATGAAGACTCCTCGCCCCCCTGGCGCATGGGCGTCCACCCCGGCACCACCTCCACGGCGCAATCCCGAAGTGTCCTCTTCTTCATTCAGAGAAATGAGTAATGAACAAGCGAACAGTCGCCCATGGACGCCCATTCGCGAATTGGGTGTCAATTTAAGCTCGCTGAAGACCCCGAGACCGCCTGGTGCATGGGCATCCACGCCTGGGCCGCCTCCACCTCGGGAATCGCCCACACGAGCTCACTCACTCTCAGGGGACACTGACGACGACTTGGATAGTGGGCTTGCTACGCCTGTCGCATCGCTATCACGGGCATCGTCGTTGCCTGCGCAGACGCCAGGCCCGCCTGGAGCATGGATGGCGACACCTGCCGCAAGGAAAAGCATCCTGAAGGTTCGTTTTGACACTCAAGGAGAGCCACTAGAGAATGTTACAATTGCCTCGACGCGGACGGATGATGTCTCGGTCAGCGAAGAAGGTTCTTCTTCGAGGTCTGGTAAAACTGAAAAGACCGAAATCCCTCCTCGGACATGCACGCCGGAACCGTCTACTCCTATATCTCCAACCTCTAGGCACTTTCAGAGCCCGTCGCAAAAATCCCATGGCATCCGTGTTCTAGATGCGTTTGGCAGGGAAGTCGTCAAAGAAGAAGCTAAGCCCAGGGCAGTCAACGGCACTCCAAGGAGTAAGGGTGGTATTCGCATAGTCGATGCGATGGGCCGGGAGGTGGACGGTAGTGACGAACCTTCTCCGAAACTCGACAGTAACGTTGATGAGCCTTCTATTGCACTGGACCGTAATGAAGCTTTGGTACGTGTCCGTGAAGGCCTCGCCGACCTGGCAAATGGCCTGGATGCTATGGACAGGTATTGATTACTGTATTCCTGTCCCTCGTTTCCACAATTAACGAATGTGTGTTCTAGGGCGAATGGAGGTGCCTGGATCGATCACGGTCGGCTCAAGGAACTTCAAGATGCATCCAAAACGGCGCGGGCAGCAAGGGCGCACATGGGTCAGGCGTTATCTTCAAATAATAATGACCTTATGAGTAAATTGGAACCTTTGCGAGCAAGTATGAAGATGAGCGGGTCATTTGTGAGTGTCTACGTTACGCATCGCTGTTGTCGGTTGCTTATCTGAGTTTCATCAGATATCTACAACAATTGATCGTCGTTGGACAAGCTCTTGGATTTTGTGGGGGGGTCTCTTGACTGCGCAATTGTTCCTTATTTTCATTATGTATCGGTATGTCAGCTTTTCTTTCCCTGTCTGTTGACTCTAGAATGACGTTTTTGTCAGTGTCACGGTCATGCGAGCGAAAGACCTTTTCCTCACGACATACTATGATCCATTTTACCCAGAAATGCATCTATATACCTCTAGACCTGATACCCTCCGTCTTTCCATGCTTTCGTCTTCTGGACCGTCTTGGTTTTCTATTCCCGATATTTTTCATCGTGAGGGCTGGAAGGCCTTTTCACGGCACATATGGCACAACCTTTCTGTCCTCGTTTGGGATTGGCAGCAGCTCGTCTGGGAGACGTTAGGGGAGGGGGCAGCCCAGAGCTCTAGTTGGCCTCCGACTTAGGCATCTATGTATCTCGTATTTACGAACGATGTCTTACATATGGCCTGTTCGTTAGTTATAAATTTATGGTATTTTTTATTGTTGTACTTTTATGACAACTGATGCCATGAACTCACCACCACCAACGCTGCTCTCGACCATTCAAGAGTTTCAAAAGCATGATATCGTTTCCCCCAACGCATCACATCCGTTTGCCTCTTCTACGGAGCAGTCTTGTTCGCGTTTGCAAGAACTTATCAACACTGCTGATCAACTTGCTCACTCACTTAATACATACTCATCAACGTCCTTGTCCAACCCCAAACTGGTCTCTCTTCTCCGTCAACACTCTTCAATAGACCACACACTGCACCAAGTCAGATCCTTGTTGTCATAGTTTCGAGTCCCATCTCACTCAGAAGGTTCAGTAGTCCGATCGAAGTATACACCAAATCATCGACGCTCTCAGGACACGCTCTGGTTCTAACTATGGCGAAGACATACCACTGGACCCAGCGGCCATAGTAGACTGGTGCATATCTCGCCTAGAAACATGGGGAACCTCCGCAGGAATGGAAACGTTCAAGGACGATGGACGCGAAGGAGGTATCAGTGTTGTCCTAGGAGGGAAGGTACTTGTTGTCGATGTCGACTTTTCCGTCGACAGGGTAGATCCCCTCAAACCTAGGATGACCGTTTCGAGTGTCAAGACTTCGTACGCGATCACAAACTCCGAAGGGTCAACGTCAAATAGTGGAGGATCGATATCGTTGGATGCATTCTTACGTGCCAGCATCGAAAACTTCTGCGTCGAGGTGCAAAAGCCGGAGGACGTCCGAAATCTAGAAGTGGCAGCCAGCCTCGGGGTGATCATATTGGAGCAATTACAGTACTTGGTCATGCTTGATAGATTGGCCGCAAGGACAAAAGACGGTGGACTAAAGTGGTTTGTCGACCTTGATGAGCTGTGTCCTATTCTTGAGGCTTTCGCGAAGAATGAGGCAGAAGCCGTTGCGTCGTACGCCTCTCTCTCATATATCTTATACGAACCGGCGATGATAGATGATGTTTTTGTTTCATCCATACTCTAACAGGTCCCTGTCCCTTAGTCAAGCCCCTCTTGACATTTTTCTGTTGCGTTCTCATGCGCTGCCCCTTCCCTATCTAACCTCGCCTTCGATCTCTTTTCTCGTCCACCTCTCCCCCCTTGCATACCTCACACTTCTAAGAAAACCCACGGCTCCCGTACAGGACGACCCAAACTTGCCTCAATTGGATATACCTCTAATCTCACTTCGCTCTAAAATGCCATCGATATTACAGGGAATGGTAGTTGCGACACTTTCATTGACCACGGCTCATGCTGGCCAAGTTTTCCCTGCGACAATGGCCATGCCGACATTCACTGCGCGTCCAACGTTCCCGCTTGTACCCCAAGGCTCAGATCTGGAGCATATGTTTCCCAAAACAGTGGATATACCTGCTTCTGTGACTCTATCCAATGAGCCATTAGCAGATGGTCAATACACGTGGATACTCGATTTTACCAATGGTTGTAAAAATCCAGGTATTGTCATGAGTCAGTCACGGATGAGGGAAATAGAACTCGCTGTCAATCCTCTTGGAGGAATCGATACCTTGAACCCGGTGACGATGATGTCGTTTGGGACAGGAAGCTGGGTGGATCTCCTTGTATGTGCAATGTTCCCATCGTGGTGGACCAGGCTCATTCCATTCGTTCTGAAGCTTAACTCGGCAGCCTCGGTATCTCCTGAACGATACACCGCATTATATGTGTGTCACCCGGTACCCATTGCCTCCTGCTCACAATTGATCGACTTGGGCCACTTTAGACATCGCCGACTTCTGTGCACCCACCTTTACAGCTGCGATTAACTGCCCCAGAGGAGCCAGGCTTCCGGCTCGAGAAAGTCCCCGTACACAACATGAAAGAAGTGTGGGGTATTTTAGAGGCAAGTAGCTGAATTGATCACCTTTAATGCTGTATTGGTGATGGTAATTCACTTCTATCAGGTTGTACGAGAGCAGTGCTGGCTCAATGAGATTCTTTCTGGATGCCAGTGGACTGCAGAAGGGCTGAAGAACAGCAAAGACGAGTTACCACAAGAAAATCCAGCGACGGAGGAGGAACTTCAAGCCGTTCTCAATGGTTCGTTTCCATAGATTACTTTGACTCTCTCTGCTGACAATGAGCAGGCAATCTACTACCACGAAAAATACCTGTCAATGTGTTCTTGCCCTCGCAGAACATCGCGACGGACGCCCTGTTCCAGGCGTCTGACCTCGACGGGATATCGCTGCCACAAATACAGCCTCGTCGACCCAGAATCGTGATGACATCTCCCGAGCGACCACCGATATCTGGGTTGGTCGAGATAGCCGTGGTCTACGATGAAAGTCGGCCACGCGGTATTGTGATTGAAATCAACGGGGCCATGGGATCTGATTTGGAAGCCGATGTCTTGGAGGAAATTTGTCGTCGCGGAGGCACGCTAGGGTTGTCTGGGCGAGTTTGGGCGAAAGCACATGGGTCCTTGTAATAATGTGGATGTCAGGTCCACCCCAAAAATTATTGACTATTGGTGAGATGACGCCACGTTCGCGAGGCACACATCAGCAGGCTATGGTAAATGAAATGCATGAAGTGGGCTGACAGCTGGAGAATGCCAGGTTCATGCTGATCAACAACAGTGTTTATGAGAAAAAAAATCAATTCTCTCCTTCCGATTCTTTGCCATTTTTGCGCCACGTTAGTCCTTGACACCACCATATACCCTGTTGCAGGTCTCATAGAGGTCACCTCGTGCCTGCGAGACAGCGGTTGTTAACACCCACTGCATCACAGATTGCTTGGTCTCAGTTTTCTGGATGTACACTCCGGTACGATTCGAGGCGTCTCGAGTGTGCACTACGGCACGGTTTAAAGAGTCCAGCGTTTTTTTGGCGATCGATTGCTGGTACTATTAAGTATAACCTGGCGTGATTTAATCAAATAACGCCGGACTTGAATGGACCTGCCTGCCTCCAATCATTAACGACGATAATGACAAGTCCAGCCACCGTGCGAAGGGGAATATGTACGAGGTGAAATGGTGTTGGCTGGAAGAGCAGTTGATGCGAGGCCCATGAAGATGAAACAGTAACAAGATAACCAAAAGCAGGAACCTATAAGTAGCAGCCATGTGCGCAGGTATACTTGAGAACTCAGGACTGCAGAGGACAACGTAACTGATATGGGTGATCTTGTTTCTGGCTGAGCTTATGACATTGTCGTTTACAATGGACTGGAGGTCATTTGAGGACCGGCTTGGATCTCGAATGAGTATCCGTGAGCTTACAAGAATCGTCTCCATGGGGGTTTCCAATGTTTCGAGTGCAAGGTGATAATGTGAGATGAAAGGACATGTCTACTCATCAGGAACCTCAACGTCTCCAGAGTTGATCCCGTCGATGATGTCGTGTGGTGGTTGGCCGTCGACTGTGCACCCGATGCTCTGAGCAGTACCCAAGATCTCCTTTACGCAGCCCGACAACTCCTTCGCCAGCGACTTTTCCTTCATTGTCCGTGCAATATCGAAAATCTCGTCCAGCGTCACGTTTCCGTTGTGCTTGATGTTCTTCTCCTTCTTGCGATCACGCGGGGGCTCTGGAAACAAAGGTGGAAATGAGACGGATATGGAGCAGCCAAGGGGAGTCACGCACCCTTGAGCGCACGGATGACGAGAGAGGAGGCGGAAGGAACGACGGAGACAGCAGCTTGACGGTTTTGGATTGTAAGCTGGACGGTCACCCGTAGACCTTTCCATGCAGAGGTGGCCTTGGCAATATCTTCTCCGACCTTTTTGGGTGACTATACCAGAATAAGCAAATTGGAGAATGGCTAAAGAACCACTGAGTGGCACACACCAGACCAAGGGGACCGATTTTGGGAGCTAATGCAGACGAAGCACCAACTTCACCACCTGTCGCGCGCAGGTAGATGATCTTGATTTCATTCGGGTCCTGAGAACGGGGGAATCAGTGATGGAGGGGTGGAGAAGAGAGAGGATGTGTACAAGTTTTGGGGCCATGGCGTCGGAAAGGAAAGTTGAACGGCGAAGAGACGATCTCCTACTTACCACAGATGCCGAGGCTTATTAGAGTTCAGACCCCGACAATCAACTGTACAGCTCCAGACCCGTAGGAGGCTAATATTTGGTCCTGTTATGCTGTACCGTCTCGCGATCTATTTGTTCTATCGGAACAATGACCAAGTCTTCTCCGCAAAGCCAACACGGCTACGACGTGCAATGGATCTATGGAATCCTCAGGAAGGGTCGAAATGCCGGCCGCCTTCGAGGACGCCCTCATCGATCAGCTCGCCCAGCTCATAGGTACTCCTCCATCCTCATCCACCATCCCCATCTCAACAGACTCCAGCCGACATGCTCGACCGATTGATGGCACATAATGATCAGATTCCTCTTCTTCCGTGAGTTACTGCATTCGTTGCTTTTTCTGAACCTTCTTATCTGTAACATTAGCGAGAGCCTCACGCGTTTCCATTCGCGATCGGCTCCTAGCATCACTGTTCTCGACTATCTGAAACGTATTGTCAAATTCACAAACGTCGAGGTGGGTATTCTTCGACCCACGCCCTCAATCTCCTGTAGCTGAGCCCTTTTCTACGTTCCAGAAGTCATGTCTTCTGATCACTCTACACTACATCGATCAGATTTGCGCGCGCATGCCTTTGTTCACCCTCTCGTCTCTCACCTGTCATCGCTTCATCATCGCATCTATCACCGTCTCTAGCAAAGGTCTCTGTGACGCGTTTTGTACCAACAGCCTCTACGCCAAGGTCGGCGGAATATCCGTCACCGAACTCAACATTCTAGAGCGAGAGTTTCTCTCCGCGATCGATTGGCGACTGACGGTTAGCAGCTTTCACTTCTATCATTTACTCCGCGCCCCTGCATTGTCGTATGCACACCTGGCATTCAAACCCATCCTCATGCTTCACCCTTATTCCCCGCTAGTGCACACGAGAACTCCTCCAGGATTATTATGTCAATCTCGTGCGGACCCACAGCTCTGGCCAACTCGTCATTGCTGGATCGCTATCACCAACCAGCACCTTTTCCGACAGTGATTTGGAAATGGACAGTGGACAGTCTCGTCCGCCATCACCATGCGAGGCCGTACTCCGCGTTCGACATCGCCACCGGCCATCGGTTCACGAAACATCGACGATTCTGGTCGACCCCGCTACCATTGCGCAGGACGTTGCCCGTCGTCCAACCGTTGAACAAAATATGGCCTTCGCCGCACTCAAGGAGTCCAGAGGCCCTGCAGATTAAGGAAAGTCAAGGGTCGAAAGTCATCTGCAATACATTTCTTAATACTCTCAGGAAGCCAAGGACCATTAAATACTGCTAGGAGACTATTTATATGTATGAGTAAAAACAAGGGAATTGCAATGGTTGAACATAGTTGGTTAAGGATAAGAGAGAGGCTGCACGACGACTGCGTGTTTGTACAGAGTCCAAGAGTTCCGAGGAAGTGGGGGAAGAGACTAGAGAGGTTTGATCGACAAACATCGAGTGATAATATCATCGCTTGCAAAATCAAACTGACGGCGTACCGTGACATAACGCTACTTTACCAATACAACGCGACAGAAAATGCCAGTTTCGTTCCGCGCATCGTCCTTACGACCACACGTACGAACCCGTCGAGTCCATGATGTCCCCCCGTCCTTCACCGTCGCAACGCAGATAGCATCTTCGCTAAAGCATTGATCTGTCCCTTCTGAACCTTCTTGACACCTTCCCCCTCATCTTTTCCACTGCCCAAGCCGCTAAGGTCCGTCGTACTCGTCGACGCGTCACGTCTCTGGGCCTCGGCCGACTTCCCAGGCGCCAAGTTCGACGTGCGCTCGGTGATCGTGTCGAGTTTCGGATCCTTGTTCTTCTTCGTACGCTGTTTCCGAGCAGGTGGTGATCCAAAGATATCGCCAACGGGATTGGGATGCTGGCCACGCGGTAGCTGGTCTAGTTCCCAAGGAACACCAGTCATGACTAGATAAGATAGAATGTGAGAAAGAATTATTTACGCGCGCTCATGATGTCGACAAAACGTAACGCACTCTTGATGTTTTTGGGAAGTGCTGCATAGCCAGTATTGTTATTGACGGGAGGTTTCACACCCGTGCGCCAGCTGGTTGACGACACACTCGTGGCTGTGGTGGATATACTGCGGGCGCTCGAGTTGCTGTACCGTGTGAAGGCCGACGTCGACGTGCCTGCGCTCGAGGTCGTGCTCATAGAACTACGCCAGTTACTTGATACCACGGAGCTCGCACTCGACGCGAGGGGCCGCCCACTGCGCGTACTGTTGGGGGAGATGGCACGTTCGCTGCGTCGTTCGGGGTACACCCAGCGCTCGGCGCCTGGTTCCGGGCTCCGAGACGACACAAGGGCGAGCGACCGGTTGCTCGAGTTAAGTGGAGGGTTGTACATACGGTTACGTCGCCCTCTGCTCCATGTCGAGGAGCTGTCATCGGAGATGACGGGCGCAGAGTGGACGGAAGGTGCATTCAGGCCCATGATGAGATTCGTGACATTGCTGGCGGTGGTGGACATGGGCGGCGAGTTGTGGAGATCCAAGGAGGACGGTGGGGAGACTTCTTCAACTGGCGAAACACGTCCCGCCGACAAAGCAGAAGCGCTGTTCTTTCCAAAGCTGAGCTTCCATATTGACGGCTTCTTGGTGACAGGAGGCGGGGGCATGGCCGGGACAGGTGGCGGGGAAAGCACTCCTCGACTGTTGCTGCGCGGAGCGGTAAGCAACGCGGAAGGTATGGCATAGAGTGAAACCGGTTCGAACGGCTCGCGAGTACGTCGCGAAGACCCCGTGGTCTTACTGGACACTGACCTGTTGGTGGACGATGACCTTGAGGCCTTGCTAATCTCCCGCGCCAACGATTGTGATGCGTCGGCCAAGGTAGCCAACGTTTCGTCCTTGGAACCCTCCAAAACAAAACCTTTGCCCTTGCGTGCTCCACGTTTCCTGCGCTTGGTGGTCGAGGTGGATCTGGATTCCATACCTTCCAGGGCGAGATCTTGTTGTTCGCGATCCTGATGCTCCAGTTCTTCCGGTTCTGGCTCTTGATCGAAGACGGTGGAGAGATCTGAGTGCTCGCGACCCTCATATGCAGGACTGAGGGAAGGAGCACGAGAGAGCGCACGCGGCTGGATAGCAGGGGTGCGAACAGCCGACGTGCTACCAGATGGATGCCTGGAGGATGGACGGTGGGAGAGAGGTGTGGAGGCGATAGAGTGACCTTGGGAGCTGCTTCACACCGTCCGATGTATGCTGTGACTGCCTAGGAGTGAAGGCAGGTTACGGGCCCACAGGCCAAACTCGCTGGCGGTGATGCGGGGAGAATCGTCCTCGGGGTCGTCCAGGATGCAGAAGACCTTGTTGGCGAGGTGTTCGGCGACAGGGCGAGTCATGCCTGCGAATCGATACATGAAGAAGTTGATTGGATCCCTGCGATAGAGGTCAAAAGATGAACATGCTCCTTGGGAGGTATCGGTCCAAGGGTTAGCGTGATACAGCCTATATCGACGTCAGATTAACAAGATGTGATTTGGAAATCGGGCACGATGACGAACATATTGATTAGCACAATGCCTAACGACCAGACATCGGCAGCACGGGGGCGATAAGTAGGCGCTACATTATTCCTGCATTCTGTAAATAGATGGTCAGCAATCAATAATGATGGACAATGGACCGTGGACATGCCATAGCTCATATAGGGCGCACTGCCGCAATCCATATCAGAAGAAGCCAGATCGGCTGTTGACAAGCCAAAGTCGGTGAGTTTGACGATGACCTTGCGTTCCTGGCGACCGCTGGACGAGGTCGTCCAACCATCGGTAACGATAAAGTTTTCGGGCTTGATATCGCGATGGAAGACCTGTTGGGCATGGCATGCGGCAACAGCCTCGCACATCTGGTAGAACATAGATGATATGAGGCGGAGGCGGGTGCGCGAGAGCAGCTGGGAAGGGTGCATATTTGAGAGAAGGCTTGGAGTAGGGGGCGTGTGGGAGACTGAAGAGTCAGCGGTATTCGAAACATCGGAGTCGTAATGGTCGCGGGCTTGTTCCAAAAAGTAAAATAGATCTTCGCCTGGAACGTACTCCAATAGAAGAAGCAAAAACGAAGAGGTTTCTAGAGTGCGGTGAAGGGTAACGATATTGGGATGCGAGTGGAGGGATTGATGGATGGTGACCTGGGACAGTGATGAGTAACGCGTTGATGGTCAGATAGAACTTTAGTACACACCTCCGACATCTGCGCTGCCAAGTCTTCCTCGTCAAGGTTGGCTTTGGACAAGCACTTGATGGCGTACTCGCGCCCGTAGACAGTCTCAGAGGGAGGGGCGGACCTGGAGTCCAACTCCATCATGCCAATGGTCGACATATGGCCATCCTCGGAAGGCTGTGGACGATAAAGGACCTCCTGGACAAGGTAGACAACGGCATAGCTGCCATGGCCCAGACGACGTTTGACCTGGAATTCAGGGGCAGGTTCCAGGTACTCGGGAGTATCAGAGGTTGACGGAGAGGCAGCAGGACCGAGGGAGACAAGGCGAATGGTCTCGCCTTGAAGGATGCCACCCTCGCCAACGAGATCACCAGGCGCCAGAACATCCTCAATGGTCGAGGATGTTACGGAAGACTGACGGGATGAGGTGACAGGTTTCGAAGACGCCCAGGGCTGTGCAGACGTTGGGAGAGATACGGGGCTGGGGAGCTGCCTGTTGGAAAGGAAGGGGGTACGGGGAAGGGTTGCAGAGGGGATGGAGGGGGATGAAGTGGGGGAAGGGGGTAAATTAGTGGAAATGGGAATTGGAAGAGCAGGGGGGTGATAACCAGCGAAAGCGGACCGAGAAAAAGAGTCTTTCTGGAAGCGCTTGTTGTTCAGGGAGTTGGGAGGGGGACGAGATTGATCATTAGGGCGAACATAGTCACTGCTGTCTTTGCGTAGAAGAGACTTTGGAGACGAGGAGAGCGAAAGCGGTGGTAACTGGACGGGATACTGCAACATGAGCGACGTGCTGATGAAGACGGTAGTCGTTGCGCTCTGCTCTCAGACGAGACCGGCTTGGAGTCTGAGCAGACGGGGATGGCGACGCATGCAGTGGGGACGAGATCTCCTCCAACTCTTCGAGAAAAGGAACGACGTCCCGCCGACGCCGGGTGGGATGTGCGAGGGAAGAAAGCTGGAGGCCAAAGGGGGAAGCGGACTAGTCAGTAATGGATCGTATTGAGCGTGTGAGTCAGAGGCTGTGCACAACGAGACGCACGACGAGCAGACCGCTGGAGAACTCACACTTTCTACAGACGACGACGGGGACGACGGTGGCAAAGGAAGAAAGACAAGATGAGAATAAAGAAAGACCCCAAACTGTCACATTAATTTGCGACCATGTGGACTGCGGCCTTCGACCACGCGTCTCGTGTCTCACACACAAATACCGCAGCACCGCTCCCGCCCAATCCTTGCTCGACGCTGCCTAGTCTATCTACCTTATATACTGTCCCCCTCCAACAGCCCCCTGCTCCTCCTCCATCCCCCTCCCAACCTCTACAACTCCCTCCACTTCCCCCCTTCGACTCCATGCACCATGTGCAACGCTTGATTGCCCTGATCCATCCCCGGCCGATCCTCCTAACCATCTCCGATCCGCCTATCACCCAACCATGCTCATCCACCGTTTCTCCAGCCTTGCCCGTTCCTCTTCTCCAACGCTCCGCCCACACGCTACCACCGCCTCGGCCCCTTCTTTGCCTTTTCCATTTCCAAGCAGCCATCTTGCCCACTCCAGCGTCGCTTCCACCGCATCCTTTCCCTGCCACTTCTCATACACTTCCCCAAGAACCTGCCTTTTCCCATCGGGCTCTGATCCCCAATTCTCTTCCTCCACCAATGTAGTAAACACCTTCTGCCACACCGCACCGCTCGTGAGATAAGCACTAGCCATATGGCGGATTGAATGTAACCACTTGGCCGAGACCGAGCCTTGATCCGATGTCAACCCGGTCTCCGGCTTTTGCACCTCGTGCATGACCCTCACGTAGCTAATCAATAATGTCTCGTGCAACCCACCCAGCGATGCGTTACGCATGCTCTCTTTCAGTAGTTCCTAGATCGCCAGTGTCAGTAATGCCATCCATCCGCGCGCTAAGTCTCCTGTCACGCACCTCGTGAATCTTTAACCTGTCCTCCGCACTGTCCTCTGGAAACAGTCCCCATGTCCACACTGCTTCAACTTCTTCAGCTGATCCTGCCACGCCAGCTGCTCTCGCTTCCCGCCACACGTCCTCCGCCACGCCCTTGCCAAACCTCCTTTCTGCGTCGAGCCTGGCACGCCAAATAGGTGCCGATTCTGGTGCCTGTTTTGTATATTTCCGAGCAGTACGAAGAACCTTGGCAGGCCAAGTCGAATCTCCGTTCACCGTTTTTGTCAATAGCCTGATATGACTAGACAGCAATGATGGTGACGCCCGTGCATGCCTTTGTTGGATAAGTGACCGAAGGGTCGAAATAAGGTATTCTTTCTGAAAAGAAAGGAAGACGAAGCGTCACGAGACGTCAGCCGCGAAAAGCAAACGAAGAAGAGTCCAAGACTGATTGTGATGGCAACGGGAACACTAACCATATTGTCATCTATTGGAGCGCCACACCATTCTTCAACGAATGCGGCATAGACCTGGAAGACGTCTTCTCGCGCACTGTCTTCAGCTCTGCGCACCAACTCCTCGCTGGCTTGTCTCAGCCCGTCCACAAACGCCTCACCCTTGACGTCAGGTGAGAGGAACCGACCCGCCAATAATTTGATTGCCCCTGCATGATCAGGCAATGTTTGTCGCAAGAGTTCATAGAGATGCTCCAGCATCGCTTGCCGCAAGGCCGGTGGAGACGGATAATCCGTCAATAACGCCTTTAGCGCTTCGAAAAGCTCAATATTTGGGAGGGCTGGCAACGATACGTGCAATCAGAGATGATGACCCCAAACGTTCACAAGTACAGGGGCCAGCGTACCTTGCACCGCACTCGTCATCACAGATTTGACAATTGCACCTTGCATGATTTCCTTTCGTGAGTCCGCCCCTTCAATCTCTTCCTCCATTGGCTCCTGAGTGGCGGCCGTATCACCAAGGCCAGGCATAATGTGACGACTGGGGTCATCAGTATCAATGGCTTCTCCGCCATCCCTGGTTTCGTCTGCTGACCGCCCATTGATGCCCAAAATATCCCACCGCCGTCTTAGGCTCTCAATGAACCCAAGCTCCATCTTCACATACTCCCGCCACAGTTCGACGCTTTCTTCATTCAGTCGGATCCCCCGCTGGAGGAGCGTGCGCGCAGAGGATGGGGATTGGTGGCTCAGCTCGTGTGAGGCAGCAAGGATGTACAGTGTGGGTCGGTTGGGGTGTAACTGCAGAGCCCTGGGTAAAGAAAACAAAGGTGAATACCGCCCAGCCGAGAAGCGCATAGTGTACGAACCTGGCTGTTATCCGCCCCACCAACGCCCGCGCCCCCTCCCGTTGCGCGACCTGGATATACTGTATCCAAAGTCCAACGTCCGACTTGAACTTTTTCAGCGCGCGTTCGAATATGTGAAATTGCCGGCGGACGAGCGCATAATCCGAGATGGACGGTATCGTTGACTCCGATTCTTTCTCGCAATTAGTTACGGTAGTTGTAGCAGTTGACAACGATGCTTACTCGTCCGTTCTACGCGTTTACGGCGCAGCTGCTCGAGCCCCATTTCGTACGAAGCATAGCGCAGAAAATCGGCCTTTTTTGCGACGCGCCGTACGAGGGCTGTCTCGAACGCAGTCCGCTTTTTCATGATCTGCTTCGTTTCTTTCTGCAGAGGTTCAACATTTTGGTTCCAGTGGATATAGACCCAGAACCCGGCTTACTTCAGTGAACAAATGCTTCTCGACGAGGTCTTTGAGCTCATCGAGCATCTATTGGAGCTTAGCTTTCATGAGCGCAACAATCGATAAAATTTTACGCACCTGCTCCTGTTGGAACTGTACTCTCTCCATCGCGCCGTTTTATGAGGTTGAGCAGTAGAAATGTGGACGTTTGACGCAAGTGAGCCAACCACCAACTTTTTTTGGACACCGATCGCCACGGGCCGGAGTATAAACCTTGTCAACGACCACCACAATCATGCCGCCCAAGGTCCATAGAGGAGGTAGCACTGGAATTATTCGTCCGCATTCTAGGTCATCTTCAAGCTCCAAGCTCGGCGCAAACCTTCAGTTCACACAGAAGGAGCAGCTTCCACCGAAACCCGTCGATAAACCCAAGAAAAATGGCGTTGGTTACGATGTACGTTCTGAATAAATCTTATTTCATGACTCTAAGCACCCATTGCTACTATAGAATATTCAACCTCATGGAAAGGGCGTGGCACGGGTAGCTAGTGCTCAGCGCGTTCATTCCAGGGAACATGCACAACCCTTCGTGCACAAACAGCGGCCCGCACCACAGACCCATAAGAACAACGGGGCCAGGGGTAAAGCTGGTTTCACCATATCCAGCCCAGGCGAAGACGATGATGAAGATGACTGGGTCTCTAGCGAAAGTGGTGCTGTGACTCCAAGCAATGACCACTCCGGCTCAGAAACCGAGTCAGATGACAACACAACCGACGAAGATGCTATTCGCCGACTCGCTGGAGAGCGCCAAACACAGAGTGCGCGGCCTCCTAATGGCACGCAGTCAGAAACGCCTGTCTTGCCTCGCATAGAAACAGCCCGCCCATCAGATTTCCGGCCAGCGATGACGAATTCTCCTCAGCCGCAGCACCAACCTCAGCACCAACGCCTCGCAAGGTGTCCTGAAGTCCACACTCCCACTCTCCTCCCCATGAAGACGGAGCCAACCCCTCATCTACAGCACCCACAGGCACAGAATCATCGTTCGTTCGATAATGAGACGATTGGCGAGCACGCGACCCCCGAAGTTCCCTCACCTAGTCACCCCAGTTCCCGTTCCTCTAGTAAACGCCAGGTCTCCACGCGCCCGCCGTCCTCCCATTCTACGAGAGGTGATAACGCCCTGCGGCCCCATCCCCTCATACGTGGCCCTTCTTACGGCCAAGTCTACCCCGCCAAACCCCCGCCTCTTGAACCTCTTACGGTAATACAGGACGCCTCGACGTCTGCCTCTCCCCCGGAATATGTGTTCGACGGCAGCCAGCTATCGACATCGCCCTCATCAAGCATAAGGACAGATGCAACATCACCCGGCGGATCGAACCGTGGCCAACAGCGCCGCACGTCCGTTTCGTCCGGAATATCTGTGGCAACCTTACCAGTACACTCTGGCCTCCGAGATTCCGTAAGCTGGAGTCTGAGTGACCGCAAACGCACCCTCTCGACTGTTTCGAACTCGGCCTCATCTGCTGCGCTTTCCTCGCTCGTACATCTGCCGACTGTCACCCGCCCGCCGTCCCCACAGGCAATCGCTTTTTTCCCGCCAGTCAATCCACATGCCAACATTGGAGGCATTCATCCTCTGTTGCCTGGCCCCTACTTGAATAATCATCTTACAGTCCTTGCTCGAAGAACGCCCATAAAAGAAGCGTTTGACCGCGTCATCCGGGCCAAGCAAGTTCGGACATGATGTTGAGGGTGTATATTTATGTTAAATTTAAGTGGATTGTGTTGGACTGTGAGTCGAAGTTCACCCTGAGTACTTTAGGTCATTTCTAAAGTATCTTTATCAGGTTGCGCGCGTCGGGATGTTATTGTATACTCTATCATAATCGGAGACCCAGGATCTTGTTTCCTGTGTTGATTTGACTGAACATCTGTACTTTGTAGTATATAAAATCGGCCGTCTTTATGGGAATTTGCTTTCGACCAGATATCTGTATTCCACCTGATGAGACATAACGTCATGAGGGGCAACGGCTGAGGACGCCTGGCATCTTAGTCTACAGAGACCGAAAGGAAAATGAACACCCCACTTTTGAAACTAGCGGAAGCGCGAAACATCGGCCCCCGAAAATCGATGTGCAGCGGCATATCTTCATAGAAGAGTGATATTATGGGGTATGTGCCATCGTATCCCGGGTTAGCACAGGCCGTATCGGTGGAGATATGATACTGTGAGCGCAAAATGTTATCACCTGAGGTCAAACGAAGTGCAACGCAGTCCACGTGTTGAGAATGCGCTACCACACGGCGAGAGAACCATGCGAGACGAGGAGCTGCTGGTGATCTCACACCTATTGAATGGTCTAGTAGAGCCTAGTCGCGCAGTATTCGGAACGACAACCGATGATAGCGTTATTCGGAGAAGCTGGCTCTTGAATGTGACCCAACGTATATGGATGAATGTCATCGAATAATGCGACAGATGACTTACAATGCATCACTGAGTGATCCCAAGGATCTCCCTGGATCTCCGAAGTTAAAAGTAAAACGAAGACAGAAAAATGCTAAGAAGTGTCGCCCGAAATCATCCATTTTTTGGTGTGTACAATACAAAAGTCTGCTGACGCTCTCAACAGGGGGTAGGTGACATTTTGGTTGTCTTTCAGGGCAGAGTAAGTATAGTAAGGCATACTTGAGAACGGTATGGGTGGGCACATACGGTTACGGTGACGATTGCAAAGTTCTCGTGGGGACGATATAAAATTCTGTCGTCCGATAATAGAGCGGTATCCATATCATGCAAGTTCCCAAGTGCCAATTGGGCCATGAAAGAATCCAGAAGACAAGTCGGTAAATTCAGTCGCCAGTTAAAAAAATCATTGGCCTTCGCAGAGAGAGCACATCATGGCTCGTACGTTGTCAGTGCGCAAGAATGGTGCAAATGACACGAACCAATCTGTATCTTCGAGAGGGAGGTCAGAAAATAATCGTCCACACATCGATAGCCATGAGATCTAGAAAGCAAGTCCAAATGCATGCAGAGTCGTTGGTAACAAGTGCGCACAAGTCGAACGGAATCGGGAGAATGTTGAACCACGTGTCGCTGGGACGCGTTCCGTCACGTCCACGTCAAAACAAGTTCCACGCAGCACTTTCTCTCGTCCACGATACACCATTCGACGACTAATCTTTCCTCTGGTCCTTCTTCTGGTACAAAATTATAATGTGGTTATCGGACGCGCAAAGTCAGTCTTCATGCTCGGAGCTTCTGTGAACACAACCTGACTGCTGTCGTTTAGAAATTGGCGTCGCCCTTACAACCTTTGGCGGCCTCTTCATGATGCTTGGCGTTGTGCTTTTCTTCGATGGCGCTCTCCTGGCTCTTGGCAACGTACGCTATATAGACCTTACTTCGCTTTCCTTGAACAAACGCTCATATTGGGCTTGCAGATTCTCTTCGTTTCTGGTTTGACGTTGATCATTGGGCCCCAGAAAACGTTCTACTTCTTCGCACGCAAACAGAAAATACGCGGAACAGCCTGCTTCCTGGGGGGTATCCTGCTTGTCTTTCTGAAATGGCCGTTCATCGGAATGCTTGTGGAAACATTTGGGTTTTTGAACCTGTTTGGGTATAAGCTCTCCTCCCTCTTCCGTTACATCTTGTTGACTTACTCGGTCTTCCCTCAGAGATTTCTTCCCGGTCGTCATCACCTTCCTGAGACAGCTGCCCTTCATCGGGACTGCCTTATCCCTCCCATATATTCGGGTGGTAAGTTTGAAGACACCATTTAATGAGAGCGCTGAAGATGTCCTCTATACAGGTTGTGGACCGCCTTGCTGGATCGCGAACGTCTGCAGTATGACCGTGCCGCTTCATGTCTTGACAAGATTGCAACAAATAGAAAGACCCATTTGAACACTGGTGACCACGTAAGCCCACGGCCAGACATACCATATCTCCTATAGAAGTGATCCATTTCTGGATGCGTGATTGTCGTTGCTTGCACCAGCCTCTGGGAGTCACCTAATATTGCATTTACTACTTGCGTATTAGGGAGATCAAGATCACTTGGGCATCCTTCAAGCAACAGTCTACACACATACCAGATATATATCTTTCAAGGTTCCTATTTCGACATATACGCGCCTGCCCGTTGCTACTTTGATTTATCCTCTTCACCCCCGGCCTTTCTGTTGGACGCGGTATAGTGTATGAGTCTTGAGTACAGAATCTAAGTCGCGCGCCTGCGTTACTTGCTTTAAGATTTTCAAGTCAAGTCTCGTGATCGGGAGCTCGCCGACCGTGATCTGATTCAGCCGCGCGCTTCTACCATCTCCTCCAAGATCATCGCGATTTGTGCATAACACCCATAGTGTATGTACGTCGTGACTTCATTGGTTCTGTGTCGCGATTGAAGCGACCCTAGAACAGATCGTGATGCACGACAAATTTCTTCAGTGTCTAGCGGTGGGTAACCTGTGGCTCGTTAAGGAGAGACTCTGATGTTACTTGCGATGACAGAACAGATACCTTACTATCAGGGCTCAGTACCCTGGTGAAGGTCGACGGAAATGGCACCTGCGCGTCTTGCAAGAGTTTTGGGAGAGTGTACTCCACAACGAGACCAACGCCTTGCGCTCGAACCTCTCGCCTGACGTATGTCGGGGAGCTCAGAACAATCAAAAGAAGAAATCACCACTAATGCATGCTACAGGATGATTTTACTCAGGACGATGACCCATTCGACCACCTCCTCGAAGGTCAAGAATTAGGAATTCTTCTGCGGACGGATTACTCCAACGAAGACGCTTGGCAGTCTTTCTGCACAAGGCTCCAAAGTGCTGAATCAGAGTTGGCCGAGGCCGTGAAAAAGCCTGAAACAGGCAACGATACCAATGACACAGACTTATCTGTACAAAGTCAACCTGAAGACTCTGATTCAGACAGGGAGTCTTTAGATGGCGTGCCATTTCCTATCATAAAAGTCGTTGATCCCTCCCCACAAGAACGAACCGTCTTCCACAATATATCCAACTTGTCAGCTCTTCGCCTTTTGAACGACGTGGATATTCGACCTGCGCCTAACCCGCCAGCGGGCGAGAGCCGCATACGCACTCCCAACCGATTAATCGACCAAGGCACATGGCAGGAAATATACTCAGGCATGAACCTGTGGATATACGATGCCCAATCGAACACCGACCAGTGTGTTAAACTTGTTGGCCAGGAAGGAGACATTTATGGCACCGCAACGTTCGTTCAAATTCAGACTCGCGCAGGAAAGCGCTGACAATCAAACAGCGGGGATAGTTGGCGCGTACAAGGACCCCATATTTGTGATCTTCAGTTCAAAATGTCTTTCCTTGGTATGACGATCAACTTTGGAGGTTTGGATCGCTGGGACTACGGAGAGCGGCGACGAAACCTTGAGGAGGCGAATCAAAACATCGGAAACAATATCATCGCTACCAGTTCTCGATGAAGCAATAGATAGAGCGACACTTGAAGATGCGTTGTAAAACGAATATGTGACCAGCTGAGCGCACAAGAAGGCTTTTGTGTATTTTTTTGCAGCTAAGGGAGAAACAGCAGAAAACATCGCGCCACCGCCAACTAGCCAACCGAACAACTTTTTATGACGTAACGGTCCAGACACGGAGAGCGTTGTCGGTGAAGCCAGCAAAGAGGGTCTGGCCATCAGCGGACCAGGCGATAGAGACGCACTCAGGCTGCCTCGCCTCCTCGCGAACATCAGTGTAGGCGGGTTTGAGCTCATCAACGATGGATCTGTACAGGAGCGATGTCAGTCGACAACGAATAACAGAACGCGACTATTAACTGACTTGCTCTCAAGATCGAAGATCTTGACGCAGCTGGCAGTGGCAGCGCAGAGCCAGTACCGGTTGGGGGAGAAGACAAGGGCGTTGACAACGTCACCAGCCTCAAGGGAGTACAGGTGCTTGCCCTCGTTAAGGTCCCAGAGCATGGTGATGCCATCCTTGCCTCCGGAGGCGGCAAGGGAGCCATCGGGGGAGACGGAAACGGTGTTGATGTAACCGGTGTGGCCATAGTGGTTAGTCTTCAGCTTGAATTTGGAGAGTTCCCAGACCTAAAAATCAATGTAAGGACGGGTAATTCAAATTACAAAGTCAAGATTAGAAGAATCAGAGATCTTGGTGGAAAATGTAGTCTCATAGAGCAGAAGCCCTCTGAAGTAGCAAATATAGTTTCGGTAAACATCAGAAAGACGAGGGTAGAAGGAAGCCCGTCGAATAATACATCGAGAAAGAATGTGCGCTCACCTTGACAACCTTGTCCCAGCCGCAAGACACAATGACGGGGTTCGTGACGTTGGGGCTGAACCTCACGCACGACACCCTGAGTTGCGGAGATGAGATTCGTTTCATTTCATCACTGTAAGAGCTTGAGCTTGCAACGCACCACTCGCTGTGACCATCGTCTTTGATGTCATACTTGCACTCTCCCAGTGTATTCCATAGTTTGATCGTCTTGTCACGCGAACCGGAAACGATTTGTCTGTTGTCAGCGCTGAAGCTGACGGACAAAACATCGGAGGTGTGTCCGACGAAGCGGCGGGTGGTCAAGCCGGTATTGAGGTCCCAGAGACGGAGAGTGTGGTCCCAGGAAGACGAGAGGGCGAATTGGCCATCGGAAGAGATAACGACGTCAGAAACGAAGTGATTATGTCCGTGGAGGATTCGTTTGGGGTATCCGTAGGAATCTTCGTCGCGAGTCAATTGCCAGACAATGATGGTCTTGTCTATTGTTCATTGAGATGAGATTATACACGTTCAACAGCCCAACGGCAAGTACCTCGCGAGGCGGTCAAGATCATATCTGGGTTTTCCGAGGAGGTGGCGATGGCGGTGACCCATCCCTTGTGGCCCTCAAGGGATCCGAGGAAACGCAGTGATTCGGACATGGTGTTTTCTGGCTTTTGCGGTCGACGGACGAGAATTCAACGTACCTGTAACGTCACGCCACCAGCCACCGTGACCGGACTGTACAGTTATCGGCAAACCCCACGTATAAATACTCCTTGTTGTCCTGCCTGAAGTCCTGCTCCAGGGTTCGTCGCGTTCGGTGAGTTTCTTCCCCGTCTTTCCACGTTACTTCTTTTCTATCATGATGAATATCGAAATATATTTGCTACTTCAGAGGGCATACGCCCAATGAGACTACATTTTCCACCAAGATCTCTGATCTTTTTACCTCTTTTGCGTTTATTTGTCTTCCACATCCGCTAATCGTTCTATCCTTTCACAGGCCTTAATCGATTTTTACCTATAATCTTGTTATTTGTGTTCTTGTTGGCAATGATATCCGGTGTTACATAAGCCCTTTGATCAAGAGCAAATTACGATTCCCCAGTCAGCTGTTCCCCGTCCTTTCCCTTCGCCACTTAATCAAGATGGCCGCGCGCCAGAAGATTCCGGTCATAAGCAAGTTCTCTCCTGCTCTGTGGAATATTCACGTTGTTCAATGCCTGTCAATATCTCAGTTGATACTGACCCTGGCGTCGACGATATCGTGGCAATGTTCGAACTCGTTGAACCAACGTCCAAATGATGTACTAACCCAGTCTACACGCTCGCTGGTACAGATTATTAGCCCTCGCTTCCCCGGAACTGGATATTTTGGCTTTTGTTGTGTCATTTGGCATGTTTATCTTCGTCTTGGGAACTGCACAAGCTTCAATATGATAACTTTTCTCCAGGAAACACCGACATTGATGCATCCTAGTCAGCATATGTGTCTCCCAGTTTTTCTATGATTTTTACCCCCACCTTTCCAGCCTGAACATTTTGAAAACCTACCAAGCTCTCACCCGCCACTTCGACAAGAATCCAGCTGATCGGGAACGGTTTCCTAATTTCTCTCCCTCAATCAAGCCTATCCTTGCCAGGGGAAGTCCTCGTCCGCTTGAGGGCAATTTATACAGCGCTGTCTATTTCCATGGAAGGTAGGTTTGAACATGGTGCGATTTCCGACCACTATCTAGATCTGACGATCTGTCCGCGACAGAGATGGGCTGGGCGAAATCTCAGGACGTCACCCAGACCTGAACATTTCCGATTCGCTGTGTGGAGATGACCATCCCCAATTACAACTGACTGATAAATCTGGCGTTGATGTCGCTTTGGAGCTTATTCGCGTAAATCCTTCGAGGTCTATCACCTATATTGTGCTCGGGCCACTTACGAACTTGGCGCACATGATACAAAAGGATGGGGATCTTGTTAGGGATAAAATTGGCCGTATCATTTGTATGGGAGGTGCTCTCGACGTTCCTGGGAACACAAGCCCCGTGGCAGAGTGTGTGTGGCTTCTTCAGGATGTTTTTCTATTACTGACTGTAGATGATAGTCAATTTTTTCGCGGATCCATATGCCGTCAAGGACCTGTTGTTATCTCTGGAACCCCATTCGGGCCTGCCTCTTGATCGATTCGTTTTGGTTCCGTTGGACATAACAACACTCCATGAGCTACCTTTCCCAGTGTACCAGGAGAGGGTAGACCCGTCTTTCGACTCTTTCGCAAACACCTCGCTGGGTAAACCGCCACTGGTCCATTTTACAAGCTCTTTCCTCGAACGCACGCGTGAGATCATGATCAAGTTTGGCAAGGATGCAATGGAACTCCATGACATTGTAGCTGTCTGGTGCGCCATAGAAAATCCCCCGAATCTCGAATTGTCAGCTGGCTGGAAGGCAAGGACAAGATTTTTCGATGTGGAACGGTAATCTAACGCTGCATGTGCTCGCGTTCTTTCTCTCACGCTATATCATATCAGCACGGGAGAAATCACGCGAGGGATGCTCGTCGTCGATAGGCGAGAGGACGAATCAGCTTATTCTGCTGGAGAAAATCGCGCAGAGATTCAGGCAGAGATCGACAGGCAGAGATTGCACCATGGTATCTGGGAATCAACTGCAATTCCCGCGCAGGTCGAAACAGAAAAGAATTCAATGGCTCAGCCTGTAGCATCGGGAGTCCTTTGTATTACCGAGACCCCAGGACCGGATTTTCTGCTTTGTTTGCTACTTAGCCGAGTGTGGGGTATAGATGAGGCAGGGAAATAATTAGAAATTAATCCCTGCCAGGCTTTCCAGTTTCGAGAACATTGACTGCACACGCGCTTTTAAATCAGTCAGTCCAATAGGAACGTTGGATTGAGAACATCGCGGTAGAGCGAACAGACGTCGAATCGTTCCCAAAGAAGACTCGTTGACGAGTGTGGCTTCCCAGCGTTATCTCGTCCATGTGGCACACAAAAGCTTGGTAGTTATGCTTGATTTGACTTCAATCAAATTCATTCATAATCAATGGCATTTTGAATGTGGGAACCTGCGTCGCCATTTCTTGCGCAATTCATGCTGATTGTCACTCAACCTCAAAACAACGGGGAATACACCTCCCATCAACTGCCTGACCCACCACTTCCACCATTCCCTCAAACCACATGCGGTCGAGTTTCAAGAATGACCAGGGGCCGTAAGAAAGATTTCACCATTCCTCCGACACGCGCTCTCGTACAACAAAGAGACTATCGCGCAAGGCGAGCTCAGTATGTCACGGACCTCGAAGAACGCGTTCGCAAGGCAGAAGAAGAGAATGTTCAGTTGCGAAACGAGCTCGCAGCCGCGCGTGCAGGGCAAGTCGCACCACCCCTGGCACTGGATTCCCAGACTGTACGCCAAATATTTTGTTCACTGGCCGATAAGCTCATGCAATTTTAGGCACATGCATCCTCAGAGTTGTTGCATAATCTATCAGTGGCATCATCGTCTCTCGCTCGATTCCATCAGTTGGCGTTCCCGGAGCCACATCATGGCTCCCAGCTTGGCAGGCCGTATGTGGGATCGTTGAATCACCCCTTCTCTGAACATCCAGCCACAACATCGAACGTCCTTCGCCCCGCATCATTCCCATCTCCTGCGCCATCTCCACCATATGCACATCCTGGATTGAATCCCACCATTAACCATAATCATAACCCACCACGCAGGAAACGGCTTTACAGAGAGGATTCTCCTGAATCCGTCGTCGCTCGTTCGGAGGAGATGTCCTACTCCAGATATGGCAGCAGAAGCGAGAGTCCTGCCTCGGATTGCTGCGGAGGAATAATGGATTGCCGCGAGCTCATTGAGCGAGTCGACGGCGCGAGCGACTGCCTGGACGACTCAAGGTCCAATAATCGCCCACGCACAGATCCGCCAGAATTTCCTCCGATCTTGTCGCATGACACGCAACGTAGACATTAATTCGTATCCGCTCTCCGTCTAGCGGAACTCTGGATAGATTTAGGATGCAACGCAATTCTGTATAGTTTTTAGTTAGCTTTTCAGGTACATTGTATCGTTTGTAATGTGAAATTATGTTGTAACAGTAATCTCTCCGTAGTTTCCATTATGGGTCTAACCTTAACAATTTCTCTACACTCTGTTTTTCTCTGCGCATTCGTTCGTCCTTGAGCCGTTCAAACGGTTGCTGAGCAAGAGAGCCACCCATGTGAGGGCAAGTAAACAGGAACTTCCACAAGGGGCCCGATAGTCGCCGCGAGCGTTTGATCGAAACACGCCATAAACTGCGAAGGCCTGTATATGAAAGACGGTGACTTGATTAGACACGAGTAGTATCAGAGAAGGGAAGACGCATGATGAGGACAGATATGGCGACTGGTACGCAGAAAACGTGGACGCCGGGCTATTTTTTGCCTCCAATCGAGTTGATGTATAGCAGGTCATATGGAGAGTAAAGGATGATTTGCAGGGCAGAATAGGAAAATGGCGCAATATTCGGAGTCGCACCTCGCGAGGTGATTCCAAATTATCACCATGGCTATGCACCGCGGCCAGGCCAACCTGGATAACACCCGTCCTATAAGTCGGTAGATGGGGGAATGTTGCCATGCTACGAGACAGCAGCTTGTTAAGTAGTCCCAGCTCCTTACATATCGCTGTCAAGAATTTTAGCCTGCGGTACGCTGGTGGAACAGACGATGACATGCCTAGGGCGACAACTTCCTGCGCAGGCGTATAAATATTGTCGGAGGGAAGGGTCATATTTGATTGCATACTTCTAATGACTTCTCGTCGATAGACATGTTTAGAAGCGGGAGGGGCGTTCTGGAAAACAGGTGTACGTAGATCGATCGATTTGATTTTGAATATCGTCAAATTCAAATTCACGTGGCTAGGGATACAGAATAATCAACAGGACGATGACAAGTACAGGTGGTAAAAATTACAGGAGTTGAACCTCACAGCAAGTAACATGATGCAAACCGAGAATCAAGAAGCTTTTATCTCATAAGGATGTCTGACAAGTTCATCGTAGAGTTCGGCGGGAAGGTCTCGAACCAGAGTAACAGCAATGCCGATAACGGGAAGTGCTTCGAGGTCTGGAAATGTGCGAAGCAGGCGCATCGGACTGGTCATAGACGTTACATCAATTGCAAAGTTCGAAAAAAAGATCACCCACCTGGAGGATTTCATGACATCATCTCTTATGAGCAAAAGCTGGGCGATAACGCAAAGCACGTTGAGATGAACGCCAAAGGCAAGGAGGAAGTCCCAGAGCTGAAGGACCTGGTTGAGGGGCGGCGTACAAGCGCACAACGTCAGCACGGCTGGAGAAGCGTTAAGTATCGGGCTAACATGGATCGTTAGCTGATCACATACACGGAAACGCGTAGATCTCTGCTGAAAGATTCTTTGATCGCAGATGCGCATAAAGTTCAGGATCAACGATCTTGAGGCAGCGATCGAGGAGCTGTCGGCAGGAAATGAGGATGAGAAACCACGGGAAGAGAGGGGATACGTACCTTCAGACCCCTGTGGACTCCTTCTAGTGTGGGTTGAACATAGAGTGGACACGACTCTTCAATGAATTTGGAGAAACAGAAGAACGCCTCGAGTTCTGAGGGCATAGTATAGAGGAACGGCGCGGCAAGAACGTTCATCCCTTGAACGTATGTGAATCCAAGCTGCTGCGTTTCTTGATTATCTGCATGTCACCGTCAAAGTCGCGTCCTATGTATGGGTCGAAGCGAACGAACCGTGATTTCGCCACACGAAGGCATCCAGTAAGCGCACAAGCATATCCTCTCGAACACGTTCCTTGAACCCCCTATCTGTCGCCAGTGTTCTGGAGGTACGCATAAGTTGCGTAATTGGAGTGGTTAGTACTTTCGGCTAACCGAAATGTGTCGTTCCTAATCTTCTCTCGAACCTCGCAAGGTCCACGCGCGACATACTCGAGAAACGTTTCTGCAGGGAGGTCCGACACGCGGAGGAGGATCTTCCATATCCGAGGCCGGAGAGAGGGGTCCTGATTGCATTTAGTTTTCGGCCAAAGGCAGCGAGCGAGAAATATGTACCACAGCCGACGGAATGCCCTCGACCAGTATCAGACGCCGAAGCTTCTTAGTTCCATCGTCAACTTCTCCGGAAGCGCGAGATTTTGAAGCAATCTTTGTCTGGTTGAGAATTTTGTTGAACGAGTGAGCCGTTGCTGTCGACATGGGGGAAACAAGAAGAATGTGTTTGGCTCTGCTTGTCTGTAGCGGTCATGCTTCAGAAATTCAAAGACCGTCCATAATCAACAGTGCTACTCATGGAAGTTCCCTTCATCTCCTCAGGTGCAACTAGTAGAGCCCATTACTCCTTGGTCCAGAAAGTGGAATATGCGACTTCCACTCAATCGGCAAACCAGCATTTAGCGTCGGAGATCGAGGCAATACGTCGGCAACTTACTGGCCCAGCCCTGTCAATTGTTCGCAGCTTGCCGTACATTCCTTGGTGAATCCAGTGCTGACATCTGGTGCAGGAGGAATGCAGAAAACTCCTGATCGTACTTCTTTACTGTTATACGAACGCGTCGCATGGCTTTCTCTCTCCTGACGCTTTCAGCTTCGCATTATCTCATGCTGTCACTCTAGTTGAGGCTGGCCGGAATATTGATCAAAAAAGGATAGGTGACTTCCACATTGTATAGTGTGTATGTGATAGACTTACACGCAATGCAGGTTATCTATTCTGTTCCGAGGTCATGCCTGCCCACCACGAGCTACAGTTGATGCTGGTCAACACCATTCGCAAGGTACGAGGGTGGATTATAATATACACATTAACTGTCTAAACTGGACGTAGGACTTGGAATGTGACAATATATCCCAAATATGCCTTGCATTGGACAACGTGATAGCCTCCTCAAACGAAGATCTCATCCCCGCAATTCAATCTCGAGTCCACGACCTTCTGTCACATAACTCGTCAGTATGTATCCTGAACAATATATTTTTCAACTTCTTTGACCAGGTCCGACTACATGGCATATAGACCACACGTTCGTCGACGCGCGTTGCTGGCGTTCCGCTCGCTCGCTCACCATCACCCTGAGTTGCTTTCGCGAATTGGTCGAAAGGTGGTGACAAGGCTAGAAGATCCCAACCCGTCAGTCGCAAGCGCTGCTCTTGTATTATCTGCTCATTGTGCGAAGGTGAGCTTCCGTGCCTTGTTTCGCTTTTGCAGCTGACTGGTGTTTTAGATCAAGAAACCCGCCCCAAATGCGCAATCGGCCGTTAATGACGCCTTGAAGGCGGCGCTATCAAACCCTTCTTCCTATAAACCGTGGTTTACTGTCAGAATCCTTTCCGCTCTCTACTTCCTCGGGTAGGTGTCGTTTTCAGGTGGAAGACTGAAATCATCATATGAATTTGACGCGAACGTACGCCAGTCTGTCCGAAGATAATATCCCTACCCTCCTGGAGCTCATTCGCTCATCATCAAAGTCCCATGATCGCGGTTGGTTATCAATTCCTCTGAAACTTTTATCTATGGTTGACTGCGCCCATAATCAGCGATATTGCGTGGAGCCTTCATGTTGCTAACGCTTTTTTCACCTCAGGTCTTACAATCATCAACGCCGGTCAATTTCGAATCCCCTGTTCACAACCTTCGCCAATTCCTCACTTCTCGCGATCCCAACGATGTGTATCTCTTCTTGTCGTGTTTGGAATGTATAGATCCCATACTGTGGGGAGGGACCTCACCGGACACGCCCGCTGTCTTGGATGCTTGGGAAGTGGAGCAGGTAATGCAGCTGTTAGACTCGAGTGATGCCCTCATTCGTCGAACGGTAAGTATATCTGCAGGAATGTCTGTTCTATTTCCGTTGAGTGCTGGCAAAGACCCTTAGAGTTTTGAACCGCGTCGATCTTGGAATCGTCGTGGCATACTATTCACAGGCGATCGAACATATCCCTTCTGGATTATCCATCAACGATGTGAATGCATATGCACTTCGGCTGATCGAAATTGTGGAAATACAGTCTGGGGAGGACGGCGAGCTGTATGCTCATGAATTGAAGGAACTGCTTGTACGGTTGGAGAAAGCATCCCCTGATCGACTTGTTTTAGAAACGGTCGTTGAGATGGTCCTAAATCATTTCCGCAATGGTCAGTCTTCATACAGACTTCCCCCAAGCCTACTGACGGGTGTCCCTGTAGCCACTGGAGATTTCCGTATCGGATTTCCCACTACGATACTGACATCTGTGGTGGAATCCGACTCGAAGCTTCCGCAGACCATGATGGTCATTGTCGCGGCTTTGGCCACTGAGCAGTGTGGGAAGCTGTCCATTCCGCCTCTGCACATACTTCAGGGACTTGCGTTTCATCTACCGTCATGCATTCGTGAGCCTGCATCGCATTTTAAAGACAAAGTAGTATTGACGCATTGACAGTCTCTGTCAAGGATGCATGTTTACTGGCCATGCTCCGTGTTGCCGTGGAATGTGATGAGATACCCCCGTTGATTGTGCAGACTGTTACGGAACTTGGCCAGAATTCGAAGCGGCATATCCGGCAGGTAAAGCGGCCCCTCACAAGGATTTTCTTGATATTAACGAGTCATTCAGCGTTGCGAGCAATTTGTTACGCTTGTACACGACAAGGCTGCTCTCACTGAGATAGTACGAAGAGCACGAACTTCCTCTGTGAGTTATATTCTGGCCTTCAAAGCATTTTCGATACAATTATCTGTAGCTTCCTGACTTTTTAGCTGCGCTCCTAGAGCAACCCGCTGGGCGCGCTCCATCTTCTCCTCCTCCAGTGCCGTCGTCGAGTCAGATATTGTCAGCCAGCAAGCTCAGATACGATGCCTATGATACTCCGATACCCGCGCCTAAATTACGCACCCGTGAATCATCAAGATCACCTTATCCTGCCGGTAGTTATCGTTCGGAAACACTCTTGGACAGTGACCACGACACTTTGAGTCGCGTCAATTCCCGGCTATCCATGTCTTCAACGGACTCGTTATCAAGAACGATGACACCTGGAGAGCTGACACTAGCAGCCGGTCGACAAGAGTTAGAAATCCTGGGTAAGGCACAGAGATCTTCACAGACACTTTCAAGGCTTGAGACATCAGTGGAACGATCTATCGAAGAGCTGGTACGTCTTTCTGCCATAAAGTCGGGAGAAGTTGCATTTGACAGTTGATCAAAGGGGCCTCGTGTGGATCTGATTGCACTGGATTCACCCTTTGTGTCTGATCCTTCAGACACGGCTTCGGGAACAGACGCCGATGACGAACTGAATTTCAAGGACGTGTGGGAGTCTACTGAGGAGGGCGATGCGCGGGGCTGGTACAACGAATCCATCGACAATGCAGTTCGACGGCTGCAAGGGTCCGGCCTTCGGCTACAGGTGATTTCTGTGGATGTGCCACCGTTTATAGGTGCGAAAGGCTTGATGGCAAGTCATGAGGGCGCTCAACCGACGTCGAACTTTGCAGGTGACTTGAAGGTGATTGTGCGTGGTGTTCGGACACGGGCGGTACTTCGCCTCAAGGAGTCGGAAGAGGATAGTTGTTTGTGGCGGGTGCGATGTAGCGATACAAGTCTGCGTGCGCATGTGAAACAGCTGTTAACGGAGGATATGTAGCGTGGGAAGGTTGAGTTGTACATAATGATGAGACAGGATCGAAAATTTCTTGAATTGTTGTTGTTGAACCGCATCGACCACAATCTATGGTTGTTCCTCTTATCTGGTATGTGGCTCTCACTCTGCCCCGTCCATCCTCTTCTCCAACTCATTCCTCCCAGCCTAAGACACAAGATTACCATTCTCTTCGGACCCCTCGCCTGCCTTCTTGTTGACACAGATCGACCTCCTTAGGGCCCCCCCCCCCAAGCGTTCAATTTTCCTGACGCCCAATACTCTGCCTTTTCTTGCTTATTCGATGGGATAATTGCTCTCTCTCTCTCCTCGGAAGGTTGGAAATCCCCCTTTGACATAGAACGCTAGACATAGAATTTAATCCCCACAAATTCCCCATCCACCCGCCCCGCCACCCTCCGCCTTCACAATGATGAATGTGCTCAAACACCCCTCCTTCTTCCGCCCCGCCAGCCGACCTTCCTCACCTCCTTTGACGACGCCGTCCACGTCCCCGACTCCCTCTCGCCCAGGCTCAAGCAGTGGTCTTGACCGAGCCCCTCGATCCCTCAACAAGTTGTCCTTGAGTAACTTCCGACGACCTTCTCCATCTCCAAGTGTAGCCTTGAACACTGCTCCTACGACCCTGGTCCAGGACGGGTCGTATCTGGAAATGCTTAGCTTGAAGCTCAGCGAAGCCGTGTCCAGAGCCCTCGCCCAACCTACCGGTCCAGCCGCCGCCAACGAGCAGGTTTCTGGCAAGCGTCCGATCCCACAGGGCCGCGGGCATGCACTTGGTGCTCTCATCGCCTTGTACGTTCCGTCGCTTCTGACATATCGATCACCTTAATTCATGTCCGATCTTCTCAAGGGAACTCAAGGCCACCCAGGACTCGCCGCATCTGCACAGGGCAATTGTTCGTTCATTGCAACGCCCACTATCCGTGCTCTTGACAAACCTGTCTGCGCATCTGCTTCCTCTTATCTCATCGCCTGCCTTCCAACATGCACCTGCACCTACGTTGCAGTCCCTAAATCCGAATCCCACACAGGTGCATGCACTCGCCATCGTTACCTTTGTTGATGAGCTGCTCGAGACATTCGATGCGCTGGATCTTGGAACCGATGTCGACTTGCGTGGCGACGGATTGAAGATCATACGACAGAAACTCGTTTCGTTGATCAATAGGGTAGTCAGCCCACTCGTTGCCGCGATCCACACCGAGTTGATCCCTCTTCTCGGAGCACTCGAAACACCCAACTTGTCGACTGGAGTAAAGGTTACCCCTGTCATCAAGGCGCCAGTAGCACACCATCCTTCCATCGTAGCACTGCAGACCATCATGCCCGTCTATGCGAAGGCCATTGCGCGGTATACCACTTCGACTGTATCCCAGACGACGCTTGCCACATTCCTTATTTCGATCGTGTGGCGTGGGTTGGTTGCTCTGTCGCATCGGCCCGATGTAAGCACGTCCCCTCCGTCGTCGCCGGACTTGATTCCTCTCGCGATCAAGAAAAGTCGTGGATCGACTACACCTCCGCTTACGCCGCCCGCAGCCAGGTTCAACATCAAGCTCCCTCCGTCGCGCCCCCCTTCACCGCCGGCAGCTGCCGTTCCTGCCACAACGGCAGCCGACGCTCGCGCCCTTTTCGATCTCTTCAGTCTACTCCCACTGCCCACAGGAGACAAAGAAGCCACGAGGCTGGCTAGAGAGGTCGTCGATGATGCTCTGGAAGGGCTCCAGGCCTTGCCTCCGCTTCTTGACGCAGTCCACTCTCTGCCACGCAATATCGAATCTCAAGAGCACTTGAATGAAGTAGCACGGGAGCTCGAAATCCTTGCCACGGAGGTTCCACTGCTCATTGCTCTGCCGGTTGTCCTGCAGGCACCCCTGAATGGGGTATATCCCAACATCTCAGTTGGGAACATGATTGGTCTGTCGGAGGACCAATACAGAAAGGAATGTATGTCCGGCTTCGGGCGGGCAGAGGAGTGTTCAATCACTGTTGCCCTTCGGGCCCTCGACACCTTGGTCACGGACCCGGATGTGCATCCGGTTGTATCCAGATGGTTGGAGATGGAGATCGCGGAAGCGTTGGAGCAGGCTCATTGACTGCATGGACTCATCACTCGTTCTTCCTTCCCTCGTTCTGGGCGCATGCGATTTTTTTATAGCTTCATATGTTCACGACTTGTTGTTCACGTAAATATTTTGGAGTATCTCTGCCAGTTCTTTGTACGTTCCCTGTCGTTCCCAGGATGATATATATCAGTTCTTTGGTGCCATTACTTGAAGTATCGATGACTTGAGATTGAGATGCGTCGTATTAACACCGTGGACGAAATACAACGTCCTGCCCCTCTGCCTATGCACGGCTCCATCGTTGCCGAACGTATTCAAAATGATGAGGTATGCATGGCTTGGTGCCTCCTCGTGTGAGCTTCCGAGCTCTGTGAGAGCTTCAATCTCCGAGTCGCCAAGAATGACCTCGATACATCCTGTGGAGTCAAGGGCGTGCGGACCATCGCGGTATCTCGATAAGCGGATACAAATTGATCCTGATAGTTTTAGGCGTCAAAGCGTTATTACTTATGAGATTGAAGTTTCACATCAGGGCAGATCGCGTGCATTCTGCGACACGTTCGAGGGGTTCCTTCAAACTTTTTTCGGGCCGGGTAGCCTACCAGAATACCGTACCTTGAGAATGAGAATAATAGGTCGTCGCTGATTCGGCGAAGGGAATGTTTCCGATACAAAGAAAATTGATACAAGTACAGCGAACAAAGACACAAGTTACCAAGATACATCTGGTGGGCCAGTCAGTCGATGCCGAACCCCAGAGAAAACCGATGTACCTTGTTCACGTTTCTCCAGCCTGACTTGCTCCATCAACCTGAGAGCATGCTTGTCTAGTATATCAACATATGGCTTCAGAGAGGTTTTTTCCCAATCTGCGATAGCCGTGAGATCGACGAGGAAGTAGCGATGCGGGAAAAACGGTACCAGAGTGGTGTTCACCAACTTCACCCTCTGATCTGCCAGCGGTGTCCAATTCTTTCAGAAGTTGGCCGACGGTCGGTACGCTCTCTGGATTGAACTCATCGATATGTAAGGGGTCGACCGGAACACAAACACGTCCGGTTTTGGGGTGGACACAGAACGGTGCTTTCAGCAAATGGTTTCTGTGTTTGGATACCTCCGCGTCTATACGGGGATATGTGTAATGAAGAATTATATCCTCCATCGCTGCTGTAAGGTTTGTCTGCGAAAAATGTAAACAAAAAATGGACCAGCCATGAGTGAGGCGACGTACCCGTTGGGAAGATCCTTTCTCAAACTTCTTAGCTTGAGCTTTGAGGTCCAGCCATTTGTCTTCTGAGGAGCGTGATGGATTTGCTGACCATGTTTTACGGAGACTAGTAACAACCTGAGAATCAGGGATTTGTTCAAGAAGAGCTTCGTAGCCGTCCTCGGACGCAAAAAGATTTTGATCACTGAGTACAACTTCCGGAAATATCGTTGCAAGGTGCTCTACAGCCGTCCTGGATATTTCAATGAGGTAAGGTCAAGCATTTGAATCGAGATAACATACTGCAAGGAGGCGGGGAGCGATCGGGCATTAAGGCGCACGTTCAACTTTTTACTGGATTCCTGTCCACCGTGAATTACGGTCATCCAGCTGACGAGGGCCTTGCGCTGATCGTCAGTCAACTCCATAGCCTCCTTGTCTGATATCCACAAATGAATACCACGTCGACCCGAATAAACCCAAAGGAGGTTTTCATATCCAAACTGCTCGCGTATTGAGGTATGAAGAACTTGAACCGCGGCCGAAATGAAGGCCCAACACCGCCTACAGATGTCGGCACCTGAACAACAAGTTCGAACGGGATCGTAATCCGTCATGTCGATATCGAAAACTAGCTCGCGTTGCAGGGGGGTGAACATTCCCGGACGAACTGTCTTTTTATCTTTAGGCTGAATAACCGCACTGAGATGGGAAAGAGTAGAGTTGGGGCAAAGCACGTACCCTCGCAGAGTAGACGGGTCCGATCTCGAACCGAGTCGGGTTGAGTTGACAGACTTGCTTCTTGAGTTCTTCAGCCGTATTAAAGGAGTTGTAACGGAGATACACATCGCCTTGCAGCGTAAAGGCGAATTCGCGATGAGTAAAGCGACGCGTTGGTGCGTGTTCATGGTTCAGCCAATTGAAAAGAGATTTGAAAGGATAGAGACGACGATAGAAGGCCAACATGACCTCTGAAGGTTCAGTTTGTCATTTATTTCGTGTATAAGGACAGCGCAAGCATACCAGGAGAGGTGTCCACGGCCTCTTTAACGGCCATGTCAGTGTCTTGTCGATGGCAGAGGAGATGAAAGCGTGACTATTCTCACACCATCGCATCACATCACATGGACTGTAACCCACGTCTGTCACGTAGGCGTGACAACAAATGCCTGCCTCACCAGACCAACAAGCACTACCTCTGCGTTGGACCCTCATTGGGACAGCGAACGCCCGAGGACTCTGAAGCAACACCAGGTTCTGCACCTATTCGGATTTCAGCTTGTCAGATAAAGCCGACATGAGATAAATCTTGCTAGACGAACGATTGGCACCCTGTTGGCAGTGGCAAGAGATTGTTGGCCTGCGAGAAAATTCGTCGTAGACCCAAACTACCAGTTTACTGCTTCACAGCTTGCCATCCAGCCCTCGCAGCCTTTACCCAGATGTATAAAGGCCAAGGAAGATCAAAGTGGAAATGTTAGGATCCTCGGCGCTCTTTCCAGAAGTAAAGTGACCTTGCTCGCCTTCAGAGCCGTCCACGTCGCACAAGGTAAGCCGACATCTTGTTTGTCGTACTCTTAATTGACGCCGCCACTCTCTAGTTGCACTCACGAAGCGAATTGCCTGCCCTGATTGCAAGAATAACGCATCTAACGCCGTGTGTTGCGTCTTGTTTCCGATGCTTGATGACATCCAATCTCTTTTCGACCCAGGCGAATGCCGTGATGAGCTACATCTTGCTATTATCAGTTACTGAGCCTCTCTAGAACATTCTTGGTCAGGTCCACGAATTCCAGGATGCCATCGGTTTCTCAAGTAAGAACGAAGGGATAAATACCAGTCATGAACATTTCGTCGACTGTTTTCCTCATTCATATCTATCGCAGTGGCGGGGGGTGCAGGCGGCTCGATCATCACACTCGACGAGATCGAAATCGCATTCGCCAACAAGGGCATCGACGAAATCGTGGACGTCCAAACCCTTCTGATCGCCACCGCATTATATATCTGCGAGAGACTTGTCAGTCCATTTGTCTCTGTCCGGTGAAAATCCGACGTCTAATTGAACGCTTTACAGCGTCTAATTTGCCGGCGCTGTAGAAGTGGTGAATCACCCAGGTCCACCGCGTCTCGGTTTCTTCTTCGGACATCCCGCGGCCACAACTGCTCACCCAACTAGGGGTACCATATGATTTTGATATCATTTCCAGGACCCCATTCGACTCCACCCCTGGCAACTTCGATGCGCAGGTCATCATTGACGTAGAAATGCGAGGCACGACCTGGTTAAGGTCCCGTCTTTTTCTAAGCGGGGTCAACTCCTGGGTGAACTCCGCATCCAGTCGGACCACAATGTAACTCATTGTGTCCCACTGCCAGTGTCGGCTGAGGTTATACTGAATGGATTTTCATGCGGCTTGCCAGAGGTCAGTCATTCTCTTCCACATAATATACATACCAGCCAGACATATACAGACAACGCCACACAGATCCGCGGATCACTTGTGAATGGCAATTTTTCGCCAGTGCATACCGACGACGATCCGTGGACAACTAAAGACTGACATATTTGATCACAGCCAAAGATGCCGACCGGATTCAAGGCCGCCATGCGCAAGCTTTGGCTCCTAGAGCAGCAACTGATCGACTGCTCCGAGGCCATCCCCGACCCCCAAGTCGCCTAAGATCTCCGCGCATCTCCTTGCCGGATAGAGTAAGACCGATGTCGAGCAGGCTGTAAGTGTCTCTCCGATTCCTGGAATTTGAAGTGGGCTAGCGATCTTAGTTCCCCTTCAGTGCGCCACATCGTGCGCTTATGGCCGAGCTTGGCCCCGGCCACTGCTTGTGTAAGATGCCGCCACTGTTTCACCTCCTTGGATGTGAGGTCGCTGATAGATGGGTTGCAGGCTTCGCTCAACTCTTTTTACTTTGAGTTGTGTAAAATTGTCGATTATCTTGTAGTTGATAGCCGAAGTGGGCTAGCGATCTTAGTTCCCCTTCAGTGCGCCACATCGTCGTTTTGGTTTGCTGCTTGTGTAATATGCCGTCACTGTTTCACTTCCTTGGATGTGAGGTCGCTGATAGATGGGTTTGCAGGCTTCGCTCAACTCTTTTTACTTTGAGTTGTGTAAAACAGTCGATTATCTTGTAGTTGATAGCCTGACGTATGTATCAAGCGCTTACTATACATGCTTGCCTGTGCGCTCTGACAAGGATTTGCACCAAAACCACTCTCAGTCCAATTGTACCGCTGAATGAGTTCCTGTATCAAGAACCAATCAATACACGGCGCTTCATGAACCATGACAGCATCACCTTGACTCACGACTTCCCAGCCTAGAAACTCAGAAGGGAAAAGCATGAACTTTGCCTCTCGCGATATATGGAACGACGCAACTTCCGCGAAAAATACCTTGGGTTGCGGGTTGTTCCCCGGCGCCCCTTGGCCAAGACGCTGTCGTATGACGTCGGGGTGGACGTCCCCGGCACACAGCGAATCCTTAGCGACATAGAATGTCGCAACATCGTTCCAGAACCGAACGATTCGCTGGAAGTCGTTGATAGGCCCGAGTGTGGGTGGGATGCACGTCAGATGCTCAACACGGGGAAACATCGTCGCGAGGAGCTGGAAGGCAGTCAACGTCTCAAAGTCGCACAAGTCGATGACGAGGGACTTGACCTGCGAAGGGTAAGCTTCGCGGGCTTCCAGCGTCTCAAAGAGAAGTTCGATATCGCCATCACAGGCACCGACCAGGTGGAGGGCCTCCAATGATGGGGCAGAGATGCCTTGCCAGAAGGGTTCGTACAGATCATCAAAGTGGTGATACCGAAGACGCAGAGTACGGAGCGTAGGTATAACCAGGTGCTCGTTTGGCGACTCTTCGGATGTCAAGGCGATGTCCTGGGATATCGAAAGGCTGGTGAGGGATGTTAGGCCTGCCAGCAGCGGCCGAAGATCCCTGTAGAACTCCCAGGTCGCTTCGCTGTTTTGAATAAACAGAGTAACCACGTTGGACAGCGGTGGTAGATGTGTGGGCTGGCAAGAGCCGTCGAATGCGAGGGTCTTTAAACGAGGGGTGCCCCCACGAAGGATGCCGCAATACTGTACATCGGGACTTGGATTAAACTCATCGTCGTCGTCACAGAGAAGCCTGAGCTCCTGCAAGAGAGGGGCGGAATGGTGCTCTAGCAATCTAAGAGCCTGAATGACACCGGGCATGGTGTTGGCCTTGATAGAGACACGGCACCACCTGGAAACGTGCTCCACGACACGAGGCCAGACCAGGTGCAAGCCATAACCATCGCTAGCGCGAAGATCAAAGTTCACCTGGAGAGGTCGTTTCTTCGACCTCTCCAGGTACGACTGTAGAGATCCTGTCGGCCGGGATTTAGATACGTGGATGTTGGTCCAAAGCGTAGAAACTCCAAGCGCTACGCAGCGCCAGTGTCTGGAGACTTGCGATAGTATCATCTCAACGGGGCGCTTTCGACGCTTTGGCTTCCAGTTACGGTATACGTGTTCGAAAACTTTGCCCAAAAGCTCTGGCGGAAGGCGGGCAGTGACGGACTTGTCGTTCCTTATGCGTCCTAGTTGTCTGTTCACGAGCTGGATAGAGCTCTCCAGCCCCGCCAGGGCTCTGAGAATTCTCGCCCTTTCGTTCATAAGTGCATCAAGCTGTTCGGCTAAGCGATGTTCTTCGCCATCCGCAGTCGCCGGCACCGGACAGGAATACTAACATGAGTGTCAAGCTTGGCTGTCTGGAAACGAGAAGAGTTTGTTACCGCTGTGTCGATGGGAAGGGTATCAAGTTCGACCATATAGATAGACCGTCGTAACTTATATGCTGGGTTCGGTTTCGATCTTATCGCAATCACGATAACGTGATGCCACTTTTGGTGCGGATCGTCGAGCTGGTGTAGCACGAGAATATATTAAGCAAAACAACATTGTAGTCAAGAAATACAAGATGATACAGATAATACGCAAGTCAAGGTATCAAGAGGCTAGAAGACAAGAAAAGGAAGATTATGACTGTGAGCGTCCGAGCGACTCGGTTTCGTTTCGTAAACATGGTGGAAGTCGTGAGTTTACCCAACAAGCGGCGCCCTCTCCTCGTCGGACAAGGCAATGCGACCGCCGCGGGCCCTGGTGAAGACGCCGTAGGCGCCCTTGACGACCCAGATGAGGGCAAGAATGGAGAATACCAGTGCGCTCCAGTGGACGAAGCCGGAGCTGGTCTGGTGGGCGAAGATGGCCCAGAGGGACCAGGCGATGGCGATGGAGGCAGGGAGATCGCCTTCGGGAGTGGAGAAGGCGTAGGTGGCGGCTGTGCCCTCGAGGAAGAAGCTTTTTTTACATAATGAGATGGCGAATGAGGGTGGATCGATATGATGGACTTACAGGCCGAGGAAGACAAACACCTTGGTCCAGACGCCGGCGCGGTGGTGGAGAGCGTTCACTCCGAAAGCCTCGAATGCGCTGAGGACGACGAGGACAGTAGTCCATCCATGATAGAGCGAAAAGGGCAGGTGGATGAACAGTTCATCAGCAAAGTTTTGGGGAGAGTGATGCTTCTTGACGATGTAATAGACGTGCTGTGCATGTGACGTCAGAAGGTTGTAAATAGTCATCAGGAAGGGTAACTTACAGTCACAGTGGAACTGACGAAGAGGGCCAGGACAAAAGCTAAATGAAAGGTTGAAGTTTGAGTTAGAATAGGGGAAAGGATGACAGGTGGGGAACACGTGTATACCGAGGATGAAGTGGTGGCTAGCCCAGAGGTTGATGTAGATGGCGTTCAAAACGGCCAAGAGAGGGAAGCGCCAGGAGATACCGTCGATGATGACTCGTTTTCCAGCGGGGAAGAACTGGTAGATGACAGTGCCGAGGAGAAGAATATGAATCAAGGACCTGTAGAATGGTGTGAGATGGAATTGTGGGGCGAGGACAAGGAGGCAAGGACGAACCAGATGAGGAAAGCCCATGGGGCAGGAGTCATATAAGTTTCCTTTCCATGGAAGTAAATGCCTGCGGGAGAGGCGACAGTGTATATATTTGAACCCAGGAATAAGAAGTATGCGAGGGCATTGACGAGCTGTGGGAGATGATGAGAGAATGGTTTGGGGGCAAGGAGGAGTACTTGCCTTGAGCAGAATGCCGTCTTTCCAAGTGTCGGCCATTTTACGAGGTAAGAGGAGGAGGAGGGAGGTAAGAGGAGGAGGAGGTGAGTGCGAGTTTTGTGTCACTGCGACGTCACGCTTCACGTCACCGACGTCACCAATGCGTCCATGCTCCAGCTGCGCCCAGACAGACAGTGGTCCGCGCAATTTTTTGCTAACTTGCTCCATCTGCTCAGCCAAATGCCACCACCGTGCGTCGTCTTCTCGTCCTTCTTCATTCTCTCACTCTTCATCCAGGCTGTCACCAACCCCCTCTCCATGATCGCGTCCTCATCGCCCTCATCAAGGCATCCACCGCGGGTGACCACGACAACGGCCTCGCCAGCTGGAAGTGTGCTGACTGTCTGCATCGTCCTCCACCCGACAATCCTCACATCGATCTCACTCTTAGCAGCGACGACGAGGAACAAGTCAAGCACGAGGAAACTCCCCTGCCTCTTCGTACACAGCCATCCGTCCCGACGTACAACCATGCACCCACTTGGATCCACAGACGCCATTCAGAACGCCAGACCCCCGATTCATGGGATCGTCTAGCCAGGAAAAAATCTTGCCACAACTCGAAGAGATACCGTAAACCAACTGCGAAAAAATCGACAGCAACTCAAGATACATTTGTCTTTACGGCTGCGGCTTGGCTCCAAAGGCAGAAAGCTGCGCTGTCCTAGATGTCTCGGAACGAACTGTGTCCGTACCGTAATCCAGCCAGCTCGCTGGGATGGCATTTCCGAGACACAGTTACAATTGTACGATATATAAAAGAATGTTGTACAGACCATGCTTCAAAGCTCGTCATCATTACGACTCCAAATGTCCTCACTGTCATTTGACTCGCCTTTCTCACCTGCACCATCCTCCTGGTATAGCTTGGCCGTGATACGACCAACGGCATTTTGAAATTCTGTGCAAAAGAAAAGTTAGTCCACGACACCAGGAGAACCGCACAAACAACACACCTGTGAACTTCTCTTCCAAATCTTCCAACGACGCCGTCTCCCCATTCTCCTCCACCCACTCCGAGCCGTCCTTCACCACATCCGCAACAACTTTCCTGTCATCCTCCTCAAGCTTGCCCCCGAGCCCGTCCTTGTCCGCCAATTGCCCCTTCAGGCCATAAACGAATGACGAGAGGTTGTGCAGCGTCTCCACGCGTTTGCGCTGCAGTGCATCGTCCGCCGCGAACTTGTCACCTTCCGCCACCATGCGCGCGATCTCCTCCTTACTCAGCCGCTCCTTGTCGTTCGTGATCGTGATCGACTCGGATTTTCCGCTGGTGGGCAAAAGCGGGGTCAGCTTGCATGCGCCTGGACGGCAGCAAGGAGATGCACACTCACGTTCCCTTGTCGACCGCGGAGATATTCATGATGCCGTTGGCATCGATTTCGATGATCACCTCAATCTGGGGGACGCCTTTCGGCGCGGGCGGGATGCCAGACAGCTCAAACTTGCCCAGGAGGTGGTTGTGCTTCGTCAAACCGCGTTCACCTTCAAATACCTGGATAAGGACAGTCGGCTGGTTGTCGGAGGACGTCGAGAATCTGGACAGAGCACATCAGTCGGAATTATTGCTTATGACAGTCCGCTTGAATGAAAATACATTTGGCTCTTCCTGGTGGGGATGATCGTGTTCCTCTTGATGAGCGGAGTAAAGACGCCACCGGTGGTTTCAATGCCGAGGGTGAGAGGGTTCACGTCGATGAGTGTCACAGGAGCGGCCCCTTTGACACCAGCCAAGATTCCTCCCTGAACAGCGGCACCGTAGGCCACCGCCTCGTCAGGATTGATGCCTTTTGACGGCTCTTTGCCAAAGTACTCCTTGAGGAGCTGCTGGACCCTGGGAATCCTAGTGGACCCGCCAACGAGGACAACCTGCAAACCCGTCAGTTTACAGCGCGCGGTGAATCTTCGGCACTTACCTCATCAATCTCGTTTTTATTGACCCCGGCATCCTTTAGGACTTGCGCCACAGGCTTCATCGTTCTGCGGAACAAATCCGCATTGAGCTCCTCAAATTTTGCGCGTGTGAGCGTCTCCGAAAAGTCATTTCCGCCCTCAAAGCTCTCGATCTCGATGCGCGTGCTCTGCTGTGTCGACAGCGTACGCTTCGCATTTTCCACCGCCCTCTTCAGCTTTCCCATCGCTCGCTGGTTTCCGCTCACATCCATGCCCGTCTTCGCCTTGTAGGCCTTCACCAGATGTTCCATGACGCGGTTGTCAAAATCCTCTCCGCCGAGGTGCGTATCTCCAGCGGTGGCGAGGACCTCGAACACGCCGTCTTCGATGGAGAGGAGCGAGACGTCGAACGTGCCCCCGCCAAGGTCGTACACGACAATCTTACTCTCCGGGCCCTTTTGGTCGAGGCCGTAGGCGAGGGCGGCGGCGGTGGGCTCATTCATGACGCGTAAGATAGTCAGTCCCGCGATGGTGCCGGCGTCTTTAGTCGCTTGGCGCTGGGCGTCGTTGAAATCTACAGGGATTGCGTAAATGGGTGGTATGAGCTGGAGAAAAGGCGCAACTTACAAGCAGGGACGGTGACAACGGCGTGGGTGACCTTGGTCCCGAGGTACGCCTCGGCGGTCTCCTTCATTTTGGAAAGGATCATGGCGCTGACTTCCTCTGGAGACTGTCCATCGCGTCAAATGAGGTCCATTGGCGGAGTCAAAGATTGCTTACAAAGTCGCGGTCTTCACCTTTGTAACTGACGGTAATGGCGGGTTTGCCGTTCTTCTCTTTGACCTTGAATGGCCAATGCTTCATATCATGGTGTATGTGCTCGTCGTCCATTTTGCGGCCCATAAGACGCTTCGCATCAAATATTGTGTTTCCAGGATTGGAATGGTACGCGTTCTTCGCGCCGTCGCCGACTCTGATGTGTCGAGTAAAGCCCAGTGAGCACGAGCTTGAAACGAATAGGCTTGGACAACTTACAATCGTTCGTCACCCGAGAAACTGACCCACGAGGGTGTTATTCGATGACCTTGGTCGTTGGCAATAATCTCAACGCGGCCTTCTTTCTGTACTCTGATTGGGAAGGACGAGAATGTCAGAAGGTGATCAATGTAAAGGATGGCGAGCTTACGCGACACATGAATAACTACATCAAGCGGTAGTTAGAATATACACTAGTCACAGGACAGCAACGAGTTCGACTCACGTAGTTCCCAAATCTATTCGTGCAGACTGTAAACACCACAACCCACATTTCGAATTCAGGAAACTCACCAATTCCAATGACGGTCCCGTATTCGGGCCGCGTTACGTTGTGAGATTGAGCCTTAGCGGCGACGGGACACAGACAAATAATGGCGAGTAGCGCGAACAGAACGAGAGACGCGCCAGTGAGAAAATGCGTAGACTGCGCCCGCGTCGGGCGGCGGTATGTTGGTCGTATGCGTCTGGAATATCGAGACATGTTTGCGAGACGCCCCAGCCACTAGGATCTCCATTTTATAGGCCATCGCAGATATGAGTACGTGGATCAATATGCCGACACGCCCTTGAGTTCTCGAAATTGACTCGTAATAGGTTCAACGTGTCACGGACGTGGCGTCAGGAGATAAAAACAGATGTGAACGAAAGTTCTAGGCTGCGTAGCCATGCCAAGTCGCATTCTACCATTCCTGTGTTGTACAGGGGGCCATCAGCCACGGACGCTCTGACAAGTCTATCATCACCACGATTTACACGTGGGTATCGTAACCCAAGGCCAGAAAGAGGAGCAACACGTCAATACTCGATACTCGATCAAGTTTGCCATAATGAGTCAGCGAGGGCGCCACGGTTACATTTCGGCTGATCAAACACACTTGGAGACCATTGCGAGGGACGTCAGAGATAGCTTGCGCAGAGGAGCTGGAATGCAGCATAATAAGTGTTTGTCCAAGATGAGGAAATGGTTTGATTGCAACAGATCAAAAATATATTTCCCCCGTGGGCCGAACAAAAAGCAAAAACATCGACGCCACTTGCAGACCACATCACTACTTGGTGTCCCCTTCGGGGTGACATACGAAAAAATTGGAACGATACAGAGAAGATTAGCATGGCCCCTGCACAAGGATGACACGCTTTCCCGGAGTGGTAGATCTACGGATCTCAATATTTATTTTGGGCAGCTCTTCACCAGACTTCGTACGCAATTTTTATTGTTTGAACAATGTCCGCGTAGATATGACTAGGAACCTCTAATACTGACGACAAAGCGATATCCCTACGACTATTGTATGATACAAGGATACAGATGTTATTCCAAATTAGTTATATAAATGCGATCTTAACTCTTAGATTTTCCAGATCAATCCAACTGGGGTCCCGCCATTCTAACCTTGGGCTCTACGTCCTTCTCGTACAGGGCGAACGCGCGCTGGAACATGACCGCCAGCTTTCTGATCTCCTTCCTGAATGCCTCCTTGTCGGCCCACGCGAGCTCGGGATTGAGCAATTCACGGGGAACGCCTTCAAGGGACGTCGGAATCGAGAGACCGAAGGTGCCAAAGTTCTCAAATTCAGCCTTGGCGAGTTCTCCAGAATGCACGGCGTCCACGATGCGGCGGGTGTACTTGAGAGGGCAGCGCTTGCCGGAGCCGAACTTTCCGCCAGTCCAACCGGTGTTGATGAGCCAACAGTCAACATTGTGCTTGTCCATGCGCTCTGCCAACATCTCAGCGTAGCGGCCGGGCTAGTGAAAAGGGGTGAATATGCGAGATGAGAAACAAGGCGTTTGTACGCACATGAAGAACAATGAAGGGTGCGCTGTAGCAGGTCGAAAAGGTAGGAATGGGTTCCAGGACGCCATCCTCGGTTCCGGGGGTTTTTCTGAAGAAAAGATGATTAGATTTGAAACAGTTTGGGATCGAAACGACGTACGATGTGTATCCAGCCAGGAAGTGATAGCTGGCCTGCTCGGGTGTGAGCCTGCTGACTGGTGGGAGGACGCCGAAAGCATCGCAGGTCAACATGATGATGTTTGAAGGTTGACGGTCGACCATGCAAGGAATCTGGGCGTTGGGAATGTGCTCGATTGGGTAAGCGCAGCGAGTGTTCTCAGTGATGTTGATGTCGTCGTAGTCGGGGACACGATTAGCCGGGTTGTAGACAACGTTCTCGAGAATGCTGCCGAAACGGATGGCGTTGAAGATGTCGGGCTCCTTCTCGGCGGAGAGGTTGATGCACTTGGCGTAGCAACCGCCTTCGATGTTGAAGACACCGGTGTCGGACCAGACATGTTCGTCATCACCGATGAGGAGACGGTTGGGATCTGCGGACAAAGTGGTTTTGCCAGTACCCGAAAGACCGAAGAAAAGAGTGACGTCATTCTTCTCGATGCCGACGTTAGCGGAAGAATGGAGCGACAGTTGACCGAATTTGACGGGTTGCAGGTAGTGCTAAGGGACGAGAAATTGAGAAAACTTCGGATAGTGTCGATGGTTGAAATTTCAAACCATGACGGAAAAGACACCCTTCTTCATCTCCCCAGCGTACTCTGTGCCAAGGATAACCATCTCCATGCGCTTGAAATTGATCTCGACTGATGTTGTGGAGCTCATGCCCTTGGTGAAACGGTTGGCGGGGAACTGGCCAGCATTGTAGACGATGAAGTCAGGTTCACCAAAGTCGGCGAGTTGCTCAGGAGTGGGCCGGATGAGCATGTTGTGCTAGCGGAATATAAGTTGCCTGAAAAGGCAAGTCGGGATAGATGACGTACCATGAACAGAGCGTGGTAAGCGCGGGCACAGATAACCCGAACTTTGATTCGGTAACGGGGGTCCCACTAGTATCGTCAGCTTTGCACGAAAGCCCGATCTCAGACACTTACCCCGGCGTAGCCGTCGAATACATAGACGTTTTCGCGCGTATTGAGGTAGTCGATGGCGCGTTCACGATTAATCTCAAATGTATCTAGAACACGATTAGCTAGTGAAAATTTTGGCAAGATCCGCAACCTACGTTCGTCCATCTTGATGTTGACGGAGCCCCACCAGATATCGTCTTTGCTCGTCTCCTCATACACGATCCGCTTGTCCTTGGGGCTGCGACCAGTCTTCTTTCCAGAAAAGTTGATCAGGGCTCCTGAAGAAGAGATGATGGCGCCTTCGTTTCGGATCGCATCCTCATAGAGCTGCGCAACGGGGGCGTTGCGCTTGAGCTGGATCTTGTCCATCTCGAAGCCCGCTTGTGAGAAATACTCGAGGTCCTTGCCGATCACTGGTAAAAATGGGCAGTCAGTGAAAGCCAAAGTGAGGAGCATGGCAGGGAAGGACGTACATGTGCCAAACTGCTCAGTGTCGAACGCTTGTGCGTAGTTCCTGTGGAGGATCTGGGGAGTGACATAAGGAGTATGGTGGGAGAGAACCATGTTGATTGGGTTGATGGGCTGAAGGAGGATGGTGAGATGGTCGTATGAATACCAAGAGTTAAATAAGAGCGGGGCCTATGGGCGGTTCTCCATGATCCCTCCCGTGACACGCCGTCGAGCGTCTTAAATTCTTACATACCGTTATTCCCCTGGAAATGTATCTACGCGGACGACGGTATGAATGAAAGATCCGAAATCCAGTAGAGTGTATTTTAGCAGCGTGCCAACGCAGAGTCATCCCACAGGGGGACCCAGAGCTGGGATGTCATGCGTGCAGTCAGCCAACAGAGCGCAGGCATGCCCGAATCACAGTCCACTCACCGGTATTACCCGTAGTATAGCCCCACTGCTCAAAACATAAAGTGCCAGAAATCTCTACTGGCAATGATGAAACGCTATATCACATGGGTTTGAGGCGAGACTTTCCTTTACATATCTGCGTTCCTGCCACTCGTTTTCCGTCGGACCCCCGTCCAATGGACCCGGCCGAGCCACCTTGACTCCCGCAAGGCTCTTGGATCTCTTCGTATCAGTCCCCAATGTGGGCTTTCTGGTCCGTTATTAAAAGACTATAGAATTATCCCAAGTTGTAGACCACAGGCTTCACCATGCATGACTCTTCAGACTTTCTTATCAGGCAATTGACGTCTGCAGACATTGCAAACGTTCGCGCTCTCCATGTAAGTTGTCTAAGTCTCCGCAACAACGTCTCGAGCTCTAACGCCTCGTAGGACTCGCTGTTACCCATTAAATACCCTACCTCCTTTTTCCTCCAACTCACCCTCCTCCGCGAGCGCGTATGCCTGGTGGCGTATCATCCTGAAGATCCGACGAATCCCATCGCTTTCATCTCTGCAGCTCTTCAGCAGAACCCGCGTGTCCATGGACTCCCAACGTCCTACGTCCTTACTGATGGGGAGGATGACTTTTCCGACCCCAAAGTGTCATTGAAAGACGCGCCCCACATCGAGATCCTTACGCTTGGCGTTCTTCCAGCCTTTCAGCAGCGTGGGGTCGCCCGTCTCCTCGTCCGACGCGTACATAATTACTTCAGCGAACATTCAAACCATACGCGCGATTTACGCGATGGCACAGTGATTCACACAAACGTCGCGACGTCCAACGCCCCTGCGCTGTCGTTCTATGAACGCATGGGCCTCAAAGTAGCTTCGGGTGTCATTCGTAATTTATATCGGGCTTGCCCGCATGGTTCCAAGGACGGATATCTGTTGGTCGGACGGATAGCTTCCTGAATAGCGAAGGGGCAAATTGTAGATTATACATGTGTGGATCTATAGATTTTGAATTAGCTTTTGGAATTTGGAATCGGTTTGGTTCAATGGTTGGCGACGGCCCCTTGCACCGCCACGTGAGCAATGTTTGAGTGCGAGAACGTGATGTGCACGCGATGCCGAACATTGCCGATCGCGTTCACTCTGATCACGTTCAGCTAGTACCAAGCAGTCCAATTCTCTATGGCTCCTTGCAAACAAGTTCTGGGCCCTTGGTATCCTTGCTTTCACATGTCTTCCCCCCGTTCTATGCTGCTACCTTCTCAAATCCATCAAAACTCTCAAGTCGAAAGTGTAGGGACCTGTACCCCGGGCCGCCTTTCAGTATGTCTAAAGCTCAGTGTCATAGAACATACATTGGAAGTACGCCAAGCCCTCCGCGACGGATACGGTGCGTCGCTATTCACACGCAAAATTGAGAATTGCGTCTTTAACTTGAAATGAGACGACATAATGGCGAGCTCAAGCAAGGCGCATGGAAAACATGGCTACAGAGGCCTTGGGTAATGCAAATGATTGTTTACGGATTTCCATCGCGACTGGTATGCCACCTCCTAGTGCTACGAATCATGAGTCCACTAATGTTGATAGCGAGCCCGGCACCAAAATGGTCCCGTGGCGCTCTCCAATCAAGAATCTGACTAGGCGTAAGGTCAAAAGCCCAAAGGTACCGCAGAAGAAAGCAGCCCGCTTAGGAGCTGTGGCGTCATCAAGCGAAGGAGAGTTATTCGACTTCGACGTCAGCTCAACAGACAAGCTGCCTGATACAACTCGCAAGCGTGGCCGACCTCGAAAGAGCTCGCGACCTGCTGCTACGCCTACCACAAAACGGAAGGCCACTGCCTCGCCTACGCAGAAAGGGAGGCTGATACAGAAAGACATCCTTTGCGCAGGATCACTCAGGTAGGGCGCCCCGAATCTTTTCGGAAACGTGGCCGACCTAGAATGGGGTCTGCATCTACTTCAAGCGATGGTGAGCCTTTTGAATTTGATGTACATATCAGCTCAACCGGCGATACCCCTCGCAAGAGTGGTCGGCCTCGAATTGTGTCTCGATCTGCTCAGGGCGCATCAGATGCACTGGGAAGACCCTCTCTGATTCCTCGGAAACGTTTGCGGCCATTCCAAAGCTCATCCATTGCGATCGTTGGACCTTCCGTTCCTCAGCCATCGAAGACTGTCAAACGTGCACAAGGAAAACCAAAGTTGGGGAAGAAACACTGTTCCACTGGCCTCACTGTTGCGCCTGATTGGAGTGGGGAGCCTTTTGACTTTGGTGCCATCAGCGACGCTTCGTCGGAGCATGATGTGCTGTTGAAACTCGCTCCGTCGAAGTAACGGCGAAGGAGGGAAGGCACCCGTTCCACCACGACCCGTTGCAGCGGGGAAGGTCACTCCTTTTCTTAAAAAATATCGTGTTCAGAGGCGCATTGCGCCTATGGTACACGGCACATGCGAACAAATATTTTCTTGCTATGCAAGAGATATGCAATACCACCTCCCTTGCTACGTTAGGCGGGGAAATGGTGGGTCGGCGTATCCCTTACTGCTTTGAACCTCACGCCCCTGGTAAGCCCAGTGAAAAGAATGGAGTCAGCGTGGCGCGGATTTTGTCGGCGACGAAAGCCTGCTAGGCGGATAAGCGAGCAGCACGAACGTGCATTCATACCGAGAGGGAACTGGTTTTAAATTAGGTGTATCGGTGAGTCGGTGTGGTGTGCCGTTATGAGTCTGTATCAGCTAGATGGGGGTTATTGTAGGTGGTGAGGTGTGAGTTGCGGGGTTTGCTGGGCGCGAGGGGTTTAGATGTGAGGTTACTTCTTTGATGGCGCCCCGTCTCATGGATATGCCCGAATTCTGCAATGAAAGCATTCCATGTGCTTGTCCAGTCTTACAAACAAGCAATGTGATATACGGTAATGACATTGATATACTGAATGTGTCTAAAAGTACATGCCTTCGATCATTGTCGTAAGGATTAAAAGCTAGAGTTATGAGAGAAATTATGCTCCAACACTTTCGCATGGATTGCTCTCCCGAGGTCCCTCACCGTCGCAGTGTCACAAATGACTCCGACGTCGACAACAGCAATTTTTCCAGCCTGGACCCTCTCCGATGAAACCATGTCCCGAACGACGCCTGTGACAATCTCCGTGAATTGAGGGATCGGCCTCAGACCTAGTGTATCGTCAGTATCACTGGATGTAGAAGGCGTCGTTGAAGCTGCTGGATCAAAGAGTGAATATGACCCATCAAGGATCGCTACGCGTCGACCACTCATTAATCGAAAATCGATTGCATGCCTGTGAGCTATGATCAAAATCCCCATCCGGGTAGCCATAATCCACAATTGTACGAACTTGAGATCGGCATCAAGCAGTCTATACCAGCCTGCCGCTTTGGCGAATGTGTCAACGCTACGGCCATCCTGCTCGCTCTTTTTCCGAATCTCCTCTAGTTCTGTGGCGATTGGTAGCGTATCTCGTAACAAGGTTACAAGACGGTGTAGCGAGGGCGCAAGGCGACCGTGGCCATGTCGTAAGATGTTGCGTAGAAATGGCTCCGCGTCGTCATGGGGGTTGAATTGGTCTGGCTCCTTATCCTGTTTCTCTCCATTCTGCCACCGTCGGCAACGTGAGAATCGGAGGTCAAAGTTACCGCCCATCGATGATAGTTGGTCCTCGCATGAAATGGAAACCGTATAGTCCTACGATACGTGAATCAGCACATACATAGTCGACAATAGGCTGATATTCGTACCGAGGCATATGCAAATTCGACAGTCTGAAGATCAAAAGAAAGCAGGCGAACGTCTTCCCAGCTGCTCTCTTTTGCCATTTGCGCAACTGAACCAACTTTCAGCATGAGGTTTCAACAATGCCGAAAGCACCTACCCTCTCGAGCGATGACCACCATCTTGGACACTCGAGCCCACTCCTCGAGGAATTCGTCTACACATGTATTGACATTTTCTGAAAGGAAAGAGACGACAGCTTGCGTAGTGTCATAGATGATGCGTTTTGAGGGCCGAATGACAGTACTGGTGCCTGCCGTTTTCCCCATAGGCTGTTGCACATATTTCAGTTTGACGGAAGTCACCACCTGTGTACCATATTAACATGCGCCAATACCAGCAGGGGGAAGGAAAGAGACCTGGGCTCTTTTTTCTGACCACCAGTTAAGAGGGATAACACGTATATTTGGCATGGCTGCTTCAGCTGCAGGAGCCCCTGACAATATATGTTCCGACTGCACACATAGTGCGGGCACAGAACGTGCAAGCGAAGATTGAATGTGAGCCAGTTCCATCGTTACAGGGGCGCCACTTGTAGGGTTCACATGGGTGAAAGGAATGCCACGAAGTTTGAATTGCCGTTCGACGTTCATGTAGGCGACTCGCGCACTGTGGTGACGAGTCAATAAAGTTCGATGGGAAACTGGGACGACTTACCAGCAATAGCTGTACAGTTCCCTGAGGACTGGAGTTTCGAGATTGAACCTTAGGAAAGTTGGATTTGAGCATCCGTAGAAGGGAAATGCAACGTACCCCAGATCAACTTCGATGACAGTTGAATCCTTTGCGACAACGTCATCACTGTCTCGCTTCCGTTTCCCGATTCGCAGGTCAGACCGACTTGAGTGGGCGGTAATCATGATATCCTCTCCGTGTATTCGGTCAAAGTCTAGCCATGCAATATCCTCCATTATCATATGGGAAAACATAGATTCCGTCAGAATCCTTGTAGTGATAAGAGCATAGCGGAAACACTCGTCAGTGATGACAAGAACAAGGTAGTGGCTTGGAAAGTTGGACAGCTGAATATACAGGGTCCCGTGCGTGGAGGGGCCCAGCTTCTGGAGCTCTTTGCTCAGGGATTGAGTAAAAGCGGGACGCCATAATGAACAAAGAACCAACCTTCTTGTTTAAAATTGCGCCGACGGAAACTCTGGAGGCCAAGGTAGTTGGCCTTCTGTTCAGCAAGATCTGTGATCGTCTTCGAGTTGTTCGTCAACTGCTGTTATTTGGAGTGAGATGAGGCCTTACATGCAGTCTTAGACGCGTCAAAGCTTCGAAAAGAAGGGTCGGGTTGTCGTTCAGCTGATCCGAGATGGCCGTAAAGCGTGGCCCGCGACCAGCTGCTGCAAGGTCTCCAGTATCGCGAAGATTCATGCGGCCTGTTCGAGAGTCGATGGTCATTATAACAACCTCGTCGGCGCAGAGGTGAACCCGAAGTGCTTGAACGCCCTCTGTATAATAACATGAGTGAATGTGACTGTATTGCATCAAATAAGGACACGCGCCGTCTTTGACAAGGGAAACAATACCCAGGGGTGAGAAAACGGTCCGCGTGGGACCATGCTGAAGTTGATATTGGAAGCTTTTGAGGACAGAATGAGCATGTCCTTCTATGACGCTTCGCAACAAATTTTCAAAGTCCAAGTTGTTAGCGTCCTGTTTGCAACAACATCAGCTAGCTTGTTAAAGAATGAGATGATTTCACCGACAACACGCAGCAAATCGTTAGATATCGACTCCTCGGCGGGCACTTTAACTCCAAAGGCACCCTTTGCAGGTTCCCACAGCACTTGAAATCTTAAACCTTCCACCTCGTCGGACGGTGACGCGCTACCAAGTTTAGATTTTCGTTGCAGCTTGGCGAAGGCTCGGGCTTTTGGTGATCGTGCAGGCCCCGGACCCGTTTGTATCGGGCCACTGGCCTCAACTATCGATATAGTTATGGTGCCGCCTAGCAAAGGGAGCTTAAAGCGTTGGCGACCTGGTAGTTGAGGTGGCGGCCGTCGTCTGGAAATTGTGTCAGGACATGGTAGTAGTATAGGCCTGATCAATCACGTACATCCAATATGAAACGGTCATCACTTTACGATTCTGATCCATTTGAACAGTTAAATAGTCTGCCCAGCCGAGTGACCGCATACGTTCAGCCTATCGAAAGCACTCATTAGAGGCAGGAAAGTTGGTAAGGCCTGACAAGTTACCTGATACCATAATATCTCTAGCTGGTAGGACAGTGACATCATCTCTGATATATATTCATGAATATATGGACGGGGCAAAAAAGATGGACGAGAACGCACGGAGAAAATTGAAAATGCGAACAAGCGGGGTGTCAATGACGCCTTCAGGTAACTGTGGTCGTCGAGGCATCTCAGAGTCAAGTTGAACCTCTTCTGGGAGAGGAAGGTAAAATGCTAGTCGCGCGTCTGCCTCGTCTGTTATATGTCGTTTCATAACTCCAGCAGGTATTCGAGGAAATTCTGCTCATCTTTATGAGTAAAATTTCTTTCACTGCAATTGCAATGTTACCCTGAAGACCCGTAAGATCGCCCCCGATGTTAATCAGGAACTCCACGTGGACAAAAAACCACCCTTCATCTTTTTGAGCACCACGCAAGCAAAGAGATGCTTCGAACAATGTGGGAACCGTGAAATAAACACGACCATTGACTAGCAGACTCTGTCAGTGTGTCTGATATAAATCATAAAATTTCAAATAACCTATGCGATATTGCGACATTTCGACGGGGACAAGTTCGAACACTCGAAGTCGATACCGAATAACATCCTCCATGCCTGCAAGGGTTTGTCCTATCTGTAAGTCCGTTAGTGAATCAATGGGTATCATGGATTTCTGAATATTATGGTTAGAGAAAGATGTCGATGTCTGAGAGCGAAGTGTAGAAACCTTGATGCATGTGGGAAGCCTTAGATATGAACCTGTGGTCAAGACATCCAAAGATGTAAGAAGGTCGTGGTTTCTTAGTCTGAACGAAACATCAGTGATTGTGGTTCCACATAGTCATGTTAACGACCTTGCAGGATCTAGGCTTTCCCTAGCATATTTCAGACCGTCCATCGCTCCTTCGAACTGATGATTTTGTGTCATGAGGAAGGCGGTGATATTCTAGATCCTATGTTAGCACTGAGGAACAGGGTATCCAGATGTCGTGGACGCACCATGCACTTCTGGACAGTTTCTGCGTCGCGAGCCCATTTCGCCACAGCATACAGCTTCACAACTTGCTTTTTCGTTTTGACAACCCAATCTGCCAGAGTCCGTTTTCGAGCGCTGTCAGACATGTTTGGCATACTGGCAGACGTTTGAGCCCTCAGTCTCAATGTACCTGCTTGTCCACCTACGTTTCCGCCAACTCGGCCAATTCTGCATAAATTGACTGCATGACACGCGAAAGCAGGTCGCCGAGTGGTATCTGGCCGTCCATAACCACAGGAAGTTCGCGCTCCAATATGTCCATAGAAGGCTCGCGAAATTCCTCTTGATGAATCGCAGTTGTGGGCAATGGACCGTTGGAAATGATGATATCCGAAGTCACGCCCAGGACCTCACAATCTTGCTGCATGAAGGCCGTCCAGAGATCAAAAAGAAAATGACCTATGCTAAAGGGCCGCCAGGACAATCGATGGGCGCAAAGTAAGAGGCCTTGCAGAGGTGCAAGTGGTACGCAACGAAGGCAGTTCGCATCGGAATCCTTGCCAAATGGCCTCGGCATTGTTTGCACAGCCACCGTATGGCCAATATCCGTGTCACTATTGATTGAGCTGACCACAACGACTAAATACTGGGACACGCACCCTCACGCTTGCCATCGGCAGCAAGCGCCATATCATCAAGGTCAATAACGATGGACTACCTAAGAACTCTCGGATCAGCCGCGGTTTTGACTCTCGTTCAAAAATCCGGCTTAAATCTTCCATTCTCTCTTGGGCCGAAGGTTACCACTCTCGACGGCATCTGTGACCTCTATGATGGTATTAAACGGGTACGGGTCGCGTCCATATCCAGTCCAACTTTCCTCACTGTGTCGCGCATAGGACGATGGAAGCCCTGTGTCGATATTCGAATACGATTTCAGTGACCAGGCTAAGAAGGCTACCAGGCAGTTCGGAACCAACGCCCTTCGAAAGCTGAGAACGACGCGGCATCCCGATGTTCTCAAATTTATGGATGCTGTGGAGACGGACACGAACATATACCTCATGACGGAGCGCGTACGGCCCCTTCAAGCTGTCTTGCAGACGTGGTCAACACGCGATGCTAAGGAAAGAGAGGATTGGCTGCTCTGGGGCTTGCATCGAATTTCGGCGTGTTTCTCTCTCCAGTTTCCCTCTCACGTAAATTGATTCAAGCGCTCTAGGTAGCCTTGACGTTTGTGAACGACCCCTGTTCCTCTACACATGGCAAGATCTGCGTCAATTCCATATTCATCTCGCCCTCTGGAGAATGGAAATTAGGCGGTTTTGAACTGTTCAGCAATGCGAAGGATGAGGCTACGACTTTATACGTACGCTGCAGAGTGTCCTTCATGTCCTTATGTGCTAGTAACCCTGGATATTAGACACTCGGTGGATTGTTTCCCGGTTCAGCCTCCTGGGCAACCCCGGAAGTCAAGAAAGGAGGCTGGTCTGTTCTCAAAGGGTCAGTATTTTTTTGAGATCTAGTTCTTCTACTGCGTAGTCTGACACCCTCACTGTAGGTGTGAGCCGGCGGTCGCAGATGCCTATGCCCTGGGTCTCCTTTTACACACAGTCTTCAATCCATCACTTCCGTCCCCTGCTACTGCCCACCCTCCTCATCCTCCCCCGGCTGTTTCGTCCAGCGGTGCCATCCCTCCTTCGTTATTCGCGTCCTTCAAAAAACTTTTGAATCCTAATTTGAAAGGACGTTTGACCCCAAAGGCCTTTCTTGAAATTGGCATGGCGGACACCGGGTTCTTTGCTAACAACAAACTGGTTAAGGTCTGCCTTGGACTTGATAATTTTGCATTGAGCAGTGAAGCGGAAAAGAACTCCTTTCTCCGGTAGGCAGCATGAGTGCATGTGATTCCCAAGCCTTGTAACCTAACTTGCAATGATTATAATAGGACTCTCAAAGAATCTTCCTCGTCATTCCCATTCGAATTTACCTCCAACCGCATTCTCCCTTCCCTCGTGACGGCTCTAGAATACGGAGGTGCTTCCGCGGCTACTATACTACCCCTTGTACTGCAATTTGGATCTAGTGTGTCGCCTGAGGAGTATCCCAACGTTATTCTGGCACCGCTGATCAAGCTTTACGCCAGTCCTGATCGCGGAACCCGTATGGCGTTGTTGGATTACCTCCCGGAATATGCTGATCGGCTGGATAAGAAGACTGTCAGTGATAAGATATTCCCTCATCTTGTACGTGCCATCTTCATCTACTCTGCGCCCTTCAGCCCTGAAATGCTTCAGTCAACGGGATTTTCGGACACAGTAGCGGTCATCCGCGAAGCCACCACTAAATCCATCATCCTCCTAGCTCCTAAGGTGAACAAGCTCATTGTGGTGCAGTCTGTCTTCTTGAAATTCATCTTATCTACCTAGTTGACGGATCGTATCCTCAACAACGATCTTCTGCGTTTTCTAGCAAAGATGCAAATTGACCCCGAAGCATCGATCCGAACGAATACATGTATACTTATCGGTCGTCTGGGCCCAACGCTGGGTTACCACACCAAGAAGAAAGTGCTTGTTCCGGCCTTCACACGTGCTCTCAAAGACACCTTCGTCCATGCCCGTGTTGCTGGCCTCATGGCATTTATGGCGACGATTGACTGTTTCGAAGTTGAAGACGTAGCAAATAAGGTTATTCCCAACATTGCCTTTGCTATGATAGATAAAGAAAAGTATGTCCCTTCGCCTTCGTCTTCGGCCGCGAAACATCGAAATGTCAACTATCTTTAGGTTAGTCAGAGATCAAGCATTCAAGGCCGTAGAGCTTTTTGTGAAGAAACTAGAACATCACGCGGTGACGATGGTATTTCTATGGCATCTTTAACGTACAATATGCCTAACAATGATTGGCTACAGCCTGAAACCGCCGTCTTTGACGCAAGCGATAATTCCAGCAATCCTCTTCCGGAACAAGCGACCCTTGTTACCACGGCGGCAGGGGCGGCAGGCTCGCTTGCAGGGTGGGCTATCTCTTCACTTGGGAAGAAAGTGAGCGTTCTCGTCCCACCGGATATGTTTCATTCATTACTGATTTTTGGCTAGCTCATGACTTCAGACTTACAAACCACAATTGGGGTTGGCGCTGGATCGACGCCAACAGAACGTCCTACCTCCACCCCACCTCCTGCCGCATATTCCGGGAATACGCTCTCGAACGCTTCATTCCTGTCTGTCCCTCAAACAATGTCTGCAGCAGCATCCCCGCTGTCTTCTCCTGCGCTGCCTTCGACATCCAAAACCAAGGGCATGCAACTGGGCGCCAACAAAGTACCGTCTAGTATTGCTGCTTCCATTGTTGCTGAGCATTGGGCGGAGGACGTCGCAGACACTGCTGGGACTGAGAATCCATGGGGCAATGATGATCTCATTGATGTTAACGCGGATGAGGATGATTGGAGTGAGTCGTTGATGGCTGGATTTGCATTGCTATTGACACCTTCGCTAGGCGCCTTTGAGACCGCACCGCCCGCACTTGTGGTCCCAAAGCCAATTGCCTCGGTTGGACTTGGGTTTAGTGTAAAAGGAAATTCAAACGGCAGCTCAACGTATCGCACAAATCCTATTCTGAATTCCCCTTCAAATCCTTCAAGCAGGGCGTCAACACCGATGTCGTCGCCTCCACCTCTGAATGCCAGCCAATCCGAGATGACTAAGGAAGATAGGGCCGCAGAGATGGCACGGCGTAAAGAGGAGAGGAAGCAGGTAATGATTTTTCCTTCCTTTCGTTGGGCCTATGTTTCCTAAAAAAATCATTTTTCACAGAGAATCGCTTTGTTGAAAGAACAGAAGAAAAATGCAGCACGGGCTTAACGATTGGAAAATGTTAGCCTTACTCAATCATCTTCGCCAGATTGTTGCTTGGTACCCATGCACACTTGCTATTCGAGCGGTGCTGGCGGAGATTTTTAAGTTACAAAGCGGCAGGAGCAGTGGCAGAACGGCAAAGAACAGAACACAAGAAAATTACAACTCAGAAACAAGGGTGGTTCAAGGGCAGACTGTCGGTGCTATTGAAATCGTGCCAGGGTGAAGATAGAGGAGACGCTGAACGGTGATCAAATAAGGTCCAAAAATCAGATTGTGTTCGATTGTATGGTGCGGCTCACCTAGTCACCGCTAAGTTGGAACAAGCGCAAAATGAGCCGGCGAAGCTGGCCAGAATCTTTAGAGTTACCAGATGTCAAGGCTCTTGAGGGTAGCTCAGGAACGTACTCAAAAATATGAAATACTGAAGTGAAATGTCACGAGACAAGTTAAGAAAATTGTGGGGGGGCAGGGCACATTGCTTCTCTGATATAAACTACTACCCAAATGCCTCGCAAGAGATGTCTGTTCTCATTGCCGCTGCTTGTCAGCTCTAAGATGTACACGTCGCGTCGAGGAGTCCTCGAGCGAGAAGTTATCTCATCACAAATGTTTTTTTTTCTTTTTTTTTTTTTTTTGGTGTAGCGTTGAAATAACGGCTTGGCCGACGCTCAATGTCGTCTCCCTTCCGTCCGCTGTTTGAGTAGGACCTAGGGCCTACCACTTGTCGAATTTACCACCGAGGAAATGCGTTACGCACTCAGTGTGGGACTTCGGATGTAGACTATATTTTACCGTGGGATTGACCGTCAAGTCTAACCCACACCCTCTCGTCCATTACAGCTAAATGCAGAACGATAGGCCCCTCGTCGCAATGCTTGTTTAGACCAATGTTTGGTTCTATCTGAGTTATCCCATGAAGAACCCCAGTGCCGTCCAGGTGCCGTCGCTTCTTATCCCGCACAATCCACATCGCCACAGCTACCACCCTCTGTTTGAATTGGCGGCATGTCACTTCTTTCATGGCAATCACGGACAGAGCCAAACATTGGTGTAAACAAGGGCTGCGACGAGGGGCCTATCGTTCTGAAATTAGCTGTAGTTATTCCGATACCCACTAAAACCCCGGATAAAGTCACCCAGTCATCGGGAAGCCTGTGTTCATTATGTAGAATTCCGCTCCAGGTGTCGTTCACTAGTGATTTTCTTATTGCTTTCTCTTGTAGGCTCTTGTCAGCCATTCTGTGGTCAAGGTCTAGCCTCTCGTTCATTGTTTTCCTCCATCTGGAGATGATTTCTTGTTTAGAGTGTCTTATATTTTCGTTCTGGATCGTTCTCTCACACCTAATTTTCCATATGAGGTACGCAGATTCTATTATTACGAGTTTGAAGAGTCTTGTGCAGCCGCTAATGGCTCTCACTTGCAAATTCACTGATGGATCTCAAGGCTGTTGGTGTGGATGCGAGTGATGTGGGAGCTGTAATGGACATTCAGGGGATCGTTGAAGTCAATCCCCCAGATGAGGAATGGCACGAGGGTCATGATAATTGATACTCGGGCTCTAGCTTCAGGTACATATATGTAGATGGAACGATGTCCAAATATCCGAAATTCATCAACAACGATTTTCTCAGGACGCTCATGCCTGTTGTAATTCCTCGATCGGGATCCGTACCAAGCGTTGGCCATCGAGGTCGACCGGACGCGATTGCCCTTCAAGATCTAGATTTTCATCCTGAGCACCTTGTGAGGCTACTATGTACGCGCTCACTTCAGTTAGGTATCCAGTCGATATCAATCGTTACAGCGACTCACAAACGAGACTCAAAATTTGGAACATCTTGGGCCATTGTTCAAGGACTTGGCCGTGGGCTGACCGGTGGTCAACAAAGTTTGAATATGGACAGAAGGTAGCCCACACCTTGTCCTGCATCGGCCATCACATCGCAGTCTTCCCCAAGTCCCTCAATTCTCTCAAGATAAAGAGCGCTTGCCCTTTCAAGCGCTGAGACCGCATCAAATTCCTTCTTTTTCTCGAGAAGTTTAGTCGCTGCTGCTACTGCGTTTGCCTGAGAGTTCAATGATGCACTATGAGATGCTCGGTTGACAGCCAATGATTGGCGCATGAGAATTGGTGGTTATGGTGGAGAGTCTGGAGACGAAAGTACGCGACGCGTTGATTGCACTTGTTGACTTCTCGGTACCTTTCTTCGGTACCCCGGCCTTGACCCCGGCTTATACGTGACAGCATCATCCAATTTCCTAAGGGTTCGAACGTTCATCCTCGATGCTCTGACTTTCCTAGCCTCCTTCAAGCACACAGGCGTCTTGTACAGCAACCATCGATGCCTGAGCTCACGGAAGACACCAACGGAAACGGAAATGCCATCCCGATCTTCGAGTCACACCCTCCAGCGTGGCTTCCCAAGGTTCATACTTCCGCTGACCTAGGTATACTGTGAGCAAAACATCATTTGCCGGAACTGACAGACTGTTTAGGTTATCTCGGCTTTCATCCTCCACGCGTGGGACAAGACGAGGATCTCCTCTCGGAGGCGAACGTCAAGAATGGTTTTGTTCTAGGACATCAAGTCTCCGTGAGTCTGCGTTGAATTCACTCCCATCTCCTCGTCTGAATATCCGATAGGCTGAGACGTTTAGTGCTCATTCTATTATCAATGGCGACCTATCCTCAAATGCGACATTCTCGAAGCTTGAAGCTTTGATGAACGAAATATTTGTGCGGAGAGCTGATGGTGTCCCTTCCATTCCGTACGTTGTTTTGATTTTAACTCTAGTAGAATACTTATCCGCTTCTAGGCTTTCTACCTTCCGCATCCCTACACGGGTGACTTTGAATGATCTGAAAAGGCAGGCATGGTTTGCTGACCTTGCCAACCCTGAAGTTCCTCTCCATAAGCTAGGAAAGAGTGTTCCGCATGGAGCGAAGGGACATGACCTTCTGGATCTTCTTCAGTCCAACAATGTTGCTATATCCAGAGCTGTCTGGTTTCTTCGTGTATTCGGTGCAAATGAAACGGTACGATTGATGTGGTATCTGTATGGCACGTTTCTCATGTTTACATAGGCGGGACTGAGAAATAAGCCTTCCTACAATCCAACTCAGTACAGCATAGACTGGGCGAACGTAGTGACCAGCTATATGAAGAAGCAATTGGCCGATATCGCCTTACCGAGCGCGCCAAGGCCTGGGCTAAACATCAAGCAAACATTCAAAGGAGTCCTTTCGGACGGAGACACACGGGAGCGCTGGATTTCACGTTTTATCTACTGGTACGGCACGATTTTCGACCTGAATCGTCTGGATACTTATGAAAACCGTAGTCTTAAATTGCTGCGAACATTTTATTCCGAAGGGCTCGTCGATAATCGCACATTTCTCGTCTGGGTGGTTCAGCAGATGGGAGTTTGTAATCTGGCACAAACCGGCTTCATTACTCGCCTGGCTGACGAGTATTTGGATGGCATTCTTGGCAGTCGCCCGCTGATGCGTCCATTCATAGACGCTTGTCTATACAAACTAGCTGAGGTTTGAGAAAAACCAAAAATTTGCATGGGATCCTAATTAAATTGGCAGATTCGTTCACTTTCCGCGCAAGAATTCCTTCACGATACCGAAGCTCTGCTGAAGACCCTACTTCAGGTATGTCAATAAAATTGTGCTGAGAGTCCTGAGAGTCCTGATTTGTTAAAATTAGCGACTGTGTTTAGTCCTGCCTGATTCCTTCGTCAGCCCGCGGATGTGGAAGGCACACTCTCTTCTACTCGCTGATGTATTTTCTGAAAGCATCGCGGAGCAGTCTGGCGGTGTACACGTAGGGCGGAACTCCCGCGATATCGGTCAAGTTCTTCAAGAGAATCTGGCTGACATCAAGAGGAGAAACGAGGCGATGCTCTTTCTGAGTCTTCCAATTCATGTATCAGCACGTTTAGCTTCTGCCGTCTCTGATGTTAAGGTAAGTAATTATTGGTCCTCGAACGGTTTGCCATAACCTTATCGCCATCAAGCTTTTGAACTCTATCTCAAGCCATACAGATATCGGAAACCTTCAATTCTTTTCACACTCCACAGATGATGCAGCGAGTTTCATCGAAAAATTGGACATGTTACTTACTTGGTGTGTTACTCCCCTTCAATACGGAGACCACCGGCCGTTTGCTGCTGTCACTTTAATACGCAATTGGCGCACTCAAGCTGGCGATCGCGCAACTCGGAGGGATTTCAATCCTCCGGACGAAATCCTTCAAGATCGACTGTTCGAATGGTTGGATTCCTCTGATGTCGCACGCGAACCCGACAACATCCGTGCTGTTTCTCTCCTTTATGGAAAGCTGGTGAAATATGAGCTGTTTTCCTACGCAAGCTACATCCAACGGTTGATCGCCCGGGGCGAGGCAGGCCTATCCTTTATCGAGGTTTGTCACAAATGATGAATCGCTGCGACCCGTGCAATAACACTAATTTCCTGCCCAGAATACTGAATCGCGGCATCGGAAATTTCTCCAATGGATTCCTCTCTCCAAATCAACTTCGTCTTTGATCAGCCAGCGCAAGGTGGCTCTATATGGTGTGCGAGCCAGAGAAATGCCCGAGGAAGCAAATGAACGTAAGATTCGTCGAGAGATACGGGCAGTTCTGCCTGACGTTTTTGGAGGTTTTCAAATCTATCATGTCGAAACGAATCGAAGCCTTACGTGCTACTTACAGGACATCAGACGCCTACGACGTCAACAGCTTCACTGTTGAGCAGCTGTAACATACTCATGACTTCGACACGCTTCGAGCAAGTGAGAACATTTCGGCAATGGCTTTTACCCATCTTAGAAAAGCATATAGCAAGGTAAGCTATCGTTCATGGTTTCCTTCATTGTTCTAACTCGACGTTCTAGTCAAAGGGCTGATATGAACTCAATGCTTCTAAAGACGTATAGTGCATCAGTGGAATTGATGGCCCAAACAGAATGTTTTCATTGTATTCTAGACGTCAGTTCCTTCAGCATCTCCACTGCACTGACTCACCCTTTCTCTAGCTGGCACTGTCTCTATTGGAACATACGACAACGTTGGATCTCCTTATTGCAGTGATTGATACTCTCCACCGTTTTGCGACAATATGGGCATGTATGAATGCTATGGGAAGCATTATCACCGCACTCGATAAAGCACATCAAGTGTGGAAGGCTCGCGGAATTCAATCTCGCCCACTGTTGTCGTTGCTCCTTGAGTTCGACATTGGAAAGCATCTCAACGAGGCATCCCGTGATCGTATCACGTCCGACATTACTGTATTCAGATCGGTAGGCCTGTTAGCAAGTCCCACAAGCAACTTACGTATCCCTTCTTAGGCACTTCAACCTGCAACGGACCATCCTGATGTGGTTCCAGACGTTCTCCCTGAGATTCTGCTCCTTGCTGGCGATCCTGATGCGGATGCTCCGACGTTACTTGCAAACAGTCTTTGGATAAAATATCGAAAATCAGTCGATTGGGCTTGGAAGGTCTGGGACAACACTGTTGCGAGTCTGCGGCAAGTGCCTGTCATGACTTCCGACGAAGCTGGACGCAGAGCTTGTGCGCTGCGGTACGGGGTATTCCTATGGCAAGTGGATCAACACTTGGCTACCGGTTTGGACAACGAGGTCCTTCGATGGTTCCTCGGGCCTGGAAAGAACGAGGTTGCAGCACTCAGCTCAGAAGCATGGAATGTTTTAACTGTTGTGCTACTTCATCTATCCGTCCACGGCGCACTCAAAACGACCACGATCCTTCGAGGTTTGGTTTATCCAGCATGGCAACAGGGTGCTAGCATGCCTGCAGGTCAACAAGGCTCAATGACCGAGACATTCCTCCGCTCCGCCAATGACATTTGTCATCGATTATTACTTTCCGAGGACATTAACGATACCCTTCCCCCTGTGGACCTGCTTGACCTCCAATGCATTCGAACCCGGCGGCAAGATGTTTATTGTGGCCCTCATTTCCCCTTACTTGCATCAAGTATCCCGCTTCTGATATGTGTGGAAAACAACGAACACATCTCTGAAGGGCTTCGGGATGATTCCATGTCCCTGCGTCACTTGATTTCCCGGCACCAAGACTTTCGCCAGGGAGCTTATCGGAACCTGGATGCTATCCGAGAGGCATTCGAATTTTCTCTTCAGCAACTAGACGAACCCAATGGGACTCTCGGAAAGCACATTGTTGCTGGACTTCGCATGGTCTTATGCGACATTAGCGAAGGTAAGCTCCTGCTTACTACCACTGTAAAGGAGTAATTTAAACAAGGTTGAATTCAGAGCTATCGGATTGGCCTGCTGTTACATGCCTCCTCAGTCCTTGGAAAATTGCCGCTACGATGGTCCAAATGCAGCTCGTTTTGAAGCAAATGGGACAAGAACTGGTGCACGACCCGACGAATCTGGCTGCCCATGCCGACCTCGATGAATTGATACTTATGCTATTCCATCATTCAATGACCTCCGAGGAAGCTTTCTACGTGGGTGACATGGCTCGAGGAGTTGATAACATCGTTGCAGGAAAGGTGATTGCCCATATATCCGGCTTCAGGCAAGCTGTTATTGACCTCCTCTTAGTTCATCAACAACGGATTGCGATGCATTACCGAAATAATTTTGGAATCGAGGTCTCCTATTCAAAAACTGTCTCGAGGCTTTCAACGGGCTGGTGAATTGTTACGCGTATTGATGTACGTAGCGGAACCCTTACGAGAGAAGTCAGTACTGCTTCCTTTGGTCGAAACCTCGATCCAGGACGAATTCATCGAGGCCTTGTCGTCCAAGCTGGCATCGATGGAAGAATTTGCTACCTCAAACAATGGTTCGGAAACACTCGAAGCCAATCTGGCCCAAGAGATGGTCTTGATTTTGCGCCTGTTGCAATTTGAACTGGGTTTCAGGACCATCTGGAGTTCCAAAATGAAGGAGGCGACTGATAAGGTGGTCTCCTCATTGTTCAGACTCGCCATGGTTCGTAAAATCACTCATCGTCGATGCCCATCTTCCTTACTTATCCACAGGCCTATGGCACGTCTGTAAACCCCAATCTCGTCATATACCCATTGATGGTTGACACCCTATATTATATATGCGACGGTAAGTTCATTCAACACGCTGGTCTACTACTCATTCACGTCCACCCCAGAGATTCCCGCCGACCCGAAGGCTACCCCGTATGACCCATTCCGTAACTATCCAGATGCATCAGTTTGCGACTTGCCATCTGAATTGCCCGTGGAATATCGCAAGCAGCTGGCGTCGCTTCTTCCTCTGCATACTGCCACAGCTTCTGTATCCCATATGGTGAACTCTCACAGGGATGCAGCAGGCGACATTGTGTACGGAACTCCTGTTGTGAATCGTCCCTGGGAGTGGATTGAAAATCTCGGCGAGCCCATGGCGTTGGGCCCTAAGGAGATGGACAGGGAGCGAGAGGAAAAGGAACGGTTGGAGGACAAGTACGTGGTGAAGAATTCGGGCTCGCTGTCGCTTGATACCTTCGGCACTCGCATAACCGGGGATGGCGTCTTAGGAAAGGCGGGCGAAACAGAACCCAGAAAAGAAAGCAACCTCCGGAGCTTCGAGGACGGACTCTCGGCCGAGACGCTCTTCAAAAGAGACTGGAGGGAAACTAGGGTGGAACTGGAGGTAGATGTCATGACTGTAGTCTCTGGTGGACATCCAAGAGGCGAATTGGATCCGAATACTGGTGGGGCGTTTTATGCAGGCCCACGACCAGAGAAGCGGACAACCCCGAGAGGCTCACCCTCTTCTTCCGTGATGTCTCGATCGTCTGCCCATGGTTCCGGCTCAGTGCGGCACAGTCCTCAAAGCGCGACCAAGCACTCCAACTCTACCATCGGCGATGTCATTGACGTCGATAGCATTACAACGGTCCATTCCAAGCGACCGCTGGCCAACAAGCGAAAGATATCCACTGCGATTACTGTCAGTGATGACGAGATCGAGATAATCGAAGGCCCAGTTGCTCGTTCGAACACAAACAAGAGATTCAAAGTGAAGCCCTCAACCAAGGCGAAGGCGAAGAAAAAATGAACGTGTACATAAGGAATGGCTGCACCTCGAGTCGCTTTCGTGATGCATCGGGCTGTACAAATATTAATGATACTGTAGCAACATATAATTATCATGATTGTGAATGAGGTATTCGAATAGTTGTGAATCTACAATGAATTGCATGTAGGATGTGTGTTTGGCCTGCTAATTTCAGCCCAAGCGAAGCCGGATACGCAATACAGGAAGAAAAGGACGCTCTCACGTCGCTCTTGGGAAGAAAATATCCCAAGGGCCACTTTCCCTCGATATTGAGGCCTTTGCCACTCTCCCAGGCTTCTCCGGTTTCCTGGGGCTAGCGTCACCGGTAGCTGTAGCGACTGTCCGGACTAACGCCTTGAGGGTAAAATCTTCTACAGGGCGATTCTTAACGGCTTCTCTACAGGTCGGACATGTGTAGTCAGGCTGAGGAGTTTGTCGTAGCATTTGGGTGATATATGCTGCAGTATGAGGGTTCTGGACAACATGTGGACTGTGCATCATGGCCTGCCATTGGCGAAGATTGTTTGGAACGGGATCATTGACATCATAATGAGGATGGGCGGTCATGAATTGGGCGAGAGTCGTGTCAAACCAATCTTGCAGGCATGATTGGCAGAACGTGTGTCCGCATTCCGGTAAACTGATGATGTTGCAATGTGAACAAGCCAGCGTAAAGGAACGGGGATCCTCACATAAATGGCGACCACATCCTCAATGTGCAAATTTCGCAGTTCACGTTATCTTCAAGTTGGGAGATGTCCTATACATTTTCAATTAGGGGTTGAGCGATATCGTCCTCTATGAGGAAGTCGCACCAATACGAGCTTCCCTTTCCCGTGCGTGGGCAAGGCCTTCAGGCCAAGAATTTCTTCGCGTGCACTGAGAAGCTCGCTGTCTGATTTCGCAAGATCTGCTTTGTATCGAGCGTTTTCCTTCAAAGTGAGATAGATCATGAGCGTTAAGACCCCGTTCAATACCAGATAACGCACCTCTTTCAGCTTCCTAACCTGACGCCGGAGCTCTACGAGCACAGGATTGAGGGGCGGCGTTGGTTCATCGTCTGAAGAGATTTCGATTACTTCACCAAGCATGACTGGTTTTGGTTTCGCGGCGTGGCCTCGTTTGCGCTTAGTGGCCGATGCGCTAGTGGTACGCGCCACAAGTTCTGGTGATGAGGCAGGATTGACCTCGCTAGAGTTCCTAAGGAGCTGCTGGCGGCTACTAGTGCGCGTTGCTGGCATGATGAGCGACAGTCGTACAACAAGAAGAGCGTTTGACAATGTCGTTCAGCAAAACCATTACTCACGTGACTCTCGTGCCACTACCACGTGACAGATCTAGAGGGGAGGAGAAGTAACGAATGTATGTACAGACAAAATCAACAAGAGGGTAGTCGACGTGCAGATTAAACGAGTCATCTAAGTTCGAAAGAATGCATTTCTAATATGCACAGATGAGGTTGTTGTTGCATCAAAACTGCAATTACGGAGATCAGCGAAGCTGAAAGTTCAGGCGGTGTAAAAAGTACTTCGAATGAAGTCATATTAGATACAATCCCTGCGGCATATAGGCTCTGGGACCGGTTCTCGATTGAAAATATTCATTAGATCAGGTTCCTGCCAGACCAATTATGCTCTCCTGATTTTTAAGAAGGAGCGCCGTACTCACGTGCATTCGTGCTTCAGAGCCAGGGGCGTTGGGGATGGGTGCAGAAAACACAACCCCTAGGCCTTTTGTGGAGAATGTTACTCAATTTCCATCAAGGGCAAGATTCACCCTTACCACATGACCAGCATGTAAATGCGATAAAAAGGAGGGAGATAGGCTTCATTTGGTAGGTATGCAAGAACGATGACGGGTTGAGTGAGTATGATGGAAATTTTTGGAAGACGGCGCTGGGCCAAACGTGAAGGAAAGGTGCAGAACCAGAATCCCATTCAAGACCGTTTTAAGTGTTTTAGCGGGCACAAAGGTTTTGCGCCACTAAGTCTTAGCGAGTCCAGCGCCAAAGAGACGTCCCAAGCATGAGGCCAATGCAAAACAACAAGTATCAGGGACAGGGTAAAATTGTCAAAGAAACCAGCTCTTCGCCTATCGCGACCCGATGGGTGGTACAACGAGAAAAAAGCCCGCGTCGGGGTGGCACTGATTTCATCCAAGGATACGTCCCACGTCATTCCTCGTTGCGGCCTGAGCGGGCCGGATGGCCCGAGATCCGAGTAAGTACGGGATGGCTTGAAACTGGTGACACTTGCTGCTTCTGAGCTTTCTTCGTCGAAATTCGGAGGAACTCTTTCTTCACAACCACTTCATCCATTTGGGCCATTCAACAGAATGTCAACAACCCTACCGCAAAGATTCATGGTTTACGCGCCTGATAAGGTGGAGAAAGGCACCTTCGAGAAACGTCTGTCGGTGAGGCAAACCCATCTCGATGAAGTGAAGGGGAAGATTTCTGGCGGTTTCATCCGTGCGTACCGTAACGAATGAGGCCTGATTTTATCCTGGAATATTAACCAGGTGTTGGAGGTGTTCTTTTGACCCCTGAATCCATTGCTACACCGACCTCGGACAAGAAGATGGTGGGCTCGATGTTTATTTGTGAAGCTGAGAGCATCGAGGAGTGAGGTCTCATTTCTTCACTGGATGTTCGCGCCTCAATGTATGCCGCAGAGTGAGGAAGGTCGTTGAATCCGATATCTACTACAAAGCCGGTGTCGTAAGTGGTGGATGATGGCAACAGAAATGGTCTGCTCACAAGATTTGACTGACAGTGGGATCCCGAGAGGAATCGTTATCTTGCCCTTCCAGGCCGCAACCCCCATTCCCTAATTTGTTATTGTAATGTGTTCTGTCATACCCCTGATGGGAAAGAATCAAAAAAGTTGTTCGGAATTACCCAAGTGGTTGATCCTTACTCCCAGGAACATCCATTGACCCCGCATGTTCTCCGCGGTGAGGACGATCGCCCACGTACAGCCTACGCAATCTTTGCAGTTGTCTCGCAGAACGATGTCACAGAGTACCGTTCCAGTCGCGTTCCAGAGGTTCTTGGTATACGCCCTGGATAGGAAGGATGCCGACACACATGCCAAACGTTACACAGTGAGGCCTCAACACTTGAAGGAAATCCAGCCTCACATAGACAGCGGCGTCGTTCGTGAGTGTTCCAAAACATACGTGGCTGTGTTGCATCTGACTCCCAAAGATAATCATAGAAGTCGGCGGCATGGTGGTCTCATCAGAACAAACGGGGTCCGGAGAGGGTCAGAAGAAAGCAGAGGGATCGCTGTTGATCATCAAAGCAGAAACAATTGGGGAAGCTAGGAATCTGATTGAGAGGGATGTGTATTATACGTCTGGCGTGGTGAGGGCGTCAAACCTCTGCTGATGTTCCTCACATGGCTAATGTTTCACGCGGCCGGGACAGTGGGACAGGGAAAAGCTTGTCATACTGCCATTCATCCCGGCTACTCCGTTTCCTTGAGGGCTTCGGACTTGGAGGTGGTCGATATATGTATACTGCATGTCCATCGGTGTGGTAGAACGTGAACACAGCCGGATCTGAGTCGGTTGTAGCCGGTGGGCGTGATGTAGAACAAGGTCCGAGAAAAAGTTCAGTTATTATAGAAACCATCCCCACCAAGCGCGCAATTCGAAGTCCAGGTGGATCTCTATCATGTCCCACTCTATCTGCCGCTCTCTTTATAACCCGTTGAGAACTGCCACCGCAGCGCGCCCTCAACTCCTCAAGCTCTCACCGAGAACCATCCGCCTAATGTCTACCACCCAGTACAACTACATCCTTACCTCCCGTCCAGAACCGGCCGTTACGCTCATCACCTTGAACCGACCAAAGGCCTTGAATGCTCTATGCTCACCCTTGTTTGCGGAGCTCAACCAGGCCTTGCGGGAAGCTGATGACGACTCTTCAGTCAGCGCAATCGTCTTGACAGGATCCGACAGGGCGTTCGCTGGTTCGTAGTACCCTGACATTCTCTAAATCTCACTCACTTATCTCCGCAGCCGGTGCTGATATCAAGGAGATGAAAGACCTCGAATGTAAGTGTATCAAAGGGGACCGCCCACCACGGTCGCGCTGATCGTAATGTCTCTGTAGTCTCCGAGGTCTACAAAACCCGCTTCTTGGAGGACTGGGCTGAAATGACACGGATACGCAAACCCATCATCGCAGCTGTCAGCGGATATGCTGTACGTTTTTCTCTGGAATCTCATCTTCCGTATTCTTACGCGACGTTGTAGCTCGGCGGAGGATGCGAGTTGGCCCTGATGTGTGACATCATCCTCGCCTCTCCCACCGCTAAATTCGGTCAACCAGAAATCAACTTGGGAACCATCCCCGGAGGTGGAGGTTCGCAACGCCTTGCCCACATCGTCGGAAAGTCTCGTACCATGGAGATGGTCTTGACTGGGCGCATGATCTCGGCTCAGGAAGCGTCCGATTGGGGCATCGTGAGCAGGGTGGTCAAGGAAGGCGATGGTGAAGTTGTGAAGGAAGCCATCGCCGTAGGCAAAGAAATTGCAAGCAAAAGCCAAATCTCTGTCCAGGCTGGAAAGGAGGTCGTCAACGCCGGTAAATTAATCTTTACAATTGATGGGTGTATGCTAATTCTGAGCCTGTTTTCAAGCATACGAACTGACCCTTGCGGAGGGTTTAAGATTCGAAAGGCGCATTTTCCATGGCTTGTTCGCGACTAAAGATCAGAAAGAGGGTATGTTGTCGACCGCGGCCTCTACATGGACTCCAGCCGCTGATTATACATTCCTATGCTAGGAATGAGTGCATTTGCTCAAAAGAGGAAACCCAACTTTGTGAATGAGTAAATCTTGAATCCATGGGGCTGTAGCAATACATACCGTTGGACTTGTAAAACAAAATAAAAGTTGGCACGCTCTCCAAACTAAGGGTCATTGGAACCACCTCACAACACCGCCTGCAAGAAATGCTAGATAGGGTGATATAACACCTCAGGAGACCTTGCACTGTATGTCGAACGATGACTTACCAATGCCTAGACCGGCAACAATTTTCTTCTGGCCCGGACTGCCTAGCGCGGCGGCGCGAGATTGCCAAATTGCATAAGAGCCAACGCCAGCAAGAGTTCCCGTGCCAATTATTCGACACGAAAGGCAGTCCTTGTAGGGCCGAGAAGCATTATGTTGTGCCGGGAGAGACGCTTTAGGGATGCCGATAGCGTCTTGCGCGTCCGACATGGTGGCAGTGGTGTGATGGAAAGAGAGGCACGTGATTATAAATTACAGCACTTAAGTACGGCCATATGCGGGAACAATGCGTCGACCTTGACAATATTATGCGCAGAACAATAAAGCCATGCATATGCCGACAATTGCTTAGCCTGGCTTTATCTTGGGCCTGATCATCATTTATTATCTCACCTTTTGCTCTTCAACCTCCACTATCTTCCAATCTCTCTCCTGCCTCGCGATGAAATTCGTGAACGCCTTGAAACGCACAAGCGATGACTTGGGACCCGTGCAGTCGACACCACCTAAACGACGCAAAATATTTACACAGTTTGTCTCTGTCGGTATATCTCCCAGTGACGTTCTTGTAGCACAAACCTCAGCCACGGCCCCAGAGGATGGGACTATCGCGTACAGACGCGATCCCATATACTATTTCGACGACGGGGACATCATTGTGCAAGCAGAAACCACGCTATTTCGAGTCCACGCCGGTAATTTAGTGAAACTTGGGGGCATATTCGAAGAGCTGCTTTCCTTGCCCCAACCCACAGGCACGGACGATGCAGGCTACATCGACGGAGTGCCAGTTTGTCCTCTATTCGGTACGGCGCCACGCGATGTTCGCTATTTGATGGCATATGCTTACGGGAAGATGTGCGTAATCTCGGCACAATTTTGCTCTTCGTGTGCTGATAGAAAACTCTAGCTCTCCAAAAATAACAACTGCGCAGATATTCGACAGCTTACACTGGAACTCAGCAGTATCCCTCCTCCATCTCAGTCACATGTTCGACCTTGTCGATGTTCGCCGTGAGGTTATTGACGCCTTCGAAGTGGTTTTCCCTTGCAAATTAGGCTTGACGATCGCCTTCCCGGCTCTGGCAGGGATCAAAAAGCAGGATAGAGGCCTCTTCGCTCGCGTATATCCATTGCAGGCGATCAATCTCTTCCAACGCTACAGCCTCCACGCGTTCATGCCCATGGCCTACTATCGCGCAGCGCAACTTGACATCACGGACATTGTCAGTGGTGTTATCTGCAGCGATGGCAGTAGAACAACCATTCGTGCGACTGACGTCATCAAGGTTTTGCAAGGCAGAGAGCTGCTCAGGCGATCGCGTCGAAATGTCCTCTTGTGCTATTTTAACGACCTTGTCAAAAACAACGACTCCAACGAACCCGAACCGCCATCTCTCGAATGCCTTGATATTCCCTCGCGCTCTACGGGCCTAACTTGTGCCCAATATGTCGTCAAGCTTGCCTTGGACTTCAACAGTTCTGGATACTTGGATACCAAGACCGATGCCCTGAGTATTCTACCGCCAAAAGCGCACGACATATTCAAATCAAACTTCTGCAGCTTTTGTTTCAAAGGGGCGGTTAACCAGATGGCGTCTGGGCTAGGTCGCAATTGGGACAAACTGCCTTCGTATTTTGGGTTGAAAGATTGGGAAAAAGTTTTGGAAGCGCAAAAATTGGAGGATAAACGTTACGAGGACTAAAGTCACTGGCCAACGTGTATAATTCTGACTACATTCAGGGCATGCTCTGGTCATGCTTAGCCGTTCTTAGTTTGGTTGCAAATGCAATTGACTTTACCGCTCCCTGTCGGATAAACCATATAAGAATCCTACCTCCCTAATTCTGCCCCAAATCAGACACGCCCCATCCGCGTGTGCTCAAGGCCTCCAGGTCCCATTAATTCTCACCGACCGGCGCCCACTCCTATGCCATCCCAGGCTAACATCACATGAAGCGGTTGATCGTTTAAACGTTCATGCATGACTCTGTTAAAGACAAGCCAGCCGTAATGTGCGTTCACACCCTCCTCTCCTCCTAATATACCGCTCCGGATTCTTTTCATACAGTTTCCCCACACAGTGCGATTTCCAGCTTCACGATGATCGAATCTCTCAATGAGCAGCTCAAAGTCAACTCTCCTTCGCCTTAGTCTCTGTGCATCACTTACCAATTATGCTTTAGGCTGAAGTGTTGATTGTTACCCTGAGTGCAGCACTCGTCTACGCTTGTTATCGCCGTTACACCCGTATCTCTGTTTCCGACGTCCCAGGCCCGAAGCCAGAGTCTTTCCTACTCGGTAATACTCTATATTGAAGTGGAAGTGCGAGCTTGACAGAGTCTTGATCCTCTCAGGAAACTTGCCTGAAATCTTTCAGAGTCAAGCCGGTGTGCCGGACTTCAAATATCAGCGCCAGTTTGGCGATGTCGTCCGCGTTAAAGGCCCGTTTGGGGTAAGTGGCCAGTATCCATAATGGCGCGGTCGCATCCGATGATTTTCAAATTTACAGGAGGATCGCCTTCTGATTTCCGACCCCAAAGCTCTTCAGTACATATTCCACACTTCAGGTTAGTTTTCTCTGTATATTCGCTGTATATTCGCCATTTAGCCCTTGTAAAATACTTCTCAGGTTATGGATTTTTGAAATGGCCAGAACGAACTGAGATATCTCGCGTCCTGATGGGTCGCGGGCTCCTCTGGGCGGACGGTAAGGCGCCGATATTATTTTATGATAATTCAGATCGGATGTTCTAATTTTAAATTTAGGGGACATCCATAGGAGACAAAGGAAAGTCATGTTACCCGGCTTTGGAGGTGAGCATTTGTCCAAGGTCAATCCGTCCAACGAATACCCTCGACTGAGGAACGCCTTGATTCTCAGCTCCGGAGTCCAGGGCATTCATACCAATTTTTCAGAAAGTCGGGGCCGAGGAAAGGGCGATTTCTCTGATCAAGCGTGCCCAGGAGCTGACAAAGTACTTTAGTTGACTGCACAGTGGACGGATATCCTTGTCAGCTGTGTTGACCAGGCGGCCGAGTTCAATGTTGCTTCATGGCTTTCGCGTGCCACCATGGACTCCATTGGAGAAGGTTCCTTCTATGGAGTTTTCTTCCTCGGTCGCAGGCCTAATGTTTCAACTTCTCAGCCGCATTTGACTACCAATTTGGCGCGTTGGCTCAAGCGGATAACGAATTTATGAAGGCTTACTTCGGACTCATGTGTGTGTGGAAAAATGATGCTAACCTACTACCCTGACACCATTATCAGGTCGGACACTCTGGGCTCTCCACCCAAGTCCTCTATTTTTATGCAGACAATTTTTCCAATTTGGGCCCTGCAGCTCCTGTCTAAGTATTCCAGGCGTAAGAACCTTGTACATGCCCGCCACACCGCGAATTTGGCCAATGTTGTTACACGGGCCCTGGTTAATTCCAAAGCAGAGGCGCTCCTTCATGGTAAAGGCAACAAAGATATCTTGAGCTTACTGGGTTCGTCCATGCACCACTACCAGTAACAAAACTTGACGCATCTGTAGTCAAGGCCAACGCGTCTGAAAATGCAGCGACTGCACTGACGGAAGAAGAAATGTTGGCACAGATGCGGTCAGTGCCCTAGAAACAACTCTGGATTGGCACGATGCCTTACAAAGTTGACACAGAACAATTCTTCTGGCTGGCCACGAGACAAGCGCGACCAGTCTTTGCTGGGTCCTGTTGGAACTCACCCGTCATTCCGAAATACAGGAGCGACTGCGGGCAGAAATTCGCGCGACTGAATCCAGCACTGGCCGGAACGTTTCTGCCTTCACTGCGAGCGATTTGGATGGTATGCCGTATTTGGCCGCCGTCCTCAAGGTTACTACATGTATGCATTTTTATATTGATTCAACATTTCAACAGTTTGAACAGGAATCCATGCGTTTTCACCCGGCCGTCTACCAGAATTATCGTCAGGCAGCGAAGGACGATGTATTGCCCCTCTCGCAACCCATCAAGACAATTTCGGGCGAAATAATCCACAGCTTGCCTGTCCCGAAGGGCATGAAAGTAATCGCCTCTATTGCGGGATACAACAGGCTCGTGTATTATACGCTGACACCATTGCGTCGCTCTAACATTGCGCAATTTTTAGGAACAAGGAGCTCTTTGGCGAGGATGCCGACAATTTCAACCCGGAGAGATGGCTCCAGGAAACTGATGAAAAGAAGGGACCAACACTTGGTGTGTATGGCAATCTGTAAGTATCACTCGTCCAACCCTTAAACCAATGCTGAAACGCTTGCTAGGTTGACATTCGCTGGTGGTGTCAGGACCTGTATCGGATGGAGGTTCGCCCTCTATGAGGTGCAAGCACTTACAGTGGAAATCATCAACAACTTCGAACTATTGCCGACACCAAAGCTCGACAGACTCCGTAGGGAAGCATGTTTGGTGATGCTTCCAACACTTGAGGGAGAGCAGGCGAAGGGCGAGAATCTCCCACTCAGGGTGAAGCTCGCGCCGAGAGACTGAATTTGAACTTTGATAGTTATCTGCTAGTAGGGGCATCCAAGCTAAATGAAGCGGTCACTTTAAACTTGAAACGAATGCTTCAGAATCGGGAGGCGAGGCGTCACTTCAAATAACTATGTACTAGAGAATGCGCATTCGACGTCTCGTTAATCTACTGTCATTGAGCGTAACCACTTGGTTTGTGCATCATGGATCTTTCAAATTAGTAGGTCTCTAAGACCGCTTGGAAGAAAACAAAAGTTAATCAGGCATTATTTGACGAGGGCGTCTTGGTATAACATCACGTCGGAAAATTACTATTTTGGTACTTGGTAATTGAACTCATGTTGAGCCGATGCAACATTCGCCACTACTTTGCCAGCGTGCCAAAGTCCTTTAAAGCCAGTATGTATTCCTTTACCTGTAATGGCTCATGCGTTGATCCGTTTCCCAGGTCGGAATAAACAACGGCCGTTTGCATCTTTGGAAACAACTAGGCTATTTTCCACCACGGCGCTGGTGTGCTCAAAGTGAGTTCTCTGGAGGCTTTTCGGACAGCTAGTAGTGCTCACGTATCCAACAAGAAGGTCATCCCAACCAAACTCACTCTTCTCTACCGATGCATCCGCCTGGGACCGTGTGTTCTCTCAGGATGATCACAATCCGACCTCAACTAATTCCCCTCGATCGGCCAAGCCGCCTTCGCAACCGCGACCTCGACAAGCCATGACGGCGCGTGAATCCAATGCGTTTAACGAGATGTTCGAGATGATATTCGATGCTGTTGCTGCCCAGGAGTCCGGTTCTACTGCATCCTCCTCAAGTGATTCTGCCGTAGGTATTGGGAGAGGTGGCATCGACGACCTCATTGGAAAACTTCGCAAATATCCAAAACGGATGAAGTGGTCGATGGAATCGGATGAAGTTCTAGACCGCCAGAAGGAGATTGTGAACCTTTTCACGACCGACCAGGAGCTCTTGGAATGGGCAACAGACGCGGTCTTCGGCGAATCCCAGAGGTACGAAGCGGCGGCTCGGAAAGCGATAGCACAGGCGGCAGAGACTGGTGTACACCGTGAACTGCCAATGTTACAGCCACCGACATACCCTCATTTGGTGGCTCTTTTGATGCGCACATTCCGGGAGAAGTTCAATGACCCCCATCTTGCGTTGTCGATGTTCGAGCACGCGCGACATCTTTCCATAGCGTCATACGTCTTTGGATGTTCCTCACAAGCTTATCACGAATTGATCGAAACTCGCTGGACATGCTTCCAGGACCTCAAAGGTGTGCGCGAGGCATTGGAGGAGATGAAGCTCAACGGGGTCAAGGTTGACCCGCAGACGCCTTATCTGGTGGAAAAAATCCGGAGAGAAGTGGGCGAACGGCATCTCTGGGTTGAAGAATCCGAACTTGGGAGCGGGGAGATATGGAACATCCTGGCGAAAATCGAGGCGTTGGTCGCACCGGTAGGCTCTCAAAACGCACCGGTAGGGGTGGCGAAGGCTAAGAAGTGGGATGTGTGGAAGTTGGAAAGCCTGGAAGACGAAGATGGAGACGACTGGGGCTTTGATCAGTGGGACAAAGCCGATTTTAAACCTTCGACGAAGTCAGGCAATTTTAAGTCTCGACAGCGAGGCAGTTCCTTTGGGTTGAAGGCATAGATAGACTGAGAAGACCAACTGATCTTTAATGGTCGAAATATACAGTATCTTACAGACAAGGCAGTCCCGTTATGAGTTAACCAAAATGTAGGGTATTAGTTAGGTAATTAGATGTACCGGCAGATTGTGGGGAATATAGAAAGGTCAATGTTAATGTGGACGGCGAAATCGAGATTTTGATGATTTGGGACGCGCCATAGACGATGCAGCACCGAGACCATGAGTGGGGATATAATCAGAATCGATGTCTCCGCATTGGAGATGAAGGAGAAGGTTGTATACGAATATCTGTTCAAATCTGCGAAAAGGAACATTAGTATATTTAAATGCTCTTAAGAACGGACACATACTGGGCGTTGGTAAAAACAACGGACATGGAGTCCGAATTACATCGAAGCAAATTAGGCGCCATCACGAGTGCAAGGTTGGCAGGGGTCATCTTCGTAATGCTCTGGACTTTCTCCTCGAGAAAGAGCTGTAGAAAGCTGATCACAAATAGCACCACGCGTCGATTGATTGTCGGCAGGCGTTCAATGATTCGAACACAGGCATCGGCATCCTTGGAGCTCGTTATACACTCGTTGTACATTTCCTCGGGTACAAGAGGATCGCAGAGTTCGCGTAGCCACAGCTTCATTAATGATGCGAGGACATGAGGATCATTGACGCCGTCTGTTGTGTAATATCCTCGATCGATACGCAGCTTGAGCTCCGAGACAGAGTCAGCGTCTCCAGGAACGCGGAATATACCTTCTGCTTTGAGGCCGCCCAAGGCAAGTATACCGTCCGCAAGGAACGGAAGAATGATGGGAACTTTCTGCTGAGGATATTTCCGCTCCTGTAATCGAATGATTGCATCGAGAGATTCGCCGAAGGTCGATGGGTGAAACGCCGCATCCTGCACATTTGACCTCAGACAATTTGTAAAACAGGAGAACGTGGATCTCACCGAAGCAGTCTCGATCTCGGCAAGCGTAGGGGGTTTACCTCGCGGCCCTTTCTTTGATATGTATTCAAGGCGTCGCAAACAATACTTTGCCATGACATCCACTCTTCCTTCACGCTGTGTGATGTGTTGTTGGAAAAAAGAGGAGAGGTAATTTTCGAAGTTCTTGGAAGGTGGAAAGGTGATGAGGAGAACACATAGGAGCTGCCATCCTTTGAATACACTCTCACTGTACAATTCGGTCAAAAAAAAAAGGAGACATAAGGCGACATGAGACCCACGTGCTAGAATTCCCGGTGAGTTGCTTCATTAGTTGACAATAAATCTCGTCTCGAAGTTCACCGTGGCTGAGTCCTTCGCCAAGCAACCACCGTTCTTCTTCCAACATGCCGAAAGTGTTCCCGGTTAGAGAGGCCGTTGACGCATTTGTCAAATTCATCGCAGACATATGGTTTTCTGGCTGCAACCGTGGTGCCCTTTCACGTTCTCGGTCTCCCATTAGGTGCTGAATGACCTTGAAGACTTTCACAGCATCCTTAGCCAAGGAACGATTTATTGTGAGCAATGGAGAACTCAAGGGTGCCTGCGAAGATGTTGATTGACGAGCAGTCCAAACCGAAGTATAATGTACTCACCTTCTGCCATGTCATTAGTTGTGTTACTGGCACTTTACGCCTGAAAATGAAACCTGTGCGATGCGTGGAAAAGTACTGTCGTGTAAAATCGGATTCTGAAAATTGCTGGATGTCGGTTGCCAATTGGGTTGGCAAGGCCGGATATGTTCTACATACATCCGGTCATTCAACACATATGACGAGAAAGAACGAAGGAAAAAAGTGTTTTACCCAGAATCGAGAGATGATGCATGCTTCGGCAAGGGAGGCATGCGCGGTTGAATGGGAATCGGTTGACCATTGGCACGATTTTTGACAGGGCTCATTTGCAGAGTGGCCGCTGGACAGATATCAGCTTCAGAGCTGCGATGACGAGAAGAACTCTGACAGTGATTTGGGATCGGTCCGCTAATCCCCTTCCCACCGACCGTTGGTCCTGAGACACTCCGCGCGCCTGAGGTTGGGGCAGCAGGAATGGGCCGTCGAGGAGAAAGCGGTGCGTTGCGCCCAGCTTTTCCTTTGATCGGGGTACTAGGTTCAACGAGAGGGCGCCGGCCATGATCGTATTGACCACTTGACCGTGTGGTTTTGCTTGAAAAGCTCGTTGGCGACTTTGGGCTGGATCCATGTCCACTATCAGAGCGTGAAGTAGATATTTTTTCCAAGGCAGCATTCAGGCTCTGCGGCTGTTGAGGTCGATGCGATATATATGATGAAGACTTCGCACGTGCGCGGGAAATTGACTCTGCATTATAGGCGTTCCCATTGAGACGCGACTTTTTACCTTGTTCGTCGGCCTCCTCTGATGGAGAGTGGTCAACACTGTTTATGGGTGCAAGTGAAAATGATTTCTGGGAAGGAGAAGATGGTGCGGAGGCATCTGAGCCAGGAATGGGGGCCAACTGCTGGCCAGGAAACTGTGATCTGCTGGGTCCGACATGGGTTATATGAATGCGTGGTTCGTTCGAGTAAGATCTCTGAATGGTCGGCCGGACTATGGTGGTCGTAGAAGGTGAGCGGCTGGATTGGGCTTGCCTTATCTGACTGCCAGAAAATTGATCTGGTTCGCTTGCGTGTTGTCTAGATCGTCGGGATGCTGATTTATCTCGGGTGTTGGTAGGATAGGATCCGGTTATGGAAAACCGCGTCGTTTGTGACAGTCGACGGCCCAGTGCAGTATTCTAGCTATTCTATGAGGTGGAAGAATGTATTTGAAATGGATGCACTCGCCTGAATGATACCCAGTGGAATCACGAACCCTGCTGGACGCTCCCAAACGGTTTCGCCAGTTTTCGTCTGGTAGTAGTAAGGGAGCCCACCACGGGAATCGTCAGCCAACTCCCACCATTCGCCTTCCTCGCTTGGAGGTAGGCTATAAGATAATGTCACGTCAAATGTCAACCAGGAATAAACCCTGCACATACACGAAATTCCCCACAGGTGGATCCCAGCTCACTTGCCCAGTCGCCGGACAGGCAAAAAACGAGGATTGGCTCTAGAGTCATAGGTTCTATTGTAAAGTGACGGGAGCGATGACCTGACGAAGAATGTACCTGTGGATCAACCAATGTGACCCAAAAGTTGGAACCCCATGCTGAATCATCCCCATCTTGCCCCGCTCCTGGAGCAGAGGGTTTCTTAGACCGAGGAGTTTTCGATACTGTTGCTTGTGGGACTTCAGAAACGTTGTCGGTCACTTCAGTCTTTACGACGCTCGTTGACGCTGAGGCCTCCAACTGCACCGTTTGATTCGAGGCAATCGGCACATCAGCTTCTAGCACATTTGGCACCTGCAGCGACGTGTTATCGGCTGTTGAGGTCATTTAGTCAAGATGTATGGTTGGTGAAAGATGGATGAAAGGTTAGAAGAGGAAGCATACGCGAAGAAGCGTACGCCGAATGAAGGGAAGGAGGTATTTGGACCTCAGCTATTAATTGATGTGTACAAACCTCGCGCTTCGGCTAAGTATCTTCCTGATTACCCATTCGAAGAAAAACGCGAGATGAAGAGTTAGCCACCGCAGTTGTAGAATACTTAGATGACGGCGGTGTGGGTCACCATTCAAGCACATGGGAAAGACGATCATGTTTCATGCTCCTGCCTACGTCTAATCATGGTAACTATCGAAATATCAAGTCGAGGGAGAAGCGACGGTGACAGAGACCGTGGGGCCAGTACTCTGAGGTCCGCGCTCAAATGATGGGACGAACGCTGGCGAGGTGATTGATAATTTGGACGGAGGAGCAGCGCTGTGAGGTAGAGGTTCGTTCATTTCGCCATTTGATGCGAACGGGGTGCTGGGGAAGACCGAGCTTGTCGTAGGTGTTGCACTGTCAAGGCCTTCGAGGCCCATCCTTTTCCGAGCATGCTCGAAAGTCCTCAACAATCGCCTTCTGGCCCCGAGCGCCGCAACCCCTTTGGCTTCAAGAGTGGCATCGTCCAGGACTACCATCTCTTGCCAAGTTAATCCATCAAAGCACGACGTGTACTTGTGCAACCTCAAACTCCTTAACCAGGCCGGAATGTCGTTCAACATCTCGGGGTCGAAATCTTCCTCGCGCGGAGTTGCCATGCTCGATGCACTATCCAAACCACTGCTCTTCAACCCTGCACTTTGGAGGCCAGCACTCTGGAGGCTAGCGCTCTTGAGGCCAGCACTCTTCAAAGCACTGGCTCGCAGTCCGCTGCTTCGCAGTGCACTTCCGGGATACTTGGCACTGGTGGGTGTACGCCACGACTTTGCGTCTCCCAGGTGCGATGGCTTCTTCGCCTGGGCCTGACGCTGAGATGTAGGTGCCGTGCCTACGGGTTGAACGACGCCACTCATGATGAGTTGGACAGCCAAGAGTTGCGCCTCAGTCGAAAGTCCGGCATTGGCAAGCATGTTGAGATGGAATGGACTCAACGCGCCCAAACCAGGAAGTCCTGCCACCCCTGAAGCATTGGCGCTCTCGGCATACTTGCCCTCACCTTCAACTGCTTGGTTGTTGTTCTCGAAGAGCGAGGCTGTATTCAGTTTGAGGCTATCCGCCGGTCGGTCCTGCTGCTCGCTTTCGGTAGCCTGTTCGAACGGAGCGGGTTCCTTAGAGGTGGCAGTAGTTGGCGTTGTGGGAGAACCAAGGAGAGGAAGATTCAAGCTGGGTGGGCGTACACTTCGGCCGCTTTTGGGTTTCACGGCCTCGTCAACGACGGGTGCTTCGTAATTCATCAATTGATTGTCTGGACATGCTTGAGGAGACGTACCATCAGGTTTGACGACTTCTGGACGTATCATCTGCTGCAAAACCGAAATAAAAAACCGGATCTGTTCCTGATTGGAATGCAGCATAAGGGTGTAGACCGCAGCTGTTCGCTCAGCATCAGGCAAGACCTTGAACCCTGTTTTTATACAGTCAATGCCGGGAATGAATCTAGACAGATTATCTTACACTGCTCGATAGTGCTTAGCTCGGCCTTGAACTTGGTCTCTCCCGAAGCTTTGATGACCTCTTGCTGTACTGGCAGTCAGCATAGTCCGTCAAAGGCAAAAAGAATTGCACATACCAAAGTGGCCTCATACTTGCGGAAGTTCTCAAGCCATAAGTCGAGCCCTTGAAGCGTGGAGGAATTAGCGCCCTGTCCACCATTGGGAAGGGACGCAGGAGCAAGCTCCGCAGCCGAAGTGGGCGCAGCCTTGGGGATTTCGACAGACGTAGACATAGCTGGATGGATACTCAACGCTCTACCTTCAAGGTTAAGATACGTGAGTTATCTCGAGGATTGTTAAAGACAAACGAAAGCGCAGCCAAGGTTTATTATATTTCAGCAGTCGATGCCATCACGGCAGGCCATAGCGACGACAGAACAGCCACCATCGCAACCACCTCCTATGCGGAGATAAATTTGATGCGAACATCTCGTGGCAGTACGAAACATTTGATCCCGTTTGAGATCTGTATCCACAGAACAGCTGCCACCACGGCGCTACAGCAGGGCTGAAGATCACGCTGGATCGAATCCAGAAAAGACGTTCAGGGATCATCTGCTTACTTAGAGTCCGATTGAAGTGGACAGATACAATATACATAGCCTTGAAGATGCCAGCATCTTGTTTGAATCTAAACTTTGGACGGAGAACGACAAGAACTGCAGAGGTGACATGTATGGATTTTCACTGTGCAAATACCATTTCACTACTTCTAACCTCGCTGTACAATTGGCAAGCCATGAAAGTTCCTCCATAGCACATCCTGGACGAAGTGACTGAAAGTACTGTTTTCTGTCCCCACAGCCTTCCACGCTTGAGCTACGACCAGAGCATCGAGGAACGGAAGCATAAATTGTTTCATCTTGACGCCATCGAGAGGATTGTACAGACCGTCGAGATGAGTGGTGGCAGTGGGAAAGTCGGACAGGTAAAAAATACAGGGAAAGGATCTTCGAAATCTAGCGAGCAGCGGATTGTTCTCCTCCACGTCGGTTGATATGAACAGGGGTGTGTTGAGGCGAAGAAGGTGATGACCGGAGTGGAGCTTACCCCGACAATCTAGCATGGGAGGCAGATATCTCCAGATTTCAGTATTTCGGAGCCGGTCATTGTGACGGATTGCGGCTCGTGATAGTGGTACATCCAATGTCCGTCCCACCAAGGCATTTTCCAAGAATAATGTCTCCTCCTCGGTGTACTGTAGAATGTGATGTACAAGGTGCCACCAGATTTCTCGTGCGTTCACTGCCCCATTCCTTTTAAATTCTCCGTCTCCCAGGCGAAGATGTGCACCAAGATAGTTGGGACCCAAAGAGTTCGCCACCAATTTGGCAGCCTTAAGTAGAGACGGATTGGAGAAGCTCATATTCTCGCGGATAGCCCCTCGTATGGCAACGCTAACTGGATCCTTGAGACGTAAGCGTGATGACCCGAAGAGCGTACCAACGTGAATTAGCCGTTTCGTCGACAACATGAGATCAGGTACATATATGCTCTCCAGATATTTATGGCTTGAAGGAGAGATGTCGGTTCGAGTATCCAGAAAACGGTAGTGGTAAGGACTGCTATCCTTGATGTAAAGGACGTCTGTTCTGGAGATGTTCAGGTTTTCGTACGTCCAGGCCTCAGTCAAGTTCCACCGCTGGCGCAAGGGTTGTTGACTCCTCACGCGGTTTAGGTCGACCAGCCAGTCCCAAGGTATTTGAGTGTAGCTAAAATATTCCGTACATTCTAGAGGGAGGGGTATTGGAGAGGCGATATGAGAACAATGCTGGAGTCCAAATTTGTTCGATAGCATCAGATCGTGATATAATGCATTGAAATGGACATAGCGAAGGGGTTTGTTGCCAAGTTGTATGGGAGGTGTAAGAAGAGTTCGATTGAGCAAACGAGCAAGAACGAGCGCATTCTCAAAGGCAATGCGCTGATTATGAAACCCGCTATGAGGAAGATAGGCAAGAAATTTCTCGTCTGGGTCGTGCTGGGTCCGTAAGGGACCATCCTCGTAGAGATTAACTGGAACGCCTTGTTGTCGCTGATCAGCCACCCGTCGTCGACTGAGTTCGCGAGTATCCCACCTCGTGGCGAAGAGATAATACGCCATTCCGAAAGAAGATATGGAGGCCAATGTGAGAATCATAACCAACATCGCCAGATTTGATGAAGGCTCGCGATGATCGGTACGCCTGTTTCGTCGAGAATGGGCAGGGTAGAGGGACTTTACGGGTGTTTTCGTATATGGCGCACGCATTCTGTATGCGCCTTTCTCCATAGATATCGAAGGAGATGAGTTTGCAGCATGAGCAAAGGCAGACGTGCTAAATGGTATCATGGCTACATCACTTGGTTCAGACGTGAGCCTCACGACACCGACGGTGAACATTACCTCTTTTGAGCGCAAATTTCCTTCCTTCTTGTGAAGATAAAAGCCAGAATCTTAGAGCCGGAACGATTCAAGCGCTAAGGTTCAATGGATCACAGTAGTGTGGGTGTAACGAACCACCCTTGTCACGTGGAATGTGTAACGCGACTTATGTCACGCAACATTTGAGCGCAACTGTACAGTTACACAACTTACACCCAGGAACAACTCGCGTGCAGTTTTTAACGCATAGACCACAGGCGCTGCGAATCATACTCTGCATTTGGTGCCTCTTATGCAAAAAACCTTTTCAAGGGCTACATGCCTGACGAGAGACATTTTCCGTTTCCAGCCGACCACCATCACCAGACGGATACACCTTGAAGGTGAACTTTGAACACAGCATTTCATGGTTAGCAGGCTTCTCTAACTTTGTCATAGCCTCCAGATTGGCTCGAAGTAAACCTCCGCCGCTTGCATTCGTGTTCGATATTGTATATAACCACATTTACTGGATAATTTGAACAACTGCGGAATTTAATGAACAGGATGGTGTTCTTCTTCAAGGCCCGAATGTTCTTCCAGCAGCGAAGCGTACGTTGTCCCTTCTGGACGGTGACAACCCTCTTGGAATGTGAGTTGAGAAATTTGAAACTATCTTCTCAACATCTGCTCAACTCGACCGACGTTCTGATAGGAAGATACCTTATATCCTTGTGGGTGACTACAATGGCCTATATCTGATGTCCCTTTACAACCTGCACACCTTACTCCCAGCTCACAAACGGTGGTGGACTTAGCGAGCGCGATCGATGCGAGAAGCTAACGAAACAGCTTGGGGTTCAAGTATGTATATTGGAAGTGACAATATCCGATCAGAGACTAACACACTGCAGATCAGCTCCAGCCAGTATATTCAAGCACACACGATCCTTAGAAATCTGTCGCAGAAATATTCCGATCAACCCGTCCTGGTCCTTGGCGGGAAGCTCGACGCCGTGCGTCAAGTCGCTGAGGGGTGAGGGAAAGTTGCCTTCTTGAGGAAATTTGCTCACTCCTAACTGGTTCGACTAGCTACGGTTTCAAGAAAGCCTATACAACTACAGATGTTCTCGCTTGGAACTCCTCGTAAATACGTTGTGATTTCATCTGGGTTCCATTACCGATTGATGATCACTCGAATCTAGCGTGTGGCCGTATCGCAAAGCGTCACTGGCCGAACTCGAAATTGCCAAGGTGCACATCCCACTCGCTTACACGCTGGAACCAGACCTCAAATGAATTTAATGGCAGAGCATTGACTTTTCACAGACGCGGGTATCTGCAGTTTTCGTATTTCACGATCCTCAAGATTGGGCGTTGGATGGTGCGTTCCTTGGTATCAATCCTGGATGACGTATTGAGACTTGCGTCTTTATGCAGTCCAGATACTGTGTGATGTTATCCAATCGAACGGTTTTATTGGGGGTCCATACGTATCTCCGGAACAACAGATAAAGGAACCTATAGAGCTCGTCTTTTGTAATCCAGACCTGTTATGGCGATCTAACTTCGAACGACCTCGTTTGGGTCAGGGGGCTTTCAAGGAAGCATTTCAAGCAGTATACAAGGTATCTTACCATGTATCAACCGTTAGGCCAAACTTGAAGAGACTTTGAACGTTAGGCATTGACAGGGTCGACATACCCGTATGTTCAGTATGGAAAGCCTACTGCGGCCACATACAAATTCGCGGCAACCGTTTTGACTGATCATGTTAAAGAGATATACGGGTCGGGAGAACTTCCTCACGTGTATGTGCCTTCTCGTGGAAACAGTCATCGATAGCTAACGCTTCTGCAAAGGTATATGGTTGGAGGTGAGCAAACCGCCGATCTTGCTAATATCGACTCCTCAAAACTAATTGACCGAACTTTGACGAAAAGACAACCCAGAATCAGGTACGGTTCACAATCATGGGACAGGAATACTGGCTAAATATAGACGTTACTGCAGACATTGCAGGAGCCAACGCCGCCGACTGGTCTTCAATCCTTGTTCGCACCGGAGTTTTTGATCCACAGCAAGGTCCGCCATCACATAAGCCAACATATTTGGCAAACGACGTGGAGGCCGCGGTGAAATGGGCTATTGATAGGGAATTAGCGAAAGGACTTTAATGTGGGGCTGTACATATTGTACATACCTGTAACTTGTAAGCTGCATTGTCACATTCGCGTAATGGTCGTTGTTTTCCAAGCCCTTGATATGCTGTTGGGAAAGCATCATTGCAACATCAACATTGAAAAATTGACAGGTGTTTCCATATAGGGTGTATCGACGACCCGAGGCTGACGGACTTGAGGACAGGTCGTCCGTTGGTCTGCGGCTGAGGCTGACATCCGTTGTACAATTATGATACCTGGCCAAGCGGCTCCTTTCCCTTCTGATCAGTCATCCACCTCAGCGCCCACCATGTTGACCACGCAGAGAGTTCCCATCCCACCGACAGAGGATCAGCCATTCGAATTCAGAAAGAAGGATGGGTCCTTGTCCAAGATGCGCAATCACAGAGGCAATATTCCCGTCCTTCCACAGACGAAACTATGCCCCCACTGTCCGGCCAAATTCACCCGCACGACTCACCTGAACAGGCATCTACGCACTCGTGAGTTACATCATTCTAGTCGAGGTCCAATACTCATTGGACCGTTCAAAGATACGAACGAGAGGCTGCATCGGTGCGATGTAAGTTCTCGAGCTACTCAATATGATGTTTGAATGAGTATTAACAATCCCTAATTAGACCTGCGACTCGCAATTCACCCGCAGTGACCTTCTTACACGACACAAGAAGAGTTGTACTGATCCGTGAGTCTGAGCTCAATCGATTTCAAATTTGGGTTCGATCACTAACGGAAGTAAAACGACCTGTAGTTCGAGTCGCACCCGCCGCAAGTCATGCGCTTCGTGTATGGAGTCCAAGATCAAATGCGACAGGCAATACCCATGCTCCAAGTGTGCCGCTCGAGGAAAGCAATGTGTCTACAATGGCTCTGGGCGGAAGAGTTCGACGGCGAGCCTGCCTGTTCAGCAGAAACAAGTCCCAACGACGACGTACACCGACTCATCATCAGAGTCGTCAACTTCGCCTTCTACGCTGTTCGTCACAACACCCGAGTCTACTCCGGCATACAACACGAGTACTTTCCAAATCCAAGAAGTAGACGACTACGCGCAAACTTCCAACGAGGAAACGTCGTCACATTTCGATCCACTCGGCCAGTCCGATTTCTTGAGCTCAAGCGTCTCAATGCCTTCCTTCTCCAAGACCGAAACTTTCCCACAAGAACAGCTTTCTACGAGCGCTTCGGCAGTGGAGCTTTATTCCTCCAACCCTTCGGAGACCGACACAATCGACGAGGTCGACGATCGCCTGGTTCCGGTCAACAGTCACCTGTCCCCAGTGTATATCAGTGACATGTTTGAACCGTTCTTCAGCAACATCTTTTCCGTGTCCCATTCTATGCCACTGGAAGACCTAAGCTGGGCAGGGCTGCCTTTAAGTTCGTCCGACGGCTTCCCATTGATGCCTCAAGCAACTTCAACGCAGCTCCCAGCCATAGAAGCGTACGACGAGAGCCCCAGTTTCGACTCCGTGCCAGAAAGATCGACTTCTAATTCTGTTCCACGGCTTGCGCTCAGCGACGTTCGACAGTCCTCTCAAGCTGATGTGGACCCTCCTGAACCTGAGCTGCAGCATTATCGTATGTGATTATAGTCTCTGCCCAGATATTCAGACTCACTTCGTCTTTTTTGATAGTTTACCTGTTCTTTTCTGCGTTCCTTTCACAGATTCCCATTGTTCACGCGAATACTTTCACCTCCGACCAGAAACCACCAGTCCTGTTGGGCGCAATGCAGGCCTGTGGTGCACTTTTTGTCAAAACACGCAAAGCATCTATATTCATCACGAAAACGTTGGCATCAGCTCGAGAGGCTCTAGTTCAGGAATTCGTAAGTTTGTTCCCGAAGTTTGCACATGACCACCGCTCACCTTCACCTCAGGCGAAAAACCCGACGGACTCCTCAGATCAAATACATCTCATTCTCGCTGTCGTTTTGCTGCAGACTATCGGTTTATTCCATCAACAGCCAGACCAACGAGCATCGTCGAGTATCTATCATGGGATGCTTGTTATGGTATGTTTCGGTTTATTCTTGGAGAACATAGATCACTGATCATACCGTTAGATGATACGTCGAACTGGAATGATCACAAATAACGCTACTTGGGAGCCAAGGAGCCTTACAGAAGCTCCCCTTGAAGTGTTATGGCAGGAATGGGTAGTGAATGAAATGACAAAACGGTATGTGGGTTTCCTTCTCTGTTTGACGAAGCATTAATCTCCATTTTACAGGGCGATATGGTGGTCGTACCTGCACGACTGCTGTCACAGCATCTACTTTGCACTGCCGTCGTCCTACCACCCAAGCGAAATCGAACTAAACTTGCCTTGCGAGGAGAGTCTGTGGCGTGCCACCACGGCAACTGATTGGTTTATGGCACTCCAGGAACCATCGCCCTATGGTTCGTCCAAATTGCGCCTTACTGGACTCAGTATGCTTCAGTGCCTGGGGTCACTTTCGGAGACGCATATACTCGAAACGACCATACCCGCCAACCCGTTTTCCCACTTCATCCTTATCCACGCAATCTTACGCCATCTGTTCGTCACCTGTGTCGAAGGCCGTCTGCCCAGAGGCGTTGTGACTGGAGTCGTGAACCCCAACGAGATCGTTAATCAAGAAATATATCGCCTCCAGTATGCCTTGCACAATTGGCTACAAAACTGGCTGAATTCCCCAGAGTTGCCTAAAGTCGACGACGTCAACGAAGAGCCTCCTTTCATCTATAATGGTCAATCCAAGCTTCTTAGTCCCCAGCACTTTACTCACCTTTGTCATTGATAATTAGCCCTTCCTTTCTACTGGCTTGGCCAGGTGTCCCTTCTAGCTTTCCAAGAGGCTCTACCTCCGTTTGAGCAAGACTCCCCCAGCAACTTGAAGGTCGAGGTTAGATTCCGGCTCGTCAAACAGTGGTTGAGACACATCCGGGGCTTCTTGAAGAAGGGAGATCAAACGCCGACATTATTTTGGGACGAGTTAATGAGAATACGCCTCCAGACTTGGCAACAAGAGTTCGAGGGTGGGGAGGAAGATGACCAGGACGGACTGTTGGGATTCTTTCCCGAGCACTAGATGAGCTGTTAAATGGTAGGATCAATGTACCTTGTATCTATGTAGTGTATATCACATACCTGAAGCATTGGTTGTGGAAGGATAATGATCATTTTTTGCATTGGAACTTATGTACTGGGGTGAAGTGGGTCAGTCAGGGGTGAGATAAGCTGAGGTGGGTCCAGGTTGATCACATAGCTTTGAAGGCTGATGCTCCCTTCGCCCGTCTCTTCCGCAAGACGAGGGACTTATCGACGAAATGCTGCCACTTCTCGCCGAAAATTCAACCTGTTCGACGTGTTATACAGCCGTGCACGCGTAACCAACCTTGGATTTCTCCTTCTTGCCGTGGTTACCACCATATCTCTGCTCTACAACCTGCGATATCTGTCTCGTGCTCGACAACCGAAGCACACCGACTCCTCGGTTCTACTATCAACAGTCTCTAGGGACGTGACGCATCTTCGTCTAAATCACCTCATCATCGTACCAGGCCATGCGATCTGGAAGGGCACAGATCCTGAACTAAGGCTGCGAGAGGACCAATGGGTCCTCGAACCCTATCAGAGGGGGGGAGGCCGTATCTCTACTTTCTTCGCGCACATATATCGAGGGTAAATCAAAATTTTAGACCACAGCTTTTCATGGAATTGACGATTATACAGGGCTGAGCTGGTCAGGGAGGACGTGAATGCACTTCTTGTCTTCAGCGGGTGAGCCGTCTTCTTTCCTCTTTTTCACGTACTTACCCTGACACAGCGGACAGACGCGATCCGCGTCTACCACCACAGAGGCGGAATCGTATATGCGCCTTGCTTTGGCTGCTGACGTCTTCCAAACAGGATCTTCCACCTTTAAACGAGCTACGACAGAAGACCATGCTCTCGATTCATTCCAAAACTTCCTCTTTTCGATCACACGATTCCACGAGTATACTGGAAGATACCCTACCAAAATTACCATAATTGGATACGAGTTCAAACGAGCGCGATTCACAGACCTGCATCGCAGAGCTCTTCGTTGGCCAATGGAAAAATTCCAGTACATTGGCGTGGATCTAGATGTCGATCACCATCCCATAGCTGAAACTGGCGAGGTAAGCCTCCAGATGTTTCTTGTGTTATGATCTGACCTCCTCCTCAGCAGGTAAATGGCTACCTCCCTTATTCCAGGGATTTATATGGATGCCACTCTGTTCTTTTGTCGAAGAGAAGGCAACGAAACTTGCACGCCCGGTTCCACTCATATTATCAGTCATCCCCTGCATTGCGAGAGCTACTCGACTGGTGCCCAAGCTCAAGTACCTCCGCCAAGGGCGAGGACGAGTTGTTCATGGGTGGCCTTCCCTGGGACCACGCGTATTAGTTCTCTTGTATATCTGTTATGCTCCTGAGTACATGTTCATGTACTGTTAGACTTTAGAATTGATACCAAGTTCATTCACCCAGAGTTCTAACTTATCTCTGCTTTCAAAAGCGTCAATCTCTCACATTGTTGTAATGTTGAAGCTCAAAATGGTCAATTTATATCCGCTGTACATCGTATGTCGGCTACTAATACTGCCACGATCTAAGTGCCATTTGAGTAAGGGTTTGGGTATAAGGAGATCATTGTAATTACCGGCGTTGAGGCGAACCGTCAGGACTCCAGTGGGAGGTTGGTACTGGGGGTTGAAGCCCAGGGTGCTGTGCGTCGGGTACTTCGTCATCATAAACACTGTACATGCTCTCGACGCTGTCTCTTCTGATCGTAATGGAGGGAGGTCGCGGCTTTCCAGTCCTTGAAAGTTTCTGGCTCGTGAAATCGGCAACTATTGTTTCTGTCGAGCTTTCGGATCCTGATCTGATGTGCCCCGTTGCTTGGGATGTTGTTCTATGAGATTCATGTCTCTGGTTGTCCGCTTCTGTGGGTGGTCCCCTTGGATGCGAAAGGGACCATTGACCGATCTTCATCGATTTTGCGGGTAGAATTCTACGGGTAGTTGTAAATAGTACCACATTGACAAGGCCAGATAGTAAAAAGATGGCAGCACTAGAACAGTGTTTCAATTCATCATTTAAGTGGTCAGAAAATCGCGCGGACCCACCTGAATATTGTGACCTCAAACGGGACATTGATGCCAGCCCAGGAGGAAAATCTGGAGATTGCTATCGGAATTATAAGAACAATGTATGCAATCTATCGCAGGAAACCTGTAAGTTCAAAGACATCAAGCTAGCAGGAGACTGGTCTTGCCGGATAACTTGTAGAAAATAGTTAGTTGAACTCGAAGCTTGGAAAACGCAAAGGCAGCTTACAGCAGCATTCGTTTCGCAATTTGTCTATCCTGGTCATCCGCAAATTTTCTACCCTGCGAATCAGCTGACACAACGTCACTCGATTTACGAAATCGAATACGCCATCCATTCCGAACGACATTTCCTCGAAACCGCAGGAAAATGAGGATATATAAGACAAAGCTGAGGAAAGCCGTCAGGAACATCTGTACAAATAGTCAGAGCGAGTGCGATACTGTGTTTCTTGTTCGACACATACAAAGAGATAATCCAGCCTGAACATCCCCAATAGCACATTAGACAGGAGAAGATAATACAATAACGACATACGTGATTCGCTGCGTGGGGTAGTTCGGTGAGATCCAACACCAGTAGCCTGATACATCATCTGGATCCCAACTGTTGAACATATTTCCTATCATGAGATGAGAGGCACTCACAAAATGGACCCAACTGTTCTGTGTTCAGAGTTGCAGGACCGAGTATTACAAGAGCCGCGATTGTTGACCAGCCACCCAGGAGCGTGACCCATAATACAAACGCTCGTGTTTTCAACTCCAGGAGCAGAACACAGGTTGTATGGACAGCGATAACCTGCAGCGCAGGAACTGAGAAGGACACTTGATGGGAAAAGACAAGAGCTCACAAGCGTCCATAGTGCCGCCCCGACATCAGATGTTTGCTTCAACACGCCTGCAAGGTGCCTTCAAATTCAGCCCAGCAGTGACATCTTCTCAAAACCTGCTGACCTTGAAGAACACAGGTTTCTCCAAAATAAACACCCATTCTGTGCACCCATGAGGTATTCATGATCGAACCAATAGCTGGCTCTTATGAGTTCTTCTTACTCAAATCGAAGGAGAATTGGAGTACCTTGGATGATATTGCAGAGTAGAAGGGACACAAAATATGCAGCGACATGTGTGCGGACAAAGAGGTGGTTGTCAAGTGATCCCCTAGTATTGAAAGCGGACAGCTACGAGAAAAAGGTCTGTGGATCAGATGGCAAAAGTTACGCTAGAGAACTACTTACAGCTATTGCCAACAGAAGCGCAACGACCGCCAGAAGCGAGATACATGAAACTACAATTAGAATCTATCGTGAATTAGCCACTTCACGTCGGCTGTTGCAAGAGCAATGAATTTAGAATACCATGACACCTTGGACTTCTTGCCCCGTATAGGGCATTGACACGGAGCCATTGAGTAGTTGCTTCATCGTGATACAGACAGATATAAATTGAGAGATTCAGAAAGAGGTCCAGCCTCAGACGACAGAAGTGAGCGGTCTTCACGATCAACGTTGAAGGTCAAGTTTGCCCGTTGCGCACTTGCTATCTATATTTCCTCCGGCACGTGTGATCGTGATCGTACAGCCTCTACCGAGTCCAAACAGGGTCTCCAAATTACAACTGAAGCGTTTCATCTTTTGAAGTTTACGCATCGCCTGTTACTTGTAAAGAGTATGTAGGTTTCGGAGCTCTTATCTCGCGGACTTTACCAAGTTCAATTCTCTTCACGGTATGTAATACTCAGATATAAGCCTGTCAATAGTCAATAATACTACCGAAGAAAAGATAGCCACTGGTCTCCTTCGCACTCCACACCCCCAAAATATAATGATAACTGATATAAATTACATACAATTACTTCGTGATTCGTCCACGCTACATTTGTTGTCCGGAGCCTGGGGACATATGATGTTAGCCGCAAGGCATGTTGTGTAGGTATAAGATTCAATACCTGTGTTATCGATGTCTGGGATGCATATCCTGGCTATATCGCTCGCTTCTCGAATAATTTTCCAGTTCGTATGTTCTTAGTCGTCGGTCAAGTCTTACTGTGTGTTCGATTCTGACTTGAACTTCAAGATCTTCAGGAGGATCTGATTGTCCTGGATCCGTGCCCAAATCGAAATCAGGGACAGTGAGGTCAAAGGTTCGGCCACTCTTGTGTTCAAACTGTGACCTGATCGCCCGACTAACTTGACGCACGGAGTCAAGGTGCTGGGTAATAGTAATGGCCTCTTCAATGCTCTCATTTCGACGTTCGCGGGACGCGTCTGGTGAGCGCTGATCAATACAAAAACAAATCAAAATGCAGCAAACCAGACAAACCATATAGATGCATCAATAACCGTTGAGACATGATCCACGAAACGCAGTACGCGAGGGATGCACTACCGGAGACTGAGTGTGATATTATGAGAGTCAGAGTGAAAAAAACTAACGCCGCTGTCTTAGAAAACGACATATGTTTTATGATTGTGAGGGTTGCATACAAGGTATACACCTACCTGAATATCCTGAGCCTTCTTGTAGAGGATGAGGTTGAGGACATTTACGGCTGGAAATGAGCAGGAACCACGAATTCAATGTTTTGTGTCAATGAAGAGAGGTATCGCGTACCAGCGAGGGCAACGAAATAGCCAATGCCATCATAAAGCATCCTAAGGAATCGTACGAATGAGAACAATACAGACCAATGAAGCAGTCCTCTCACATCCGGGTCACCTTTGACATGCTGAAATAGGGAAATCAGCTTGTGTGCAAGAGTAGTATATATGAAGGACATACAGCGAGTTATTTGAAGTCGTCTTATATTTGAGTAAGAAAAAAACGGATATCCCGGTGGTCGCAAAATCGTAGATGACTGCGACAGCATAATAGATGTACGCCCCCAGCTGGCGAACCTGGTTGAATGCTCGGCAGCTGATATTGTTTGAGGCCCATTCGCCTACAATGATGTTGAAATAGATTTGACCTACTTTGCCTATGACGCAGAAACGAGTTGAGAGAAGTGATACAGCGATCTAAATAAAGAACTCACATATTCAGAGCCCACCACAGCTGAACAGTATATGTGTGTCAGTGCTAGATACTTATGTTACGCGATTGTGATGAATTTACGCGTTCGTTGATACAAGGTTGTGATCCATTGAAGCTGTCGACGGAATGAAAACCAGCATACGTAAAGTATGATACGGAATACGCACTATGCATGCAATGCTGTACAAGCCCACGAGCGTGTAGGTAACATGTCGAGACCTTCTTGACAAATTCCAAGCCCTTGAATCGAGTAGGTCGTTGAAGAACAACATCTAGCAGCGTTCTTACCTGACTCCTAGAATGGCCTGCGAAACCATTGCCTGAAAAACTAGGGACAAGGCCTTAGCACACGATGACATTCGACGATTCAATCGCCTACCCTTGCATATAGGCGGAAGTAGAAAGAACCGTCTGCATGTCTTCGGCGTAAATTTGCTATAGAAGAAACCGACCTAAAACAAGTCGACGTCAAGATGGGACGAATCGCATAACATAAGAGCTCCTGACGCTGCTGATCACAAGCACCAAGACACTCGTCGCACTGAATAGAACAAGATGTTAGATAGTATGTATAGACATGCACATGAGGACCAACCGAATCAATACAAATAGAACGAATGATAGCCTGAAACAGCAATGGATGAGTCAAGTTTTGCTGAGATGATGACCTGTAAAGACGAACGAGATTCGACGGGTCTTGTACTGCTCCTTATAAAATCGCCACACCGTGGGTAGTGTTTCCAGATAACTAAAGAGAATCAGGATCGGAATGGAGGCGCCAAAGATCTGGGAGAGTTTAATTCACTCATAGAGAGAAACCGCAAGTGATGCTATGCGCAGGTAAGCGGCGAGCGTGTAGGCGGCGGCATCCAGTGATTGTGACATAGAAGGTGTTCGCGAGAAGAAGCCCGGGAGGTTCAGGAAGAAAGTATTGCGCCGGGTATGATACCTTGAATTTGACGACGACGTCAATCAATCGCTAATCCATGGCGCCCAGCTGACAGTGAGCCATTCGATACTGAGAACTTGCTGCAGGTACATATGATGGCAGATGTCGCATGCCGTTGAGGTCCACTTTGTGCGGCATCATTGGACTGTGTGCCAAATAGTTTTGCCATCATCGATGTGATGTGACCTGTACGCACTTGGTACCCATCTACGCGTCTAATGCTGAACGGCCCTGACCGACAGCCATTCAAAGACCACTTACCTGTCTCGTCCAGTGTCCTATATCGGAGTTTTACGCAATCAGGACTTGATGTACGCAGTAATGCCACCAAGTGCTCAAGCTTCAAGGTCCGATATGCCGATATGGTAATCCTCAACAGAACACACGGCCCAGAATCCCCAGAGCCAGTCAATTTTTGGTCATGTTGATATAGAAACAGGACCATATGGTTGCGTCAAGGTTTCTCCGGAAAAGATGAACTCCATATCGCTTGGGATTAGATCGATGAGAGCAATTTATTTTGTGGACCTGAGATGGTGGAATCGTTGGAGCTTGTGGACCACATTGAGGTCGAAAAAGTGGCCATGCTCAGTAGTTACGAGAGACCGGGCCACTCTTGAGCGCCATACATTGTATGATGATGATGCCATGGTCCGACCCTTGATAAATCTCGAATTTACTGTGTATCTGCCAGTCGGTCCAGTGGCGTGGCACAGCCGTCGAAGGTTGATCAATCAGTTGTGTGTATTAATGGACCTAGTTATACATGCGTGATTGCACGACGCACACACATTTCTCTGACGGCGTACTAGAACTTCCTTACAAGCTAAACAAATCTTTGTGGGGGTTGGAATTTACATGTTCCATCGCAAATGGCTGGCAAATACCAGCAATGAGCCAAGTAATAATTAGAAATTAGTTACTGATACAGTACAACTGTGCAGCTGAATTATATCTAGGATACGATTCAGAATAGCGGGATAGGATGGATCGATCGCCAGCGGATCCACGAAATCAGAGAGCCGACTGTTACCGATCATAAGGCAACACAAGGGAGTTGAGCTGGTAGGCCACTGCCCAGGTAGCGCGTCTGCGGTTCCTTTCCTTTTCACTGGGATGCATATGAATGGCGTTGTGGTCAGACAGGCCTAAATCCATCGCCATGCGTATCGCCATTGAGCAATAAGACCGGAAAGCTATAAAAAAAGGATCGTTGATTTGTTCGGCATCCGGAGGCGCACTTGAGAGGCGCACTTGAGTACTTACAACTCGCTCTATTGTTCTTATATTCCGACCAAGTGAGTAAAATTAAAGCGTGAAGGGTGTCCATGGTTGGAATGTGCGAGATGGAGCCCCCAATGGTCTGTGTGCATGTGAGCGCTTTTCCGGTGGGGTGAGAATTTCTGACTTACCTTGGCGTTGTCGAGATAAGTCTCTGAAACATTATGCAGACCACGGACGACAAGCTCCGGGATAGTATCGGCATATCTTCATACACCGTTAGATTAACAAGATCAAGGACAAGGGGGAAACCCCACCTAGAAGCTATGGCAGCGATGCTGTTGGAAAGCATCGGAGGCAGTCTTCGTTCCCAGGCCTCTGCCACAACTTGTTCGTAGGAGAGGAACGTAAATTCTCCGCCAAAGCGCTCGAAAAAGATTGGTACAAAATTTTGCATCAACATGGGATGGGGACATTGCGGCTGCTCGGGATCGAAGAGATGAAGATGGCGAGAATTCTGTTGGTATAACGGCGACCGGGAATGAGTAGGTGGGGTATTAAACCCATATCCTGGGTCATTTCGCGAGGACTGGAAGGAAGACACAGACGATGAACCAGCATGCCTATGAGATGGATCCGCCGGACGACGAGGATCGGGAGGATATGACTGATACCTGGCACTCGAATCTCCCTCGGCAGAGACCATGCCACTCGGCTTTGGGGAATGGGAGTTGGAACGAGGGTTTGAATGAGACGACAGTGCGGGACTGGAAGATCCAGAAGCTATCGAGAATGCATCGAGGGCAGGATTGACTTCAGTTCTGGAATGGGAATTGAGAAAAGACGAAGAGAGCGGGGGACGGGAAATGACTGCCACCTTTGCTCGTCCACATATGTGCCAACGTTTGGTCCCGCTATCGCGCGGCTTCGTTCGGCAAAATAACGTTCCCTGTCACGGAATCGGCAAGGTATTTTTGAGGCTTTGCAAGCTTCGCATTTTGTTTCTGGGGAAGGCTGGAGACACTTGATCTTCTTGAGACGGCTTTGTAAATGATGTTGAGCAGATGACAGGGCAGGGAGAAGTGTATAACACACCAGTTATCGCAGGATGTGACTAGACGAGGACGCTTTTTATGGCCCTGGTTGTGCTGAGGCGACTCAATAATGAATTGAAAGGAGTCGTCCATTGGAAGTGGCAATCGGTGGATATTCGGGCTGGTTGGGTTTATAAAGGCGCGGGCTATATACCTCGAGGCCGAATTGCGACAGTCACGGGGGGTAACAAGTATAAAATGATTTAATGGGTGACTGCGTTTCATCACAGCCGCGATACTCAGCAAAGGACTCCGATCGGATCTTTACCACGCCTTAGCAATCGATGCACAGCCTGTGGTCGGCCCTTTCCAACCGTTTTGACACACACACGCTTCCGCTTACCACATGAACAACAAAATCCCAGGATTTCTTACTCTGCCCCACGTGCTCGGACGATTCCTGACACTCCGCCTATCAAGGAACGCAATCACAGAATGAAATCTTTTTTGATCTGCCTGAGACGACGACAACTATAATCCCTGTCATCGTGCTCTACTCGCTATCCCTCATCCATGATTTCCAGACCCAGCCTTCGATCCGTCCTTCACGGCATCCCACTCCGCCTCATCATCCCCGACCTTGGCCGAGAATAGCACTGGGTCCCTATTGCCTAAAGGCTCATCATCCTGCACAAAGTCAGACTCGGCGCCGCACTTGAATATAAACAAACCAGTCACTTCGAATTCGTCACTTTCACGAAATCCTGATGTTAAACGAGCAGTTTCCTCTAGCTCTATGTGATACCCGTTTTGCCCGTCCGCGCCCGTAGAAAGATCATCTTCGCTTGGTATAGGATTTCCGTGGCCATCCAAAGGAACCGCAGATTCGATTGATTTGCGATATTTGTGATGGGTAAAAACTATGATGCCTGTGATGCGGATACTGTCAACCTGCCCAACGCTCAATGTTATATTCAAGGCATACCGCATATAGTGATGCCGACCCCAGTGATGTTCAGTGGTGTAAGCTGGTCACCAAAGAACCAGGCCGAAATCGTGATGGTGGTAACCTCTTTCGCTATTCCAGCAATGGACATCGGGACAACTCCAGTTCGTTGGATGATACTGAGAAGCTGATCAGAAAAAGAGACGAGAACAGTATATGTCACGAACTAGAATTCACTCAAAACCATGCAAAATGCGAGCACACCAGGCGCAATAAGATAGAATGTTGTTTCTAGGGTCTTGGCCGAACCAGCGAAGAAGGAGCTTCGAAAGATAGCACTCCAGGAATCCACAATGGCACTGATAATCGCGAGCGTAATTCCCATCGAAGGTGCAAGCCAGTAAATCGTCGCAGCTGGATTATCTAGCCCCATCTTTCGGTTCCGTAGCAGAAGTTGCGTTAGACTCCAGCGAAGGCCACCAAAAGCGCTCGCACTCAGAACAAGAATAAGCCCTTCCAGGACGAATTTTGTTTCTGTTGCGACCATGAGGAGAACTCCAGAGAATATGAGGACGATAACAGCGATGAGTCGCCAAGAAAATTTCTCTAGGCGGAAAAGGAACGCGAAGAGGAGAACAAATATTAGGGAAGATGACTTGCACATAGCTGGGACCATTAGTTTGTCATGACAAGGGTTAGTGGTGAAAGAACGTACTGTAGAAGGATAAGGTAATCGTTTTGAGTGATACATTGGACAATCCAATGTCAAGGCTTGACGCAACGGCGGTTGGAAATGCTTTCTTTCTGTATGATCAAATCCGTGATGAGCCGCTGAACTGGAGTGAAAAAATCGATGCAAAGGCAAGTGGTGATTCGGAGTCGTTGAAGCCGGAGGAATTCATCAAATACGCTCAGCAATGCTAATTGCTAAAAGCATCGTCCACTGGAAAAAAAGAAGACTGACAGGACTTACCCATAATCACCAACGGTTGGCTTGTTCTCGGGCTTGAATCGTTTTGGCCAGAGGTATCGCATGGTGGCGGCAAGACTGAACTGGACAAACATATGCATCGTCGTCACGAAAAGTGGATATGGAAAGCCATAGTGCTCGCTTGAGAACATCCATTTGTTGTACACGGAGAGAATGGTCGCAAACAGAAACCTACGGTCAAGACCCGCGTCAGTGATGGATACAAACAAGGGACACGATAAACACACACCATGAAGCAATAAATAAGGTGTTGATGGTTGCATTTCTCCACCATAGGCGTTTCCGTTCGGCAAGGGAAGCAAGGTGAACCCCTTTATCAGCGTCAGCGTCTAGTATTTCGTCGACGTCGTATGTGAAGGGACGGGGCGGTTGTGTCAAAGGCTCAGCCAGCGAATATTCGTCGGTGCGTGTCATGATGCATGAAGGAAAGGAGGCATTGGTCACGGCAAGGTTGTCACAGTCACACTACTACGTACAAATGACCTAACTTGGAAGCCTTCACCTTTCCCCATTCTGAAGGTACTATGGCATATTCAACGGACTAAGCTGTTGGTGCAGCATCTACTGATTTTGCATTGCGCCTGAAAACAAAGATTCAGATCGTTAAAACAGTGTACAATTCAATAAAGGGCCTAACCACGTCCGCCAATGGTCGAATTGCTTCTGATGAAGATACTCCCGAAGAAATTCATTCTTTTTCATCTCAGATCGAAACTGCGTGTGCTGAAGGAGATCAAGGTGGTGCAGTGCATGAGGATAGCTGATAAGACGCGTCAACCCCACCATATTCAAGCCAAAAGGGACAATGGAAGCTAACTGTATGAATCGAGCATAATCTTTTTCCTTGAAATACTGGAGGTATGCCAGGAAGTTGATGAAAGCTGGCTGCTCCAATATGTTTTGCTGGGCGAGGGAATGAAGATAGAAGGGATTGGCCAAAGACTGCACGAATTCAAGTTCCAACTCAAACCTGATACGATTCACCGACTTTGGATCGTTGACAGGCGTAGTAGGAACAGCCTGTTGCGCCATAGAGTCGAGATCCATAGATTTGAGTTGGACAGAGGATGTGTCAGTTTGGCTCACGTCCACCAATGGTCACGTGAAGATACGCGTCGTGCAATTTGAATAATACCTCTTCACTTCGCTCGGTCCCCAATTCGTTCGTTTACCATGTCAGCCGAAGACGACAGCAGTGGATGGCAGCTCACAGAGTCAGATCCCGGTGTTTTCTCGTACGTTCTGTTGCCACAATGCCGAGTTTTCGACTCATCTGCGTCTACCATAGCGAGTTACTGAAAACCCTAGGAGTGCCTATGATTGTTGATGACTTATATTCTCTGGACCCTGATACGCTTGCTTCATTGCAACCACTCCATGCTCTTATATTCTTGTTCAAGTGGATCCCATCCTCCGCCGACTCTTCCACGTCAACGGGGCAATACGACCCAGATTTCCCTGGATTCTTTGCCCACCAAGTTGTAAATAACGCATGTGCAACATTAGCCGTGCTCAACGCTCTTGGAAATATATCGTCGCTTCAAACTGGACCACAACTCGCCGAGCTGAACAGCTTTACCACCGGAATGGACCCTCAGACGCGTGGAATGGTGATCACAAGTGCTGATTGGCTTAGAGAAGCTCACAATGCGCTCTCGCCACCCAACGCAGTATCCTTAGATGGCTTGGGACTTCCCAGGAAAAGCGAGGACGCCTATCACTTCGTGGTGTACTTGCCGATCATGGGCGCCGTTTACGAACTTGATGGCCTGAAACAATACCCTGTGCGGCATGGTCCTTACGAAGACCATGGTGAAGGCTGGCTAAAAACGGCTCGGTGAGTTCCAACCCCGTGGAAATATCTTGAATCTGGTAGAAAGCTTACATTGATACAGGGAAGTGATCGAAAATCGAATCGCTACGTATCCCGTCGGCGCAGTGCGTTAAACACCGCTCACACTCAAACACGACAAATCCCACTGAAATTCCAATTGCCAGCTTGAATTCAGTCTTCTCGCCCTTCGAGATGACCCTTTACCTTCCCTTCTAACACGACTTCAAGAGGTCCAGGCTTCAGGCAACTCCGCAGCGACCGCCGAAATTCTTTCACAGATCTCCAACGAAAAATCCAAGCAGCAACGTTGGGCTGTAAGTGTTGCTTTGATGATTGTTAAGATGGACCTAACGTATATTTTGTTAGTTCGAGAACAGCCTTCGTAAACACAATCATGTTGGGCTCATCCATGCCCTTCTCATTGCATTGGCAAAGGGAGGGAAACTTTCTTCTGCGCAGGAGCAAGCCAAAACGATTATGCGAGCACGGGTGGAGAAGAAAGCAAGTGGGGAGGATATGGACGAAGATTAGTCCATCCGTTTGCTTGTAGAAAGCGGCCATCATTCTAGATTTCAGAAGACATCAACGAGTTCAGGCAACTGGATATCTCGCCAATCATGATCGAGGCGCCGGCGAGACTCGAGAACCAAGATCCGACCTTTCCCTGAGGTATCTCTGTGATCCGGGATCTCGTCGGCTCGCCCTATCTATGAACCTTCGCAGAACCTCGCTTAGTAGTTTCTAAGCAGCGATTCTGGACATGACATTCGCCGCCGGGAAGAGATCATATCCCTTGACCTGAAGTCCTCGACGTCACAATCGACGACATTACGAAAGTAGTTGACTTTTTGAATTTTCTGATGACGCAAAGAGGCGTTGTCGCAAACACCAGCACTCGACGAGATGTAACCAGGTGTTGTAACCTCGTAGCGACGTGTTGCCACGATAATACAAGTCCAAGAGAAGTCATGACAAAGATATGCAGGTAAGTAGGGTGATTAGATCTTGCCGAACGTCAAATCTGGTAACGCGCTCCAGAAGCGCGCTGTCCGGCATCAGGGGAAACTATCTCACAAGACGAGTCACAGACGAGATCGTCGGGAATGTTTAGCCCTAGATGTTAAGAATGTCAGTGTTGTGAATGATGGTTGTTGCTCTGCGGCTGGCACTTTATGATGGCGCAGTTCAGCAAAATTCACAATGTGGGGGAGACCAGGCTTAGATAGGCGAATTCTACTCATGAATAAGATACACATGGTGACCAAGATTCTTTGTACGCCATTCAGGTGTCCTCTCTAAGTTCCTTTTCCATCCGTGTGATCATCCGTTCCAGCCCACCTGCACTTAGGGGAACCTCCAAGGCGTGACCACCATCAATAGCGGGAGTTAAAGGCGAATGCAGACCTCGTGGCGATGAGCGCACTGGTTCGGACAAATCTTGTGATTTTAGACTGGGACGCGGAGTACGAGGAGACGTTGGTGGTTGGGGGGAAGGTGGTAACCCGACCAATCGTGGAGAAGGCGGTATACCGATTACTCGAGGGGAAGATGATATTGGGGGGAGTCGCGGAACAGGTACCCTCCTTGGTTTTGATATCAGCTCCTCCGGCGAAGAAACGGTGAGCAGAGGCAGGGGAATCGGTTTTCGAATATTTCCTGAAATTTTGGGCTCGTCGACAGGTTGTGTTGGGGGTGAGCGTAAAACCTGTATGCCATCATAAGTTTTCGGAAGCTGTGCGAGATCGGGCTGCGTGTTGAGGTGTTGTCCGAAACCAAGTTCCTCGTCAGTTGCTGCCTTTTGGCGACGCTTCTTGGCCCGGCGAATCATGACAATTACTACGGCCAAAAGGCAGAGTAAGAGTATGATGCCTACTACGGCCGTGACTGCCCACATGGAAGATGAATTGTTCATACCAGGCGCGATGGGTCGCAGCTGAGATTCCGGAGATATTGACTGGCGCAGCGCACATCAGGTATATATTGCTAATCTAAATTTAAATACGTACGTGTAATTGTGCCCTCCTATTATGCAGCCTGGCGCTATATGGAGTATCCCGAAAGACGAATCTCTCCGACGTCCTGAGAGCGAAAGCCCATTACTCTATGAAAAGTTGATAAGGAAAGCAAAAAGTTCTCACTTGAGGTTACGATGTGTATCCGACTGAGTAACAATGGGTCCAGCCCGGCAACCACCTTGTATCAGGCTAAAAGCCACTAGAAGGGGCAAGAACACGCCAATGAAGCCCATGACCAATGGCTCCTGGCCGAAGTCGTGTGGGATGGTGAAGGAGATCAACTCTCGACGTCCAAATCAAAGAGGAACTCGGTCACGCTCCGTTTTATTCTGTAACATGTGACGTGACGGTAATGGGCAGGCGTTGGAATCTATCATACCGACACTTTAGCTTTATCGATGAAAATGAAGTAGCAAGGCACGTCGACCAAGACGAGGATCGCGTCGCATTGTTGATTGTCTTCGAAGATAGTCTTGTTCGCGTTGTCAATGATGGTACTTTTATATCGCCGAAGCCCCAACTCTTGGCATGCAGCCAGCGCGTTTGTATCAAAAGCTGCCTCAATGACAGAACTCGCTACAGGGTTGCATGCGTCCGTGTCAAGGTTTGGACGGTTTTTCTGATTTGGCAGGGTCCAATCACACCTTACTCTTGACCTGACGCTCTGCATATGGCAAGTCACATTTATCTAATTCTGATGTGGCTGATCGAGGTTTCTCAGGCATTCCGTAATTATAAGTACGCGGTTGGTGGTGGATAAGTTTTGGCTCCCTTGAACCTCAAAATTCCACCACCATGAAGCGTTCTATCGACACGTCTGATCCTCTGACGTTGGCTATGGCGCCACCCGCCAACGAAACATCGGAAGAACGACTTGCCAGGGAGGAACGAGAGCAGCGCGCTCGTGAAGTCAGCAAGCGTATTGATGCAGAACTAAAACAGGCTAAAGCAGCCATGAAGAAGAAGCAAAAGGCGGTCAAGGTCTTGGTGCTTGGGCAAAGTCTGAGTGGTATATGATTCACTACTATAATCTTAAAGAAAACCTCACAGCCATCTATCACAGGTAAATCGACGACGATAAAGAGTATTCAAGTAATTTCCACCAAATTCATTCGCTGACTTTCTGAACCTTTTCCCTTAGATTTTCAGATGACTTACGCCCAGCGATCTTGGGCGGAAGAACGCGATTCTTGGAAAGCCGTGATTTTATTAAATCTCGCCCAGTCAGTTAACATTGTCGTCGGTGTCCTTGTAGAGGAACTCGACATCGCACAAGGAATCTATCCGGACCAAGAAGATGCTCATGTTGGCCTGACAGAACAGCATAAAAGTTTGACGCTCAAGCTTGCGCCTGTTCGTCAAATTGAACGGGACCTCAAATCACTCCTTGGGTCAGGTGCCTCTGAAACCGACGATGCGCCGAACTCGAGTCCCCGTGCCGAAGGACGGAATATCTTGCATGAGTTCGCCTTGCGCTCGACCTCTGGATGGAAGACGGTGTTGGATCATGTTCGCAATCCATCCGCAGGAAGGGGCCAACAGCTGCAACGAGTCGCGTGCGAAGTAATTAACGGCTTGAAAGACGACATTCTTCAACTATGGAAAGATGATATCGTCCAGCGGATTTTACAAAAACGCCAGATCAGGTTGGAGGACACACCTGGCTTGTGAGTTAATTGTCGTTTAAAATTCAATAACAGACCATTGACCCCGGCACGCACCCTCGCCACAAAGCTTCTTACACGACGTGGATCGAATTGCACACAGTGACTACGTTCCCACTGACACAGACGTGGTGCGTGCACGCCTTCGCACAACCGGGGTGCAAGAATATCAATTTACCCTCGACAGAGGTGCGACACTTACACCACCTTCCCCGCAATTCTGACCGCCTGTCCGTCTACAGGAACCTCCACTGATCTTGATTGGCTCATGTATGACGTTGCAGGTGTGTTCAATGGCCATCTTTCAAGGGACAGCAGTCTAACATTCCTCATTGAGGTATTCGGACATCGGTGTGTTTCTCTTTTTTCAATAATTATACTAAGCTAGACTTCATTTTTTCGCCCTCAAGCGAGCTGCTTGGATCCCTTATTTCAAGGATATCACGGCCATCATCTTTTTGGCTCCCTTATCGGCATTTAATGAAACACTGGCTGAAGACCCGGAGACTAACAGCATCCACGACACATTCTCTCTTTGGAAAACTGTCTGCTCGAGCAAATTGCTTGCAAATGTTCAAATCGTAAAGATAACTTCCCGCTGCACCTCGCATAATTCTGAAAATCACTGTAGGTTCTCTTTATGAACAAGGTAGACATCCTTCAGAGGAAGCTCGATTCAGGCCTAAGGGTGCGTGATTACATTCCTGAATTTCAGGAAAGGAGTAACGATTTTACCACTGTGACTACATGTGAGTGACGTAGTCGCAGCTTGGTTTCGGCAGCTCACCATGCTTTAAGGGTTCCGTCGAATGTTCCAACGTATCTATAAAGACTCTAGTCCGCCCCAACGCAAGCTGATCACACATTTTACTTCTGTTATCGTGAGCATTCTCTCTCACAAATGAGCAGATAATTTCCAATCTATGCGTAGGACACAAAAGCTACAGCCGACACCCTTGCAGCAGGTAGACTGGGCTCCAGGCTTGCTTAGCCAATGAACGGACTGCTGACTTGACCTTTTTCCATATCCAGTGCAAGCTGTTATATTCAGAAATGATGTTATAGAGGCAGGCCTCATGTAAACCTTTTATTGAAACCTTGACAATGACAATAGAAAAAACTTCGCCGCTGCATAATTGAAATCGGCAGAAAAATAGATCGTCCGGTGCCAATCCGCTCCCCTACAATTCAATGCGAGGAATATCTCTCCGCTTCTCATACAGGTCATAAGCTGGTTGCTGCCCAGCAGCTTGTAGTTCTTGGGCAACTTTCTCTGCGCCCTCAAACACGCGCAGGAGATTCGCCCCTGTCAGCCCAGCGAGTTCATACTTGTTCCATCCCCGTTTATAGAGTTCGGCGATCTAGAGACGTCGAGCGTTAGTATGCATCGTACACGGCATTGTGGGAATATTCTCGCCAATGCAGGGTATTTAGATACATCTTCCAACCCAACAGGTACACTGTTGATTCCGTCATAATCACTGCCGAGTCCGACGCTGAAAGGATAAGACAGGGAATATGGGATTCAACAAAGACATACTGTTTCTTTCCAGCAACGCTAGCGATATGGTCAACATGGTCAGCCACGGCTTCCACGTTGGCCTCGCCAGGCTGAGCGACGAAGAATGGAGCAAAATTAACCTGAGAGATGCAACTATGAGTTTCGGCAATTCTCACAGCAAGGAGCCACTCTACCATCACAACGGCATCTTTCTGCCCTTCACCTGTCCCAACCAGGCGTAAGACATCGTCAGGGACGTTGTGGGGGACGTCATGGATAGCTCTCGCGGAAGAATGGGACCAGATAACGGGTGCTTTCGATTGATTGAGCGCTTGGGCAGCAGTGGCATCTGATGTATGGGAAAGATCCACAAGGACCCCAAGGCGGTTCATCTCGTCAATCAAGGTACGGCCAAGGGAGCTGATGGACGTGTGAACGGTATGAGCAGCTCGTGTGTAACTTCAGGCTTGAGAATCGCGTACCTTAGGCCACCGTGGCGAGGGATTATACCTGGCTGGAACCCACATGAATCCGCGAACGCATTGTGGCAGGTATGCGTCAGGGTCACATAGCGCACCCCGAGGGCATGGTACTGGCGAAGGACGGCAAGCGAGTTGCCCAGCTGATGACCACTGTAACGAGAACTGAGTTACAATATGTAATAGATTTCCAGGTGCCACACCCTTCAACGCCCATAAGACTCGCAACCTTGCCATTTTTGATGGCAGATTTGATATCGTCGGATCCAGTGGCAAACTGGAATGTCTAGGGCGAAAATTGAATGCCGCACGAAGAGGCTATATGGCGCCATTGCACACCTTGGGATATTTCTCCATTAACATTCTCGCGATATCTATCTGTTCGAGTGTGTCACTAGATCGAACACCATCAGCGAAGAAAAAAGTTGAGTTGTGGAGGAACGAACCGAACGCTCCAGGTCGCAGTCATGAAGTCCTCGCCTTCCTCCTCGGAGGGTGAACAAGCCATGTATATTCCCCTGGATTCCGTGTCAATTCTCTGAAGCTTGATAGAAGACGTTAATAGTACCAGAAGAAGCCGCCGACCCTTCCTTGTCTCAGGCGAGGGATATCTACATGCTCAGGCATACGGGACTCCAGATCAATAGCAGACGCGTTATTGGCGAACATGGCACGCGTAATAATAGGGAGGTCTGAACGTCGCACACATCAGTAATCTTTCGAGGTCAATAAATAGCAGGTGTCAAGTACCGATGTGTCCGTCCTATGGAAATATCTGCAACTTCAGCACTCGACCTTTTCAGTAGGGAATTTATACTCACAATAACGGGGGCCTTGTCCAAGATGGCCAGGGCAGCCAACATCGGGTCCTTAGGCAGCAACCCAAACAACGGATAGAACCTGTCCGCAAGAAGGTGCTGGAAGCCCACGAGGAGTACTAGGCCTGCAACGAAGAGGACAGTCAATATGCCCCATATAATGCCACGCGTTCTAGGGTTGGCTTCGCAGTGTGTGGCCTTGACCTGGCCGTTGTCTTCGTCGTGGTAGGGACGGGGCCCCGCAAGGAGAGGAGAATTTTCAGTAGAAGTCGTCTGGGAAGACATGGTTGCAGAAGAAGAGAGAAGTGCTTGGGCAAGCCCTATGACGCCTGCTGCTTTGACTGCCTTGCTGCTTCTGTCCGACTTGCTACTGCGCGACCATATTCGCTTGTACCAGGGTCGCTTGTATCTAGATCCAGAGGAGCTGGAATCCGAAGAAGAGTTTGAACTTCTGCTGGAGCTCCTGGAACGAGCCATAGAGGAGGAAGTCAACCAACGAGCCACGCGATAACCTTGGAAAGAGAAGTTTTGATGCGGCAATACAGAGAAAGTTGTGTGTATAAACAAATTAAAATACATGTTTTGTCCAGCGAGATTGTATAGTGCGTCTGGTGGATATAGATAATGCGACGGGGATGGAACACAAGAGGACCATGTTTACTTTTTTAAATGCAAACTCCCTAAGCCTTCACAGTGCCAATGACAGAGTCCGGCGCGTATCTCGGAATGACCTTGGGATCGTGGAGCATGTTAAACTCCTCTGTCGCGTCGCGTCCAGCGTACAAAAGAATCGCCTTCTCGCCTCCGGGATGGTCGGGCAGGAACTAAGCGTGGAGACAATTAAGCAACCGTAGTGAAAGGGGAGATTGCAAAGAACTTACGCTTGTGACGTCCAGAACTTGTCCGTCAACGACTACCCATACATCATCCTTCTTGTTGTGCTTGGCCACCTCAGCCATCGTGTAGGATGCCGAAACGGCCTTCGCTGCCGGTGCAGCGGGAGCCGAGGCAGGCGCAGCTGCCGCGGGCGCGGAGCCAGAACCAAGCTGTCCTGCAAGTGCGCTGAGACGGCCGCCCGCCTTCTGCACAGCAGCGCTCGCGGCCTGGAGCAGATATGCTGCAGCAGCGTCACCAGACACGCGTCCGAAGACGACACATCCCAGGAGCGAGGAACCCCCCAAACGGTTGGCACCATGCACACCACCAGCGACCTCACCGGCAGCGAAGAGACCAGCGATGGGCTTGCCAGCTGTGTCCAACACACGAGATTCGGGGTCGATTTCGAGGCCTCCCATGGTGTAGTGAAGCACGGGAGTCATGATGGCGACGTGGAAGAAGTCGTCGAAACTCCACTCGCCTTGGAAGAACTAGAAAAGAATAAATGATGAGAGGGAGAACAGCACAAATGGACATCGTCAACGCACCTTCTTGCCAAAGGGATCCTGCTTGGTACGGACACCCTGGTTGTAGTCCTCAAAGGTCTTCTTAAGGGCAGCAGGCGCAACACCAAACTCCTTCGCGAGTGCCTCTCCGCTGTCGAAACGCTTCATGAGACCACGGCCGACGTAATGCTTGCAGTGCCATTCAATATCTTTCGATGCGGCGCCGTTGAGAACGAGACGGATCGGGTGCTAAAGATAATGGAAGTAAGCATATGGGTCACTTCAGGAGTAGACAGAAAATGCGCACATTTTTGTTCTCCCACATCTTGCCTGTGACGTAATCACGGTGCTGGAGCTCGTCGACGAAGCGCTTGCCTGTGCTATCGAGGAGGAGACCACCAACTCCGCGGAGTGCCTCGGCGGCCAAGAATTTCACCTTCGCGTCGGGCTCATTGGGGTCGACCAATCCAGTAGGGTGAACCTGGACCTTCTCCAAGTCGATACCGTGAGCACCGACGGCCATGGCCAACTTTTGACCATCGCCCGTACAGTGGTCACCATTGGTGGTGGGAAGATCCCAGAGCTCAGGGCGGTACTTCTTGAGCAGGGAATCCTCGGTGAAATCGGCAGCGTAGCCACCAGTAGCCAGGATGACTGGGCCGTAAGCGGTCTCTGTCTTACCACCATGGAGATACTCAACGCCGACGACTGAGCCAGATTCATCTTTGACGAGCTTGGACACGCGAGCCTTCTTGATGATGGTGACCCGTTCGGGGTTGCTGACGGCAAGATCCTCGAGACGTTCCATCTGGGCATAGGTCATGACCTTTGAAAAAGAGATAGCCGTCAGTGAATGCAAGTGGGAGTAGTGAGTCGAATACATACCATTCCGGGAAATTGAGCATCACCGCGATGCGTGCGGGGCTGGCTGTGGCCACCGAGACGCGAAACCTTGGACAGGTCAAGGTTAAACTTGTCCTGAAGCCAATTGACAGCGTCGCCTGAGCGACCAGTGAGGACACGAATCAAGTCATCGCGGGCAAGGTCGCGAGCCTGGAGTGGATACAGTCAAAACGTACGTCAGGGGCATGGGAGGGGTAGAACATACCGAGCGCTTGGTGTCCTCAAAAAAGATCTTTGAGTTGTCGGGAATACCCAGAGCCTGTTGAGACTGGGTACCTGCACCATTGATACCTGAGGTGGCTTTGGTGGAGTTTCCGCCCATAAAGCTGAAATTTTTTGAGGCTTGCGGGGGCTAGACGACTGGAAAAAGGACATACCCTTGCTTATCGAGCATCAGAACATTGGCGCCACGCTCGAGGAGAGTGTGTGCAGCAGAGAGACCGGCGAGACCGCCACCAACGACAATAACCTGTGCCATTTGAAAGGATGGAAGTAGAGAACAGGAAGAGGTGAGATTTCAAATGAACGGGAATGGAGGTGATCTCGCTTTATACCCCTTTCTGCCGCATTCCGGTCCGACATGTGATTTCCCAGTGCCCCGCATGTGATCGCCGATTATGGCCTGAATATGGTAATCGTCGGACACATCGCCGGAAGTCAACCGGCACGCAATTGCCGACTCCTCCGAGCCACCCCTCTATTTTCGTACTACTTCCTCCAGTACTCTACATACTCGCGACACCGCATCGCTCATCTTCATCTTCAGGCTCTCCAGTAAAATCAACCCCTGCACTTTGTCTCCAGCCATCCCCTTCTCCACATCCCCGTCTATGAATACTTCCCGGTGTGCGTCCACATACGCTGGGTATACTATCTGTTCCCAGTAGCCAGGCGGGTCCCTCCACAGTGAGCCCTCTGGATCAGATTGCACTCCAGGTGGGCAGAGCGGGTAGAGATCAGCGCGAGCGGGAAGTGGATGGAATGATTTATCCAAGACAACTGTTAGGGTGGTTCTCAGTCGATGCGTGAGGTACTCCTACCTGCCGTGTGGTAACCATGTCGTTCGTGGCGCCTCTTCCTCAATACCTCCTCTGGTACTCTCAGAAATATACGAACATCTAGTTGATCTATGACTTCCTGAAATGTGTATTAGCGAGATGGCCGAGACGATGCAGGCGTCTTTTTACCTGATTCCAATACAAAAGAAATCCATCAACCAAGCCCCATACAATCCTTTCTTGCCCATTTTGTTCTCGCTCCCTCCGTATTCCCTCAAAGACCTCGATCCACCGATCCCGTACCTCATCGTCCACCTTGATTTCCTTCTGCTCATTTAGATGATCATGGCTTCGATGGTCGGGCGGGATCTTTCCTGTCTTCTTCACCTCCCGAAGGAAATTCACAAGCTTGGGCCAGACTATTGCTCCTGGCGCTGCATCCCAGTCCTGCACCTTGTAGTTCGGGTGTACGGGCACCTGCTCCTGGGGCTAAAGCGAGATCCGGTAGGTTGAGTATTGGTAGTTGAAAGGGCCAAGATACGCACAGGCGCAAAATCCTAAGCGAACAGAAAATTTAGCTTCAGTTCGTCGAAACACCAAGCAAAGAACGAACGTCTTGGTGAATGATCACAGAATCTGGCAAAATACGCTTGAGATGTTTTGCAAGTGTGGTTTTTCCAGAGCAAGTCCCGCCCCTTGGAAAGCATCAAAGCCATTATTGAGATCATGATCGCGAAAAGAGATGTTGCTCACCCAACCCCGACCAAGATTACTCGAGTCTTCTGGGGAGATGCTGCACCATTGTCAGGCATGTCTAGGTGGGATGATGTCACGCCTCTAGGAGCTGGGATGAAGGAAGGACTGCGTAGCTACGAAGCGGTTCACGAGAGAAGGACAAAATCGCGCACGAGGGAAAGATCGGCATCGGATAATCGGACCGAGTTCCGCAGACATCGACCGAGTTGCCAGCTTTTTGCGGGCCCAGCTGTCCAGGAATTAATTGATTACTTAAATTTAGAGCTGGTTTTCAAAACTTTTCCAATGCCATCCGACAACTTGTCCACAACAGCGTCGAATAACTGCTATGGCGCACGTGACAAGGAGTGTATGTGACGTCACCGTCGTCATCATGTGGCCAGGAATAAAAGGCGCGGTGAAGGAACGCACGATGCTTCTCAATCTTTCTCATTGACAATCCTAAATTATCAGTCCTCCTATGTTTTGTGCCCAAGCAGTTCGCTTTGCTCGATCAACCGTAAAGCCAGTGGCTGCCCGCACGGCAAGTCTTCATTCAATGCAAGTCCAACTACCGGGGTTTCATGATTATCTAGGTACTGCGATCATACACAACGACAACTCCTCCCCCGACAGGTCCAGGAGACCCAGTTCGCAATCCCAAAGCAAAGGATGCTAGCTCAAATACCCTTTTGTATGCGGCGTTTGGCGCAGCTGCAGCTGCAGGAGCTTATTACTACTTCGCCAACCCCGAGGATGTCAGTGCTGCGAAGGCAAAGGCCAGGAGAGACCAAGACGAGATGGAGCAGAAAGCTCGTGATTCGGTGCAAGCGGGGAAAGCTCGTACTGATGATGCGTACCAACAAGGTCTTGCGAAATACGAAGCGGTCAAGGTGATTTATCTCCAACGCTGAATTTTTTTTTGCCTCGTTGACACATTGCTTGTTAGGTTTCCGGGCAGGACAAGGTGCACGAGGCCGAAGAACGAGCTCGCCAAGCGGCTGCAGATGCGCAAGCAAAGCTAGATACCTACAAAACATCGGCGCAGGAAACCCTTTCTGATGCGCGTCAATCGACTGAAAATTTATATAAAGAGGCACGGGCTGATGCAGAGCACAAGGCAGAGGAAGTAAAGTCTGGATGGTTCAGCTGGCTGGGATGGGGCAAGTCCAAGGCTGAGGGCGTCAAGACAGATGCGGCAGGCAAGGTTGCAGATTCCGCTGAAGGCGTGAAGAACCGAGCCGAGAAACACACTTGATTCAGAGGATCGTCCATTTTGAACTTCCACGCGTATGCCTCTGTATTTGTACAAATTGTAGTTCTTCCTCTCGCTCTCGACCCAGTTTTATCAGATGCATATGATGCCGCGAGTCGCGGTGTGTATAATGCTGCCCCGGATAGCGCCCATTCATGTGCTTTTGAGCCCTCTGATGCGCTGACTCTGATGTTTGAGATTTCATCGTCAGCGTGGTTCGCACTGTGTCAGAGTGAACAGTCGTCAACTAAAGTCAGAACTCACGGTTGTCGGAAAATATCGTGAACAATGGAATATTGGTCGGACCGGAATCAGTCAAGGGCCAGGGGTTCCGGATAGGCATTGAGGTGACTCGAGGTTGGAAACGGTTGACAACTGCCATGCCTTTCGGCCTGCCCGTGAATTGATTACACTATATGGAAGATGTCAGAAAGTAGTCTACACCCTCTATGACAAGCCGAATTATGATGCTGCCGCAGGCGAGCAGGTCGGATTTAGTCAAGAGTCACCTGGTGTTCCTTGGATGATAAAAACCTTCATAAAGAAGCTATTATGTTCGAGTCGCAGGTTCCAAGGCCGAGGTCAAGTCGTATGGGAGGGCTAAGGAAAAAGATGTCGATATTTGTGATTCATAGTTGCAGGTAACCTGGGTGTTACCAACGGGACCATGCATACTTGACGTCGTTCACAAGCCTTGATCAAATGGGCTTCGGTTTGTTCACAAGCTCATGAGTCCCATCATCCTTCTTCCTCGGACAAAATTTACTGTCCTTACATCTTGAGCCCATCATTTGAACCCTCCTGACCCCCGCCGCTCACCATGGTTTTGCAAGTCAAAGGACGTCGTCAGTCGATTAGCCGGGGTCAGGATGACGACCCTCTAACCAAAGCCATGGCTCCACCTCCTAACGAGACAGAGGCTGAGCGTGAAGAACGACTTGCAGCAGAGAGGGAAGCACAAAAACGATCAGATGCAATCGACGAAGAGTTGAATCGACAGAGGATTAACGATAAGAAGACGAAGTGCGTCAGGGTTCTTCTGTTGGGTGAGTGATCGGTTTTGCGTCGTCGTTCGGCCCGTTTAACGAGACGGGTCAGGTCAGAGTGAATCAGGTATGCGTTCTAGCTATTGTAGTTGGCAAGAGCCCATCATGACCCACCATCACAGGCAAATCAACGACTCTCAAAAGTACGAATAGGCGCTACATCATCTTTGATCACTGTCTAACCTTACTCTGTGTCATAGATTTTCAGTTATTCCATTCTCCTAAGGTACAGTTCTTTATAACGGAAAGATATGATGGATTATTTACGTCCATCCAAGGCTTTCCGCACGGAACGTGCGTCATGGCGGGCCATCGTTCAGCTTAACGTTGTGCGCTCCATAAAGTTGATCCTCGACGCTATAACAGAGGCACAAACATCGTCCTCCCATTCGGCAATCATCCCCACGTCAGATTCCGTTTCCAGTCCCCCCTCGCTTACCCCAGAGCACCTGAGGCTGAAAATGCGCCTTTCACCACTCCAACAGGTCGAAGAGCTACTTCTTCGCAAACTGACACCGGCTGGCTCTGCCGAATTCGAGGCGACCCAACTATCACCTCTCACGAATCTGCCTTACTCTGCCCGGGCTGGAAACGCTGCCACGGAACTTGCTCTAAATTCGACGACGCCTTGGAAAGCGGCCTTTAACAAACTAATAGCAAGCACCACGCGGACTAGTTTAGAAAGTCAAGACATTGACTTCGATGATCCTAAAGACCCTGGCCTTATTCTCAATGCCTGCAAGGACGATATAAATGCACTATGGACCGATCCGACAATCAGACAATTGTTGGAAGTGCAGAAGATCCGTCTCCAAGACTTTGGGGGCTTGTGAGCGTCGCCATTCGCGCAGGGAGCACTTCTGACCTTTTGGCATAGCTTCCTCGACCAACTCGAACGGGTCACATCTCTTAAATATGTACCTACTGACGGTGAGCCCGAAGGTGGTCCTCATCATTATGATAAGCGATGACCTGTTGAATAGATGATATTCTACGGGCCCGGCTGAAGACGATTGGGGTTTCCGAGCACCGCTTTACTCTCAAAGCTGGTAATCCAAATTGACCCGCATCGAGAGGAGGCCTCTCTGAAGTGCTTTTCACCAGGCAACATGATGAGCCACGACTGGAGAGTTTTCGATGTCGGTGGAGCGAGATCTTTCGTGCGTCTCCCCTCTTTGCCTCTGATGGTTTTGCGTCTAATAACAGATTTAAGCGAGGTATGACATGTTCTCATCTACACGTTCATCAAACCAACAATAATGCAACGTCAGCGGCATGGGTGCCCTATTTTGATAACATGGATGCCATAATTTTCCTTGCCCCCATATCATGCTTTGACCAGGTAGGACAAGTGTGGAGCATCATACATACTTCTTCGAGTTGTTCATACCATCTCTAGGTCCTCGCAGAAGATCCGAATGTCAATCGTTTGGTACGCACCCCCGTACCAACTATCTTACTCGTATTCCGACCTTGTCATACAAACAGGAGGATTCTATACTCCTCTGGAAATCCGTGGTCTCCAACCCGCTGTTAAAGAGCACTGATATTGTACTTTTCTTAAACAAAGTCGATATCCTAAAAGGTATGGGGGTTTGCAGCCGTGTTTCGGCCTTCCTTAAAGGCTTCGACAGAGAAACTCAAATCAGGAGTCTCATTCGGCCACTATGTCGTTTCCTACGGGAACAGACCAAATGATTTCGAGTCCACCTCAAAATGTATGAGTGTGTTGAATTTTTCCGTTTCCTCTTCTTATTTTCCGATAGATCTTAGCAAGAAGTTTGGTCAGTGCGATCGGGGCCGCATATAGCAAGTACGGCTGACTTGTTATAATCAGCTGGAATTCTCAAGCAATCATCACCTCTGTCGCGAACCTTCTACTACCATCTCACGACGGTAACTGTGAGCCTCGTTTAGCTTGGCCTACCTACCGCGTTATTGAAGAATTGGAATCTGTCAGGACTCAAAATCAACGCAACAAATACTCGTCAACGGTTCGTACACAATCAAAACCGGACAGGTCTGATCATCCTCTTATTCTGCCTCTTACAGTCAAGGACATGGTTCTTCGGCAGATTCTGGTTGAAGGCAATCTCCTCTAACTTTCATATCTCTCGTCAAACCTTGTATACCTATACTCCATCTACCTCCTGGATTAAAGCACTGCCCTTGTATACTCACTACCCATCATGACCTACCTAATGCTCGGCCGTTATAACGAGTCTCTATGTGACTCTGATCGGATGGCTGGGGAGGGTAATTGGACCATGGCAATGCCATGTTTATGCTAACCTATGCAGCAGGATTGTATGTAGTGATTTTCATAGTTTTGTTGTATTTTTTTTCTTTCCTTCATCCGTTGCATGTACGCTTGCTTGAATCTTTTATATATAAGCCTCGTTTAGAATGGCAATGCCATACTTCCAATAGATTTATTTTGACTTTTATTGACCGTGGCGCGCCAAGTTTTCAAGTTTGGGAGTTCTCATGCGCTTCAGAAAAGCATTGGGTCGATCGATGGTGAGAAAAATTCGGCACACGCCTTGCACACGCCTATCTTTTTGGACATTCAAACAGATCTAAGCTACTATGTCAAGCGATGTTCTTGCCCACTTTACCTGTCTGGATGAGCTCATGCAGGTCATATACCAGGGTGTCTATCAATTCGTAGTGCTTTCCACTGTTTCCGACAAGTGGACACTCCATCTTGGACTGTCTGGTCCTGAGGGAAGGTGGTGGCGTGGCGACTGGACGAAGGCAGACATTCTGAAGACTGTTGTTCGTACACGCCCTTTCATTCGGCCTGCTGATAGGGTCTTTCTGTCTCCCTGGCAGGCCTAACTCGGGGCTGTGAAGTCGCTAAGCAATGTTATCCTCGCGTCTAGGGTTCCAAATCGTCGGACAAACTGCTGGAAGCCTTTGCCGAGAAACTCGCAGAGACTCTCCTTCAAGGCGAAGTCCATGTTGGGGATTGGAGTACCGAGGAAGGCGCGAAAATTAAAGTATTCGCCATCATCTTTCCGTCCTGATCATGGCCGCGGAACTGACTGTCAGTAAATGTACTAGTTAACTTTCGGACCATCTTCAAAAAAGCCTTTACATGTTCCGCTAATCGAGTTAACCTCGGCAGAGGCTGCCTCACATGCAACTGATGTGTTTCTAGATGTGAGCTTCTCCATGGCTATATCTCGATGTTTCGTGACGGTTCTTTGTCGGGGAAAGATTGCCCTACAAGCCCAGTCGAGGAAGTGCCGCCTTCACCCAGATCAATTCGCTACCTCACATGTATCGCCACCGCCCCGAATCGACACAGGTACGCATGGATACGGCTCATATTGAACCGCTTCTTTATCGAGCTTACAGCAAGACCTCTTACAACGAGTACTTTGAGTACTACAGCACCTCGACTGGTTGCTCCTCTGCCTCATCGTGACTCGGCAACCGATGTAGACAGGAAAGCAGAACCCTCGGGATCCGGATTCGATGACCAGAAAGCCCAAGATGAGATCAAGGCTCTGAAGGCTGAGCTGGAAAAACAGAAACAACAAGCAATACCTTCGATATCAAGAAGTGAGCTCTCAATGCATCAATGATCATTGGTGTCAGTTCGTTAAGAGACCAACAGAATCGACCGCCGTCCCAAAGCCCCCCAAGGGGGCATCACTCGCCAATCCTAACAAGAAGGCAAGAAAGTATCAGGCCATCGAGTTCGAAAGCGACGACGAGTAGCAGAAGAATGTGTAAAATGTAGAAGTCGAGCGACATTTCGCACGTTTACAGCTGAACCAATGCATGTAGCTCCATGAAGCTTGTGGTATTATTCTCCTGGAACTTCGGAAAGGTTATCTTCCATTGCGGCGAATAAGTCCGCTGCGAGAAAACCCAAGCCATCATATGCACAAGATGGGTTCTTGGAAATGGGGGTATGAAATGCACCACGGAGAAGGCCGACCGGCGTGTTCTATATTTATTTACGCAACGGGCAGCTTCCGTCAAACACACGCCCTCCTCATTCACACTCCTTCATTATTCCCACTGGAACCATGGCCCCCCCCGGACATCTTCCCTCTCCTGCTGGGCAGGGGAACGTCCCGGTTGGCGTTGAAGGAATGTTTCAGCAGATCTTGCAGGCCGTGCAGAAGTCGGTATGTATGCAAGGTCACTCGATATGCGTGTTCAACTTGACAAGTCGTCGCTTTAGCATATCGAGATTGCTGATCTCCGGCAAGAATGCGCTGAGCTCAGGCTCGCGAATGCCAGTCTTGAGCGCCAGATACGAGATGGACTCCAGGTACATACAATGGACATGATACGTGTAATCGTCAAGCTGATCTTTTCCTTCAAGTACAACTTCCACATCTCTCGGACGGCCACTCCTGGCTTCATGACCCCGGCTCCTCCAAGCCCACAACTGCGCGCTGCGAAATTATCGCCGTTCCTGTCCCACAGTCTGCCAACACTCTCTACTGCGGGACCCCCAGAGCCTTCCTACCGTCCCTCTCCGTTGGGGGAAAATGCACCAACTGCCTTCCCTTTCGGCACTCGAGACATCCCCGGATTCTATGTCGTTATTCCCGCTGGTGGTGCAGGCACTCGCCTATGGCCACTTTCCCGCGAGGGTCACCCTAAATTCCTCCTCGATCTTACTCTGAAAGGTCGTTCACTCATCCAGGCTACATGGGACAGATTGCTACCACTTTCATCGGCTGCAAGGACTACTGTAGTCGCAGGGCCGGGACACGTCACGGCCATCAATGACCAACTTCCAGACCTCCTTGCACACAATCTCTTTTGTGAACCTGGCCCCAAAGATTCCATGGCCGCCATCGGCCTCGCAGCGGCCGTCCTGGCGAGAAGGGACCCGGACGCTGTCATCGGCTCATTTGCCGCCGATCACATGATTTCTGGCGACGACGCCTTCCTTTCAGCAGTTGCTGAGGCTGTTGAGGTTGCGAAGAAAGATTATCTTGTCACTATTGGAATTGCGCCTTCCCATCCATCGACTGGGTTCGGATACGTGCGTCTCGGAGAGAAGCTGGGGATGAAAGAAGCTCCGAATGCCAGGCTGGTGTCTAGTTTTAAGGAGAAGCCGGATGCTCGCACAGCGGCATCGTATATTGCGACCGGAATCTACCGCTGGAATGCAGGAATGTTCGTCACGAAGGCAACTTTCCTTCTTGAGCTCTTGAAAGAGTACAAACCCGACCTGCACAATGGTCTGGAGAAAATTGCGGAGGTTTGGGACGACGAGTCAGCACGCCAAACAGTCTTGAATGAAGTTTGGTCATCTCTCGAGAAGATTCCCATTGACAATGCAGTCGCTGAACCAGCAGCAGCCGAAGGCCGGGTCGCTGTTGTGCCTGCTACTTTCGGTGAGTGATGACATGGATTTCAATTGAACTCGTGCTCAGATCCCGTTCGTAGGTTGGGATGATGTCGGGGACTTCTCCTCTCTTGCGGATCTCCTGCCTGCGGAAGCCAGCCAGCCGCGCATCCTTGGCGACAGCAACCTCGGTCAGTTCCATCCTACATCACTCCCACAACTGCTGACCTTGTGAAATTAGTTCTCACAGAGCAAGTTGCTGGTGGTATCGTTGTCCCAGGGTCTGGTCGTCTCATCACATGCCTCGGGGTCGACGATCTAGTCATTGTCGACATGCCAGACACCCTGCTTGTCACCACTCGTGCGCGATCCCAGGAAGTGAAGCGGCTGGTCAAGAAGACTCGCGATGCAGGATGGAAACACCTCCTCTAATCCAGGGCCTCAAAGATACCAATCTACTACTCGCCGGAACGGACAATAATATTCTAATAGGATTCGGCAAATGTATATACTATGCTACTACATTTCGGGATCGACGTGGGCCTATTCGTACCAGGAACAGCTAATGAACATTTGTGTTTTCACCTCGCTGATCTCTTGAGTTCCTTGACAGACGGTGACGTGAGTTCATCAAGTCGGCGTTGGCAAGTTGTTTCGTCAAAAGTTATTCATAATCGCGATAGTCAGCTGTGAAGTTTGGCCTCGCCCTTAGCGCAGGCTTTACTGAGCAATCGTTAAATCTTTTGAGGTAGTGCCCAGCACGCGATTCAACAGCCTGAGCGGAGACATCATCGCGTCATCACGCCATCAATTCAATCAAAGCTTCGAAATCCACGAAGCCTCTGTGACCATGCGATGTCGACACAACCGTTGATTCCTCAAGGTACTTAAGTATACCAATGGCAGGCCATGACTGTTGGTCTCTTGGCTCTCCTTCTGACAATGGATAAACCCGCAGGTTCCTCAAGGCGCGTTTCAGGACAGTCGAAAGGGTCCGTTCAGTCCAACTATGGAACCCTACAGCCTGAGCAAGTTCCGGGAGGGCTCCCGTCGGATGTTGAAGGCTCTCCAGCGCCCAATAACAAGCTTCATCGTGGCCTGTCTGCGCGGCAGGTCCAGATGATAGCTATTGCGGGGACGATTGGCACGGGACTGTTCCTTGGTACAGGCCGGTCTCTCGCCAAGGGCGGACCGGCGAGTGTTCTCATCTGTTACTGCCTTGTGGGGTTCGTGGTGTATGTCACTCTTCTTCTACTAGGAGAGATGGCCACCCAGTATCCTGTCGCCGGATCATTCAACGCCTACGCGACACGCTTCTTTTCGCCGTCTTATGGATTCTCACTCTCGTGGAATTATTGGTTTAACGATGCGGTTTCCGTGGCGTCAGACCTCACTGCAGCGCAGATTCTCCTGGAATACTGGACGCCTTGGCATCCTTGGGTTATCAGTCTTGTTTTTTGGGTATTCCTGGTCGCTATAAACGCTACTCATGTTCGAGCGTACGGAGAGCTGGGTATGTCACACATTCTAATTTGTTCCATGACAATGTTCAATGACACAGGCTACTTCATCAGAGTACTGGCTCTCCTCCTTGAAAGTCGCAACCATCATTGTATTTATCATAATAGGTATCATGGTCAACGCAGGTGTGAATTCCGAGCATAAATATATCGGAGGAAGTAATTGGAGGATACCCGGCGCACCTTTCGTGGGTGGGTTTGGAGGTTTTGCCAGTGTGTTCGTGACGGCCAGTTTTGCTTGTACGTCTTGTTCTCTGGTCATTCGTCAATGTACTCGACGCTTCAAATAGTCGGTGGAACCGAGAGCTTGGGGATCACAGCAGGTGAAACAAAAAACCCATCGCGTAATATGCCAAGAGTCGTTAAATTTGTTTTCTGGCGGTTCGTACCCTTCAAACTATCGCAGGCAGACGGTTCACATTTTCTGTTGCAGGATTATGATATTTTACATCTTGACCGTTCTTCTGATTGGCCTGAACGGTATATATGCTCTTTCTAGTCCTTCCTACTGAGAGGTCAATCCTGAACTCCGTCATCAAGTGCCGTGGGACTACCCGAATCTATCGAATAAATCGACCACTACCTCGCCATTCACTATCATTTTTCAGGAAGTTGGATCAAGTAGTACAGCCTATCCTCGAATACAACAATGCTGACCATGTTTTTACAGCCGTTGCTGCATCGTTTATGAACACGGTCATCATGACCTCCGTTCTTTCGGCTGGTAACCATGCTCTTTTTGCTGGCACACGTGTGCTCTATGGTATGAACATATTTGGACTCTGTCTGTTGGTTCTGATGAGTCGTCCATAGGACTTTCCGTCACGAACCAAGCTCCAAAGATCTTTTCGCGCACGACTGATCATGGTATACCCATATACGCCCTGCTCTTGACGAGCAGTATTAGTATACTCTGCTTTGGTAGCAGCTTCATCGGAAGTGGCCAATTGTGGGGCTGGTTGCAGAACATTGTTGGCGTGTCGAATCAGGTCTGTTCATGAAGGACATGAATGACTGCATATTCCTGGTAATTGACAAATCTCAGATTGCGTGGTTATCGATCGGCCTGGCAAGTTGGAGGTTCAGGACGGCATGGGTGAAGCAAGGACGATCTTTGGACGAGCTTAAATTCCGTGCTGCGTGGACGTGGCCATGGGGCCCCGGCTTTGTGGTACGTTACTCTTCTTTATAAGAATGCTACGATACGATTGAAAATCCACGACAGATCTTTGCCGTGGTCTTTATGATAATTGGTACGAGGATTTTCTAGCCATGGCCTGTTGATGCTTACATCGCGCCTAGTTCAAGGGTGGTCATCAGTAATCCCAAAATTCTCAGCTGTCGACTTCGTCTCCTTCTATATCGAAATACCGGTCATGATTGTTATGTTTATCATCTGGATGATCGTGACGGGCCTTCGATCTGCACCTTCGAACTCGGGAAATGGTCCCACCGATTATCTGCCAGCGCGACGCGTATGGTATAGTGATTTGGTTGATACCACCACTGTCGATCTCTTCCAGGACGAGTATGTCGAAGAGGAGGCGGACAAGAGGGATGACGAGCAGAGGACGAACAGGATTAAAGGAAAGAAAGGGATCATATGGAGAGTATATTACTGGATCGTGTAGAAGGTTTTCGCACAAAGAGGTATTTTATGCGACCGCGATATTTTTCCTTAACTTTGCCGTGTACGAAGGAGGATAGTATGCTCAAGGTTGACGATCATCTCGTAAACCGGTCCCCAATCCTTCTCCTCTCCCAGATCTCTGAATATCATGATGTCTTGCTATTGGATGGTCCATCGGACCTTCGTGACTCATGCTCATCGCCTCATCGCAACAGAACAATGGCTTGAAAATTTGGTAGATAAACAGGGTCGACCCACTGATTTTTGATCTCGGCGACGCCAACATTCAATGGATGACCCATATCAATGGCGTCCAGAGGACGATTCCAGCTCGGATTCAGCACCATTGAATACATCCCTACCCCGACTAGCGACCACAGATAGCTCCTCGACCGAGCGACGCTCCCAGGGAGACTCATTTCGCGCAAGTCGCCGCCTTTACGAAGAGCGAGAGCTTAAGCTACAGCTTTTGACGACGAAGAAGCAGCTCAAGCTCCAGGAGCTCCGCACTGCAGAGGCTGAACGAGAACTTTTTCAGCTGGCAAAACACTTGAAACGTGTCAATGACGCTCGTTTGGTAGCGCAGCAGCAGGCTGCAAAGGCGAGTGAAGAACTCAAGTACGTCCCATCGTTCATTAGAAGTGGCAAACCTTATTTTGTCTCTAGGTTGTATAAAACTCAACTACAGCACGCACAACAAGAGATTTTCCGCGCTCAGGCCGTTCTGGACGATGTCGACAGGCAACGGTACAAGGCGGAGAAGGAGGCGTCGCAGGCCAAGACTTTGGCACGTAGGTTGAATCGAGATCTCGTGATAAAGGCAGCTATGGAAGAAGGGCGGAGAATCGGACTGCAGGAGGGACTTGAGAGGGCAAGGACGCTTGCGTTGCAAGATATCGCCGAGTTTGATGGTGAGGACGAGTATTACGATGAAAACGATGAGCTGGACGTCGTCGACCGTCGACCCCGCTCGCTCCTCATTGGGTCCAGTGAGGACATGCAACAATCTTCCCGTTCTTCGCCTCCAGAGCCACCTGTACCTGCACCTGCACCTCCAGTCCCACCTCCAGAAGTCGCCCAAGCTGATCCCAATAACCGTCCCAGATCATTTCGCAACTCCCCTTCACCCGTACATCACGCTCGTGTCTCGATTCCGCCTGACGGCTATATACCACAGCTGGACGCTGATCACTTTATTCGTATTCCGCCTCCGTATGAACTCTCGAGGCCTCCGCCTACACCAGAACGAGTTGTCTCCCCGCCACTTCCCCAAATCCCGCAGGAAGAAGAGCCACTTCCGATACCTCACCGTTCACACAGAGGGCACCAATACAATTCTTCCCTCGGTTCCTCTGCATCGTCGCTGTCACACTTGGATCTGGTCAATGCCACTGGATACACTTCAGGAAGACAAAGTCCTCTGAGCGTAATACCAGAGGTTCGTAGTCTGTCCTCCAGCCCCAACCCTCAGTCTGTGGGGGGCCACGATCTCAAGCATCAGTCTTCATGGGTACACCTCTCGCATCTGTGGCTATGCAGATTACTGATTCATCTGTGCCATAGGGTGGTAGCTCTCGGCATGCCAATGGTATGGGGCCGGGACAAACCCCTCACATAAGAGCAGCATCCATTACCACGGAGCAAGGCATTTCCCAACAAGCGCAGAGTCATCATCGACGTCTCTCGACGAGCTCTAACGCTTCTAGGGCTTCTCGTCCGCCCCCGAATTCTCAGGAAGCTCGACGCAAAAGCTCTTCTTCAGCAAGTACTGTGCCACCCATAAGTGTTCTTCCTCCTGTTAGTTAACATCAAAAAAGCTCCTGCAAATCCAAACTGATCTCTGCACACATTCAGTCTGGGCCAGCTTCGCCACAGGCGACCCCACAGAACCAATATACTACCCTTGAAAGCCATACCGCATCGCCAAAGCCCAGTCCGATATTATTCCAGCCTGTCGACAATCAACAATTGCCACCGGGATTTGTACCGTATGGCGGAAACTATTCTCCCAACTCAGGTCAAAGCGCACTACCGACTCTTGTCCCAATGCCAGGAGCATATCAAGGACAAGGTTACCAAACACCGCAATCGCTTGCTGGCGGCCGTCGGGACACCGCTGCCAATGAACAATACTCAGATGACGAAGCTGCGTCTTCCGCTATGTCGAACGACACTTTGACCACTCCGCCACTTGGACGGCAGACTCGTCACAGGCGTATACCGAGTGTGGATGCCTTGATGACTCCCCCGCCTCGTGAGGGTCGCCAAGAGTCAGGCTGGGAATCCGCTCTTCGACTGGCAGGCTCTCCAGTACCTATTCCCTTTGATAATAGACCACCGCGGGGAAGCAGACCACTCTCTCGAAGCACCAACCGAAGTTGATTGAATCCACTTCCATGTCTTCATGCAGATGTGATATGAATGTCATGATTGTTCAGGAAAAAAAAGAACAGCCATCCGAGTGTAAAGCATGGTCCCAATTAGAGTCACCCCTGATATGAGCCTCACTCGATTGAACGAAAAAAAAAAAACATCCGCTTTGAGCGCCGGTCAATAAATAATTCATTCCACTTGCGGTCTTCGTCCTGAAGATATTATTTAGACACCTGCCCTCCGAGTGCACAAGTTGCTTGTGCTCGCTCAAGCCAATTCCAGGGTTTAATCCCGCCGCCTTCTGTCTCGTGAACGATCTCTCCTCCTCTCTTTATCTGAATCACCTCGATCATCACGCCTGTAATCGCGGCCGCGGCCTCTGTTGCGTTCATCATGTCTGTCGTCGCGGTCCCTGTCGCGCCTTTCTGACGTCTCTCTTCGCCCATCATCCCGCTCTCCTCCACGCTCTCTTGACCTTGAACTCCTTGCAACCATTGTAGACGTGCCATTCCGTGACCGCGGTGAGCGTGATCTTTCCCACTTCCTATCACGGTTTTCGGGAGCTGAAGAAGATCGGTCCTCCCTCTCCTTCTTCACCAGAGGCACGTATCTCTTCTCTGGCCGTTTGATGAACCCACCCTTCTTCACACTACCGTCATCGAGAACCTCCCTCTCCTTTGCTCCAATACCCAACAGCGCCGGCCTCGCTTCTGGCAAGTACGGTTCAACCAGTCCCTTTCCAGGTTGCCGTGTCGCCGCCGTGCCCTCCTTCCAACCCATACCCCGTAGCAAAGCAGCACCGAACTGCGATACTGGGACTCGGGCGTAGTCATCCAAGGTGGCAGCTTCTGGAAGTTCATCGACATCCTGTTTGTAAGCTTCGGCTTCTGAAATGGGCGGTGGAATGATATCGATGATGGGCCCATCATGGTGAGCACCATCTGTGCCTGCGAGGATAGCTCTTAGGGCCCTCTTGTCCTCGTCATCTCCATCATCCTCCATTTTCACGTCCTCTTGAGGAACCTCGCTTGGCTGCTCGTCCTCTTGCTTTACAGAGAGAGGCCGTGCCTTGATTTGCAGCCCAGAGAGAACAGGACCAGAATTGATGGAGTCTCTGGTTCCAAGGCCGCCAACGCTACCGTCCTTTCCCGTTTCGGCCTTGGCAGATGGAGGGACGTATTGCGCGGCGCTTCTGCGCTTGCGGGCCAGGTCTCGCCAGTCTCTATTTTTGAGAGCAGGAATGACAAGTGGAGCAGCTTTCTTTGGCCGATCCTTGTTCAAGCTATGGAATGGGCGACGGATAATAACTTTTGTGAGCTGAGATGACTGAGACGGGATAAATGAGGGAGGAACACACCGCTGAACTCCAAATCTATCAAAGCCGGTTACGAGCTCGTCTTTGATCTCGTGGTCATCTTCATCACTAGAGTCAGGCGCGGTGTGCGGTGTGGGTGACGAAGCCAAGGGGCTGCCTGGGGTTGAGTCATCTGGGTGTGAGAGATGGCGGGGAAGGGCTGGGAGCTTGTAGGACGAAGAATCGGAATCTGGACCAGAAGAGGGAGCTCTAGAAAGGGGAGTCGGCCTGCGAATGGTGAACGAAACCTTTGCCGCCGCGGGCATTGTTGAATGTAAATTTAAAGGAAAGCAACCCATCTTTGCAACACTTGGTGTCAAACACGTGACTACCCCTTTCATTATAGACGAATAAAGGGACCTCGTCTCCATATAACTGCTCCACCATGCTGCTCGCCGTCCCACAAAGCCATGTTTCCTCTTCCTCTCTTCCCAACCATTCCAACCGATCTCGAGTCTATGGAGTGTGTGCCATGCTTCGCTGTACCTATACATTCTGATCGCCTTATCCTAGCTCCCGAATGTCTGTACAACATATGAATACGTTCATGAAGGTGGGTATATCTCTTCTGCTCTCGCTTATGTCTATATTAACCAGCACCCGCAGAACGCTTTGATTCGTGGCGTTAATAGCATCTACGAGGCGGCGCCACTCGCAAACAAAGGGAAACTCGCAGCCCCGTTCTTGCGCTATGTTATCATGGTTTCTGACATGCTTCGATTGCATCTCGAAGGTAGGAGAATGTCAGACCCCCACCCTCGCTTCGACTTGACCCCCTGCTAGGAGATCAAATGTTTTTTACCAGGAGAAACACACAGGGCAAGTCTATTGTAGACTTCCTTGGGATAGCGGAATCCCACTCGAACAACTTTTCGGGATTGTTTACTTTTCTGACGGGCTTGCAGCAGAAACTGAAATCATGGAACAAGGTGCATTCGGCCATGATTTCACCCTTGGATACCCCTTCATCATTTTCACAGTCTCCAGAGACATACTCTTACATCGATCTTCGAGGTTCCCTTGGAACTCTCGGTCCTTTAATGTTGCGAAGCATGGAAAGTCAGGCAAGTATGTGTTAGTCTCATCTCGACCATAAGGCTCATTCGTCGTCTTGTAGCGCAAAGCGTTGTCCAAAGACTTTCTGCTCAAATTCTGCACTGAAAAAGAATTACGCGACATGATTACCGGCAAGCATAACCTTTCAAGTGCCCAAATTGATGCTGACGAGATACCGTATAGAAAATTTAATATGGCTTGCCTCGCACTCGGACATGGCGGTCCTACTTCCGTACGTACACATTCTACACTCCCAACGTTCGAGCTGCCTTACTAGGATGCTATAGGTTTGTGCTATCACATCACGACCCAGTTACGTCTGCAAAATGGCCGACCGTGGCGCCAGAGGGTTTGAAGATGGTACCAGGCTTCGTCAAGAAGGACACACCGTAAGTCACTTTTTTGCCTGACCAAATTTTGGCTCACGCCCATTCAGATGTTGGGAGTTCGCGCCATTCGATCCCGTCACGAAGCAGAGGCGTCCCACCCCCTCTCCAGCGCGTTGATCCCGGCATGAATTGTATGATAGTCCTCACTCCCAGTTATATCTCCTCTTCATTTCTCTAAATTCTGTTATTCCGCAAGTGGTGGTTGGAGTAAGGTATAATAAACACCAAAGACATACATTAACGGATTCCATGCTCCTTTTCAATCTATTCCTTCAGCTCCCAGCTAACGCCGCACCCACATCCACTCCCTTTCGCTTTGGGATTTTCCGCAACTCTGAAGCTGCTGCCAATGAGCTCAGTAGCGAAATCAATCGTAGAACCGTTGAGAAGCGAGAACGATACTGCGTCGACGAGAATGTTGGAGGGTTGGAGCGTCGGATGAGTAAAATGGCTGCAAGGAGGATGCGAATACGTCAACTTGAGTAGAGCAACAGAAAATAAAAAAGCTTACTAGTCGTCCGGCGACTGATTGGTCGCGAGCTCCATCCTATACTGATACCCGTGGCAGCCCCCAGACTCGACCGCTACTCGAAGAGCAGCATCTGGATTGTTCTCCCGCGTCGCTATTGACCTGAGTTGCTGTCCTCCGGGTGAGCTCGGGCACAAAGGTTAGTGAGAACTTGTATCTACCTCAGCAGCGCGATCTGTAATAACAAGGTTGACTTCTTCCGGTGGTATTAGGTCTACGTTGATTTCTTCTTGCTCAATGTATTCTGGAGATGGGGAGGAAAGAATAACTGTAGGTTTGCCCTCGGGATGTGTGGCCAAAGTCGCGTTCCGAAAGGGTGTGGTCGAGAATTTGCGGGTCAAAGGTCGCGCTGGGCGGACAAGCAAAGTCGAAGGGCAGGTTCTGCGTGTCCATAAACTAGCCTGCTGTCGAATTAAATGGGAAGCCAACCGAGTCGTTGTGGACATGGTGGTACAAGAATTGGTAAGAGTTTGGAAGTCGCGGTGCTTCGACTGCAGCCTTCGGATCTTAACATGACCAAATAGACGAAAAGGAAGCATAGTACTTGAGTAACTCGAAAGCAGGAATATGAAGGAATCAATCAAGATATGGCTGTAAAATCGACTAGGTATGTGATATGGATTCCGAACGTCCGTCGAAATCAACGATGAGAACAATGTGCAACCGTTTAATGTCGTAGGAAAACGGCGAACCATCTCCGTGCCTAACAAACAACGCAACAGTGCCAGCTCTTCCTCACCTCGGCATCTTGCAAGGTGGCCTTGCCGCTGCTCCTTCTCCTATGATGTTTTGCATCCTGAGCGTGGCCATTCGCCGGCACGCCATCTCTCATCAACATACTGGCCCGGGTGGCGGTCTCAAAGACGTCATCGACACCTTCGATTTTTAAAGCAGAGCACTCCTTATAGGCACGAGCACCTATAGCTTGGGCCACACGTTCTCCCTGCTCGCGAGTGACCCATGGGGTGTCGGGGGTGATGGTTTGTGGACGCAGGTCGGCCTTGCATCCAACAAGGATAACAGGGATAGAGGGGCCACATATAGAACGGACTTCTTCAATCCACTACGAGATACGTGAACGTCGTAAGAGACAAGTCGGGGCATTGAACGACGGCGATACTCACCTTTGTCGTGACGTTTTCTAGTGAATCAGGGGTATCGAGGGCGAAAGCGATAAGGATAACGTGAGATTTGGAATAAGACATTGGCCGTAGGCGCTAGATGTAAACTGTGAGTAGGAGCGATGAACTCATATGGAGCACATTGAAACATACTTCATACTCTTCTTGTCCACTTTAGTCGGCACTGAAAGGTAAGACAGAACGTTACAGGGCAATGAATGGGTCAACGTACGCAGTATCCCAAAGCGCGAGCTGGACAGGTTTCTCGTCGAGCCTGATTTCCGCAACATAATTATCAAACACGGCTTCGGCGGGGTTAGCGAGATTAATGGCCACAGAATGGGATTGACTGCGCACTGGGTTGCTATTGGCAAGTGAGATGGGACTCATGGAAGAGAGGGACAAGACATACATATTCCTTGGGGAACTCTCCAAGCGCGAACGAACATAGCAGTGATGTTTTGCCACATGCACCTATATGCGTGGTAATTCAGCACGTTGAGTGTGTACGCTCTAGGTGATCGGTTACGTGCCGTCGCCAACGATGACGAGTTTCCTTCGTATCTAAGACGAAGAGATGAGAACGGGGACAATGCTGGGGAGTAATACACGCGACATACCGGGTTCTGGGAAGCCATGGTGAGAGGGCAGGAAAGTTGGAGGTAATATATAAGGGCGATGGTACACGTGAAAGACCCCGAGGCTGGACGTCACAGCCTTCGGTGACAAGACCCCTCCGCCTTTGTTGGCCATTATCCTCCACAACAAACAATGATGTCAATTCAACTAATTAAGCTTTAATAACGTTTCCCATTCCTCCTTCTCCATTGAGTAACTCTCGGCGTCGAGCGGGAACGACCCGTCTCGAACTGCATTCGCATACGCCGCCACCCCACTGTCTCTGGGCGTCTGCAGATCTGCAAACCGTCGCACAAATTTCGCCTTGTGTCCAGGCCAAGTGCCCATTGCGTCGTCCCAAACCAGTACCTTCCCAGTCTTCGTCAAGACACTGCTGATCCTTCCAAAAAAAAGACTGAAGCTCACCTGCCCATCAGTTCCAGGCCCAGCTCCGATCCCTATGGTGGGGATCTTCAGTCGCTGTGTGAGAAATGTCCCAAGCTCCTTGGGTACCGCTTCCACAACGACCGAAAATGCTCCGGCAGCTTCCAACGCCAGAGCATCGCGGAGCACGCGTTGCGCGGCTTCTGCGCTCCGACCTTGAACTTTATAGCCAGACATGGCAATGTGTCGCTGAGGCAAAAGCCCAACGTGTGCCATGACAGGAATGCCGATGCTTGTCAGTTGCTGAACAATCCCCACTATTTCGCATCCACCCTCGAGTTTCACTGCATCAACCCGACCCTCTTGAATCAGACGTATAGCGTTCGTGGCAGCGGAGGACGGGGAGATGTGGTATGTGCCAAAAGGCATGTCGGCGACAAGGAGGGGATGGGTTGTGCCTCGAGACACCGCGCGTGCATGATGGATCATTTCCGCCAGAGTCAATTGGGTGGTGGAGCTATGGCCCAGACATACTTGGGCCAGAGAATCGCCGACCAGAGTGATGTCGATGTTTGGGTTAGAAGAGCACGCCAGTCCGGTAGGATAGTCGTAGGCAGTCAACATAGTTATAGGAATTTTATTCCTGCGCTGGGTCAGAAGCGATTGAATGGTTACTTTTTTGCGACCTGTATGTCAAGGACTTATGAAATTCCGTTAATCATGTCAGAAAAGATGGGGCAAACCTTCCGGTGCTTCTTGGTCTTTGCGGGGTCGAACACTCATTGATCGGCACCCAGAGACTTGTGAGACATTTCTCTGGAGTGCAGAACGTCGGGCGAGGAGCAACATGTTAGGTCGATGGATGGAGGCAGGTCGATGAATCAATAGTAGATCGGCTCATCGCCAATGGGCCGAGGTCGTTTTGAAGGAAAAAAGTAAAATCGTCCGATTGCATTGCATCCGGCGATGTAAGCGGAGCAAACCCGGAATTCGAGTTGTTCAGTTCACGTGCAATTGTGGCGCCAAGCTGCTTTTCGGTGGACACGCCATGGTCGTTGAGTTTCCCGAGGAGCTAAAGTAAGCGATGAACAATGTGGACCCAAGACAGGTGCTGCGATGAGATGTGCAATCTTACAATTTGGTGGGAATTCAATATTCAGGGGCGACTCGAAGCACGTGGCTGGCTGGCGCTTGACGCGACACTTACAACTTGAACTTGAACCACCATGCCGCGAACACGAAACGTTCAACCTCGTCCCGAACCCACTCCAGGACCTAGCAATAATATCATCGTAAAGCGCCCTTTACAAGATATAACTGAACGCTTTGTCCTGATATCTCCAGCTGTCAATCGTGTACCAACTCCGAAGCCGAGGCGGAAAGTGAAGGCGCCTGGTGGTATATTTGGGGCAAAGCTCAGAGCAAATGAGCCAAGTCGCATCCCATCACCGCTACCACCATCATCACCGCCATCGGTATCGTCTGCTTTCCTGTTGCCTGTGCCCGACTACCACATTAGATCGCCGTTCATTCTCGCCTCTGATGGGGAAAACCTCGATTCTGAATCGGAGAACTTCGAACCAGATCGGTACCGCGGAGGAGACGAGGCTAATGCTGAGGTCGACATCCTCAATAATTCAGATCCGTTTGGATTCTTTGCAGTCGAGAAGAATCTAAAGGCACTTCGAGCACAACAGGAAGAGAGGCGACCTCGATACCGAGCAGCGCCTCCACCTCATATTGACACATTGTTCAAGGGTGAGCACCCAGTGACCCCTCCGACACCACGCAAAAGGCCCAGCAAACGTCGAGCCATCGCATCGCCCAATGCTCTCAGGCAAAGCCCCAGGACTGACTCTATGCCCAGTACGCCCTCGCCATCCAAGCCGATCTCTAATAAAGGAAAGGGAAAGGCTGTCGAGATACTGGATGAGACGTTGGAGAAAATATCGGTTACTCCGACGGTTGCTAGCAGGAGGAGGCCTGCAAAGAGAGAGAATAGCGAGGAAGCCGGGAGTGTCGTTTCGCCTGTGAAGAGACGATCCGTTCGCAGAGCAGTTACCACGACACAAATGACCAGGGGTGCTGAAAGTGGGAGAGTGGACAAAGGTACAAAGCCCAGGACGAAGCGGGGTGCAGCGTTTGGAACGGGGGCCAGCGCTGCTCGACAGAGGTCGCGAGCGAAGGGGAAGGCTAAATCGACAAGATCGAGTGTCATTGACGAGAATCAGCGAGAGGTACGTCTGGTGTTTCATGTCGCAACCTCGGCTTGAACTTTGAGATGAACAGAAATGGGAACGGGAACGCCAGGAGCGTTTGGATTATTTCAGAAGGCTGCAGGACTACCAGGTAGAGAAGGAGAACGTGTACGTTGTGTGATCTCTGGTCGAATTTCAACCTATGTTCCGATAACAATTATTACTGATGGACGGATAATATTACATACACTACATTCCTCTATATCACTATCCTAACGCCTCATGCACTCCCAGCTGCAGCTGCAGCCTTGGCAGCTTTTGCCCGCTCCTCGGTGAAAAACTTTGTTACCGCGCTACTGTCGACGAACTCTTTCACCCTGGATATCTTTGGCAGCCCATCCCCGCCCTCCTTCGGCGCGGCAAAATGTATGATGAGCATATACTCATTTTTGTATGGCGCACCCGTCGCAGAATCACCGGCTGATGATCCCTAGTTGATAGTCGTTACTCTTACACAGAAAGCTAATAATAAAAAGGAAACGTACATGAACGGTGATTACATTTCCTGCTTCGATGACCTCGTGCAGTGTGAGCTGACCAGAGTCCGAACACGGCTCGATCAGTTTCGGACGAGTGATCGGTGAAATGACATGAACTCACATGGAATGATTTGAAGAGTGGCATAACCCCCGCGAAGTATGTTAGATATTGTTTTTTATTCAGGACCGGTCTCCCCAACGACTTGGGGAGGATATGGTGCTCTAGCGAATCATCAAAGACCGCGGCCACCTGGTCCAAGTCCCATTCGTTGAGAGCGTCACAGTATGCCAGGAGAGTCTGGACCTGGGGTGACGGAGACTTTGGGAGTACAGATGAGAAATTCGGCGATTGGCTCGGGGTGAACATGATTAGGGTGCGACGCGAATTCTGTGAGGTGCGTGGCAAGGGGAAGTCGTGAAGGAGAATTGGAGATGATATGTTTTGGCAGAGGTTCTCATGTGCTCCATTTGTCTTGTCTGTGATGGCACCCGGAAGCGGTCTGTTCTGCATCATGGCTAGACTCCACTTCAAACACAAAAAATAGCCCATGCTATGGATTGTACCAGCTCTTCCACGTATTAAATAATCAGAGGTATCATCTAACTGACTTCTGCGCTTTCCCTGTCCCTGTGCTTGCGTCTCCGCTTCTTTTTTACGACATCCTCCTGCGCAGCACCCTCTGGTTCATCGGCCTCCTCGATATCTCGTTTGCGCTTGGACGCGGAAATAGCGTCCTCGTTATCTCCATCATCGCCTCCATCCGCAACCTTCAGTTTCATCCTCTCCTTCTTTCCTTTCCTCTTCTTTGTAGGCTTTTCGCCGGTGGCGCTGTCTCGACTACTTCCAGCGACGAAGCCGTCGTGGACCGTCCGCTCCGACAGTTTACTCTTGAGCTCCTTTAACCTGTCATTCCTCTTTGAATCCCATTTTACCTCCTTGCGATACGGTGCGTATTTTTTGACACCCATATACTCGTTAAGCTCTTGGTCCGTCGCCATAAGGATTTCTGCAGGTGTCAGTGCGAAGTTTTGGGGTTGGACAGGAACGTATTTGAATCGGGTTGGCATGTCACCGACCTATTGGAATGCTGGTCAGTTGTTGGAGTAGCCAGAATATAGTGGGAAACGTACGAGATCATTGAAATCAAGGCCGTATATCTCATCCATATACTCATCCAGCTTTCTCTTCCTCATCTCTTCTGTTCCATCCCACTCCTCGTCATCCACAATTCGTTCCACGTCCGCGTCCATGATGTCAACGTCGACACCTATATCAGCTTCATCATTCTCCTCGCCTTTCTTCTTCTTCTTCTTCTTCTTGCTCTTCTTCGTTGGTCCATCGCTATCAAAAGGGATGCCGCCAATGTCAATATCATCTTCCCATTGAGGTTTTTCGTCATTGCCAAGATCCTCTTCATTGTATAATTCATTCATTTGACGATCATGGGCTGCGGGATCCCACTCCCCCTCGAGATCCAATTCTTGTAGCGCTAAAAAATATTATCATTGGACACAAGCAGCGATAGGAATCAGCATTGAGTGTCGCACCTTTGCTCTCATCCAAATTTTTCCCTCCTTCCCGTCCAATTTTTTCTAGCCTGGCTCTGATTTCCTTCATTTTAAGGCCTTTAAGGCGCTTCACTTCTTCCCTCCTCTTCTGAAGTTCCTCCTCCTTCCTCTGCCTTTTCCGCTCACGGGCGTCTTTTCTCTTGGTGTCCTCTCGACGAACCAGCGATGACAGGTTTCGCGGGTGCGACGGTATCACAGCAGCATCCCTGGAGAACATGTGAGGTAGTATAGGGACATTAGTACAGGAATGTGCCATTTCACGTACGGTTCCTCGTATCGAAAATTATAGGAGCTCTCAAAACGGTCGACGATCTCCTCAAAGTCTTCCTCATCTAGGTCTGGATCTGCGGTCGGGAGAAGCTCTGCGCCCCCGGCATCTTGTCCAGAATCGTATTCCTCGTGCTTTGCCGCCTTCTTGCCTTTCGACTTTGGAGATGTTATTTCTCCGTAGGTTGGGATATGGTTTGCCGAGCGGTCGATCCATCCGCGATTCAGGATGTAACTAAAGGAGCAATTCAGCACCAATCACGCCGTCGATTGAACTCGCGACGTACTTCATTAAGAATTCTTGATCAGACTCTTGCCTGGATTTTCCTGGAAGAGTATCTTTCGACGCCTCACCATCTTTCGCCTTTTTAACCTTCTTCTTCGTCTTCTTCTCTCCTTTCCCATCTTCACCTTCGAGTATCTCATCTTGCCCAGTCACCATTGTCTCCTCCGCATTGATGTCTGCTGTCACCAATTCCCGAAGGTCACCGCCAACTTCGCGCTTCAAAAACGCATGGTACTCCTCCTCCTCCTGTTCTCGCTCATCTTGGGTCTTTTCTCTCGGTACAAGCAGATTGTCTTCATCATCGTCATCATCGTCCGGGACAGCATTGTGGAATGCAGCGATAGTCTCATCACGCAATGCACGTTGTTCCTCTACGTGAGGGAGAGGCTCTGGTGACGGAGACCTCGATTCTTGATTCAGAGCGGATTCAAGGGCTACTTGACGGATGGTGATCGGCTTGGACTGTAAAAACGGACAATGAGCCTGAGTACGCAACACAACCTTCGGTGACATACCTTGTCCTTGGGCACCTTCACACTTCTTGATACAGGTCTTATCTTTTGATGTTCCTCTGCAAATATACTTAGTTCAGTATGGGCTTCACAGGAGATGATATGCCTTGCATACCGCCGAAAATGCTTTTATTCGTGTCGTAAATGGACGGATCCTTGCGTTTGATTCGCGCGAGAGTTCGAAGGATGGCAGCATCGACCATTGGAGTCAACTCCTCTCCATCTTCATCCTCCGACTCGTCAGACTCGGAATCGGTCTCAGACTTATCTTCGTCGTCTTCAAAGTCGGAGCCGTATTTTTCTTTTACTGTAGATGTCGGTCAAGTCTAAAGGTGGAACACGAGCTTCGGGAAACGATAACGTACACTTCTGGAGCTCCTCTCTTTCTTTTTTGTATTCAAAAGCTTTTGCATAATGCTCGTTGATGGTGAGTTTGTGGAGAGACTCGACATCCGAACCCTCAGAGTCGGACAACATGGGAGATGGGGGGGTCGAAAAAATCTACACGTGACGAGGGGTAGCGTAGTATACATTCAATACGGACGTTGCGAATAATCCGACTATAAACGCCTCAAACCTCGACAATGATTATTGTCACTGGCGAGAACACGAATCTCATGTCCAAGAGCACCGCCGGTACTGGATTACGACCTTCCTCTGACCCTCCCCCCTCGTACCAGGCTACTCAGCCCTCCTCAAGCTATGTAATTCAGCATGAAATCGTTTATCGCGAGTCACCGACCCGGCGCTTCTGGCGTGCATTTGTGGTGGCCATTCTCGTCTGGTTCCTGGTGAGCTTGCTCGGTCAAAGCATATACGGCGTCGCGCGTCGAAGCAATGTACGTCATTTTCTATTCCGATCTGCCTTGTCCAACAGTCACCTGCAGCGCATATGGGGTGGTAATTTCCCCGTACCGTCTAATATCGTCCTCTCACATTGCCCCCATGGCGAAGAATGGTCAAATGTACCTTATCCAGACGCTGTGTCACCCGATCAGTTACCGTATGCCGCAAGCACCTCTTTCAAACTCCCCCTTTCCTACAAGACATTATTTTTGTTGTCCCGTGGATCCCAGGCACATGGAACGGTCAACATTGTCACCTCACAGGACGTATCCGACGTCGCGAAAGTCCATGTTACCGTAAAGTACTACAACAAGGATATCCGCGACGATGGCGTCAAGGTATGCCTGATCAGGCGTGCAAACGATGATATTGGAGTCGGGTTCTTCGTGGGTGCACAATAGCAGCTTGTTTCGATTTTGTTAACATCGCTGTGTAGACTCGTCAGTGGTATGGTCCTGAACACATGTTGTTTTTCGAAGCTACGGTGGTTCTTCCTAAAACCGGAAACAACAATACACTGCTCCATATCGAAAGCTTCGAGACAGATGTCCCCAATGTTTCTCACAAAGTCGGAGATCTGCGAGGTCTCGTCGACTTCTCGTACATTAACCTGAAAGGCTCGAATGCTCCCATTTCCGCGACAGTGAGGTTTTCGTCTTCCTCACCTTGATTTCATTTGCTTACACTATGTCAGTCGATTTCCGCTGAAACTGCTGTGTTCCGAACTTCGAACAGCCCGATAACAGGAGTCTTCAATGTTTCTCGCTCCTTGACACTGAAGACGTCGAATTCACCGATCCAAGTGGATGTTGGTGTTCATAACGAGAAGAGTCATGTCTCTGAGCTCATAATGCGCACGAGCAACGGGTGGGTCTTGGAGTATGTAATCGTTGTCGAGCCTAACATTGCGATCTCCTCAGCAAAATTGATTCTCGCGTGAGCCTAACCTCGGTATATGAGGGCGGCAGGTATCTCGTAACCGCCATTTCGTCCAATGGTCCAGTCAGCGTCAAATTCCCAACAAGCCCCATGGACTCGACTTTGAAACTTCAAGCCACAACTTCAAATTCACCCGCATCCGTCTCTCTAGATCCCGCATACGAAGGAACTCTTGCTTTGTCGACCTCTAATTTCGCTCCGTCTGTCAGGCAGCGAGTAGTGAAAGACCCGTCTGGGAAAGGACGTAAGAGGACCGTGGAGACCAGCACCTTGGGTCGCGGAGTTTTGAGGGGTAGTGTCTCTTGGTCTGGTCAGGAGGGGCCTGGTACTGTCCAAGTGAGATCATCGAATTCACCAGTGACCGTCGCGCTCTGATCGCGCCTGCCGTTCATGAATGTACTGTATTTAACATGTATTTCAATTTAAATCTATCCAGGTCTCAGGTTGTGGCAAGGGCAACGTCCTTAAGACCATTGCGTACCATAGTATCCAACCTTGACGTTTTCAGGCAATGAAGACCGGATTCTACGTTCTGGCCTGATCCTCCTTCCCCTTCAGCCACGATTCGATGCCAGGCAGGTTCCCAATCTCCAACGAAACTCAGGGGCGCTGCGTGAGCTAGCATGGGTAACGGTGTCCTTGCATTGGACTGGTAGGTTGTGACATTTTGCGAAGTCGAATCAAAAGATCTTGCGCTCGAACCCGATGCAGAGATTTTTGATCGAATACGGATAATTATAGGGATTCACTCAGAATTCACAACAGTATAAATGCACTGCGTGGCCTTGAAGGTCCTGGTTCGCGAAAGGAAACAAAATATTAGACGAGAAGGGTGGCCCGAGGCAGCAGATTGCGCAAGCAGCAAAAAAGAAAACTAATAGGTACAGCAACAAGTGTGATTACATGGTCTACCGGTTACATAGTCAAGGCTAAAAAAGTCCTCACAAAGAAGGGAGAGATTGTCGATAAATTGTACTCAGATGAGTGGGAGGGAAGTTCACGACTATGGCTATGTGACCACCGACGACTTTCTGCGATGGAGATGAAGATAGGTGCAGAATGCGCCAATGCCAGTGGTTTTGACCTTGTGCTGGTAACTGGGCACCGGGAAGTATCCAATAGACTCTGCAGGATTGAATTGTGTGGGCCGGTGTTCAAGGGTCACGAATTCAAAAGAGGTCAGGACTTGTCTCTTTGTCTCGATCTTTTCACTTGGCTCGTGAGACGCGTCTAAAAAGGCAGGCTGGACACTCACAGTTAAGGTCATCGCAGGAGCATCGACGATATCGCTGCAGGTTTGTATCTCTAGTAATGGGATGGTGTCCTCGTTGAAGGAATGACATTCATCGGAGTCGGATTCCGACTCGTCTGAAGAAGCGCCAAGACCTTCAACCTGTTCGTTGCTTTTCTCAGGCACCCTGCTTTCTAGGTGGCCAGGATAAGGGCCTGCTGATTTGTCCACAGCTTCTGCCCAGCAGATAGCAGCAAAGGCGTCGGTTGGGAAGAAGAGAAGTTGATCGTCAAGTTCATCCAGGCAAGAATAATCAAAGTCGACGTTTAGTGTCGTCCGGTCCAAGATAGCAGTTATCGTAGGCGCAATATCAAGAACGGTTTCAAAGACATCGAATCTCGGTATATCGCTTGGAATGGATTGAGCGTATGGTTTCCGGCTCTGAATGGTATCGAAAGATGTTGACCACGAGAAAGTACGCGGGAAGTCGCTATCCTGGGATACCTTCTGTAGTGCACATTAATATCAAACGCCAGGGTTAAAGTAGATGAACTGACCCGCTTTGCGTGAGATGAAAAGCCCATACGTATCTGAATTGTGGGACAGCAAGGAGAAGTAATAACGTGATTGAGCTGGCTGAAATATTCAAGAGGGCAGTAAGTGGCGTTGACTAGAAGAAAGCTGGTGGGGATCGAGTGACACCCAGCATGGGGCCGTGGAATGAACCTGAGCGATTTTATTTCGGAAGCCACGTTTGACCCTTTTGTTTGAGTCCGACAGGGTCCAGTTGGCCATAATTGTTGGACCGGGTGACGTGACTTGCCATTGGTCACAGCGCGATTGTCAAAGAAGGTCAGTGAACAGCGATCATATTAAGAAGATGCAGCAGGACAATGGATGAAAGACAAGGCATGAAAAACAAGAAAAAATGACAACCAAAAATCCACACAAAGATATAAGATAAGAAACCCATTAAAGCGACGATGTCCAAGAGATAATCAATGAGGGGATGCATTGGGACTAGAGGCCTTGCTTTTCCGACGAAATTTCTGCGTGAAACCTTTGGCCTTTGCTACCCAGCTATTCCTCGCCGGCGAGGAACCTGCCATCGTGAGTCGCGAAGGCTGATTTCGAAGTGCACCTGGGGCATGAACAACTGTTTGACTCGCCTCGACACCTTCTGTGGACTCCACCGTCGCCTCTTCAACTGATACCCCGATGATTACGTTCGCTTCTCCAACAAGAATATTGGTGGAACGAGCACGGCTCAGCCTCCGAGGAAGGAGACCGCCCATTGCCTTTGAAATGCTTTGACGGCCAGCAATGTGAAGCATTTGTGTAACATGGTTGTCTTCCACATGGGCGTCCTCATCGCCCAGGTGTGCAGATGCACCAGAAGCGAAGGATTTAGTACTATCATTCTTTCAAAAGGGCCTTAATTGACAACTCGCATAAATAATGAAGCGCGACTCACTGCAGCTTGTGCCTGATAGAAGGCAGACCGTGATGCAATCGTTGAGAGGGTAGGGGTCGGCGGACCCTGAGAAAGTTTTGAAGACTCGTCCGCCAGCTGTGGAAGAGATTAATATGTATAGAAAGAGGTAAGGGTTGGAAGAGGATACTCACCTGGCCAAAACGAGTAATCGAAATGCTCCCTCGCCGACGGTTCTTAGCTTGCTTTGCTGCAGATGCTCCTTCGTTTTTGTTCAGCTCTATAGCCTGTGCAACATCCTCCTGAGCACGTCGCTCGCTTTCCTCCTCCACCTTCTGGAAGATCTAAAGATACGTCAGATGAGTGGGCTGATTTACTTCCAACAACGCGGTCTACCTTTTCGAGGGGCTCCGGACAATGGACCATGGCTCAGGAGTTGGCAGACAGCAGGATTAGCCAGAACTTGGGGGAAAATTTGCATTCGAGGGGGTATGAACCTCGAGAGAGAGAAAGAGAGAGCGTGACGGGGCAGACTAGTGGGAGGAAATTAAAAACGACTGGAGTCCATCTTCCCGACTCCCAACTTCGAGCTCAAAACTTAAAACAATGTTCATGTTATGCTTTAAACCACTTTATTTTTCCTGATGTGATGATGTAAGTCTGCCACGTGGTATTGAGATAGGGACGAATAACATTAGTACCGTGACTTTGTACGTAGTAACGTAGTACGCCGTTTCATCCGCAAAGCCCGCTACATCCCTACTGGAGTTCGAGTTACCGAGCGTGAACTGTTCATGTCTTGGTGACGCGCGCTTTAATGTTGGCACGGTGAACCGTATTCCCACAACAGTGCGAACACATTTTTTGCAGGGCCTGACAGTATCGGGCATCTGGAAACTTTGTTTCCACTCACTGGAACAACTCCCGTCAATTTGGCTCGAAAACATTTGGAAAACATGGGGAGAGGATACAAGGCCGCGTGCAGGGACCTCAGAAAGTCGCCGCAAAGCAAACTGTCTTATGCTGGGCCCACGCTTTCTTCTGGTGATCTGCCCCGCACTACAGGTTCGCCCATTGAGAGAAGGCTGAACCGATGATCCATATATCACTCACATAGACCACTGATTTGCATCTAATACCAATGCACGCGACGTTCATAAAAATCCTTCGCGGTACATAATCAGCAAAACACTTGCCTCGCGCACTGCATCAGCTCTGAACCGTTCTCTTGGTGTGAACGTTCACAATTTGGTGCCCCACAACTATCTAGACTTCTTTCAAGCATGCTTTTGACGGATTGCATCATGGGGCGCATCGTTCTATCCCCTCCGGTGCTTAGCTGATCAACAATTCATCGCTGCAATATAGACACGTACGCATTGTCCGTCAGGAGGGCGAGACACCTTCCACTCGTATCGGAAGCCAGCCTCCCCAGAAATGTCCGCTCCCATTGCTTCAACTTTGGGATGAGAACCGCTTTGTCTGCTTCCTCGATGCCAGCCGTCCCCTGTAGAACAAGGAGAGTTGATAGAAACTGTCCAATCTCTGCGACTTCGTCGGCTGTCATGCCATCAATGGCGGAAGCGGAGTCAGCTGTTCTCTTAGCCTGGAGAGCAGCAAGACCTTGTCCTGCCCGAGTCCGCGTGAAACGAATGAAATAGGGCCTGATTGACGATAAATTTATCTTAGATAGGCAGAAAATGCAGATTAAAGGTGAAGGACACGCCTTGAGAGGGCAGAACTTACGTGTAGGATATCACATTTAGCAGAGTCATGAACGAGTTCAAAACTCCTGTGTTGGCCCGATACTTTTTGACCAGAACAGGCATATATTTCGCAGCAAATTCACTGTCAAGTGGGGAAATGATCAGCGCTCACAGAACCTGTTCACGAGTCGCAAGCGATGCTCAGTGCTCACTGGTGAATGGGCGACTGCTCGTGCCGTGGTTTCCGTTGAAGTATGCTCAGCTGTCAAGGAGAAGGTGATGGGTCAGAAGGCGAACTACGCATCGTCTCTCACCTGTATCTTGAGCATTTGGCTCTGTGAAGCGTCTCTATGATCACCCTGACCGTCGTATATGATTCCAACGTGAGTTGCGAGTGAATTGACAGTAACATCGAGAATTGATTCCATGCTACGGCGTAATTGTTGAATGTTGATGAGTGCCAGGAGGCAGAGGTGAGGGGCAGCTTGAGTCGGGCAGCAGACTTATATACTTATCGCCCTCGAAGTGATTTTTATACGTAATTGCTGAACCATGTTGTCGCCATACAACACCTGATTCTGCCGCCGAGAAGGGCTACATCTTCTCTTGACATTTTGGAGAGCACCAACCGAGTCAAAAAATGAAGGCAACTGCTTTTCTATATACATAAGGGATCAATGTATTAGTTTTTGACTGGCCCGACTGGCCGCCCTGTCCTTCCGTTCGCATTCTTGTTGACCGCACGATTTGGCACAGGGTTTTGTCCACCGTTGTCACCTTTGCCTTTCCCGGAGGTTTCTAACGTCAAAATTCATCAGCATAATTTTTGGGGCAGGAGAAGTTGACGGGCCCATCGCCCACGCATACTGGGTGCCTCACCAGTTCGTCCTTCGGTCGGCGAGGCGATAGGAGTGCGGATAGCAAGAAGGGTCGTGATTGTGTGCTCGACATCTTCCTTCTCCAGGCCAGGTGGAAGCGGACTCCTGCCGCCGTCCGACGACGGTTGAGCCCGAAGGCGTTCGCGGGCTCTGAAAATGAGCACTGTGGTCTTCATTCCGATTATATTAGACTCGTCCTCGTCGAGGGCTTCGGGTCGGCTGCATAGTTTGGCGTATAATGGAACAAGGAGCATGTGATCGATCTTGAATTGCTGATACAGCGCGATCCTGGGAATCAAGGAGATTTCTTGCTTCTCCAGCTCGCGGACGGCCAAGTTTTTGACCTCATCAAATTCCCATTTGTCGGCAAGCTCCAGAATGGAAATCCAATCATCACTGTCCCAATCATAAACCGAGTACCTCCTGATGCATGTGTGAGATTGTGCCGCCATAATAAAGTCCGAAATACTGACGGATTGTAAAACACTCCGAGAAACTTTTCGAAGCTGACGGGAGGTACATCCAAAACGATCGCTACGGACTCGTCGTCTCCCTGGCGAGGTCGTCCAGGAGGCGTCGGAAGTTCAATCTGTTCACGGAAGACTCGAGACTCCCGTTCAAAAAAATATCGATGCACTCGAAAAAGCTGATTTCCGACCTGAACAGATCAAATCAGGCGTGTATCGTGATATAAACATCCCTGGCGCTACTTACGAGGAAATGTACATCTCCTCCATTGAGATAATAGCAAGGGTGGCGCTGAAGTTGTTTAAATTCTTGTTCCTCGGTCGTATCTGCCATCGATGCTCAAAGATGTCGACGCTTTTGAAGGAGGGGATGATTTTTGGTTTACTCCACGATGGGCTTTTGTATACATCCATTCTCAGCACGTGTAGCCGATGCGTCCATGTAACGCTCGCATCTGCAATCTTGAGCGTCTAGATGTGCTATGAGGAAATTCGGGTCGAAAGGCCTGAGTTGACATAAGATCCACCGCGCCTCAGAATGCGTCGGATGTTCGGCGTTTCTACATTTAGGATGATGGTAGACACCGTTGCGGAGTCATGTTCTGATTGAGAAAGCTTCGCAAAATTCTTTTCTGAGCAGAAAAGTGTTCAACCTGTGCACTGTGCAGCCCTGTGGACGTAGCTGCGGATTCGTATATTCATAGACTCAGTTTAGCATCTGTCAAGGTTATTCAATGTGACTCCCACGTGTTGGGGATACACACTTGAGCATACACTACTATTGCGCCGTGTTGGGTAGCGACTGCACTTTAGTTTAGACCGCTCAGACACCACGCGTCAAGCCTCGAGGTAATGGTTACGAATCCCACTTCCCGAAGAGCGCACCAGATTGTACCTAGTCCATTGTTGACGAAGCTAGTGCGTATCCACTCTCTAAGCTCAAAAATTGGTCATGGGACACTACTTTATACACGTCAATCGGTAGCTGTTTGCAGGTGTAGAGCTTAGCAGAACAAAGGTGTGAAATTCCAGGAGACGAGTGTCCCTGCTTTTAAGGCGTTCACGGGGTTGCCGAGTTTACCAGATTCATGAGCAAGGTTGTTGTTCGACGAAAGGGTTCATGCCAACTCCAGACCAGCCGTCGTGTTTGTTGATGCCCACAGAAGTTGGTGGGGAATTGGAAGTAAATGGACATGTGTACAGCGGGACCCGATTAATTCCCTACAGCTCTCCGGATCGGTCCACTCTTCCACCGACTGTCCAATGTCAACTTGGGCTTTGATGAAGATTTGGCAACGCGTTTGCCTTCCCAGTCTGCTAAGACTTCTGCACGAGCCTGAGGTAATGGAACCCGGCGGCCATTGATGATGGAATCATCGAAGCCCAGATGCCAGTGGCCTCTCTCGCCAGCCACCCTGAAAATCATCTCCGTCTCGTTCCTCCCATCCTTCAGCGAGCATTTACCCAGGGGAAAGACAATTCCGTTCTTCCGGAAGTTATGGGCGCATTGTAGAAAGACGCGTCGACCTTCGGACCCCGACGGTGGGAGTATGGCAAAAGTACGGACAAAGCGTATCTGGGTGACCAGGAGTGCCGCTGCAATCCCAGCGCCGAATGCTAAGTGAGCTACGCATAGCCCTGTGCGTTGCCAGCCAGGTCGCAAAACATATTCCTCGGGGGTTAGTGCGTCTTCTCCCTTCAGTTTTTGAGCCGAGTTTTCAAGGTCAGAGGCTAGAGTCGACCAATGGTTATAGGTAAGCTCGATAGCCGATCCTCTTTAACAACGCTTCAGTTTCATATTAGGAACGTGGACGAAATGAACCAACGTCATGAAAATATCACAGGCAATGAGGCCCCAAGTCCAACGAGCCCACCATGGCGGATATCGGTAGAATAGTGGTGGCTTGGTTTCCACTAACGTTGAAGGTACGGCGGATTTCGCACTTCGCAAACGACAGAGCTGAGTAAACCAGCTCGACCTGGTGAGAACGGACTGCATAGGGGATGTCCATGCGCGCTTGGAAAAAGTCTAACACCCTCAACATTACACATCCACAAATAGTCACGTAGAACGCGCGGTCTCGGCCCACCCAAAGTTCTCCCTCTTGCATTTTCGAATTCTTTCATTACGGGAGCTTTTCCTTTGAAGCTGGTTTTGCGACATCGACCACTGCCTCGGTTACGTTGAACCCATTACTTAGCCTGTGAACATGAAGCTATGAACACTGATCGATGATCAGGGCTCCAAATAATTCACGATGGTGCTGCACAGCTGTGGACGTTGGATGAAGGGAGCCTGGCCAGCCTCCACTTGAACATTATTGTGGGAGCAAAGCCACGGAGCCTTCTAGTATCTGACACAGAGCGCTTTCATGCCAGCTGGATGCATGATGGTTTTCACGGCAGTCATTGGAATCATTCAGGCCCATGATTATAATCAAGAATCATGTCGTAGTACAGACTGGGAACAGAGATGCAGAGTTTCCTCCAATTATCACATTTTGGCACGTATACTTCGCCACGCCTGAAGGAGGTCTTGCGAGGGACTTATCAGAGCATCAAGCGGCTGTTTGTTGGCAGACACTTACGACAGATTGAGGTCATTCACATTGATGTTATTGCAACGCCCATCTGGCGAGCATAAGAGCGCAGCCACGACTGAACCGGTCGATGACCCGGAGATGCTGTAAACGGTTCCAGCGGGCACAACCTGCAGAGAAAACACAAACGACTTACTTATTGAACCAGACGTCTTGAATAAATGTGTTGGAAGGGAACTGGGCGCACGCCGTTGCGTTTGTCATATAGCACTATAGGTCAAATTCAATTTTCGTTTCTAGATCGTCGAGTCTCATTATTGAGTCAAAAACTACCTGATCAATGATCATAGGGTGGTCGACCTTGCTCTGGATGAATCGATCAAATGTGATATTCTTGACAATTCCACTTCCGACGTTTGGACCAGCCCAGGCTTTAATTCTTGCGCCGTTCTGAGCGTTGGACATTTTTATATTCCTGGAGTAAAGTTGAAGTCAATACTGTATTCACGGGAAAAAGAGATCATGTATAAGGAATTTACGTGGCGGTGACATTCTCTACAATGTCGAACATACCGGGAAACTGGCCTAAGGATCTGGAGTACAGAGAATTAAAAAACGTAAACCCGACACTCAAGTCCATATGCATACCCGACAGATATCCCACTGCTCGTCGATCAATGGCCTAAGAGTTCGAAGTTCAGAGCGGTCGGAGATCTGACTTACTGAGAGCCAGTGCAGTCAAGGTTTGCGACTAGAACATTGGTGGCATCTATGGCAACTCAGGCAACACAAAACTCTGAACAGTTCGAAAGACCTACTTGGCTTAAATGATACACAATCGTCACCATTGTTGATGATAGAGTCCTTGATGACGACATTATCGCTGCGGTAGATGTTCCATCCATCGGTGTTGGCTGCTCTACGTGACGACGTAGACGCTGCGCTGATATTGATGCTTTGAAATACCACATTTTTACTTTCGTTGATCTAGGCGAGGGGAGCTTAGATCCTATTTGTACAGATATCAAAACATACTAGATTGTGCCATTCAGGCCCGTTAATCATGGAGATATCTTCCACGAATACGTCGGTCGCTTGCGATATTGTCAAGATAATCGGGCGCAGCAAAGTAGAGTTTGTTGCACTACGAATATATCGCACCTGTACTCAATGCAAGTTATCAATATGGACTCACAATTCATCATACCAGGCCTTGATAGAAAGAAAAACATCATTAATCCATGTCTAACCCGAGAAATACCATAGCATGAGGCAGCAGCTCACCTGACCAGCACCGTCAAGGGTTCCTCCTCCGTTTAGGGTAATGTTTTTGCCTCCAAGAATCCAGAAAGTGACCTGGGTCTGGAAAGGGAAGAAGAACGCGTTCTGAGATGAATGAAAATTATAAACAAGCCAGAACTCTGTCTTGTGGTGAGATACATACTCCCGTCCAGTATGGGATGTCTGGTGTAAACCTGATAGTTCCTGCGAGATCCTTGAAAAGAACAGGTCAGCGTTGACACTGGGGAAGAAGTGGAACCTTACGATGTGTTTATTGCTGAGGCCAGTCATGTTCAAGCGAGTTGCGATGTTCAGAGTCGTGGTCTTCGGGATGATCACGGTTGAACAAGCCTTGACAGCATTCAGAAATTGGGGGGCATCATCTCCACCAGAGGCATTCAAAGTGCATGACGCCGTACCAGATCCCTCCAGGAAAGCAAAAGAGAATGTCGCTGCGGCGAAGACACCAAGGAAGGTTGATAAACCAAGGCGCATGGTTAGTAATGGAGAATTAGCATCCCTGAGGCGTTCCTTTTAAGACTTCAGTCAAGCGGACCGAGGCATGCCAGTAAGTTACATTCTCCCGTGTGCGGTCCGGAGGGTATACTTCTAAACATACCCCATGGTGAGGAATTCGCTATATGGATGACCAGAACCGGGAACTTGGGCAGTCAGCGTCGAGCACTTGAACTGTGCTGCCGTTCACCTGATACTTGAAAGTCTGCAAATGCATTCCATTGCAACGAACCCCGCGCTTGGGCTATTGACCCAGTACGAGTGGGAGTATCCTCTCACGATACGATTGCAAAAGGAAGTAAGTATCTCCGCCCCTCGCAAGTCAACTGAAATGGCCGTCCTTGTCCTTTGTTCGGCCTACAGGAAACCACGTTGCCCTCCTGCGATGCTTTGGCTTGAACTCCGTAAACTCCGTGTCGAAACACAAAAGCCTTTACTTCAGCTAAGCCTGTCCAGTCAGTTCCCTCGAACCAAGTAGAATGCCCGCTCTTCGGTCAAATCCACTTTTGCAGCCTGCGCAACCCCTCTCTGATAGGCCTCGAAGGCATCCTTGCTACTATATGCCACAAGGAAACGTCGTGATCAGGGTATCCCTCCTTCTTTGGCCACCTGCGTCGTGGCTAACCATCTTCAGGTCCAAAACACCTTGTTCAAGCTCGACTTGTCCGTTCTACACGAAACATCTCGTGTTCTACGCATAATCACACCACCACTATATGCGGGCAAATTGCGTTTCCAGGGCTTTGATGACGAGCACCCCTTCGTTCTGCACGAAACTACCGAGCATGAATTTGTTCGCCTTCTTTGGGTTCTATATCCATCGTGCGTCTCCATATCTGCCCTTGACATGCATCATCCGACATGCTCACCACACAGCAACTCTCATCCGTTCACGGCGGCCACAGTGGATGACTGGATGACTATTCTCAACCTCGCCCATAAATATGAAATGGACGACGTCTGCGCCTTGGCCGTCGCACGTCTTCATGCGTCGCAAGTCGACCCCATACGAAAGATCGCCATTTGGGACAAATATCATCTCGATCCTTACTTCCTTGCGTCGTCGTATGTGGCGTTATGCCAACGTGTTGAACCGCTTACGCTTGGCATGACTATGACAATTGGCTTGAAGAATTTCACTAAGCTTGCTGCTGCGCGAGACCTCTACCATCAACGCGTGGGCGCTGACTGTTGCAAACGCCACACGCCGGGGGAGAAGCAGGTCATTGCGGAGGAGATCGTCATGCAGATATTTTCGAGACACGCAAAACACTAGGAGAATGGATCATTATTTCATGTACACTACGATCTAACAAGTTTCTATAACCCTTGAAAGCGACCACTTGTGCGGGCATGGTATTGTTTTCAACTGCTTCGTAATCTTCCAAACAGTCCTGCCATCATTCCACTTGTCCTCAGCGGCTTTGGTTCGACGAATTCTTTGACAAACGAACTCGTATCGAGTTCTTGCCCTCCGCTGTGACTCCAATGCCGCACAACATCAACGAGCTTCTTCTCACACCACCTCATTACCATCGCTTCCTTTTCCCAGACGTCGGTCGTCCATATTGCAAGCGGGCCTCGGGGTCGGTCCTCGGTACCATTCTTCACTTTCCCAAGAGCCCCTCCGTCCTTTTTCGGTGATCTCAGAGAGTCATTTGAGCCCCGCATTCGGTTCGCCATTACAACATCTGTAAATATCCGATCGCCCACGATGATCAACTCGTCGTCGCGGATGGGAAACCTTAGAGAAGAGAAATAGCCACGGATCGTGGTAATACACGAGTATGCTGGCTTGAATGACTTGTGTCGAAGAACGGGGACACCAGTATTGTGTGTCACGGATTCACACTATGAAAGTAACGTTTTTGATCTGCGTTAATGGTAAGATATTTGGGTCAGGTGCGGGAGGACATACTTGAATGCCTCCCGGGTCCAGCCAGGTTCCAGCAGAGTTGCTTACAATAAGGACGTTGCCTTCTCCGAACGTGCTTCGACATTCATCCCATGCTTCCTAAATTACAAAAGATTAACATGAACAGCCGCCCGAGTTGAATGAACCCCACCTGGATTTCCGGGACCACTGTATCTTTATGGGGCCGTGTCTAATTTAGGAGTTTGAGAACATAATTAAAGAGAGCAAGAGCTGCCACACGAACTAGACAGTTGTCTTTATCAAAGACAGCACCTCGATAGCCAGCTTTCCGTAGTGCCGCAAAGTCAAGATGGCGAAGATCTTGCTGCGCGAAAATGGTGTAGATATTCTTTACTGAAGGGTCATAAGAACACACCTTTGACGACGACACTTGGCAAGACGACACGGGGATTGAAGAGAAGCTGGAATGGAACGAGCAGCCCAGGGATATTAATGGGCATGTTCAAAGTTGTCCAAAGGACGAGGTTCCCACGATCATTGACTTGATACGAGGACGCCAACGACACCGTCTGTGCCAACACAACCCACTATGAGCGACTTTTTCCAAGCAGGAGCAGACGAAATCGACTTCGACCGCGCCGCATCTGCATTTCCTGACATCTCTCTCGATGGCGAAGGAGACATTCCGGTTCCCCAAGCGCCGCCATTAATCAGACCAGACAGCTCAGGCTTCTCATTCGACGATTTTGATACCCCGCCTACTCAGAACACTACTGTGAAGGTCACCGGCGATGACGAGCTTGAGAAATTTCAAAATGAATTCCCGGATATTGACGTTGGACAGGTATCTGTTGCTTTTTTGTACTTACTTCGCGACAAGGGTGCATACCGCATCTCTGCCTCTCTTTCGAAAGTCGCGACGTTTACACTGCTGATTGGTGTTTAGTTGCAGCCCCCACCCAGTCAAGCATCCTTCAGCGGTGCAACCTTTGCCCCGCGTCCCCAGCCCTCCGCGTTCTCTTCGACCCCAATTCTAAACCAACCCATAGAAGAAGACGAACCTCAAGTGATCAAGTATGTCGCGGTTTTTTCTGTCTTCTCAATCTCTAACGTTATGGCCTGCAGAGACTGGCGCGAGAAGCAACAAGCTGAGATTGTGGCCCGTGACGAGGCTTCCAAAGCTCGACGCCAGGAAACTATCGCAAAAGCAGAACGTTCTATCGACGAATTCTATGAGAATTATTCAGAGAAGAAGGAGAGAAACATTCGAGAGAACAAGTAAGTTTTCCCGAAACAAAAGATATCAGGCATCGCTTCATATGTTCTGTGCTTTAGGGACCAGGAAGCCGAGTATCTCGCCACTCTCTCCTCCTCCCTTTCCAACGGGACGACATGGGAGCGAATTTGCGAGCTCATCGAGCTTCAAAACTCTCAAAGCAAGACAATCGCCAGGACCGGAACCGGGACGACTGATTTGACGAGGTTGAAGGAGGTTCTGTTGCGTTTGAAAAGGGAGGGTGATGCTGCTCCTGGTGCCGGAGGCTATTAGATTGTGCAAAGGACCGGCTCCGTTATTACTACCCGTAAATCCCATCCTCTCCCGTTTCGACCGCGTTTAGCATACATCATGATGCCTCGAAAACAAGGATATCCCTAAACCTTCCCATAAACTTTCCCATCCAACCAGAAGCTACATCTTGGCGCGTTGCTCCTTTGGTTCCAGAGCTTTACTATTGACTTGCAAGTGTGCTTCGATGAAGGCTATGACATCAGCAACTAGTTGTTCCTTTACACCATCAGGCTCATTCTGAAGTTCGTGAAATCCGCCCTGCGAACAATGTCAACAAGTTGAAAACACGGGGCGAGATGGATATACCTCAAATAACTTGATCCTCTTGTCAAGCGCAGGAATCTTTTCATAAAAAGTCTGGCTTGCTTTCCAAGATGTGACCTGACAGAAAATTTCGGGTCAGAAGCATAGTTGTGGGCATATGGAACCGTAAGACCTTGTCTTCCGTTCCGTGCGCCAAAAATAACTAGTAAGAGCTCAATAACTTGATGTTGATTTAATTGCACTGATCACTTACAGGAAGGGATTTCGGCCAGTTCTTGTAGTGAGTCGCTAACAATGCCTCGCCCTGCCGAATTCATAAGGACCCAGGTATGAGAGTCAATGGTTGAATAGGCCTCACATTGGACAGCATGTCATGGAGTCCACGTAGCGAGCCAAAGTGCTTGACTAATGGATCCTTCATGTAGGCATTATTGACTGCAACGTCGTGCGAGAGATCCTGTTATTCTGATTGAGCACGACTGTACGGAAAGAGACAAGCGTCACATACATCTGGAATCACGTCTGCGGAAACGAGTTTATGAGGAAGCAGAGTACTGGCTTTTCCGCCAACCCAGCGAAGGAGCTTAGGGGCAGGCTTAGTCTGCAAAATCAACGGACTTGTGGCAATTACGCCTGCCAGAGATAAGACGTTTGCGGAGTGGTTGTTTTTCTCTGCATGGGTTACGAAACCTAGCGCTTGAGCACCTCCCTGATGAACATGTGAGCGACAGGTTTAGCTTCAAGAAGTAACGATAATGTTTACCATAGAGTGACCCATCAAGAATATCGGAACTTCCGAAAATGTCTTCTTGACATGTTCCACGGCCCACGCAATATCTGCCATCTGCTCTGCCCAAGAGGTCTTTCCGTACGCACTGTCCTTGTTCTTGTGACCCTCCGTATCCAGCGCGGTCTTTCCAAACCCCCGTAGGTCGAGTGCAAATACAGCTATGTCGTGTTCACGAAGAAGGGGGTGAAAGTGAGTATACCGACCGACATGTTCTGCGAAACCATGAATGAACACGATCGCTGCTCTGGGTGTGTTGGCCGGTGTATATGTCCTGGTGTAAAACTGAGTTGACTGGGGCCCGGTAATCCAGGATTCCGTGAAAATTGACGAAGAAGACATAGGTCTGAATCCTAAAGAATATCTGGAGCGTCCTGGTAGATGCCGAACAACCGGACTGGCCGTGGTCAGCCCTCGAAGAGAGAGCATGTTATGTAGGTTGTTTGGTTTGAACGCCACTGCCAAATTCTATCTGTGCGCACAGCGCCGACTGGCGGCCCGAAAGCTGGTGAACCATGTGGCGCACATCGGTCGGTTCGTGGACTATAGAACACAGAGAACCCGGCGTATGGGCTTCTTATGTGAAAGGGGGGTTGAACGGCGTAAAAGTGCTGCAAGATATCAAGATAAAGTCTTGTTTGACACGTGCCCTAAACTTTTTCGGCATCTGACCGCCTCGGTCCTGACGTTCACACATCGTTCTTCTCCCTCTCCCTCTACCCAGACCAGGTCAATCCAGGCTCGCCTTTTGCTAGGTTGATTTGTCAAGACCTGGCTGGAATCTATGATTGGAATCTACACTCGTCCTTTCCTAAGACCACACACATTCACCCCGATTATTTCGAATGGGAGTCGACCGTGGTCTACGGCTTTCGCTCTGAAACGTTCCGCGCGACCTCTGTACTTCTGTACCCCTACACAGTTATGGAAGTTGGTAGCGAGGTCATTCCACGCTCAAACTCCCCTCAGGGACAATTCCGTCGCCCCGAAGCCCGACCAGCCACCGGAGAAGGTGTCCATACTGTCGCTATTCAAGAAATCGCCGCAGACAGCATCCTCCTTTCGCAAAATCGTCGCTCTCGCTAAACCGGAACGGAAACCGTTACTCATTGCTATTGGATTGCTACTGGTCTCGTCCTCGGTGTCGTTGAGCATTCCTTTCACGATTGGGAAGTTAATTGATTTCTTTTCCTCGACCAATCCGGTATGTTCTAGTTCTCCAAGTGATCTTTGAAATTAAATTTACTGCGATACAGCAAATACCACTTGGGCTTACTGTTTGGGAAGCCTCGGCGATCCTCCTTATTTTATTTACGACGGGTGCTGTTGCAAATGCTGGTCGTTCCTTTCTGATGCGAATGTCAGGTTAGTCTCGCTATCTTTGTGTTCCCCTTCTTTGCTTGATTGCGCTATCATTTTAGGTCAAAGAATTGTCGCGAGGCTTCGTGAACGCACCTACGCTGCGGCTCTCAAACAGGAAGTTGAATTTGTAGAGCGTGGTGAGGGTGACGTTTTAAGTCGTCTCAGCGTTGATACAAGCATTGTCGGTGAAAGGTCAGTATTTCACTCTACTCGATTTAAGTTCTGACTCAAGATTACAGTGTAACTCAAAACCTCTCGGACGGTCTCCGCTCCGTTGTTATGTCATCTGTTGGGTGTGAGTTTTGTATAGACTGTCGGTCTATGATATCATCTCATGCAATTGCTTCTAGTGGGCGCCATGTTCTATCTTTCTCCCACCCTAACTCTCTTGATGTTGGCTGTCGTGCCGCCCGTCTCACTCGGAGCGGTGGGTCCAATGCTGAACAACCACCTCTAATTTGGCTTACGATCTTCCATAGGTCTTCTACGGTCGATACCTAAAACAGCTTTCGAACAAAACCCAAGAGTCCATGGGTGAAATGACAAAGGTTGATTCATCCACCTTTTCAGAATGACCTCATGTGACTTACTATATTGGTGTACTCTAGGTCGCCTCTGAGGCTTTATCCGCGCTCCGGACGGTGCAAGCCTACAACGCCCAGGGTCAAGAGGAGAAGAAATTTCACGAGCGAGTGACGACCGTTCTGTCCCTGGCCAAGAAGGAAGCCGTCGCCAGCGGAATCTTCTTCGGTAGCACAGGTTGGAGTGGTAATGTTACTCTCCTGGCATTGCTAGGGTATGGTGAGTTACAACGTCTCTAAACACTACTGAAATATGACATACACTGCTAGGCGGCACGCTCGTTTCACATGGTACTATCTCTGTGGGAGACCTGACAAGTCTTTTGCTTTACACGGTCTATGTTGGCAGCGGTTTACAAATGTTGACGTATGTCGTCCACACAATTTGAATGTCATCCTCGCTGATTAAAACCACATTCTTCAGCTCGTTCTTTGTACGCCTCGAAACTTCCCGTTCATTCCACCTTCTAAAATATATCTCAGTCATCCATAATGCGTGGAATCGGTGCAGGAACTCGCATTTTCGATCTACTGGACCGAAAGCCTGCTATACCGCCCGACACAGGTGTTGCCGTGTCCCACACTCGTCGTGGGCCTGTTAGATTCGAAAGAATTCACTTCGAATATCCTAGTCGGAAAGGCATCGAGATCTTGAAGGACTTCAACCTCGAAGTCGGTGTTGGAGAGGGCGTTGCAATTGTGTGCGTCCTCGAACGTCAACCTTCTGATAGATCTCACTAATGACGAGTTTAAATTGCAGAGGCAAGAGTGGCGGTGGTAAATCATCCATCCAGTCGCTTCTCTTGCGGTATTACGACCCTTTGAATGGAAAAATTACATTCGATGGTCAAGGTATGTTGGATTATCTACGTAGCGGCAAATGTCCTGATAGAGTCCAGACATTCGAGAATTTACGACTACCTCCTGGCGCCAGGTAATTGGTATCGTTCCTCAGGATCCCGTCCTCTTCACCGGTACTATTGCGAGTAATATTGCATACGGCAACCCCGACGCTACTCGGGAGCAGATCGAACACGCTGCGCGAGAGGCCAATTGCGAGTTTGTTTGGGGAATGCCGAAAGGATTCGATACCGAGAGTGAGTATCTTACTGACTGGCGACTTGAATTTCATCTGACGAAATAAATTCCTTCAGTTGGGCGACAGAGCTTAAGTGGTGGACAGCGGCAGCGGCTCGCGATTGCACGTGCCCTACTCAAGAAGCCAGCAATATTGGCACTTGATGAAGCTACGAGTTCGTTAGATGCAACGTCGGAACGTAGGGTGCGTGGATCATGATGGCTAGAGACCTTCGTCTCCTGAATTTCCGGATATAGGTCAACGATGCAGTAGACAAGATACTACAATCCCGACAGACCACAGTTCTGATTGTGGCCCATCGATTGTCTACAATCGCAAGAGCGGAACGGATCGTTGTCCTCGAGGGTATGTTTTTCAGCCCTTTGATTGCGTTTACTGCTGACATACGCTTCTGCAGAGGGAAGAATCACGGAATCAGGCTCGTACCGCCAGCTAGTAAGTAGCGAGATATTCGCCATACTGTTCTTCATTGACGTTTTTGCCAGGTTAACCGTCCAGATTCTCGATTCCGAGCGCTCATGGCAGCTCAACTGAGCAACCTTGCTGGCGAAAACGTCCAACCTGGTACTTATACAGCGGAAACGAAAGAAACGACTAATTAGTTTGCTGCCGTGGAGTGTGTCCATCAGTAGACTTACGGTGACGATATTTATCATATTACTTACAATCCCTGGAGACCTTTTTACAATTGCTCCTACTAGATCACGCGAATCACACACACACATCCTTGCCTCAGCAAGTACTTGTTTTAGAGGAAGAGCCCGTGCCTTGTTCAAGGCAGCCTTGAACACTTCGACCTCTAGATGTGATTTGCAGTGTGAAAAACACGTTCCGACAACGTTCCGACAACGTGGATGTATAAACCCAACCATCGTTCGACCGTACCTAATCTCATCCGCCATCATGGAACCACTGACGCCCACGACCTCGCCGGGATGCATGACTACGCGCACGCGGATCGCTCCTTTGGATGCTTTCTCAACGGCGGACTTGATTAGTAGCTTGAAAGCCGCTTCCGGTTCCTTGAGTGTAAGCTCCGACCCGACATGAGCAGCTTACCGTTGCACGACGTCTCAGCCAAAACGCAGGATATCTTCGAGAAACTGCAAAACCAAACGACCGAGGTCGCAACGGTTGGAAAAATCGGGGCTGCTGTAGAAATCAAGAAGTAGGTTGATCCCATAACCAAGAGTTACGTTGCGACGCAAGAAACTTCCGTTAGACTTCAGCGACAGCTCAAAGAGCAAGATCAAATCCATCAGGATGGAATCGCAGAAATACACCGTCAGTTCGTTTCCTAATTCTATACCGACCCTGATCGGCGGCTGTCTACCAGTCGTTTTGAAGGAGTTTGTTGATACGCAGCTGTTCGAACATTTGAAGAAGCAAGGCAAGCTCGTGACTTTGCCTTTTGTTTTAGTCGCGGTAATGTTCCTATAGCACAGCGGGAAATTGAGGAAGAAATCGACGAACTCGTTAAGGAACAGGTGGCAGAATGTCTCAAGACGATCATCCCGCAGGATCTGCAGGAGCAGGTCGCAGAGCAGAGATCGGAATTGGAAGAACTGGGGATTCAACTGCACAACTGGTTAGTACCACTGCTCCTGCGGTGTATAAGCCTGATCCTAAATCCAACTCAGCGACAGTCGCCGAGCGAATGCTTCTCTGAGGTCAAACCAACCTGATGAGAGTCTCCACACCATCTACATGCCAGACGGTAAAGTCAGCGAGCATTATCCTAGAAATCTCAAGGATCTCTTTGATTTGGACGGTCAGTGAATAAACTCAAAAGCCTTCAAGAATTACTCACCGTGCCGTAGCGGAAACATCGAAGGCGCTGATGCTAGACTACGAGCTTCCTGATGTTTACGAGGCGAGAGACCGGAATCTCAACAGATTCATGCAGTTCTGCGGCGTGAGCTATCAGATGGTAAACTTCTTGCCGTATTTTACGTGTTCTGTTCACCGGGTGCACCAGGTTAGAACGGGGATTTACACGCAACGCGTCGGAATAGCCTGAGGAGCATGACGTGAATTGGGGTAAACATGAGCGCTGAGCGCTGAGCGCTGAGCAAGCATATGATCTACGGAGTTGGCGAGAGTGTAGTTTGATTAGGCTTACCTAATACTGAGGGCTTTCGGCAATCTCTTATCAATCACGCCTCGCATTCCTCTGATCTCCAGCGTCCTCAGGATGGCCGACAGAACGTGAGTCGCGATCCTGAAAACAATGCAGGCCTTGACGAACACTATCAGATATGTCAACATGTTCTCCGGTTCACCCCTGAATCGTCTCTCGTGGCTTCGCTCATCCCACCCGTTTCTGAATGCCATCATCGTGTCACCGAAAACGCAATGGCTCGTTTTTAATTCAGGACAACCTCTTGTTCTCGCCAACACAGATTTGCTGCATAAGCAATCCTTAGCATTTCTAAATACGAAAGACGTCAGGCCATTCCTGGGCCCAGAACCTTTCTTTGGACAAGGGAAGGAGGAGGGCGAATTGGTTGTCGAGTCCCCTGACGTGCAACACTCGCCTACCGAGGCCGCGCGTCATCGTAACCCTCCCGTGGTCTTCCTTGGACTCCAGGAGAATTCTAAGACTAATGCTCTACCTTCGTCTGAATTCGTTGATCCCGAGGCTGCAATCGCGAACCTTGACGGAATTCCCTATTTCGCCATGGATGTCGCTGAGCTAGATCTTGCGCCAGAGCGTCTCAAAGAAATTCTTGATTCGACCTCCCCAGCTCAGAGTGGGCAGGTACTGAGTTGGTCTGAACCGAGAGTGCTAATGACGGGGTTGGATAGCTTCTCTGGTGCTGTGTTTGCTGAGGCTAGAAGCTTGGTGGACTGGAATCTACGCAACAAGGTGTTTATACCTGCCTTTCCTTCATAAGAACTTTCATAACGTGTCAAGTAGTTTTGTCCAGGATGTGGCTCGCCGACCTATTCTATGTGGGGCGGATGGAAGTTGTACTGTTTCTCACTCTTGCCCTGGGCAGACAATACCGGTCGCAAGTCTTGTCCCACAAGGTAATTCTCGTGTCCCACCCGCCCTCGCCCAACTTATTTGTCCTGTAGTAAAGGTTTGCACAATTTTACCCATCCTCGGACAGACCCAGTCGTCATCATGATCGCAATCGACGAAACTGGAGACAAGATTCTCCTCGGAAGAGGGGCATGTCGTTCTCGATCTGTTTATCGAAGCGCCGACGTTGATTGGCTTCCTTACAACAGAAAAAATTCCCGGGAAAGTTCTACTCTGCACTGGCAGGCTTTATTGAACCTGGAGAAACCTTCGAGGATGCAGTCATCAGGGAGATGTGGGAGGAGGCTGGAGTGATTGTCTGGGACGTCAGATATCATTCTGGCCAGCCATGGGTGCTTAATTCTTTCCGAGTGATGCTCGTGGTCGACTAACACGCCGAGTCAGCCATATCCCGCCAACCTTATGGTCGGCTTTTTTGCCCGAGCGGATTCTACACAGCCAATCCGCCTCGATCTTGACAACGAACTTGTCGGTGAGTCTTTCTCTCGCATATCTGTGAGAAGATTCCAACCACTTGTACGCTTAGATGCGCAATGGTACACCCGCGATGAAATCAGAGCCGTCCTCAGCCACCCCATCGGGGGAAGGTTCGGCAGTGCAGAGTATAAGAAGATGGCGGAAAGCACTGAAGGGCGAAATAGCCAACAGGGACAATCGGCTCCTCTCCAGAATTCGCTTCACGAGGCCAAGGTCGGAGATCCGCCCTTCCGTCTACCACCCGTCACCGCGATTGCAGGAGTTTTGATTAGAGACTGGGTCGAAGGGGAGATTGGTTTTTCAAACGAGATCAGCTCGAACCCTTCGTTCAGAAAAGGCTATCTGTGACGCCGACGGTCATTCCAGAACAAACATATTGCTCAGAGAATGAAAACAATGAACGTCAATTCAGACAGAGGGGCTGTTTAAAGGGCATGACTGATCGTGTATATACATGTACTCTGCCGCAATAATGGAGGCCTTTCCATAGGGATATGGCTCCCAAATAAGTTCCGTTTATTCTTAAAGAACTGCAGTGGTAACGGTAGGAATAAGCTATCGACTGGATTAGATTAGATCGTGTATTAGATCAAAGTCATACTGATTTTTATCTTGTTAGCATAATGCATTCGTGCGCCATGCTACGAAACGAATATAGTCTCTTTCTTGCCACGCCCCCATCTCGCGTCTCATCCCTGCCCGGTCCGAATCCTGCCTCCGTACTCGCACCCCACACTACAAGCTGTCTGATGTCCCCCATGCGCGAGACCGAAATCTGGAGATCCATGCACTTCTGCGGTGTGAAATACGAGATCGTAAAATGTCCTCTTCTATGGTGTCAGTGTCCTCTTCTATGGTGTCACCTGGTCACTAGATGCGGGCACGAACGGCTGCTGCCCGGTGTTGTGAACCACTCCCAGCCTGACTGTTACAAAACCTCCACACGGATATCTGCGATTACTAACACCTTTCGGAAACTTCTCCGCACTGTCTAGTATATCAGCTTCCATCTCGCGCAGTTACGCCTTATCCGAGTCCCTAAGAATGGCCCATAAGACGTGAGTTGCGATGTTCAACCTCATTTCAGATGCCGATCAAGCTTAGCAGACATGTAAACGTGCTCTCTGGTTCACCTCTGAATCGCCTCTCATGGCTCCGCACATCCCACCCGTTCCTGAATGCCATCATCGTATCACCCAAAACCCAATGGCTTGTGTTCAACTCCGGGCAGTCCCTCGCGTTCGCCAGCTCCGACTCCCCGCATAAGCAATCCCTAGCTTTTCTGAGCACGCAAGATGTCCGCCCATTGTTGGGTCCCGAGCCGTTCTTCGGGCAAGGAAAGGAAGAGGGTGAATTGGTGGTTGAGTCCAAGGACGTTGCACACTCGCCTACCGAAGCTTCCCGCCTCCGTGACTCTCCCGTGGTGTTCCTTGGGATCCGGGAGGACTCCAAGTCCAGTGCTCTACCTTCGTCTGAATTCGTTGATCCCGAGGCTGCAATCGCGAACCTTGACGGAATTCCCTATTTCGCCATGGATGTCGCTGAGCTAGATCTTGCGCCAGAGCGTCTCAAGGAAATTCTCGATCTCACCTCATTGGCTCAGAATGGCCATGTCCTAACTTGGTCCGAGCCGAGAGTGCTGATGACGGGATTGGAGAGCTTTCCCGTTGCAATGTTTGCCGAGGCTAGAAGTTTAGTCGACTGGAATCTGCGTAACAAGGTGCGTAAATCCAATTTCTGTCACAAGAGCTTCCCTAACCGTTCATTTAGTTTTGTCCAGGATGCGGCTCGCCGAACTATTCCATGTGGGGCGGATGGAAGCTGTCCTGTTCGTCCCTTCTGCCCTGGGCAGACAACAATCGTGGCAAGCCTTGTCCCTCAAGGTAAGCTTTCGCGTTTGTTGCAACCTCGTCAACGACTTACCCGTTCTGTAGTAAAGGTTTGCACAACTATAACCATCCTCGGACTGATCCAGTTGTCATCATGATGGCAATCGATGAATCTGGGGACAAGATTCTCCTCGGAAGAGGGGTATGCATTTTATCATTATCTGGCTCTCCAAAGTTCACCTGACAGTTCTTATCGCAAAAGGCAAGGTTCCCGGGCAAGTTTTATTCTGCATTGTCAGGTTTCGTTGAGCCCGGAGAAACCTTTGAGGGTGCAGTCGCCAGAGAGATGTGGGAGGAGGCAGGAATAACTGTATGGGATATAAAATACCATATCGGCCAGCCATGGGTGCTTACTTATATTCTTGAATGTTCCGAGATGACCTACTGATGCAAGAGTTAGCCGTATCCCTCCAGTCTCATGGTCGGGTTCTATGCCACGGCAGATTCTACACAGCCAATTCGTCTTGACCTTGACAACGAGCTCGTTGGCGGGTGTTCTTGTTTTCTTTTTTACAACGGACCACGCTCACTTCCATGTTTAGATGCTCGATGGTACTCTCGTGCCGAGATACTCGCAGTCCTTGGGGTTGGTGGCACGTTCGGCAGTACAGCATTCAACACGGCAGAAAGCAACGCAGCGCGAAACGTTCAGCAGGCACAAGAGACGTCTCTCCGTGAAACCATGGCTGAAGAGCCGCCGTTTAGACTACCGCCCGCCACCGTGCTTGCAGGCGTTATGATCAGAGACTGGGTCGAGGGGAAAATTGGGAATGCCGTCGTTGGAAAGGAACAACCTGTACCACTGATCTGAGGAGGAAATTCGTTGACGGATGGGCTGTATGAAGAGGTTCCACACTTGTGTACAAGGCAACCACCGACGACATACCCGATATACTCAGTTTGATTTGCGTATTGAATGCGAGTTCAATGGGCGGTTCTTGAACCCTGTCGAATTCTTTTGAGAATTGACTTTCACACCAGACGGAGCTCCGTTAAATCTCGTGGTTACAGGCAGAAGCGATATTCATATGCCTTAAAAGTAAATCTCAGCCAGCGGGCCTATGAATCCTCCACGGTGAGAACTTTCACCTTTATGTAGCTTTATCCTCTGAACCGGTCAACAGAAACCCGCGGCTTGTACAGAAACAACCTCATTTATCCCTTCAGACACACCGTCACGGATATCAGAGCGCGTCGCCACGAATCTCTCGCACCTGTGAGAGCGGTCGTGCACTGTAAGGCACTCAGAAATGAGGATGCAGGCCGGATCCCTAGGAGCTGAGACGTTCGATGTCGCGCCTCCCATGAATTGGAGGGTTAGTACCGAACTTGACGGTTGCGTCTAGGGCAATGAATTCGACGACACCTGCAACCCTTTGGCCCTTTGGTGTCGGCTATCCGGTACATTTATGACGTTGCAGATGAGCGAATGAGAGCAAGATGAATGATTACCAACTTTTATATCGGATGATTGACACTGAAGAGGTCAGATGAGGAGACGCTGCAGATGAGTCTACTCCTGACGCTCATTTTGCAGCACTTTAAGTGTTCGAGAGCAGTAAGGTTCGTTGTCAGTATCCAGGGACTGCTTTCCGTCGTGTGGCGGCGAGTTGCCTTCCGGGACAGAGCCAGAGGATAATAATGTGCCGCCATATTTTTAAATTTGACAAAGTCCCTAGAGCAAAGATATACAGATATGGTCTGGCGCTGAGCCTATGTGAATGTTAAATACAGAGGGCTACACATACATACATATATTACACGTCGTGAATCGACAAAAAACCCAGAAAGCAGTCCGAGAGGAATTAATACGACGTCGAGTCTTGCAGTCGCCACCGTGCCAAAGGGCCCCACCACCACAGCGACCTGGGCTGTAATGCAAGAGTAGGGCGAGCCGGGGGTGGCGGACGGGTAGAATAATGGAGGTCTTCCACATCCTCGTTCGATTGCTCCTCATTGCCCTTGTCGTGTCTTGGGTCTGGATGCTCCCTATGGCGTGTGGCCCACTCGTTCCGATTATACATCTCGAACTCTCGACTGCCCTGATCACCGTCTGGTTCCCTCCCTATCCGCCACCCAAAACTCCCCAGACCCCATCCAGTCGACCCCGTGTCTATACCCCCGTTTCTCTCCAGCTCCCGAATTCTTTCAACTCGCTCAACGGCTTGCTGGCGTGCCGCCACCAGATGGGCGTGGCGTAGTGAGGCATACCATCGGTGGACGATCGCGGGAAGAAGCCGAGGGAGTGTGGTGAAGGTTGCTGTTGTCGACGTTGAGAATATCGAGGGAGTCTGTGAAACTCCGCTAGCTGGGGAATCGGGGGAAGAATCAAGGGGGCTCGGAGGCGATGATAACCTGTCTGGTAGCCGCGAATCCGCACGACGGTCGAGGTGAGCTGATTTTTCGCGGCTGTCACTGGTGTGAGGAATAAAAGCCCCTGCGACGCCTTTCCAGACTTTTTTGGCTCGTATCTTGGTTTCCCGTCTCCTTTCCCGCGCCTCTTTTCGGCGCGACTCTCGTTTCGCTTCCCTGTTCATTTTTTCAACGATATCTTCATCACCGTTCAAACCGCTGCCACTTCCTGCACCCACCCACCACCACCAACCCAGAAAGCTCTGCCAGAGAATAACAGCCCACATCAAGCTTGGGAGCCAGACGTATTCTTCTTCCCTTGGGACATAGAGGAAGTTCAGCGCTGTGCTGACGACTGCAAGGGTGAGAGCAGCAGCGCCGAATGCGGCAGTTCCTCCATCCGTTCTCCAGGCTTGTTTTCGATTCACAAGCAGACCCCAGATGAAGAGCGCAGCCGTGAAGAGGAGGGAGAGGGTTGCATTGCAGACGTTTCGGACGGCGGATGCGATATTGGTAACGTCTGGGTTGCCATGTATTGGTAGGAGTTGCATGACTGCTGCGACAATCGCCAGGGGCCCTATGGAAATGATGAGTTCTGAATATGATACTAAGTGGGATGGATGAACCAACCAAGCATGGTGAAAATAAGTCGGCCTTCTAGGCGGGATGGGTATAAGAGTGTGAGAAATTGGATGTGGGTTATCTGAGAAATAATGGTCAATGAGATTCTGATCTAGAGGCAGAAGACAATGCACTTGAATTAAACCGGATGTGGATGCATTCATAACAAGCCATGTTGCTCGCTCGGCGATATTCCACTCGTCAGTGTTCAGGTCAATATCAAGTGGAGGTACGTTGACAGCGATATAGCTAAGCATGTATGGCCATTTTTCACTTTCTGCGAAGGTGGCAGACAGGACGACCTGGAGAGTTGCTATGAGGGATATAAGGAGGGTTGTGACGCCGGATAATTGTAGGACATAGTTGACGGGTGCGAGGGGCCAATGATACTGTGCAGTGAATACAAGATGGATAAAGAGGACTGCAACAAGGGTCAGGACGACGCCGGTCAACAAGATCTGAACAGGCAGAGACTGGGCAAAGGCTGGGCGGTACTCGAGATACGGGTCGATGTCGAACCTGGGAGAGAGGTTAGACTGAGACGGAGGAGATGAGTAGGGCAGAAAGATACTCTGGAGAGAATTGTTCGGCATGGATAGGGAGACAGGAGGCGAGGATGAGGAGGAGTGCGTCCATGGCCGACCACAAGGTCGATAATTTGAATTTAAATTATTTAAGCCAAACATCCCGATTTGGCACTCCGTTGGGGTTCGCCATGAAGCCCCACCACCGTCCGCTCGCTCGGCATCGCTTCGTCTCCACCGTCTCCTTCATCCTGCTCTTTGGCGCCTTCCTTCTCCTCCTGCTCGTCGCTGTCTCCCTTCCCATCCTCAAGCCAGTCTACCTCCTCAGCGTCAAGTCCACTCTGACAGGCCAAGTGCCCACCAGCATCGCGACCGAGTTACGATTCGGTGTCTGGGGGCTATGTGCTTCCAGGTTAGTCGATCATGCCTCTTCCCAATTTTCCTTCTCAGGAGCCCCATCAGTGTACTTAACCAACCGACCTGGTTCACGAACAACGGCGTCTGCTACGGCCCCAAACTGGGCTACGACATTGCCCTGGACCTCACCACCCTCGCAGGTGTTTCCCCTCTCCTCATTCAAGCCGTCCAACAAAGTCTTCTCGTCGTCCTCGTCCTCCACCCCATCGCTGCTGGTTTCTCTTTCATCGGCTTCGTATTTTCATTCTTCCTAGGACCACACGGCATCGCCATCTTTACTCTCATGATTGCAATAATTGCAGGCATTGTGGGTAGTGTGGTTCTCGCCATCGATCTGGCCCTCGTCATTATCGTCAGGAACAAAATCATCGACGAAATACCGTATCATTTTGAGGTGCTATTTGGGCCGGGGACGTGGATGGTTTTGGCTGCAGTTGCCATGACATGGCTCGCTGTTCTCTTTCTCTCAGCCAGGGCCTGTTACTGTTGTGGCGTCAGGAAGTGAGTTCATGTGTTGTTCCTATCCGAACTGACCTTATAAGTCGTCCATGATATAGACACCATCACCACCATCACTACGACAGCTATTAGGCGTACAAACATACCCCGCTCTGGACATTAAGTTATTCTTTGAATGATTGTAGGAGGATTCAGAAGACATCGATACCCTTCACTATACCACATGATTGTCATGAATCACGAGTTTTAAATATTTCTGACCATTAAATCTTTTGGAATCAGAGTTCAGGCGAGCAGATCCACGACCCAATTTTGGACGTCGCGGTATTTGGTTACAGAAGCGTGGGATAAACAAAAGGATCTTGCCGCAATTGGTGTTACTCCATTAAGTGACCTTTACCAGCATTTGAATCGCTCGATGGCTCTGATTGAGGTACCCCCAGCCTTCACTTCTCCTTCAACTTCGTTAAATGACCTATTAGATTATCGCGAACGATCGACTTGGTCGCAAAGGTCAGCTAATTAGCCTCCGGCACCCATTCACACACTGAATGCATGTTACAGTCCGAGTCAAATGCAGTCCTGATGACACTGTTGGGGACCTGAAGAAGCTCATCGCTGCACAGACTGGTACCAACCCAGCCAAAATTCAGTTGAAGAAATGGCGAGTCACATCTGCGCCTTGAGATCATTCCATCCTGATAAGTCTGGCATAGGTACACAATCTATAAGGACCATATCACACTTGCGGACTATGAGATCAATGACGGGATGAGTTTGGAAATGTACTGAGCGAATCTTCTTGTGGCGCTGAGGCAATTCTCCGTCGGCCTCTGCGGCTAGGATTGTGTGTACGTCGAATAGTGAATGTCTTTCTGTTATAAAGGGCCAGCCATGATAACCGGTTTTGAACGGCTTATATTATCTCATGTCACAAGTAAGGTAGGTTCATGATGTAGTCAGTGTATAACCCTCGCCCCATCTCCCAGTCTGTGTCATACGAGGGACACCAGAAGGGTTCCTGCCGTTATCGAGGCAGCGGAAATAAAGGTCAATGGTATTTGTAATGTCATTGCATCGTTGGACGAGTTTTCCCTGGCCGTTGAGTTGAACTTCGGGTCGTCGGCATACTTGCGAAGATTTCAGCGGACAAACGGGGGAAGAGCAAGTCCAGGTACTTACCACTGCTGTGCCGGCAAGATTATTCTTGGCTGCGATTATTGGCTGCAGCTCGGGTGGGATTGGGCTTGGCTCAGGTGCAGGTGCTGGGGCTGTTGAGGCTGAGATTGGAATAAAATTTTGAGATATAGCTCTGGCAGACGTGAGTCCATGGTTGACGTACCACTATGCACGGCAGAGAGAACGAGGAGTGTGGACATGAAGGTGGAGAAATGCATGGGAAAAATAAATTGAAGGAGGATATCAGGGTGAGCGTGAGCTGAATGGTGAAGAGCAAAGATGAGCGCAGCTCGATATATAGACGTGGTCTTGAGCGATGGGGAGCCCATCCCAAGCCCATCCTTTTAAGATGGATTGGCGACAAGCCAATCGCCGTAGCTGGAAATAGTCCCTTGTACATTCGCTGAGGCTTTATCCCAGATCGGGCCACGCTTCATGTAGAGTCATATCGAACACAACGTCGTCCGTCGCTTGAAAGTACAAAGGATTCCGATTCGAAAGCCAGTAGATGTCCAAAAGGCCTAGTCTCTCCTAGACAGACACCATCAGTCGTTCCTGCGTTCTGTAGTACTTACTTAGTATATAACCTCAAGTATGCATCCAGTGCTTGGGTAATGGTTTTACATAAGCAGAGGTTTGGAATATTGAGCAGCGGCCATTGTGATCGTCTCGCGCACAATGAATTCATATCCCCCAGAGTTACTGGCGCAACTCGCCCCGATAATGTTTGTTGCTGGCCTCGACGCATTCCCGACACCCTCTTCTTCTCAGCCCTCAACGCCAACTTCAACGAGAGCAAATGACTTCGGCCTACTTGCAGCCCGGTTGCGCGAAGCGCTCCAAGCACAGCGTAAGGCCGCCATCTGGCAGCCCGAGAAAACAAAAACCTTCCAAGTCATCCTAGTCGACAGAGAAGTTCGATTTCCTCCCCGGAAGCTCGTTTCTCAAGAAGATCCTCAATACTCTGCTGCGCACTCACCATTATCACCATTGACGCCTACATCACCTCTTCACCCGGATGGTCTAATTGCCCCGATCTGGATCCGCAAACATACTTCTCTTGTACCCTCGGTATTTGTGCTGTTCTTGCGTATCTTTGAGTTCCCCCCATCCAACTCTGGTTCGCCCCTGGATGCCCCCGACAGCAATCGTGAACGCGAGAGGGAGCTGGAAGAACGGAAGAGGGATGCAGAGCTTGCAGCAGAGGTGGCTCTCCGCAAGAAGACCACCAATGAACGCGGCATAAAACTCACAGTTGTTCTCATGGCCACTCGGAGAATGCTAGGTGAGGACAGACACGCATGGAGAGTTATCCACTATCCTTATTCCCACCGTATCTCTAGATGATCCAACACTCGATACACGGTTGACCTTTATCCGGAGGCAGAGCGGACTTGATTCACGGGCCGCTCTGTTCGTTCTCAGTCCTGTGAGCCCAAGTGAGCTCGGTGAATTCGTGAAAAGGTGAGATGAGGCTCGTTCCAAAATACTGTTCAGTAATTCCAATAGATCATCAGCCTCCAGCAAGCTCTCTACGAGCCTGCATTAGAGTATTACACAGCGCATTCCAAACGCGTTCGACGAAAGCGCAACCGCCATTCGCAGGCGACTTCATATCCAATCCCAATTCAGGGATCATCGAACATTGCTCGACCGCTGCGGCCGGAGGGGTGGACTGTGAGATACGAGTATAAAATGGCTTGCTTTGCTGAATTTCGGGGAGAGGACGAGGTAGCTCTGAAGTCAGTTGAGATGACTTTTGACCGAGGTTCGTTAACCAAGCTCATTGAACGCCAGACACTATCAAGATGCACATAGCATGCTTGTCGTCATGTTTGGGTCGACTGCGATCTTACCACCACGCACCAAGAGATGGGCGGAAGCAAAAGTCCTGGCCGACTGTATCGATGTGAAAGTCAGTCCCCTTGCGATCATGTCAAACATTTCGCTTCACAATGAACGTCCTCTTTCCCTAGATATCTAAACTTTATCTATATAACAACGAGCATGCGCTCGCGCTCTCTCATCACAACACTCATATGCGGATATTCAGTGACTTCTCACGTGGGTGGGGTATTGGAGAAGAGACGTTTGAATATTGGAGCTGGATCGCAAGGCAGTAAGTGATACCAGCTTTGACCTGCAATACTTTCTAAGCTTCGTCCCTGGAGGCATCGCATTCTCGCAGAACTGCTTGAGCAAGGGACACGGTCGACATTGATGCTTCCTGTTCACAAGCCTGTATCCGCTGTTTCTAATGCTAGCCTGTCCGCTTCCCAGAACCACAATTCTGGCTCAAGGGGCCTCGCTGCAGGTACACTCGAGGTGGACTCGATGCGATCGCTGGGAATCAATCCAAGTCATGCGCTGCAGCACCCAGGATTCTATTACTACATGGCGGCCAAATGCACGGAAATGAGACGAGAAAGATTCTTGACTGCTCTCGAACTTGAAGTGAGTCCAGTTCTTTTGATGAAGCAGGCGTAATCGTGACCCTTGACAACAGAATACCCAAAAATCCGTCATGGCGTCGCCGGGTTTTATGAATGAGAAGAAAGTTGATCATCTGACCATCATCCTTGAAGTAAGTCCCAAAGTTCCCTTCTGTCGTGATTGTAGTAATTTTTTCGACTGGTAGCTATACACCAAAGCATACGAGCTGTTCAAGAAATACACGATTGTTGACCCGCAGAACCCCACTCAAGGACGTCTTACATTATGGATCGCGTACCAAATTGCACACACTTACTATGCGTCTGCCAAATATGATATGGCCATACGGTTCGTCACGTCCGTCAACGAAGCCTTACGTCGGTCTTACAACACGAAAGGTTCTTCGAACGCATAGCGAAGACATATCGTCGAGAGAAATGGGGACCCTTGCTTCACCCGCTTTTATCTACTTGGCATGCTTGTGCTAGGGAGCTTGGAGATGTAGAGCTTAGGGTGAAGCTCCTAATAGAGATGTTGGGCCATGGTTGTTTCCATTTCATGTTCACCCTAGCGTTCAAATTGACGTTTTTTTATAGATGCTGTGGAGGAGGATGCGCCAACATCCTATGGAGAAGACTTAGTAGCCATCTTGAAGGTGATATATTTTTCTTTCTCAGGAAAATCGTCTTTAAACATTACTCGAAAGAGTACTGTACCATCTTCTGACGAAGTATTGATTGTCGATATTTCGGAGTCCCAGCCAATTTGTGAGTTATAGCTCTTCTCGCCCCCAGTGTCTCATTGACGGTTGTTGTGTTCAAGTTGACTCAAATGTCGTGTTTTGGGCTCCTGAAGTCAAAGTTGGCGAATCTGCAGCATTCCAACTTTCCCTCATCGCACCCCGCAACGTTCCTGTGTCATTCCTTCCGATATCTTCCTTGTCCATATATTTCTCCCATCGTGACTCCCCCCTTGTTATTCGACACCAAGATTCAGTGGCTCCGCCATCCTCGTTTCAATTGGTGAACCTGACGAATGTGGCATCGTCGCCAGAAGAATATGGAGATGTTTTTGCCAATTTACGTTGGCAAAAAGGAGGTTGCTTCATCTTCGCGGGGACCATATCTTCTGAACTGCCGACGTCACTCAAGGTGCGCAATGGTTCCAGAAGTCCTCGACGGTTTAATTAGACTCTTCATTAAGGTCTCCAGACTTGCCCTAACCATTGAAGAGGGCACGTGGAAAATTGAAATACCTTTCGATCCTTGTGGTTTTCGTCAAGGATTATCACCTCGTTCCAGGTGGCTCAGCTCTGTCGATCCTCCCCGGTATTTGCCAATAGAGCGTGAAGCATCGTCATCTGTAAAGTATGTAGATCTTTTACAACCTCTGTTAAAGCCTAACACGTGCTTTAGTGTCAGACACCGCTCACACGCTCTTACCGTTTCGCTGACCCACGAGTCACCGGCGTATCTCAATGAAACATACCCAGTAACGATCGATATCACCAATATCGATACTCGACCATTCGACGTCGTTGTCGATGTACTTCTTCCGCCAATAGAAATCGATGGTGCCGGTATGTACCCTCCGGCCTTGATAATTAGGAAGATTATTGACTGCGACCCAAAAGCCAACACGATTATCCTTGGTGATGAACGCTCGACTAACTTTATCAAAGGCGTTCCTTTTGGGGTGCTCGCTCCCGGGATCAGTGCTGTCAAGACTCTTTACCTGGTAAACACAGGTGCACCGGGAGACAGGGTCGTTGACATTTCAGTCCAATCTCGGTCGACCGAAGCAGAAGCCGATTCCGCGGAACCTGAGTGTCAGGATCTCACTGAAACCTTGAGGACACTTGTTATCCCCACCGTAGATCCCATCAAGGTCTCCCAGACCATTTCGTACACGCGGGGTCTGGCTGAGTGGCCAGGGTTGGCAGATCTGAACACTTTCGACGGGAATATTTGGAATTATAGCAGGACAAGCGAAGCGTTAGTCAGGACGACCTTTGAATCCGCGGGGCCATCAGCTGTGCAGGTGGAAAGTATGAGATTAGAGAGACAGGCATGTTTTCTGTACTGGAATGAGATGTATATCGCATTCCTGACAAGCTTTTCACTCTAGGATCACGAATGCGCCAAGATTGTTGACTGCTCTTCTGACCACACTGAGGACTCCCTGTCTGGTCAGTCATCAATGTGTTGATATTTACCACTTTGATCTCACTGTCGCTGGCAGATTATTTTCCAGGCGACGAGCTCAGTCATATTGCGCGAATCGTCCTTGCGCCGTCTGACGTTGAAGATGGCGAATCCATAACGAATACAGGGAGCTACCACGTCAACTGGCGAAGGTGTCATCGCTTGCTTTCCAAAATGAATTGAAGCTGACTTCCAATACCGTAGGATATGGAAGAACGGAGATCGCGGTCCGTTGGCTACCACTGTTGTTCCTATGCCTGCTCTGCGGCCTCCAGTGGAAGGCCTGCTTGCTCTGCTCTCAGTACCCCCGGCGGCGACTTTGCATGTACCGATATCGCTTATTCTCACAATTCGCAACTATCATCCATCACGATCGGCGAATGTCGTCGTCCAGCTCGAGCTCGATGCTTCTGACACTTTCATCGTCGCCGGGTTGAGGAGTGGTCGCGTGCCGATCCTGATGCCAGGGGAAGAAGAAAAGCTCACATGGAAGCTTATACCTATCGAGTGTGGACATGCAAAGATACCACGCATCAAGGTCATAGACAGACGACCAGTCTTCACCGGTGGAGCGGAGCCAACTTCAGAAATGGTGACGAAGGGCGAACTGGTCAAGATCGTCGACGTCAGATTTGACCAGCGACCAGCCCACACGACTGGCACCAAGAACGATGTCGACCTAGACGACGGCGCGCTTGGAACAATTCTGGTCTTGCCATGATGGTACTTATATGTGGTTCTACTGTGCTCGAAATATTGGATTCTGAAATCATATCACATGATGTATCGGGGATGATCTCTCATACTTATAAAGCAACTTGAGTCTCCAATATTGCTTTCTCATCCCAACTCCCATGGCCAATCCAGACGTACAAATCTTTCCCCATGCAACTGGGCTCGCAGCGGCGATTGTTGCAAAGCATCAGGAACCGCAAGATCTGGTTTACTATGCTGGATGGGTGAGCCCATCGAATATTAGGAGTCGCTCTCGTCCCACTCACCCGCTTCAGTTCTGCCCGTATGTCCAGCGCGGCTGGATTGCATTGGAAGAGAAGGGGATAAAATATCAGTACAAGGAAGTCAATCCTTATAGGAAGGAGAGGCATTTCCTAGGTTGGCATGCACTGCGTTTAGCGCATGAATTGCAAAACCTGACGAGAGCGTTTTTAAGACATCAACCCGAAAGGTCTCGTGCCTGCCGTGGTATACAAGGGTAAAGCAATCTACGAGTCGCTGATCATCTGCGAGTTCCTTGAAGACGCGTATCCGGATCAGAACCCTCTCCTCCCATCCGATCCCACCTCGCGCGCTATAGCTCGGGTTTGGATTGATCACGTCAGCAAAGCTATCATCCCCGCCTTCCAGCGTTTGCTTCAGGCGCAAGAGAAAGAGAAACAAGACGAGGCCCGCGAAGAACTTTACATTGCCCTCAGAAAGTTCGCGAACGAAGTCCAAGGACCATACTTCCTTGGAGATGAATTTAGTCTCGTCGACGTTGCTATCGCGCCGTGGATCGTGAGAGACTACGTCGTTCATGAAAACCGTGGCTTCACCAGAGAAGCAGTGAGCGATGCTTGGGTCAAATACGCTGGCACTGTCGAGAAGCGCGAGAGTGTCGTCAAAACGCAAAGCGTAAGTTCGAGCCCCACCACGCCAGAAGCCTTGGCTAAAGTTTAAACTACAGGAGAGGAGACATCTTGACGGGATTTACGGTCGTTACCTGCGGAACGGAGCTCAGAGCGAGGCTGCCAAGGCAGTGAGGGCAGGTAGAGATATTCCCTGATGCGCCCTAAACCTTTTTGTATCTTTGGCCTTGAATTTTTTACGCTTGCTCTGTGTGTGTGTTTGCGGCGAAGAATTTCGGAGGTGCTGAACTGGGCTCAATCAGTAGAATATAGACAAGTGTATGGCATCGAACCGAACTGATTTGGTCCATTCACGGAGGGCAAGGGAAATCCGAGTCAAAGCGTACGATGTTTTCCACATTCAGAATGTTGATATTAGGACTCAACATAGCTACAGTAATCTAGTGAAATGATACATCACACTTCATTCATCAGGATACCAACACATTAGAAAGAGGGATTGTTATTTGCTAAAAAGAGACAATAGGACTTCGCAAAATAAGAGGGACTTGGTTATGGAGGCATCAAAATGAATTCCAACAATAGGAGAGACAAACCCACCAGTAGAACCCCTGCGCAGCTCTTCCAAGACCAATTCATCATCAGAATCATAGCCGAGATCTGATGGGGAAATCAAAAACCAGTCATGAGGGAAATATAATGGCAATGACTGACCATGGCCCGACTTCAGCAATCTCTATACGCCTCTCCAAACTAGCACCCTCAGGAAAGACAAACCTACCACGCCTTTGGCCTTGATATGTATTGTTAGAATTCTAACCGGTAGATCGCTATAAGCGATAAGTAAAAACCTTAGTCCGGTATAAATGACTATTATATTTGTGGGACCCGTACCTATAAGCGATAAGTAAGAACTACTTCTAAGTTAGTTACGTGTCCGTGAATATTAGTATGGCGTAGGTACTCACCCTTAGTCCGGTATAAATGACTAAGGGTGCTAGTATGTATGGTACAGTATATATATATGTTTCTAGTCTAAGTGTCCTTTGATATGAAGAGATAAAGAGAAAACATACAAAGAATGATCGGGCTTACACAAAGGGTGTATTCGGTGCCACTCACATTCTAACATGTATCTCCGGTATCATTCCCGCTCTCGCCCCCATTCGTATCTACACCATCGTCTAATTTACCTAAATTTCCGGGACGAGACTGTCTTGTGGTGTTCCGTCGTGCATTGGCAAGCCTAGTGGACCAGATGGTGTGACCCGGAGTTCCGTTGCGGGGTTCACCTTCCAGTAAAGCAGGTCTACCAGTTCCATCATTTTATTGCGTGGCCTCGGCTGGTAAGGGTTCAAGTAGAGGCGAGTCTGCTATATCGCGAAGGAACCTCCGGAACTTGATTCCTGCATTGAGAATAACCGCAAACGGATTGAGGCAGGAAACACTGGGGTCCCTGATGAACGAAAATGACGGTAGTTTGGGACTGCTGGGGTCTTGGGTTTCACGCAGCATGCGATCCCCAGAAGGGATATATGTCTTCTGAGTGGATGTCGTTGGATCCGAAATAACAAGAACTCAGCCAGTGGGGAGGAGATGCTCAGGATATAAAGCAACAAGTTCATACTCGGGGTTAAGGAAGCTGTCGGCCAAGAACTAGTGTAGATTGGTGTCAGGTAAGGGTGCAGAAGACTGAGATATTACTAACGTAAAAGTGGCGACGTTGAATCAAGCCCATCGCATCAGCGAGTTGCTGTCTACTGTCGTTCTCCGCTTTAATCAAATTGATGAGATCATCGAGCGTCTCACTCGCACACGTGAAAGCAAGGAGTGCATATGCGTCCATAGCCTTGTGGACAACTCGATCAACTGGTCTTATGAAGTAAGGAAGCAAGAAACAAGATAAGAAAAATATGCGCACGGTTTACCAAGTTTTCTGGGCTGTCTAGATCAAAGTCCTCGGAGACGACACCCAAGTCCCGTATAATATTTTCCTGCTCAAATGTCTTAGTAGTTTGAATCCAAATTCTAGCCATTCGGCTCACAATATCCTCTTTCCTGCCACAACCACTAGCGTGCCTGACTGCATTTAAAAAATGTGTCTGGTCATGAGTGTAGCATATAGTCTTAGTGAGGAAGCAATGTTCTCCTTGCCCTAGGAGGCGGCCACTTCTGGATGACTGTTGTGAAGCTGTTGAGGGGTGAGATGTACAGTTGCGGACAAGCAAACACAACCAATTTGGGGGGTGGATTTATGGAGGCTCCTGGTCCCCTTCTGATTTCATTTTTTATTGCAGATATAGCTCCTAAACGATGAAAGGAATAAATTTCCACGAGCCGATTCCTCAATATCGACGAAATGGGAAATTGGCCGTCCCCGTTTTCTTGTGGGAAAAACTTTGGAGACGTGTTTTTCGACTCCTTTTGATAATCTAAGCATGATTCAGGAGTTTAGAGGAATTCTCATCGTAGTTCCGGAGAAAAATGATGATTCATCTTGCCCAGAAATGAAAATTGCTTTCGGATCAGCACCATCGTCGGCATTCCCCGCTTCGAATTTCTCACCAAACACAGCTTCTGAGTGGTTTGTACAAGATTTGTAGCTGAGGGGCATATTGATTGGCTCACATCTGGCTTAGATCAGTGTATAATGGGGTGGGGCAGTCAGCAAGGGGTCTAGACGGAGTTAGGTACACTGAAAAAGGTGTTCAAAACTGCCAAAAATTTGGCCGCCCCCGTTTTCTCGTGGGAAAAACTTTGGAGATGTGTTTTTTGACTCCTTCCTTGATTCTGAGTATGATCCCGTCGTCAGTTTGTTCACAAAAAATCTGGTTCCCGAGATATCAAATTTGTTGTGTTTGCTTGTCTGCGACTGTAAGAGCACGTGGGATAGGGCGAAGACCAGCTTCAGAATGCCATCCAAAGATTGAACAATGGGCCCAGTGATTTGTCCCACTGCGTTTTGGTAAGACATTGGGGTACCTGAGCAGATTTAGGTGGTTTTGCCGCGGTGGCATGGAAAAGACTGACCAAAACAAGAAGAAGTCACGCGACGCACGTGATCTGAAGCTGATGGGTGCTCGCCTGCTGACACCGACGGTGCAGACTCCTTTATGGTTGACATTCTGCCTTCGAAAACTGTTGATCACCTGAAGGACACAATCAAGAAGAAGAAGGAGCCTATAATGAACCACATCGCCACCGATCAACTCGGAAATTTGAAAGTTAAATGTCCACTGTGTGAGAACTGCCATGGCGGGGATAGATAGGATGTTGCCTTCGAGTGTTTGTTGAGTGCCCATTGTAGAGTGTATTGTTCTGTCCAATGGGGACAGTGGGGTTGTGTGGAGAATGAGGTTCTGGAGACAAAGAGCTCGAGGCGCGCGTGCTTCTGATTAGATAGCGATGTACTGATGTGATCGGTCTCTGGATCAGAGTGCAATCCAGTTTTCTGGTGTCGGTTCTGGATTCCTGTAATTGTTGACGCGTAGGTGTTCAACAATGGCCCATAACCTGTTAGAAACCAAGCCTATACACTGGTATGTAGACCAAGGCATTAGCTAAGGCTACGTAAGCTTGCGCATGGCTAGCCTAAGCTGAGATAAGGCACACCATACACGGAATCTTTTTCTTTCTCTATTTTAGTAGACTACTTATTTTGGAGCTGGTCAAAATTTGAGACATCTCTCGTCTCCTTGCTCCTTCACTCAAAATTTTTTTGTTCAGCAATATGTCCACTCAGCTCCCTAATGCCAGTATTCCAGGCCATATAGAGGATTTCGACTTTGAGCCTCACCACAGTGTGCCTGATGCTCTCAATATGCCCAAGATCCCGCTTCAGACGCGCGTGCTTCGTAATGTCAAAATTGAGCAGTACAACAATGATAGTATCTTCAAGACAATCAGCGCTAAAGAGACGCCTTGCCCTCGACCGCCGGACTTGGACATAGGACCCCCTCTTAGATGGGGATACGGGTTCACCGAAAAATTTTGAGAGTTTGTTGACAGTGAAGTACTTTGCTCGACTCTGAGTCCTTTACCCGTCACTCTTGTCCGATACGTTGAAGGGCAGCGTGCACGTTCGAAGAAGGTCGCTGAGTTGGACAGGCAAGCCAAAAAGGAGAAGGAGGCTGAAACCAAGACTGGGACCAAATTGCTCGGCAGTATGCACCTCGTTGATCCGGTTAAATGGGTCGCTGCCTGTCATGATCACATCACCATTCCAACAACCTACTTGCTCTGTGTCAAGAACAAGATGTGTCCACCCTTGAACTTTTCCACTAACGAGCACATGGAGGCCATCAACTACTTGCCCCAGGATGTGCACTTCAAATTGCTCCGCCCTTGGGACGAGGATTCCACGGAAAAGGTGCAACTTCTGGATATGCCCAAGATGATCTCCATATGGGGCTAAGATGAGTTGTACACTTGTCTTTCCCCTTTCTGTTTCATAGAAGCCTCTAACAATCTCCTCGCTGCGCTCGAACTCCTCTGTACCTCACCTCCCTTGGTCTCAACCATTGGGACCGAGTCACCTGTCTTCGCTCCTCTGGAGGCGCCGCCTTCCTATGCGACCACCCAGTGAGCACAACCTCCTTTGACAATGAGAAACCTTTCTTCTTGCGTCTCCGCGACAGCACCTCGTGGACCGCCAAACCCCACAAGAAAAGTAGTGCAAAGAGGATCTGCATTTTCTACAACCTCAACAGGTTCTGTGACAATCGCCACGGCACTGACGGGCTCCCCCTCTGCTCACTGTGCAGCACCCCTCACGCGGCCTTCAAACAAAGTGCAGCATGTAATAGGATCTTTGATGGCTTTATACAAGCCTGAGACTGTTTTTTCATATCGCGATTTTTTGGACGACATTCATTACCGCCCTCGTTTGCCTACTTCTACCTCTGTTGACAATGAACTCTTTGAGCGCGTCGCCATGCCGTATAATGTCTCAGCCTTTGGCTATTTCTTAAATAAGCATAATCTACTTGGTGCCTATCCTCATCTACTTGACAACCTCAAACACGGTTTTCCCCTGGGTACTCTTCCAAAATTAACCAAGTCGGTCGTTATCCGCAACCATCCTTCCGTCGATCTCCATCCCGAAGCTGTAGCCGAACATCTCTCGACAGAAATTAGCCTTGGTCGCATGTCCGGCCCCTACTCTCTTGAGGAAGTAGAGTGTATCATGCGGGGACCTATCTACTGCTCTTCTTTTATCGTAGCGGAGCAAGATGCTGGTCCGGGTCTTCCTCCGAAACTTTGCATTTGTCGAAATCTCTCTAAGAAAGACTCCCTCACTGGTACACCTTCCATGAACAGCTTCATATCAAAGGAAAATTTTCTGACATGCTTCGATATGGCCTTTTGTGTCACCAAAAAGGTAAGTTACATTTCTTACCTCTCTCCACTCATCTCCTCTTCAAAACATTTAGCTCAAACAGCGCTGACGGGAGCCCATTAAAACTCTAGCAGTGATGTTCCCCCTTTGGAACATTGCTGAAATTAAATTCTCTCGTATCAAATTTCTGACGACACCGGTTCTCACCGCTCGTCCAAATCTCTCACAAATCTCTTATCGAATTCCTAAATTCTCTTCCTTTACCAAACCTCTAAATTCTCTCCACCACTTGGCCTCGTATTCTCTTGGCCTCATATCTTTCTAATATCTCCGGCATCGCCTCCTAATATTAAGCAAGGAGTCTCGCCTCTCTTCGGTCCATTTCATACGACATGGTCTTATGACTTCTTGCCAAGTTTCTCCTTCGATCCTCATCTCGTATCTATCTACAAATTCTAATTCCTCCAAATTCAAAAGGTCGCTCATGCCCCACGGGCACCCAAGCTATGTCCTTCGATATCAAAGCTTTCCACCGCATGTGCCCAGCACTGCCTGACCACAAACCTTTCCTGGTTGTGTTGTTCCGTGGCACCTATTATTCAGATCATGTACACCCTTTCGGTGCTCGTCTGGCAACCAGTAACTCCGGTGATAGAGCTAGAAGGCCTGTAGGTGCTGTGCACAACAACAAAACAACTAACAACTATGGGGGGCGAGAAATGTTAAAAGTTCCCAGACACGCGAGCGTGCAGGGTTTGAAAGGGGTGGTTTGATTAAAGTAAAGACGATCCGACTCGTAATTAGTCGAACCGACGGCGATACGACAGAATACGATCGTTCCCAGGCGGAACGGGTCGGTAACACGACTTTTTGGTGTCGGTTGTGCAACAACGAGACGAACAAAGTTAATATGGAGAACTCACGGGTTCTAGCGACGAGTACGAGGCGACAGAGACGGCAGTTACGAGGTTTACGACAGTGGCGACGGTTTATACGATGAGGACGGTGCAGAGACGACGGAGACGACGGTTTCGAGCTATTCACTCTGAGTGTGAGGGAAAATACGGGCTGTAATTCACTGGGGGAGGTAGGTAGTACATGGGTATGTTTTTATACTATGCGACCGACTCGCCTCTCGCAAGCCGGTGAGGCAGGTGTTTTTACTAGTTTATGGTGAGAAGCGCCGCCAAGCTTGGTACCGCGCGACGCTTTTTAGAGAGTGTGGCGCTCTTTGGCTCGGCAAAGGGGCTTTTGATCGGCTCGCGGTGTCGGGTCGGATGTATGATCGGTGGTGGCTTTGCGATCGGTAGTGGCTCTTGGGTGCGGAACTCCGTGGTACGGCCGGATCCTCTCTGCGAATGGCTGGGCAAAGGTGTTTCCGATGATAATTTCAAATCGGGTTTGGTTGTCGCCGGGTTGAGACCTTGGCATACAAACGTGCGTGGTCGTTGACAGGTTATACGGCGTTCCGTGCTCCGTGCGCCCAGAGAGGAGAACTGGCGTTTCAAGTTACTCTGTTTCTTGGTCGGTGCGTCGGTCGTTTGGTCGTATTGTCGGTTGGTCGGTCGTATTGTCGGTCGGTCGGTTCGGTGCTTTGGTCGCATCCGGGACCGTGTTCGTCGTGGCGCAGCGGTTGCTGTCTATTATGGGCAGGTTCTGTGTACAGCGCGGGACGGTGCTCATCATCTCCTCTTTACTTGAAATACCGACTGTCCTCAGTCGGTCCCGTGCATCGGTCAGGGGGCGTTCGTCTTGGAAAAGAGGGGCAGGGGTAGGAGGAAGTGGCGGTGCCGGCGCGCTGGCGACCTATATATATACTCGGGTTCTTGATTGGTTTACCCATCGTTATGTCGAGACCTCCTGTCGATCTTCAGCGCACTCTCCGCTTCTTGGAACGAGACTGGGACGAATGGCAATCGCTGTCGGCCGACTCCCCTCGTTACGCGCGCACCCGTGTGTTACAATACTTGACGAACAGCCTCGAAGTGCTTAGGTCGCCGGTGGCTAGTCCCTGGCGTTGGATGTGGGGCGACGAGGAAGAGGCATTATCTAACATATGGTCTACGATCGAGTCCGACCCCGAATGGTCCGAGCGGTTCGCGGATCTAGAACCGAGTGTGCGTTCGCTTGCTGGTTATTTGGTCGTTTCTGCAGAGTACTAACGCGCTAGTTGGTAGTCCGATTACCCTCGCCGAGAGACGGTCGTCCGTACGCGCGCCACCTTCGCTGAAGAAAAGGCAGGGCCTGTCGTTCGGGAGCGTTCGTGCGCTTCCTCTGTTGGAGACGGGGACCAAGAAGAGTCTGTCGTCGAGATCTCCGGGGAGTCGGTATTAGCGGCACAAGGGATGCGACACCGTTTGTGGCTGGCACGTCTCGAGGAATTTAAGAAGGAGTACCCTGAGCATTACACTCGTAGCGAAGCGGTAAGTCGTCGGTCTTCTTGCGTCCTTGCTCTTTCGTTCATCTATTGGCTAGTGCGATCGTTGTGTGAGCTACGGCTTGGGCTGCATTCAGCGCAGCGACATTGAGGTTTGCGCGGTTTGCGAGATTCAATCTAGACGGTGCGAGACGAACGAAGTGGGGTCGTTTCGGCCAGCTCCGCACCAGTTCGTGTCGTGTTCAGTAGAGGGCCACTCTTGCGACGCGTGTATGCCCCCTCCGCTGTTCGACGAGGTCCGTTCGCCCGATCTGGCAAGGGCCGCTCCGCGCCTTGTCGTAACTCGTTCGGCAAGTTCAGTAGACCGGGGTGCGGGTCTCCTTTATCAGAGCCCGGTGTTCCGCCCTGAGGACTTCCTTCGTAACGAAGATTTGCGCGGTTTGGGCTTCACTCAGCCGTTGTCGGTTATTTCGCGGTTTGGTCTTGCAGATGTAGATCGGGCGCTATCGGCGCGCACCGTTTTCTTGCGCACTTTGGTCCAGGAAATTCAAGTCCTTGAATCGCGCCAAGAGATCATGCGTTCGTCGTCCCGTCAGCTTTACGAGCAGGTCGTGTCTACGTCGTCGGCCCTTGACTTGCTTCAGGCCCGGCGCGCCGAGTTAGTTGGTGCGTCTGCGATGGTTAATTCGAGGAGTGGGGGCAACGGTAGTGGGAGCGCTGTCGACTGTGGCGTACGCGACGATCGTGGCGAGGGTTCGTCGCCTTGACTTTGGTTTTGTCGTGTGTTGCGGTCGGGTCACGTTTGTTACCGGTCGCGTATCCCGTATATACCTATTTTATGGTTCGGGCCTTCAAATTGGGTTGTTCTTTATAGCTCGAATTTTTCGTGTTTTTAAGTGGCGCAGGTCGGTTCGTTGTGTCGGTCGGTTTTGTGGTTGGCGGTGTCGGTTGCTAGTATCGGCTGTCGTTTCATCTGTAGTTCGTCTCCTCCTTACTTGAAATGCCGACTGTCCTCAGTCGGTCCGGAGACCGGTCGAGAGAATTCTAGAATTGACGCGTGTGTGGCGTGAGATGGCGGTGGCGGTGCAACAGAATTTGACCTCGCGTCAAGTTTCCCAAGGACCCTCTGTCTTTCTCGGCTCCCTCTTTTTCACTCCCACACCGTCTTCAGGCATGGCTGACCTGCCACCCAACTATGCACTCATCCTCGAGGACCTTCAGGGCGACTGGGACGACTGGCGGGCGCTGTCTGCCGATGCGTCGCGTGAAGCACGTCTCGCCATTCTCGAGGGGTTGCTGGAGGGAGTATCGGCATTACGTGCCCAGGGGGGCGAGGAACCGCGTTGGGTGTGGCCTGAGGAGGAATCCGCGTTGCGTGCGGTCTGGGCTGTCGTAGGGGGGGATGCTGAGTGGAGGGGGCCGTTTGGTGGGTTAGAACCTGAGGTGCGTCGCGGTTTAGTTGTTTTGACTGGTCCGTGGGTGGGCTGCTTATCCAGCCTTCCTAGAGTGAAAACGCGCGCCGTCGTCGCACCCGTCGTGCTCGCTTGGGTGCGGCGGCCAACATACGCGCCGCCCAGTCGGTGGCGCCCGAGGACCTGCCAGCGTTAACGGCTGTGGCGGCCCTACCAACCGACCCGCGTCTGCCCACGACCGATGCCGAGACTACCGCTACGACTGCGGCTGCACCGAGTTCGGCTGCTACTGTAGCAGGGGTTCCTGTGGGAACTGAAAGTGTCCTCCCAGTGTCCGCGACAGTCGACGACGCGCCCCTTCATCCGGAGTCGGGTGCGCCACCCCGTGGTATCGCCGGCCCGGCTGGTAGCGATACCCACACTGTAGCGGGTGTCGTGCGGGAAGCGGAAGCGGCGAGAGTTATGGCGATGGCGGAGCGGATGGGGCGGGAAGCCCTGGAGCCGATGCGACCCCCCCTCCTGTCGCGCTCACCTCCGGCGTCCGACGTCGTTATGCTCGATCGGGCACCCCCCGCGTCGCCCGTCGCTTCCGCTCCTCCAAAGGGGAAGGTTAAAGCTAGGGCCAAGGTGTTGAGCGTGCGCGACCCCGCATATCGCCCAGTGACGTTACCCCACATGTCGGCCGGAGGTGGACGTCCGAAAACGGGTGCCGCTGGTGAGTTCGCGTTTGCTTCACCCGTCATTTTTAGTCCGATCGACGGGCTCCCTCTGACACCTTCGGTAGGTGGACCACCCATCGTCCTCATCGACACGGTACCAGCGTCATCTAGCCGCAAGCGGAAGCGCGCTGTCGACGACGAAGGCGAGGGGTCCGCGCCTGAGGTTGTGGAGGTGGTACCCAAGACAGAGAAGGTGCCGGGGGCGGTCAAGGCGGGGAAGGCGACTGGCAAGAAGGGGGCCACGGCGGCCAAGAAGCGGGAGCAGGCCACGGCAGCGAAGAAGGCCGCCGCCGAGTTTAAGTGGTTGGAGCGGCTAGAGGAGTTCAAAGTCGCCCACCCGAACCACTTCATTCGTGACGAGCCGGTAAGTCGCTGTGTGTTCTGTCGGGTCGGTCGCATTCTGACGACGCTGTAGTGTGATCGCTGTGCCGACGCCGCCGTTGACTGCTTTCAGAAACCTGAGGGCGGGATCTGTGTGCGGTGCAAAATCTTCTCCAAGCGGTGCGAAACCGTGAAGTACAAGTCCGACGCGGCAGTTGTCAAGAACTCGCGTCCGCGGAGTCGTCGTCGCGTCGCCTCCAAGCCCGTCGTGGAGGACTCCGAGGAGGACGTGGAGACCGTGTCGCCTTCCGTCTCGCGTCGCCGGGCGCGCGCCCTTACTGCGTTCAGTGACGAAGACTGGGGGCCGACTGTAGGGGCTCTGCAGGAAGCTCAATACACCGTTGAGGGGTCGGGCATGGGCGCCAGCGCCGTCCACGGTGGTCGTGTACCCCGAGGAACCAGTCTTCCACGCAACCGTGATTTGGATGGCTTAGGCTACGCCACCGATTTGTCGCGTGTCGCCTCGCTTCCCCTGGGGGACGTCGACCGGGCTCTAACGTCGCGCAACGCCATGTTGCGTTCGCTAATTCAGGAGCTGCACCTGTGGGAATCGCGGCAGGAGATCGCCCGTTGGAGCCTTATCCGAGTGCGCGAACAATTCGCCGGCACAGCAAACGCGATCACTGCGCTCCGCAGGCGACGTTCTCAGTTAATGCGAGCGGACGGTGTCGAGCTTTCGGAGAGCGACAGCTGCGCGGCGTCGGAGGAAGAAGCGGTGGAGACTGGCGAAGAGGGCGACGAAGAGGAGGTGGAAGGTGACTTGGTGGAGGAGGAGTAGAGGTAGTCGGCGGTGGCGTCGCGTCGTTTGTCTTGGGGTCGTGGTCGCGTCGTTCCTCCGCTAGAGGCGTCGCATGGTGTCGGTGGTTGTTGGGCCGGTTTTTCTTGGTGTTGTGGCCGCGTCGTTCCTCCGCTAGAGGCGTCGCGTTTTTTTCCTGTTCTGTATTTGGACTTGTCGGAGCCCGTAAAATGGGCTAAAATGTAATATACGCCGTGCTGTTTTCCTGCGAAGTCAGGTATTAAGTGTGTGATCCTGAAAATTGAGTGGGGGTTAAAAGAACGAATGGAAAAACTGTCGCTCGGGGTGTTGGACTTCGCGAATGGTCGGGTCGTGGGACGTTTAAGTAGAAACCGGAGAGGGATAGATGTCGAAATATCATTAAAAAAAAGGGGGGGGGGTATACGGGTAGTCAGAGGTTGAGCGGCTAGTTTTGCTCGTTTTCCGATTCGGAGTCGTCGTCTACGACTTCGGGTCGGTCTTCGTCGTCGGTGATTGTTGTTGCTTCCAGTTCTCTAAGTCGCTTGGTGTCTATGTCCAGAGCGCTGTCGGGTAGGAGGATGTTGTTTCGCGCGAAGTAGGGCGCGAGTCTGAACGCTGCTACAGGCCGGTGTAAGACGGTGCCGTCCAGTTCGCAGAGGATGTAGGCGCCCCCGCGGTTGCGCGAGATCACGACGAGCGGTCCTAGGTATCTAGATCGCATTTTGCGGTTGAGCGACTTCTCGATTTTCGTGTTGCGCATTAGGATGAGGTTTCCGCGTTTAAAGTTATAGTCGCGCAAGGTTCTGGCGTGTTTAAGTTCAAAGCGAATCGCCGCTTGTCTTCGCGCCGCGTATACGTCTGAATGTAGTCGCTCTAGGTCGGTCGTCCGTTTTTGTAAGGCGATCGCGCGTCGCGTCAAGAGGTCGGTGGAGGATAGGATAGAGTCGGGTGGCGGTTGGAGGTACGTGGCTTCAACGATATCGAGCGGCAGAAGGGGTTGAGTACCTGTCGCGGCGTAGTAGGGGGAGCATCCCATTCGTTTGCGGATTGTGACCCGTTCGGCCCAGAAAACCGTATAAGCTGATTGCGACCATTTGCTTTCGTTTCCGTCGGCGGCTTTGAAAAGGGACTGTCGAACGTCGAAATGGGACCGCTCGACGAGTCCGTTGGCTCTGGAGTTATAACCTGAGATCCGAATGTTGTGTATGTGGTATTTCTTTGTGAGGTGTTCAGCGGCTTTGATGAAGGCCGGACCGTTGTCGGTTACGATTTCGCGCAGTCCGCCCCACCGGCAGATGATGTCTTCATACATCCAATCGCCGAGGGTGCGACTGTTTTCCTTTCGGAGCGCGCGCCATTCAGGAAAGTGAATCAAGGAGCAACGACCTTGGACAATGTATTTGAAACCATTCGACGGCGGTAGGTGCATAGTGTCAATGTACATTTTTGCAAACAGTGGCGCGGGTGTCGCAACGACCGGGGGGATCAGGACTTTGGTCGTTTGCTGGATCTGGCATATGTGACATGTCTGTACGAACCACACGACGTCGGCCCGAACATTAGGCCACCAGAAGCGTTCGAGCAAGGTTGCGCGTGTCGCGTAGAAGCGCTTGTGTCCGAGGTTGTCGTGGACGGATCGCAGAATCTCTAGTCGTGCGTTGGGGCGGGCGACTAGTTTATGTGCGCCTTGGCTATCTCTTCTCCAGAGTCGTGTTCCGTCTAGGAAGAACCCGGTGGCGTATCGGATGAAGGTGGCGTACTGATCGTCGGACATGCCTTCTGGCCGTTCGAGGTTGGTCAACCATTGTCTAACCGTATCTATGCGTTGGTCTTGGGCTTTAGCGGCGTCGGTCCTGGGCACGTCGTCGTATGACATGTCGGTCGAATTCGCATTTGGGTCGGTTATTCCTGTATCGTCGTCGGTACGGATTCTGGGTTGTCGTGGGGAATCGGTTGCGAGTTCGTGAGTCGTTGAGTCTGGTGGTACCGCGTCCGTGTATACTGCCACCATCTCCTCTTTACTTGAGACCTGAGCCATAGCGAAGATCTGGCACACATGTAATGGCGACGGCGGCTGTGGCAGCGGTTGAATAATGTGCATGAGTCCTTGCATCCGGTCGACCCAATCTTCGAAGTCGGCTTCTTCTGCGTCGTAGTTGTCGGCTGGATCGTCGGGTTGTCGTGGGCGCCGGGACAAACCGTCGGGTCCATGGAACGTGCCTTTAACATGGACAAGTTCGAAGTGGAACATGAGGACAGATACGATCCACCTGTTTATGGAAGCTGACGGCTGGATGTCGGGGTTGGAGAGCATTCCTTTAATGTAGCGCGCGTCGACTTCGACGACCAAGTTGCGGACGCCTATAACGTACAGTCGTAACGCGCCAAGCGCCCGAAATAGGCCGTAAAATTCGAGTTTTGGTTGAGAGAACCGTGATTCGCGGTCGTTCAGTGTAATGGAACCGAACCGATTGTATCTGCGTCGTTTCCGATCGACGGGGTCGGCTTGACAGAGGTAGAATCCGACTGCTATGTGGGAAGTGTCGACGGCCAGGATGACGGGGTCGTCCGAGGCGTAGTCGATGGGTACGAGGGGTTTCGCTTCTGCGATCGCCTCGACGATGTCGCGCTGCGCTGCGATCTGGTCGGGGCCGAACTCGAAGACTGCATCCTTGCGGGTTAGTTTTACGAGGTGGTGTGCGCGATGAGCAAAGTTTTTGACGAATATCCTTAGTACTCCGACCGTTCCTAAAAACGCGCGTAACTCTGATAGGGTGGCGCACGACTTCCAATTACGTAGTAAAGCGAGTCGGTCCGCGTCGGGTATGCGACCATTGGGCGTGCAGACGTGTCCGAGGACTTTAAATTGTGGGGCGCATAAAGTCAGCTTCTTGCCGGAGAAGGTGCCGCCGCAGTACTTCATGCGCTGGAGGATTCGGTTAACGTTGTTGAAAAACTCCCAGATCGCGAATCGCACGTCGGCATTGTCGGGGTGTGTTTTCGGCAATCCTGTGTCCGGGTCGGGGTACCAAGTTGCTGGTCCCTTTATAGCAGCGTCGTCGATATAAGGCAGTGTATAGTCCGGGATCTCCGGTTGCAGGATGTGAGTGACGTCGTCGTGGAAGATTGGGACGGAGTTGGTCCAGCCCATAGGTAAGGTGACTAGGCGTAACGCGCCGAAAGGTGTTTGGAAAGTGGTAAGGTCGCGCGACGATGGTGCGATTAGCCGTTCGTCGTAGCCGACAAACAGGTCTAACATTGCGCCACAAATGCGACCGGCGAATTGTTCAGCGACATGGTCTGGTATCGGAGTGACACCCGAGTGTCGGATGGTTACTCGGTTGAGCGGTTCGAGGCTGTGGACGAGGCGGAATTTGCCATTTTTCTTTAGAGTGCAAAACCAACGCGATCGGTAGCTGGAGTTGGACGGTTCGTAAACGCCGGCGGCGAGTTTAGTTTTGATAATGTCGCAAACTTCATCGTAGATGCCAGGCGGTATGGGGATATTTCGTTCGATCCAGGGTGTATGTGCAACGACCGGGATATCGATAGGGGGAAAGAAATCCGATCGAAAACTACCGCGTTCGGAATCGTCCCATGCGAAAGCGAGATTCTGCTTACACATGAGGTCGTGCATAATTGCTCGTTCGGAGGGCGTTAAGAAGTCTGGGTGTTCACGGTCTAAGTCGTTTTTTTCGCTCTAGAGTGTAGCGGCCGGTGGGTTGGAAAGGTGGCGGGTTGGGGAGCAGAGTCGGCATGTCGGCGAGAGGGTCGCCCGATATTTTGCGCTCGATGCGGAAGTGGTCGGGACAACTTGCTATGATCGATCGCACTTTTTGCGCTACTGGTTTGTACTTCTTTTTGGTTTGTACGCCTTTGATTTTCACAACGAAGGCGTCAGTGGCGGCGTTGGTCAGGGATTGGGTGTGGCGTCCACTATGGCGCTCGTTGTTCGGTAAAATAGTGCAGAGGGTCGTTCGTTCCAGAGGGGCAGAGTTGGTATTAACGGGTTGGTCGGCGATTGCTGGTGTGGTTAGTTCGGATGCCGCGACGTAGAGTGAGGCTAGTTGCGCGTCGTAGGTGGCGTCGCTATTAAATTCGGTTGGTAGTTCGCAGAAAGAAAGGACAGTCGGGGTATAGCTTAGTGGGTCGTACTCGAGGAGGAGTGCAAGATCGCCGTGATCTCGACTTATTTCCTCGAGAGTATACGAAAATTTACGTCGGTTTTGGGGCGGCGACGTTGTCCGCGCGCGAAGGTCGGTATCGCGATGACCTCTCGAGTGTTCGGGTCGGTGATGGTTATGATCGTATCGTCGGCGGATCTCGTTTTCACATTAGAGCAAGTAAGTACGTCGAACGGGCGGCCGAGGAGTATATCGTATGCGGGGTTGCGAATGACGTGCATTTGGAGGTAGAGCGTGACCTCTCCTATTGTACAAGGTACGTTTCGTGCTAGACCGAGCGACGGGTCGGTTGTTCCGTTCGCTGATTGCATCTGTAGCACTATAGTTGGGTCGTATTTGACCCCTAGTCCATGGCAAACTTCTTCCGACATGGCTATGATCTGGCACCCGCTGTCGACGATGCTTTCTATCTGTTCTCTTGCGTCGACCATTATCATGATCGATCTGAGTGCATGCGATTCCATTGCGACGATCAGTCGGTCCGGATGCTCGCCAGGTAGTAGTGTCTGGTAATACGTGTCGTAGATGTCGCCGGTGACTAGCGCTCCGGGCGGTGGCGTCGCGTTGTCGCTGTTGGATTCGCAAGGTAGTGCGTCGAGTTCCTCAATGAACGCCGACGTGGGGACTTCTTGGTATACCGTTGTGAGGTTGCCGGCGACGATACGCTTCGGGGTATTAGCTTCCCTAAACTTTCCGCGAACCTCTGGCGCTACCCCGCAGAGTTCTCGAACTGTGACCGGTATGGTGGCGTCGAGTGCGCGTTCGAATAGAGTCGTTGATTTGGTTGGATCTGTAATGGGCGCTTGTGTGCGATACGCACTGTCGGCTTTCGCCTTCTCCGTGGCGGCTAAGTTTCGCGTGGTAGGAGGGATGTATCGGTTCTCAGGAATGTTAGAAAAAGGGTGTACTGGAGTCTGGTCGCGGGCAGTGCCTGTGGCGTCGGTCTTGCTACTGGGGGTCAGAGGTATGTTGGACGGTGGCGGGGGAGCCTTGGCTTGGCCTTTCGTCGCGCCCGAGACGGGCTGCGACGCGGGCGCTGACTTGTTGACTGGTGCGATCCTTGGTTGGTCGGCGTCTTGAACGGTTTCGACCGTGACGGGTCGCTTTTGCGGTGCGCGGCTAATAAGTTCTACGCCGTCGAACACCTCTTTCCTTGCGCGCAGGGTGTTGAGTTCTCGTTCTAACACGATCATGCGATCCTCGATTTTTAGGTCATGGTCGGTGACGTCGTTAAACTGTAGTATTTCCAACATCATGCTTTCGGTCGGGTTCGCGTTCGCTGATAGCTGTCCTGTCGCCATTTGGCCGGGGTTGCGTCTGTGCCACTCGTCTAACTTGTCTTTTATGTATCGACCTGGGGTTCCCGCCGGTATGCGCGCGCCGCTTGGCAGACCTATTTTGTTGTCGTCGGTTCGTCGGCAGCGTCCTTCGGTCGCGTATGTTTGATGTATGGGACAGTTAGGAATATAATGTCCTTCACCACCGCAGAAGTGGCAGTTGTCATTAGGTGACTGATTCGGTCGGCCGCCGTCGCTTCCTTTGTCTTGTCCTAAGCGTTGGATATGTTGTTCCAACAGGTTTATTCTTTCGTAGAGCTCTTCCAACTTGAGGGGCTGTCCCGTGCTAGGCGACTTGGTCGCGCCCGTTAACGACCCGCTTGGCGCGATCGTAATTTGTAGGGGCGCGCCCGATGGCGCTTCCTGTCGTTGGCCGGCGTTTGTTCCGTGGAGGATATGTTCAGCTGCAGCGCGAACGGTTTCTGTGGCGTAGGGGTCGTCGGGATGGTGATTCGGATTTAGGATCTCGAGCCTGCGATGGATCTTTGACCATAGATCTGACTGGAACGCGCGACGGAATTGGCGGTCGCGTTCGTTTATCGAAAGTCGGTTTTTGCTGACAAGGAACTGGGTAACAGAAAGGAACTGTCGGTAATATTCCCCGAGGTCGCTATTCGACTGGATCCCGAGTCGGTGTCGTTCCCTGATCAGGTAGTCGAGGTCGGCCATTGAATACTTTCTTTCTTCGCTTGCGCCTGGGTAAAGCGCCATTATCGCTTTTCGCCAATCGTCGTATGTGGTGCCGACCGCGAACTCGTCAAGTTGCTCCCACAGATCCGCGGTATCGATGTCGGTGTATCGCGTAGTGTGCGTTTTCTGCTCTTGTTCATCTACGACGTTACACTCGATGAAGAGATGATTTAAGTCCGAGAAATATCGGCGCAGTTCACGCGCACGTTCGGGCACGAACGTCGGCGCCGAGCTTTGTCCGCGTGCGGGCATCGGCTTTATAATGATTGGTGGTTGTGCCATGATAGATGGTATTGGCTTCGGGATAGGGGACGGGGAGGGGGAATACGACGGTGAAGAAGAATCTGAGATTTCTGGGGTCGCGGGCGATAGATAGGGGAGTCTAAATTCAACTCCTTGATCAGTGGTAGGAGGTTCCGACGCAAAGGGGTCAAAAGCTAGGTCGGGTTGCGCGGTTGGTTCGGGGAGCGGTGTTTGATCGGTCGGGATAGGCGACGGTAGTGTCGACGAAGGGCTATAGAAGAGCGGGCTGAGGTTGTTATGGATCGCGCGGTGTGGGGTTACTGAGCGGAAGAACGGGGAGAGCGATTCTGAGTCGGTGTCGGCTTGTCCGAGAGCAGCGCGAATTTCGGCACGGAGGGTTCGGGCTTTAGCTTCTTGTCGGGTTGCGGGCGGAATGGTCGACGAGTCGTAGGTTTTTATGAACAAGAGGAATGAAGTTGCGTGTCCGGCGGTGGCTTTTAAAACCCTCGCGGTGGGCTCCAGAATGATAGAGCTAGAAGGCCTGTAGGTGCTGTGCACAACAACAAAACAACTAACAACTATGGGGGGCGAGAAATGTTAAAAGTTCCCAGACACGCGAGCGTGCAGGGTTTGAAAGGGGTGGTTTGATTAAAGTAAAGACGATCCGACTCGTAATTAGTCGAACCGACGGCGATACGACAGAATACGATCGTTCCCAGGCGGAACGGGTCGGTAACACGACTTTTTGGTGTCGGTTGTGCGACAACGAGACGAACAAAGTTAATATGGAGAACTCACGGGTTCTAGCGACGAGTACGAGGCGACAGAGACGGCAGTTACGAGGTTTACGACAGTGGCGACGGTTTATACGATGAGGACGGTGCAGAGACGACGGAGACGACGGTTTCGAGCTATTCACTCTGAGTGTGAGGGAAAATACGGGCTGTAATTCACTGGGGGAGGTAGGTAGTACATGGGTATGTTTTTATACTATGCGACCGACTCGCCTCTCGCAAGCCGGTGAGGCAGGTGTTTTTACTAGTTTATGGTGAGAAGCGCCGCCAAGCTTGGTACCGCGCGACGCTTTTTAGAGAGTGTGGCACTCTTTGGCTCGGCAAAGGGGCTTTTGATCGGCTCGCGGTGTCGGGTCGGATGTATGATCGGTGGTGGCTTTGCGATCGGTAGTGGCTCTTGGGTGCGGAACTCCGTGGTACGGCCGGATCCTCTCTGCGAATGGCTGGGCAAAGGTGTTTCCGATGATAATTTCAAATCGGGTTTGGTTGTCGCCGGGTTGAGACCTTGGCATACAAACGTGCGTGGTCGTTGACAGGTTATACGGCGTTCCGTGCTCCGTGCGCCCAGAGAGGAGAACTGGCGTTTCAAGTTACTCTGTTTCTTGGTCGGTGCGTCGGTCGTTTGGTCGTATTGTCGGTCGGTCGGTTCGGTGCTTTGGTCGCATCCGGGACCGTGTTCGTCGTGGCGCAGCGGTTGCTGTCTATTATGGGCAGGTTCTGTGTACAGCGCGGGACGGTGCTCATCACCGGACAGATTGCCAATGCTTCCGTCGACATCTGGCATGCCGAAGTTCAGTCATCATCTCTCTTCCTCAAATACGAAGATGATATTGAAGCCTTCCGCTTCCCTGTCGCCAACGGGCATTTTTCAGAAGGCTTATATCACTATCTCCACGACCGTGATTCTGTCATAGCCCTCATAGCAGAACTCAACATCTCATGGCACCCCGAGAAGACAGATCCCTGCTTCTCCACTTCTTTCACCTACATAGGGTTTACCTGGAACCTAGTATTTTGTACTGTATCACTAACTGAAAAGAAACACCTGAAATACCTTGCTCGTGTTTCAAACATGATCAACGCTCATGTCAAACAACATGCCGCTTTCAAATTACGTGACATCCAAATTATCCACGGGACTCTCATCCACATTTTGTTTGTGTACCCAGAAGGTTCTTTGAGACTCCCAGCCTTCTCAAACTTCTTGTCAGGTTTGACATCTTCTTGAACCTTCCTCCTTTTTCTATATCTAATTCTCTACAGGATATAAAACTAATATCTATGTCACTCATCACTTGTCTGACTCCATCGTTCATGCCTTATGCTGGTGGCACTCAAAACTCGAAAATCCTTCAGGTTATTGCCAACTCTGCCCTATACACGATATAGCACAAACTGACATTTATGTCGACACCTCTACCTCATGGGGCATCAGTATCATCATTGGCAATTCCTGGCACGCTCTCAAACTTGTCAGGAACTGCACACACGACATTTGCTGGTTAGAGGCGGTTGCAGTCGAACTCGCCATCTCTTTCCTGGCTCAACTAGGGTTCTCGAACACTCATGTCTTGATACACTCCAACAACTACGGAGCTATTGGTGCTCACAATAAACATCGCAGTCCGAACCTTCCCATTAACCTATGCACTCGCCAAACTTACAACTTACGCTGTCCTTCTCCAACATCTCATCATACCTTCCTATGGATATATTGAATCTGAACTCAGTCCTGCTGATCCGATCTTGCGTGGAGAATCGGGTGCCCCACAAACCTTTCTAGCGCGCGTCTTTTCTTTAATGCGTGAACTTGCCCCCTTTTTCGATGGCTAAGCCTTGTAATCCTGCCTCATCGGAGGCTATCAACATTGGTTTAGAAGGCTCTTGCAGCCCTCTTCCACGCACTCCAGTGTTTGATTCTACGAACTATCCTTCTCGCACAACCTTTTCGGTTGTCGCTCCTGGCTTATTTCGCACTACGTCTGTGCTTCCTGTCTCCTCTACTCCACAACACCTTCCTTCTCTAGAGAACATTCCAACTCCACCTCGCACTACTTCTTCAACCATCACTCCCGGTTTGTTTCTCTCCGACCCTGATCCTCGCAACCTTGCTGCTCACTCTCTACCTTCTCATAGAGCCCAACTACCTCGAGAGTCGCACCTTTATACTCCCAGTCCATACCGTCCTGTCGTACCTGCTGATCAGCAACTCCTCTTGTGAACCACGCCACATTCTTATGAGGCACAACTCAATCTCAATTCTCAAATCCCTGTTGAAAATCAGGTATTTCTCCCATCTGTCGATATCTACTATTACTCACTTCTTTAGTCTCAAATATATCACCTACTTCTTGACTCCCTATCTCAGTCGACCCGCCAATCCTACGGTGCCGGCCTACTTTGATTCACACAATTCTGTGACTGTTTGCACATTTCAGAGCGCCTTCGAATGCCAGCCTCAGACGCCTTGCTTTCAGCCTTTGTCACCAATGCTACCTTCTCTTGCACCGGAGGTTGCGTACACAATTGGCTCAACGGTCTACGCGCCTGAATCGATTGCTAAGGCCACGTAAGCCTGCGCATGGCCTAAGCTCAGATAAGGCTGCGCCAAGGGTGCTTGGGAATCTGAAAAAAGTATACGGGGTTGATTTTTTTGCTGGTTTTGCTGGACTAACTAACTACATAATCAGGCACAATTCCCAAAATGGCAATATGACATCACTTCCTCGGGCACTTTTTCATGTTCCCTTCCGTCCCCCACCCTAGAACCGGCTTGCTTTCAAGTTGGTTGCATGAAAAAGGTAAGTATGCTTCTATTCTTCTTCATTTTTGCATTCTTATCTTGTTTTGCTTTTGTATCAATGCAAATCTTTGTTCTTCGATGTCGCTTTTCAAGATTCGGGAGCCCAACCATGCCGCAATGTATGCGAGCTCTGCAATCTGGACACTCCGCATATCCCTCTGCATCGAGGACTGCCTGGTCACCCCCTGAAGGCTATAATCAGCAACAGAACATCCCTGTGAAATCAGCAAATTACATACCTGCTTTAAAGATAACACCTGAGTGCCAGTCTGTGTTGCGTAGGTCCCGAATCCCGATGTTCAAACAATCATATTTTGGGAGTTCTGGGCTCAATTATTTAATATACTGTAATAATACTACTACTACTACTACTTGAAATATATGTTTGTACAGTGTTTCAAAGGTCGGATTTTGACCCAAATGTGGGGGTTCCTTTTTTTTTCCCGCCAGAGGCTGGACTAACTAACCGGGTCGACATCCGGCATTCTATTACCCGAGCACCCTTGGGCTGCGCTGGCATGAAATTGTACCTCTCGTTTTTCTATTTTTATCTCTTACTATTTTTGGGACCTGCGGTCCCTCTGAAACATATGTTTCTTGCTTGTTCTCCCCACTTCACAATTTTTTTTGTCTACCCTGCTTCCCTCCCTTTTTCCTAACAGTTGGTGTCTGGGTGGTCTCCACTCCCTCGCTTCCCCTACGCCTTTTGTACCGGGTTCCCCCGCTTTTGATATTGTGTGGGCCCTGCCCCGCTCGATCCTGTTTCCCAGGCAAAAGCGACCGACGAACCCCCGCAACCTGATACCTCCTCCATCTTCTCTTTTCTCTTACAATTTGCGAGCAGCGCTAGCCTTACTGACTATATTCGATCGGTTCTACGATTGAGCACCTCTTGTTTTAGAGACATGAACCAAGTAGAATTTGTCTTTGCAAAGAACCCCGACTAGGATTAAAAAGACAGACCGACTTTGCGTCTTTACCAGCCTATGGAAAAGTGCATGTCATTTTGCTGATGTAATGATCAATGGCAAGTGTTAGCCTCTTATGCATCACTTGCCTCTTTCGGACCGCTTGTTTATTACGCCACGGCGCATGGGCTACTCGATCGTTCACGGCATTTGCTAGTCTTTACCGTGAACCTTATATCTTTTTACATATATTCTATCCACACGAGATCGCTCTCCCCTCAGTCGTCTTTAACCTATTGTTTAGAGACTTGAGGGTGAGCCATTTACTTATCTATCTTACTCATACATAGTTACTTACGGCCATCTGTAGCTTATTATTGTCCTCAATAATCTACAGGTCAATACAGTCGTCTTTAACTTATTGTTTAGAGACCTGAGGCTTATTATTATCCTCAATAATCTACAGCAAGAGCTATTCTGCCGGGACCAGAGATGGTGAGATGGACTTGCCGACGGAATTCTTTGGTTTGGGCGTGGGTATCATGAGAAAAGGGACCTGTAAAATCATGCCCAGGACCACAGACCAGAGTAATTAACAACATGCTCTGAGTTAGGTTGACAAAAAAGAACGCAAAGACGCACGCACTCCGATATGAGCCATGAACTTATTGATATGTTCCTCCCGCGAGGCCGAAGCAATTTCGCGCATTGGGGAATCTTCCGGCGTATTTAGACCAGTCTTGAGCGCTGCCTTCGCGCCTGGTTTCTCGGTTTTCGGAGAAGGAGCAGCGCTCGCTGTAGAATCTAGCCCATAGTCCTGGAGAAGCCTTTTGGCGGCGTCTGGACCAAGCGCGAAGAGGGCTCTCAGATCGCGAGGAAATAACGGCGATGGCGTCGGAGGAATGAGTTCGAATACTTGGTTACTACCAGCAGGAATCATTAAGGCTGGCGCGCTCAGTAACAGGGGTGTCGGCGCTGGAACCTCAGGAAAAGCGGTCATCGGGCTTGCAACCGCCGAAGAGTTGGCTGTGAAAGGTCGTTTTAATGCATATGCTGGTGATTGCAGGGCGCTCGGAAGCGGGCGCAGAAGCGGGCGCAGAGGCTCGGTAGTCATGCAAGGCGAACGCAGGCTCGCGTTATGACGACGCGCATCTCTACGATGAAATCAATGAAGAGCCGGGAATATAGAAAAAAACACACGAATTGTGGAGGCTGGTTTGCAGCACCTCGATGACATATCTCTGATGCACTTGGACCTGTACGCGTAATTCCTTAGGAATTTGAATTTTCAACTATTCCCGACAGAGAAAAAATCATTTAGAAGGACGAGTAGCCTAAAATTTTGAACTGACTTCTTGCTGGACGCGTTGTTGAACCTCTCTCGCCACGGACTCCCGTATTGCGTCATAGAGCTGCGACTTCAGATGGTCCACTAAGCTGTTCTTGATAGCATCCTCCAGCAGATATCGAACTCCTTGCATTGACCTTGTATGGCTCGCAATCTGATTCTCGAGCTTTGCAGAGAAATCTTTGATCTGTGAGCAGTCAGGTGGTCAGCGGTATATCTGGCTAGGCTTGACAATCGGGCTTGCCTCCTGGTCGACCTTCATTGCTGGCGCAAGCTGCGCCATTTTCTCGGCCTGGGTTCCGAGCCTGTCGAATGTCGAATGTAGCGTCGAAACCGTTTGCTTGAGTGTCGCGAAGAGTTCTGCAATGGCTACAACATCCGCTGGTGAGCCGCATGTAAAGTTTTTGGTCATGTCGGCTTCTGGAGACGAGGTTGGCGACGCAGAGGCAGATGAGGGTGGCGTAGCAGTGCTGGAGAGCTGGACCTGCACAGGCGGGGCATATTTATTGTATGGCACGAACGAAGCATTTTGTGCGTTGATTTGGGTTGGTGGGATAATGATGGATGAGACCTTCGGTTTTTCTTTTGAAGAAGGTCGGTTGTTATAAAGGCGTGGTGTTACCAAAGTTGGCTGCATCGATAGACTGTGTAGCACCGAGATGGAACGAAATTACGGCAGACATTGTAACTCGCGAGTTTTATTACCCTCGGGGTATAGCATGCTGGAGCCTCATGCAGTGCCACGTCGCTCGCAGGCGCACGTCAAGATCTCCACAACAGCAACATGCATACATGGCGTGTACGAGCAATCCAATGAATAGCGTGCTGCACACCTTCACGACTGCGTAAAACCATCCAATCAGTGGTTGTACTTACAAAAACGTGCACATGCTTTTTTGTTCACATAAAATACCCTCATAACGCGTTACATCTTATTTCTTCCCACTTCTATGACGAGAGATCGCGAAGTCGAGATGAAAGTTGCCTCTAGATCATGAACTTTTATTCGGTTTGTTATTATATCGGTGATTACAGGCTATGAATGGTGCTACAGCACTACAATCAGCGTGAATGATGCCAAAATGTATACTTACAATCAAGGGTGAATGTGCTATATAGGAAGCTAAAGGACGGTGGTGTCGACGGATTTATCTTCTACAAGAAGTTTTCCTTTGACAGAATTTGAAGAACGGTCGATTAGACATATATATATGTACAATAGTAAAATAACACTACCGTGGAATCCGTGGAATATTTCGATCGATTCATTACATGCAATTCTTTTCGTCCATATCGTTCAAAAACCAATTCGCCTCAGTCTTAGCCCGGAGTTCCTTCGGTATCTCTGTCAACACCCTCAGCTTTAGCAACTCGGCGAGGGCCAGGGCCAACGCGTAGTGTTCGTTGGACACCCAGGTCTCCGTCTCGAAACCAACCATGCCTCGGCACCCCTCAAAATTCTCGTCCGCTACTTGCAGCTTTGCGCTGAGCTCCTTCATCTTGCGTAGGTCCTCAGGTTCGAACACGACTGGACACGGCACACCTTCCCCCGTAAGCCTCCCCCATATCTCCGTTGCCTCTATCAGCGTAGCTTTCAGCGCGTGGGTCCCACCCTCCCATGGAGCACCGGCTTGGTAAGAAAGGCGGCAGATGAACATGAACACGGGGTCCGACAACGCATCGTGATGGGGCTTGTTGTACTCCTCCGTGTTCTTGACGTAGTGGAAGTGGACGAGACGGCGGTGGTAGAATCCCATCGCGTGGCTCTGCTCGGAGTGGTCCAATTCGTCCATGTTCGCCGGCAGTGAGGGTGGGATGAGAGCCTGCGAGACCAGGTCATCGTAGTTTTGCAAGCGACCCGGTATACCGAAACGGGCGTAGGATCGAGGCGTGTTGCCAGTCGAGCAGGCCCACAATCTTCAACTGTTAGAGTCTGACGACGTCGACACGATGACGTTGTTCGGCTGGAGATCGGGATGGCGGATACAGAAATGATGAAGGGCTGAGTTCTTGGGGACGAGCGAGGATGCGATGAGAAGATAGCATTCGAGATTTTTGATGTGGTCCGACGGTGACTGCTCCTTGTACCCGTAAGCCCCCCTTCTTTCACGCTGGAACGGTAGTAGCGGTCGACCGAACTGTTCCAGATACGCCAGTTCCTTGCGAGCTGCTGCTACCAGGGCTGCCTCGGCGCTTTCGTCTATAGTCTCGATTAGTTCCAGAAAGTTCAAAACAAAAGAAAGGGCAGAGAGTGGCGTACATGGTCCCCTGTCTACGTCGAGTTGCGACCTCCTTCCGTACCACATATGCAGCCTGGCATCTAGACCGACGCAGAAGCGCTCGTCGTTGAGCGGGATGCCCGTCCTCCCTGCGACCTTCTCCAGGTCGTTAGTATAGTAGAGGCTTCAACCAGCCGGAAAAGGAATCGACATCATGCGAGAGTCGAGTTGAGCAAGTTGACGCAAGACCGAAACGATATCCGGTTCCTCCAGTTCCAGCCACACGTCGCTGAGCTTCGTACCTCTCATAAGCTCCATGAAAATATATTCCGTCTTTGCAGCGTTGTCCGACGAAGGAGAGTAATCGTAAACCTCGGGAACAGGCAGCCCAGAGGAACGGAGGAAACACATTGTGGCCACTTCACTAGCGATAGCGTAGAACTTGGGGACCGTGACGGGGTATGGGATGCGGGCTACCATCTCGAAGCCCCCATGCATGGTGATAAGGAAAGTCCGATTGAAGCCGCCTTCGGCGAGCTTCACAAATGTGTCAATATCTTGAGAAATCCGACCAACAGACTGCACCGCAAGTCGACAAAGCTTGTCGACGTCGAACTCACGTCTGCGCTCTTCAAGGCGAAGATCATTGTTGATGCTGAATGTGCGAGATTACGGATTAGCCAAATACGTCAGAGGACAACATGTAAAAGACTTACAGCCAGCGTCCCGACGAATAGTTGACGAGATCATTAGGAGAGTCTGACATGCTTGAGAATGCACGACGTGGCAGCTGCCAACAGATCCGAGTGAAGTTATGCTGAACGCAGCGAGGAGAGAGAGCGGCGCAGAGGCGGACAGACTGAGATTGGTAACAAATTGAAGACGAGCCTCGCACGCCCGAGGGAGTAGTGCATGCAAGTGTGTGCGGAGGGTTGGAAGAGGGATCAAATTTCAAACTTGAAGCTTGAAGCTCTTGAAGCTTGAAGCTCTTGAAGCTTGAAGCTCTTGAAGCTTGAAGAGAAGTCAGCCAAGTAACACAGGGTTTTATAAGGACAATATGGAGGGAGCCGACAAACGCGATGGCATTCCAGCACTCAGTACATATTGTAACAACAGACAAAATAAATGACCAGTGCAATAAATGATATAACGGAGATAAACTTGAAGCTTGAATATCGTGAATGTCATGAAGAAGGCCTACGCGGCGCTCCTGGCGTTGCATCCCTTGTCGCCTGGAACGACGGACTCGTGAGCGTGAACACATGGATTGGGAAAGGTTGGGGTATATATAATGTGTGAGAAGTGCTGGGTCTGAATAAATGCTACAGTCCAGTTGTACTGGTGGCACTGTCAATGGAATGGCGAGTATGCCCACTGTAGCAGTTTGAATGTCCATCGACAGGACCTCGTCGAGTGACAGAAGAACGATGACGACTACTTTGGCCGGGTGATTCGTTGACAAGGCCTACTGGGCGCGTGTATATGTGTTTTGGAACGCTCAGTGCGGTCAAAGGATGATGGCTCGTGTCGGAAGCAGGCGACCAACTATAGTCCGCAGAATGCAGAGGGGCTTCTCGGGTATCGAGGTCGCGTGTTCTCGATAATTCCTCGTTTCTTCGTCTAGCTGCTGAAGGCGCTGGCTGGGACGAAGAAGGGGTGACATGAGAGTAGTGATGCGCTGACTCTCGGCGATGTGGAGAATGGGATGGCTTTGACTGTAAAGAATGTGTAGGATCGATTATTTCCACTGTCAAGGGTCCGGGTGCGACTTGGAATTCGTACTGCGTCTGAGGAGAAGCATCCCCAGGGTGGACGCCAAACTCATAGTACTGCCCGAGCATATGTTGTGTAGCTCTTGACAAGCGTGCGCAACCTTTCTCGTCCATAGATGCATTTGAAGGCGATCCAACGCTCGCTCCAGCGATGATTTCCTGGGTTGTCCCCTGGCTCTCCGCAGGGCAGGGGAAAATACGACCAAGCAGGCTGTCAGCATACGAAGACACCACCGGAGGAGAATTGGTTGCATGAGCGCCCCTGTCGAGCGATATGTTGTCGATACTCGTGCCCGACAGATTCGGGACCTCTATCCTCGGTGGCGCCCATTGACGCGGGATCCTAGAATCCTTGAAAATCGGCAAAGGAGCCAAAACGTCGTCATTCGCTGTCGGTCTCCGACTGTTCCGTCGGGAGTGATGGTGCTGTATCATGCTTAGAGGTGGCGGATCATCAATATCAGGCTCGTACTTGGCAGTAAAGTCCTGAGTAGCATTTTTGGTGCCTTTCGAGTGCCGCCGAGAGCGCCGCTTCGTTCTATTGGCCATCAAGCTCGCCCCTTGCTCATCTTCTTGCTCTGATCCGTGCTCTGAGAATCGTCTGTAGATCTGGCGCCACCACGAAGGTTGCCTCCGCGTGTCATTTCCCGGACTTACATCAGGCGGAGGACCGATGTGACCTCTCCCCGGAATGTCTAAGCGGAGGTCAAAAAGAATCAAAGTTTTTGGAGAAGGGTTGCGTACTGGTTGTATATCCACGCTTGTTCAGCTCCCTGTCAATTTGTATTCCCAAGCTATCGCTTCTCTCCCTCCTGATGTAACCAAGGCCATATCCATAATCATCTCCAACCCCCAACCACTGCCGCTCGCCCTCGATATCCACATCAATGTCTTCTTCTATCCCGATCTGCACGGCCGGCAAAGTCGCTGACGGCTTCTCACTTGTCTTTCTGGGGTTGTGATTGTCTCCTTTCAAATGCGAAATCCAAGATCGCCCGAAGGCCTCCTCATAGTGAGCTATTCTCCTAGCTCCCAAGTCGGGAGTTGGCTCCCTACCGCGTATCTTATCCCAGATGTAGATCCAACCGACCCAGATTTCGCGGAAGGTCTCGCGGAAGTCCATTGCATGTCCAAGAGCACCCAGACGTCGTGTCCGCTCTGGTTCAGATCCCGTTGAATCTGGGGAATGGAAGGGCTGATACGGTTTATATGTGAAGGCGCGGAAATGAAGAAATGCAAAGATCCTAGGCTAAAATTTAGAAAAAAGAGATCGTGAAGGATGAAAAACGAACATCATTTCAAAAGTCTCCAGGATGGCGCCGATGCCAATATTAACATCCGCAGCTGTCATGTATTTGGTCTTCAAGAAAATTGAATAACAGGTTGAGCAACTTCTCGAGCGAATAAACATACATCTTTGACCACGCCAAACATGCTGAGAACGGAAAGGAAGGTTGCTTGCCAAAAAGTCAGAAACACTAGGGATTTCGTTAACACCATTGGAAGATCATGTGTGCGCAGATGTGACTTACCAACAGCTTTGATGGCAAACAACTTCAATAAGGGCCGATGTGGGGCGAGGTTTTCGGCAACCGGGACGTATAGCTGGATTAAACAATACATAGCGATGGTGACAGAGATCGAGATGACAATAGTGATCTTAGCATCGGGTCGATGCCTCGGTAAGGTTCCGTATTGTTATAACTAGAGTACAGACACTCACATAGATATGTCCCCATTCAAGGCCCCAGGACTCTTCGCAGTACAGCCCCATATAGTCAAGAATAACCGCGGCGAGGGTTGTTCTGCCGATTTTGCATGAGCATATATCATCACTGTGCAAACTAATATCTTTACGTTGGACGGATCACACAATATTGGAGGACACCCCATTTCATTAGCTGGAGGAAATAGAGACCATCCTAAAAAAAGAGGCATCTCAAGGTGAGCTTAACTCTGGACGTCGATATATATATCAGACCTGTGGCTTCCACTTGATGAAACCCAGGGGAAAAACCCATTTCTTCAATTCTGCCCCTTTCTTCCTTGCCTCCCGGTCAGCTTCGCGCGACAGCCCAACTTTCAGAAAAATGGATCTTTGCTCCTCGGAGTCATGGGATAGATACATGAGCAGGAGGTAGAAGAAAGCCGTCAGGACCGTCGATTCGTAACCGTCTCGGATTAAAATCAATGCGGTGGAATGATTCTAAGTCTGTTATGTCAGAGAGAAACTTGAGTGGACGATACTGGGCTTTACCCAGAAAAGAAAAGACGCGAAGCTAACAAGGGCATAGATGGGGACCATGAAAAGGATTCGAACGATGTCTACGACAGAGTTAGATTGGAGCCCCTTGGAGATAGGTTGGAAAAATTACGTACAACGCTGCTCCCGTTTCTGAAAAGGACACGTTGTCATATGTATGATTAGTTGTGCAAGGCGAAGAAATGAAGCATACATTGGTATACCACTGAAGGTGCTTGTTAACCAACCAGAAAGAAGCTGCCGTCGCAGTAATAGCAAGAAAGCCAGCGAGAATCCAGCCGACCTTTAAACCATATGGTTGAGCTTAGACTGAGAAATCTAGATATGGTACCCAAAATCGATCCTACATGATATGCTGTGAACCAAAAGGAATGGTTAGATCAGAAGAACAGAAGATAGTTTACTAGCACCTTGGAAAACAACATTTCCATTCTGAAATAAGGGGGGACCATCTTCTGCTCTTTCCTTGTGGCATGTCTCTTTGGAAGGTGACATCCTGTTTGTAAGTACCCAAGTCGTAAGATCGTTCGTAAAGTTCGTGATTACAGAAAGGAAGCTGTCTTATGGAGAGTTCTGCTACGCGCCGGGTGCTGGCTAGCAGCTGCGGCGCCAAGTAGTCCTGGTGATCGTTCGTGGTTGGCCGGTGTCCCTCCATATCAGGAACACCGTCACTTGATGTCAAAATTCCCTAGAATTCCACATCAGGCCTATTCGCAGCCCGCTACAACCAGGTCATATTTAAGTATGATATCCTAAAATTATCTTATCAAAACCTCCTTCGCCCAACGGCGACTCGTTTGAGGGCCTATTATGTGGGGCAGCTCTTGGTCCCTCAAGGCGGTAATTTATATAGCATTGTCGGGTGATGCCGATGCCACAACTGACCTCGGCTTGAGCCTTCCCACCGTATTCCTCGCGAAGTGTCGTATTAAGGCCCGCCACCGTCAGTGGTGCATGGGAATACGCAGCCTCGTTCGTGAGGACGATGCTATCTTTCCACATGCCTCGACATCTTTCCATTCATATGTCGCGGATCTCGCTGCTTCTCGCTTTAAATTCAGACGTCTGCTTGTATTGCGGACGGAAGGGAAACTACAATCGCCTTGGAGGCAAAGTAATGTCAATGTGAGTGTTCAGCCATATAGATCGTGAGTGAAGTATAGAAAGAAAATCAATGTTAGGTTCTCTAGACAAGATACCATGTACGAGTAGTGGTGAATCACCCATGTGTTCCTGGAGAATTCTTGTCTTCTGACATCATGGCCTCGCACTTTCATTCTATTCTAATAACTCAGAACAGATATAAAGTCGAGGACTTATTGATTCGACCAACTTCTCAGCCGGTTCAATCTTCTTCATGTCACTAAACCGCCTTTTGTCTCTGGCTCTTTGGCTCTTGTCGGCATGTCATGGTGTTATCGCCCTCGGAAGCGCTATGCAGGGCATGGAAGATGCCATAGACATCCAGCGCGAACAGGTTCAACGAATGCGCGAATTCTTGGGACCCATACCAGATGCTAAGAAGCCACAGCCACCATCTGCGACTGTCACTTTCTCTAACCCTGCAGCCAAAAAGTTCTTCGTCGATGGAACAAAAATTCCCGATGGTTTGTCACAGTCGCCCATAGCTTTTTCTCACAACTCATCGTCCATGATACTCAGTTAACTTTGATGCTGGACCGTCGTGGTCTGGGTTGATGCCCATCTCCGGCGACCCCGACGAAACTAGGAAACTCTTTTTCTGGTGACTCGATTGCTAGTCCGTAAAATGGAATACACAATGATAGATCGATAGGTTTTGGCCAACGAACAATGCCTCCAATACAAAAGACTTGATGTTTTGGACAAACGGTAAGATCCCATGTCGATCTATAAATATTGATTGATTGTAGAACGTCGTAATCTAGGTGGCCCGGGTTGTTCATCGCTTGAGGGTTTCTTACAAGAAAACGGCCCAATCTGTGCGTCCGGTTACGCAACAACATCGTTGATCTGATCTCAGCCTTCCTTAAGCCTGGTCTTGGGGTCAAGCCAAACCCACACCGTGAGTGATTTCTGTGTCGTTTTGATTTTCAAAAATTGAACAATCAAAGCAACCCGTGGTCCTGGACGAACCTATCCCACGTCCTCTGGGTGGAACAGCCTGTCGGGGTATGTCTTTCGAGTGACAAATTCGGCCCAGTTCTTCATGTTCTCAACAGACAGGATTCAGCCAAGGGGAAGCGAATATCACGAACGATGATGAGCTTGCAGCACAGTTGACCGGGTTCTTGAAACAATTTTTGGAGATTTTCAGCGAATTGAAAGGGAATAATTTCTACCTTACTGGAGAAAGTGTAAGCAATATCACTGTAAGAGAGTCCCCTGCTGATATGAGGTCAGTATGCAGGATTCTGTGGGATCTCATTCCCCAATGCCATCCTGATGTAAATCTCACAATTCCTGTCCATAGACGTCCCCTACATCGCCAGCTGGATCTACAACCATCCTGGACAAGTGGATCTCAGTTTGAAAGGTATTTGGATCGCTGACCCATCTCTTTCATACGGAGTCGTCCAGCAAGAGATCCCTGCCCTTCGGTTTGCTCAGGTATCAATCAAAGCCATGTACCTGCTAAAAAGACTTGGTTGAATGACCGTGTACAGGCGAACAAGAATCTCTTCCCTTTCAACAGCTCTTTCTGGTCAACGCTTCAGACCATATCCGATAGCTGTGGATACACCGAGTATCTGGATAAGTTTGTTACTTATCCGCCCAAGGGACAGCTTCCACTTCCTGTCGCAACAAACGGGACGTTCTCGGTGATTCCTAGCTGTCGCATACACAGTCGCATACAACGTGCCATCAATTTGTAAGCTCTGATTTGCCTGCCTTGCTTTGCAGTGGCGTTTTAGCTTTCTGCTAGACTCAACCCGGCATTCGACGTGTACCGGTAAGTCGTTAATCCACCTAATGATATCACACCAATCCATCCGCAACAGCGTTTCAGATACCTGGCCTAATCTATGTGAGTCTAGCTGTCGTGCAGCTCGACTCGGCGCCTGATGTTACCCAGGGAGCGTTTTAGGATTCCCGCGTTCAACTCAGGAATTCATTTACTTCAATCGGTGCGTGTCCCATTTCTATGGACGAAACAAAGAATTTACTGAACTCGCTGAGTCCATAGTACCGATGTAAGTGTGGAAAAAATCATCGCAACCATTGTTTAATTCTTCCGGCCAGGTGCAAGACGCGATCCACGCCCCTCATATCCAGTGGGGCATCTGTTCAAATAGCGCGGTGTATATTGACCCTGCTACTGGTCGTGGGGGTCGCGATCAGTCAATTGCGTCCACCCTCAGTGTGCTACCAAATGTCATCGAGAAGTCAGTAAGGACAGTCATCGTCCATGGTCTTGCGGTGAGAACACTTCGTTTAAGAAAAAGTCGTCGGATATTAGATATCCATGATTTAAAGGACTTCATCCTTGTCGCCGAGGGCAGCCGCATTGCAATCCAGTATGTGGCAATGAAATTTTTGATAGATTCGGCTATACACAATGACCTTTTTTTATCAGAAACATGACCTGGGGTGGTGCTCAAGGATTCCAAACACCGATCGAATCCGAGAACTTCGTAGTCAAGAACATGGGAGTGTACGGGAATATGCACACGGAACGCAAGCTCACCTGTGCGCCTTGAAACAATTTACTCGGTTGACTGATCACGTATCATTCTTTAGATGTCGAGTTCTATTTCAGTGGTCATATGACGCCTCGTATGTATCTTTTTCCGATGACTGATAATTTTACTGATATATCTGTGCATAGAATTCGTTCCTTGGGCGTCGTTTGCCACGGTTGCTTATCTGCTAGGTCATCAAGATTCTCCTTCTTCAGGTTGAGTGGAGGGCACAGCGGTGCTATCAGGAGGACTCATGCTAAGTGTAGGAAGTCATGATGACTTTGATTCTTGTTACGCATTTGTATCACATTCGCTGTACGATGCAATTGAGTTGTTTTGTCGACCGCGGTGTTTGGCAGTGATCGCGCAATGATCGGCTTACCTGATCAACTCATTAGAGCTGTCCTCTCAAGGGAGTCAGTAAGCATTCGAAAGTTTCCAGCACCCTTGGGATCGTATAAATACCCGTATCTTTTCAGCTCTCCTCCGTTCTCTCCACACCTTGCGATATGTCACACACACCCCAACTTCCTCCGGCTCTCTCTGGCCAGCTCGATGTGCTTATGATCGACAATTTTGACTCATTTACCTGGAATCTTTACCAGCAAATATCCCTCCTCGGGGCAAACGTTACAGTCATCAGGAACGATGCAATCTCTCCCGAAGTCTTCCCTCAATTAAAGATCAACTCCTTGATCATCTCCCCGGGACCTGGACATCCAAAAACTGACTCAGGAATATCCAAAGCGGCCATCGAATATTTCCAGGGCAAGATCCCTGTTCTGGGGGTCTGCATGGGGCTCGAATGTCTTGTTGACTTTCATGGAGGAGAGATTGGGTGAGTATTCGTTCAGCTTTGACATCTATCTCTGCAAAAAATCAAGCTATCCTTAATCTCAAGATGAACTGATTTTGTACTTTTAGGTATGCTGGCGAAATCATGCACGGAAAAGTCAGTCGTATAAGGCACGATAACCGAGGATGCTTCAAGGGCGTCCCGCAGGGTATCAAATCGACGCGTTACCATTCCCTCAGTGCAGCGCACACCATGTTACCCCCGACGCTTGCTGTCACATCTATCTCCGAGGAATCGGGGGTCATTATGGGAGTTCGTCATCGCAAGTATACCCTGGAGGCCGTGCAGTATCATCCGGAAAGCATTCTCAGCGAAGGAGGAGATGCTCTTATTCGGAATTTTCTCTCTCTGCGTGGGGGATTATGGGAGGAAAATCCGCAATTAGGGGTGCTTGATAACTCCCTTCCGCCTTTTCCAGTGGAGGCCCTCTCGAAGGAGATCGCCTCGAACTCAAGCGCCGCTGCTAAAATACCCTCAATACTCAAGAACATATACGCGCAGCGTCTGACCGATGTTTCATTGGCTCAATCTATGCCTGGAACGACGTTGCCCGACCTAGAAACCCTGCTTCATCTTAACATCGCTCCTCCGCTCGTCCCGTTTCTTCCGCGTCTCCAGCAAACTATTTCGGGGCGGCCATCCTTGCTCGCGGAGATCAAACGAGCATCTCCCTCGAAAGGGCCCATATCTCTATCCACATCTCCCCCTGCACAAGCTCTGGCATATGCACTCGCAGGCGCACATGCTATATCTGTCCTCACCGAACCAAAGTGGTTCAAAGGATCTTTGCAAGACATGCTCCATGCTCGTTTAAGTGTCGCAAGCCTCCCCAACAGGCCCGCCATACTTCGTAAAGACTTCATCCTTAGCCGATATCAGGTCCTGGAATCCCGCATCTGGGGTGCCGACTCCATCTTGCTTATCGTGAGCATGCTCCCAGAGGCATTGCTAAGGGATCTATACAAGTACAGTCTGGAGCTTGGTATGGAGCCCTTGGTGGAGGTCAACAACGCGAAGGAGATGGAATTGGCTTTGTCACTCCCTGCCAAGGTAATTGGGGTGAACAATAGGAACCTGCACGATTTTGAGGTGGACATGGGGACTACCAGCCGCCTGAGTGATATGGTTAAGGGGAAGGACGTGATGTTGTGTGCTCTGAGCGGCATTTCTACCCCAGAGGACATCCAAAGATATACTTCCGAGGGTGTGAATGCTGTCCTCATCGGCGAGAGTCTCATGCGCGCTGCAGACCCTGCATCGTTTATCCGTCACCTCTTATCGCTGCCTGGCCAGTCGAACACAATGCCTCGGTGGCGAACGGCCCCACCGTTGGTGAAGGTATGTGGGATTCGGTCTAAGGATGAGGCACTTGCAGTTGCCGAGGCAGGAGCTGATATGCTTGGGCTGATGTTTGTGGAAAAATCGAAGAGGCATATTGACCTGGACACTGCGAAACACATCTCAGCCGCCATCAGGGCTCTACGATATGCGGCCACATCCCCTTCACCACCTTCTGACGGTGAAAATAGCCCATGGTTCACTACACATGCCTCCCGCCTCTCCGCTTCGACATCACGTCCTCTCCTGGTCGGCGTATTCCAAAACGCCCCCCTTTCGACCATTCTTCATGCCGTAACGTACGTTCAGCTCGATATTGTCCAGCTCCATGGTTCTGAGCCTATAGACTGGGCACACCAAATTCCGGTTCCCGTCATCCGCGTCTTCCACGTCGGTAAAGGGACTGGGGTAAATGGCATTACGAGAAGCGGTGCTCATCAATTTGTGCTCCTGGACAGTATCCAGAGTAACGGCAGCAGTGGCGGGTCAGGAAAAGTCGTAGATTGGGACTTTGCGAAGAGTATAGTAGACGCGGGAGAGATCGTGACTAAGGGCCACTCTTATCAGATCACCACTGCGCCCGTCGAGACCCAGGAGGCTACTCCGGCTGATGAAGGGGAGGCGGTTCAGAAGGGTTCGTCATCCGAGAGCCTTGCGACCACCACAGTCTCACCTGCAAAATATCCCCTCCCTATCATGCTTGCTGGCGGGCTTACGCCCTCCAATGTTGTGGCAGCCATTGGTCAAGTTCGTCCATGGGCCGTGGATGTGAGTGGAGGTGTTGAGACCGATGACGGCCAGGCCAAGGACTTGGATAAAGTGCGGGCGTTCATCGAAGGGGCCAAAAGTAGCGTCGATTTAGCACAGCAGTCTGACGATTAAAGAACGAGGGGTCAGAAATCTTTATTGAGCTTGCATAACACTGAGGATTACACAAGTCCCACTCATGCTCTAAATACCGATTGCCCCATTTTCATAAGTATCCCAAGAACCGTTATGGATGCTCTTGTCGCTTGTACCATGCCATGAGCAAACCATGTAGCAGCATGATATATATACCAGCTGCCTTGAGTCTGCCTTTTCAAGAAATAAGGTTCGAGGCGAAATCTCAAAAGCGGATATAATGAATGTCGGGTATCTTTCTGAGTAAATAACGACCAAGTCCAAAGAACAATCCGTCCAGGTGCAACAAGATATTCCTACATATGTTCTCATCTCCTATACATCATTTTCTCCAATTTCTTCATGTTGGAAGTCCTTCTATGCTCTCAGGCCTCCCCCAAGATGAGTACCCGCCAATTCGCGTTCGAGTTCTTCGCTAGGGTCATCCATGACGGGGCTGGGAGGGCGCACTTCTCCTGGGGGTGCTGTGAACGAAGACGTCGCTCCATGCATGGGCCCGTATTCCTGAACGGGTGAGCTGAGGATCTCATCACGAGACGGAATCGGCAGACTAGGCGGGACAGGTAAGCATATTATGAAGCAAAGGGCATAGACAAACCTTTCTTGGCGTCGAATCTGCCCAGATGCGCGTGCCTGCGCACGAACTTCGGCACGGAAGGAATTGACTTCTTCGACAATGAGTTTTTTCATGCCTTCGATGCTGTCCTCTTCTTCGAAGCCAAAATCGAATTTCTTGAAAGTACACGGAACAAGTCAGTGCAAAGTTTTCAACGGAGTTGTCGTCCAACGCACAGATTCACAGATGGGTGCATCAGCGGGATCATGCCACACTTGGAAATACGGATGATTCAAGGCTTCCTCGCAGCTTATTCTTTTGGCCGGATCGAAGCACAGCATTTGAGAGAGAAGATCGGTGGCTAGTGGATTGGCATAAGGGAACAGGGTCGAGAATGGCACCCTTGGCTTGATTGGTAGCGACCTTATATAATCTTGAGCCTATCGAAAGCTGCGTTAAAAACGTATTGATCGGCACGCGCGATAGAGATACATACACGCGGAGAGCCAACGCGACGCAATGTATCTTCAGAAGGAGTTCCAAGGTAGTGCAAGACTTGATTAAGTTGATCGACATAGCTGATGCGTAGATCAATAATCGTGAATACGAAAAAGTCTGGCCACTCACTCTCGTCCTTTGAAAATAGGCTTCCCACCGAGAAGCTCAGCCAAGATACAACCGACTGACCAGACATCGATAGCTGTGGTCTATTGAAATATGAATCAGAAATATTCCCTTGTGATGCTTTTGCTTCTCACATAGTTTCCGAAACTCAACATGATTTCGGGAGCCCTGTACCACCTAGTGGCAACGTACTCGGTCATGAACCCTTGGTTCCCAGCTGCGCGAGATGTTCCTCCGCCCGGGGTATAACCTCTAGCCAGGCCAAAGTCGCAAATCTTAAGATCGCAATCGGCGTTGACGAGAAGGTTCCCTGGCTTAAGATCACGATGCAAAACATTGGCAGAGTGGATATACTTTAGGCCGCAGAGTGTTTGATACAGGAAGGATTGAAAATGAGCATCGGTAAGGGGCTGCCTGGAGCGAATCTGGCAAAGAAATGGTTTTAATCGTGCAGAGTGGTGTAGCATGAGGCGCAGTATTCACGATCGCGTGCAGATCTGCTTCCATAAGCTCTTCCTAATAAATCGAATGGTCAGAATAAAACTCCCTACACCTGATTGATGCTTACATATAGGTAAACCTCATCGAAATTTCCACTGGGCTGGAAAACGAGGTCCATGTCGTACAGGCATGTAATCTACGGGCGATCAGCAAGAGACATTTTAAGAAAAGAAAAACATACATTCTTGTGGCCACGGAAGTGGTGAAGGAGCCTGGCCATCCAGGTGAGCGACACACGTGAGATGGGCGCCGTTGACAATGCTTTACCTGATCTCACGCAAGCATCTCTTCGTAAGGATACGCTATAAATTCGAGATGAGACAGGGATATTGCAATACGAGCAATCAGGCCTACCTTGGTGTTGATGTTAGTTATCTTCTTAATTGCACATCCTTCTCCAGATCTGCGATGGGTAGCAGCAACCACACAACCGTATGCACCTTGTCCGAGCTCCTTGACGAACTGATATTCCGCATCGACCACAAAGGTGGAATTGAGGGCGGTGAAGCTGTGTCTCTGCATGTTCCGCGGTCAAGATAGAGAGATAATGTTGAAAGAAGGACTCAAAGATCAGTAAAGACCTTTGAGCGCGCATCGATCATAATATATCTGTGCAAAGGTCTGCAAACAACGCGCGGTGCTTGATATTTACCGCCGCGATAGGCCGTGACACAGCCAAGACACAGCACGTAGTCAACCAAATACATCCTAAATCCTAGCATTGCTTGATAGACCTCAGGCTCAAGCTAGGGCATAGATACGGCAATATAACATTATCTGATTGAGGTGTAAAATCTCAGCGTAACATGGCAGTATGTTGTTGCTCATGGCTATGATAATATGTACTTTTGCCCAGGACAAGCCCATGGCTGGGTCAGGGGCATCCGATACAAAGCATGCACTGCCATCGATGTTTCCCTTGGCAATTATTGCTGTACTGGCGACGACTACCCTGACAGAGTTGACCACCAGGTATAAATCCATCACCCCACCACACAGTCCTTGCATAACTTTACACAACGATGGGTGCTAAGTTCCTTTGCTGCTTGCCCCTTCGCCTGGGAGTACTTGTAATCGCCTTCATCCAATTCATCATTACCGGCGCCGCCGCTGGCCTGGTGTGGTGGCTGCTCATTGAAAAACACAATGGTGAGCAAAGTCTCAAAGTCTGGGAGCATTTTTGTGGCTGACCGTTTAAATCCAGAGTCCCAACTCACAAAAAAGCTGAAGGCGAGTATTGTGTTGATCGGAGTAGTTTACACTGGAAGTGCGCTTGTAAGTTTGACCGGGTCAGTTTTTTAACGCCTTAAGATGACGATTAAGGGGACTAATACCGCACATCCCTCAGACTTATCGGCGCTCTAGCAAAAAAACTCGGGGCAATCAAGACTTACCTCTTCGTACTATACGCTACTCTGGGCTTCCAGGTCGCCGTCACGGTCTTCACCCTCATAAATTACTATCGTCTAAGGGGAACCTCTGGACCAGACTGCAATGTCACAAGTGGAGACACCACCGTCAACTTGTGCGAGGAGTATGTCAAAGTGCCTCAAGGAGCCATCATCGTTTCTGTGATCGTCCCCATCTTAATCCAGGCCTGTGGGTACATTCGACCACGCTTGAGAAGTGCTTGCTAACTGACTCCTTAAAGATGCCTGCTATATTGTTGCCGCATATAAAAACCGGCTAATTAAACAGAGGCAGGATCGTTCAAGCGTAGCCATGAAAACCCCCGTGAATCCGGCATACACGTCGGTCCCAGCTACGGACCAAAGTTTACCTCCTTCGTATTCGAACACGGCATATCCATACGCCAGCGCCCCGAATGCTTTTGGGGCCAAGGAATTTAATCACAACGGAGGCCATCAAGTTTGAAGTATGTGGTTGACAGCTTTGTGGACTTTATGAGGATACTTTGATACCACAGACATGTAATACATAGTGTAACTTAATCTTTGTGACTGCGAGAGGCGGTGTACGTTGTGTTTTTGAACCGCGTTGTCCAGAACCCGCAACGCGTTAGTTTGTTTGGATCAAGTGGCGGTGGTACACAGCGCGGATTCATGAGCCTTGGCAACTGATACAGCCAATTCGACGACGACCATGACTGACGATTTTCGGCGGCTGGTGTCTAAAGCAAATCCAGCGGCCAGGCCATACCAGCCTGCTAATGACAGCTATGGTGGCTACCCACCATCCTCCTCGTTGGGTCCTTACTCCGACCAGCAGTCGCCGCAGCCAATCATGGATCCATTCTTCGACGACGACGACGACAACATACCGGACTCTGCGTTTGGTAGACCTAGGCCAATGGAATCCCAGGAGAGTGGTTTACCTCTCACTCGCTCTGCAGCTCCACCTGCTGGTTCAGGACTTTCGAAACTAAGCTTAGGCGACGGAGTCCCGCAGGGTTGGAACTTCGATGATGACGACTTTCGACCTGCTGGTGCACCTCCGTCTCATGCTGCCAAATCTTTAGCACCACCTAAGAAACGCAAGGAATGGAAATGGCCGTGGCAGAAGGGAGAAGCGTTGGTCGGGGAACGAATTATTGCCCTCAATAATAGCGCCGCAAACGGCGAATTTTGCTCCAATTTTGTTTCAACTAGCAAGTACAATCTGGCTACATTTATACCCAAGTTCCTATTAGGTGCGTTTAGCCGTGAGCTTTGCGTTATGCATGTCCCAAACCCTTCGTGACAGAACAATTTTCAAAATACGCCAATCTGTTCTTTCTTTTTACGGCTTGTATTCAACAGATCCCTGGTGTTTCCCCGACGAACCGGTATACTACTATTGCACCGCTGGCGGTAGTTCTATTGGCCTCGGCTTTTAAGGAGATGCAGGAAGACCTGGTAAGCTAGAACAATTTGAACACGTTGCAAAAATAAATTCTTACCACTTGACAGAAACGGCACCAATCAGACTCGGAGCTAAACGCACGAAAAGCTAAAGTCCTTACGTGTCATTCGACATTTGCAGATAAGAAGTGGAAGGACATCGAAGTCGGGGACGTTGTCCGTCTCGAAAGTGATGATTTCATCCCAGCCGACATGGTTCTCATCAGCTCAAGTGAACCAGAGGGACTCTGTTACATCGAAACGTCAAATCTGGATGGGTGCGTGAATTCTCGCTTCCCATTCACGTCGCTAATTTCGTATCTGGTCCAGAGAAACGAACCTCAAAATCAAACAAGCGTCGTCACACACGTCTGCACTTACAGCACCTTCTCTTGTGACCACATTGCACGGCTCTCTCCGCTCAGAACAACCCAACAACTCCCTGTACACCTATGAGGGGACTTTGGACCTGATAACTGGTGAAGGCATGCCAAAGCAAGTGCCCCTTGGTCCTGATCAGATGCTTTTACGTGGTGCACAAATCCGTAACACGCCTTGGGTTTACGGGTTGACTGTTTTCACTGGACATGAGACGAAATTGATGCGAAACGCAACGTAAGGCTACTCTAATTATACCTGCAACCCACAAAGCTCATTTCTCCGTAGCGCCGCCCCCATCAAGAGAACTGCTGTGGAGAGACAGGTCAATATACAAATCGTCTTCCTCTTTATCCTCCTCCTTGCTCTCTCCGTTGGCTCCACGATCGGCAGCAGTATCAGAACCTGGTTCTTCTCATCTCAACAATGGTACCTTTTCGAGGTTTCGAGTTTGACTGGCAGGGGTAAGTCACTTGGTATCAACCTACTAGTTCTCCCAACTGACTCCGTGTTCAGCGAAGGGTTTCATTGAAGGTTTGCTCTCATTCTGATACGAAATGGTCGATTAACCCTCACTTTCAATCTGCTTAGATATCCTTACATTCATCATCTTGTACAACAATCTGATTCCTATCTCCCTAATCGTCACCATGGAAGTCGTCAAGTTCCAACAAGCCCAGCTGATCAATTCCGACCTCGACATGTATTACGCTCGAACCGACACTCCTGCGCTCTGTCGCACATCCTCACTTGTCGAAGAGCTTGGTCAGATCGAATACGTCTTCAGCGACAAAACTGGAACTCTCACATGTAATGAGATGGAGTTTCGCTGCTGCAGTATCGCAGGTGTGGCATATGCGGATGTCGTGGATGAAACCAAGCGCGACACAGATGAGGGTGGCGACGGCTGGAAAACTTTTGCGGAGATGAAAACAGTACTTGCCCACGAGCTGAACCCGTTTGTGCAGGTGGCATCAGGATCTGGGACGGATGCTTCTGAAGAGCGGGAACGAGAGGTACTGCGGGAATTTCTGACGCTCCTAGCAGTCTGCCATACGGTCATCCCTGAGAAAAGAGATGAGAAGACCATCTTTCAGGCAAGTAGTCCGGACGAGGCAGCCTTGGTTGCTGGTGCTGAGCTTCTGGGCTATCAATTCCACGTACGCTTCCTTCTTTGTTTCGCTGCCGGGTTAACTTCAATCCTCGACGTAGACGCGGAAGCCGAAGTCTGTCTTTGTAAACATCCAAGGCCAATCTCAAGAGTTCGAGATCCTGAATGTTTGCGAGTTCAATTCGACGCGCAAGAGGATGTCAACTGTAATACGGGATCCTCACGGGAAAATCAAGATCTACACCAAGGGAGCCGACACTGTCATTTTGGAGCGGCTAAGCAAGAATCAACCCTACACTGACAAGACTCTTGCCCACCTCGAGGTATGGCTTTGATTGATTCATCATGTGAGTCATGCTGAAGTCTGCGTCAGAGCTACGCGACTGAAGGCCTTCGGACTCTGTGTTTGGCTTATCGTGATATTTCCGAAGAAGAATACCGCCAATGGTCAGTCATCTACAACCAAGCCGCTGCCACCATCAACGGACGAGGAGAGGCGCTCGATCAGGCCGCGGAATTGATCGAGAAGGAATTATTTTTGTTGGGTGCTACAGCCATCGAAGACAAGTTGCAGGACGGTGTCCCTGATACGATTCACACATTGCAGATGGCGGGTATCAAGGTTGGGCGTCGTTCGTTGTGCCAAATCGGAATGCTAATCTTCGTTCAGGTTTGGGTGCTGACAGGAGATCGCCAGGAAACTGCCATCAACATCGGCATGTCCTGTCGACTCATTTCTGAGTCGATGAACTTGGTCAGTTGTCTTTCATGGCCATGTTTCCAGTACGTGACGTCTACTTTGATACAGGTCATTGTCAATGAAGAAAATGCGCGCGACACGGAGGATTTCCTAAGCAAACGGCTGAATGCGATCAAGAATCAAAGGAACTCTGGCGAACTTGAAGATCTAGCACTGATTATTGGTACGTATGATGAGCTGGAATTGACTGTTTCATCACCCATTTGCTTTCATGTATAGATGGGAAAAGTTTGGGCTTCGCTTTGGAGAAGGAGATTTCCAAAATTTTCCTCGAGCTAGCGATCATGTGTAAGGCTGTCATCTGCTGTACGTTTTTCTTCCCATGGTAATTGTGCCTGTTACTCATCCTTCAAACTTCAGGTCGCGTGTCCCCACTGCAGAAAGCGCTTGTTGTCAAGCTCGTAAAGAAGAATCAGAAGGCCATTCTCCTTGCTATCGGTGATGGTGCCAACGATGTCAGCATGATCCAAGCTGCCCATGTTGGAGTCGGCATATCTGGAGTTGAAGTATGATACGGCCCCATCCCAACATGTGATAGAATTGGTCTCATATTTCTTATAGGGTCTCCAAGCCGCCCGTTCTGCAGATGTCGCAATATCGCAGTTCCGGTATTTGAAGAAGCTCCTGTTGGTTCATGGCGCCTGGAGCTACCGGCGGCTATCGACGCTTATTCTTTGTACGTTTGTGGCTCTCATTGACTGGTATAATGCTGAGTCCCCTTCGTCGCACCAGACTCATTTTACAAGAATATCGTCTTGTATATGACACAGTTCTGGGTACGTTCTGAGGTTCGCTCTTATTTTCTTAAAATATTCTAACGAAACACGATGTAGTATTCCTTCTTCAATAACTTCTCAGGACAGATCGCGTATGAGTCGTGGACCCTGTCCCTATACAACGTTGTCTTCACGGTCTTGCCTCCCCTTGTTATCGGCATCTTTGATCAATTCGTCTCTGCTCGTATCCTTGACCGGTATCCGCAACTGTATATGCTTGGCCAGAAGAATGAATTCTTCACAAAGACTGCGTTTTGGCTCTGGGTCGCGAATGCTCTATACCACAGCATTGTGTGTCATCATGATCTATTCCTGTACACACCAATAACACATCATCAGGTCCTATACGGCTTCTCCATCATCCTATTTTGGGGAGATCTCAAGCAATCTAACGGCCTTGACACTGGACATTGGTTCTGGGGTACGACTTTATACCTTGCCGTACTTCTTACCGTTTTAGGGAAAGCCGCATTGATCTCAGAGTGAGTGGTATATTGGACAGTTGTCAACGACGGCTGATCCGTGAATTGCGTCAGTCTATGGACCAAGTATACAGTCGCTGGTAAGTGGTATCTGCGTCATAAGAGCAACTTATCTGACGAGGGCGGAAATATCAGCTATCCCTGGATCATTCATCTTCACGATGCTCTTCCTCCCTCTTTACGCTGTTGTTGCACCTGCGATTGGGTTCTCAACTGAATATGCTGGCATAGTTCCACGCCTTTGGACGAATGGTGTATTCTATTTCGTGCTTCTGCTCATCCCCATATTCTGCCTCGGCCGCGACTTTGCATGGAAATAGTATGTCCCATCTTCGTCGCCTGCCTTGAACATCTAGCTTACCATACGATAGTTATCGGAGAACATACCGACCTCGCTCCTACCACATTGCACAGGAACTCCAGAAATACAATATTCCAGATTATCGGCCACGGCAAGAACAGTACGTCTTCCATCTCCAGCCCTGTTTATCTCATCCGTTCAACGTCGGTGTTACAGATTTCAAAAAGCGATCAAGAAAGTTCGAGCAACACAACGCATGCGGAGAAATCGTGGCTTTGCTTTCAGTCAGACAGAAAACGCAGGCAAGCAGGATCAAGCCAAGCTGATCCGGGCTTACGACACGTCCAAGTCGCATTCAAGACCCAGTGGTTATTAGACTCGGGGGGGACCATGTAATTTATATCGGCACACTTCGTATACTAATACATTGCAATAACAATACACTAAATAGCAAGGATAGGTTATCGGAGGACTGCGGATGATGGTGACAAGGGTTCAACTTACCCCGAGCCTCATGGACAGGTCATCGTCTACCTTTAGATGCTGGAGGGTAATGGTGACGACCATTGAGCAGTGGAATTGCAAACATTAAAGTAGTTATTGCGGGCCTCCGTTTGGAGTGACTTATTCATGGGCAACATGTTAACGTGGACGCGATGAGGATACAGGGACGCAAGAAACTTTTAAAGGCATCAAGATGATCATTCCGGCGTTGCAGCGACGGATGTGAAAGGCCGCGACCGGCGATAATCTGATGGTGCAACGTGGATACGGTCACTGGGCTAGACACCGTCTTAAATGCGTAGGAGAACTCTGGAATGACCTGGATGGCGTCCAGAGGGCAATAGAGAACGATGGGAGAGAGGCCGTCATGATCGCACGGGGCTGCGGAGGCGATGGAGGCTGAGTTGAATTCGGATTGTTAGAAACAGGTTGTACCAGATGGGGTCTTGACAACAACAGTTACAGATCAAGACAAGACTGTCGTGAAGGATATATATCCCGCAATCCTTGCCACCAGTATTCTCTCTCCCACCCTCGCTGTTTCGGAGACTGCGTCTCAGTTTCTTTCTCCTCCTTTCTTTACTTTTTTCTCTTAATTTTCTAGACTTTTTCTAGCCCACTCTTTTGCTTCCGGAAACCCACCATTGGCTGGCCATGTCTCTCAAAGCTGAACTCGAAACCTGGGCTGCCGCACTCAAAGCATACGATGAGGAGGACTTTGAGAAGTCGCTCGATCTGTTCTCCGTGCGCAGCTACACCCCCGTTTCCAGTGAGCCACTCACTAATCACTTGTATCACAGCGAATTGCAGACTCGTCAAAGATCCTCACAAACATGGGGCTTATCTATGCGACCCTTGGAGAACATGAAGCTGCAGTCGAACGTTTCATCGAAGCCACCAGTCTCGATCAGTACCTTGCCGTTGCGTCAGTCCGACCTACAACCGCTTTTCTGATCACGCTGTTGATCCTTCATCCTCACCTATGACAGATATTTTCAGTGTGGGGTGTCAAACTTCTTGCTCACCCGGTATGAACTGGCGTACAAGGACTTCGAGGAAGCCTTCTTGTACTTGAGGGGCAACCAAGACATGTATGTTCATCAGCCTCACTACCGATCGATCCTTCACCGGTTATCTACCTCCAGAAACTATGAACAGCTCGGTCTCAAGTTCCGCCTATTCTCAGCGGAGGTTCTCTTCAACAAAGGCCTCTCTCAGGTCTACCTCGGCCGCATGCAAGAAGGCCTGGCAGACATGGAAGAAGCGAGACGAGATAAAGCAACCGAAGAACATAACGTAATCGACGACGCTATTCAGGATCGTGGCGAGGGTTATACAGTCTTCAGTATTGTCAGTCTCCCAGTGTTTTGGTTTGCTTCATCGTCCTCAACGAAAACTTTTAGCCGGTTGGAGTTCTTTATAGACCATCCGAGAAGAAGCTGAAGAACTCCGTCACGAAGGATTATATGGGCAAGGCTGTGGGTATCCTTTCTTCATATCTTCCTGACGCGATTGCTCAGTCATGTTTAGAAACTGGTAGCAGCTAGTGACCCTGGAGATACCTTTACCACCTTCACAGGTTCGACACGGTTGAAACAAGGCATATCTCCTAGCGGCGTTTACGTTGAACGCCCGGACTTTGATTCTGCTGTTGCCCAGAACCTCAGTCGCAGTGCGACTGCACCTGCGCCTTCTCCTTCCAGTAAGCCACATCTTCTGAGTCTTCCACTTTTTATTTATCCCTGGCCATGTAGGAGCTGATGATAGTCCCCGCCTTGCTGCATTGGAACGTTCCAAGACTACACTCAATGTTCCTGCTAATGCTCGTGAACTTACGTCCGGGCAAGGACAGTCACCAATGTCAGCGAGGCCATCGTCCGCCACCACTCCAGTTAGAAGCAACACTACTATCAGTGTGAAACCAGCTGGTATTGGTGCTCCTGTCCGAGGCTTAAGTGTCCGGCGACCTGATGCTAGCCCAACTTCGGTCAATTCTGCTCCACCTGCACCCCCTGCCAAAGGTCTTGCCAACCCAGTTCTCCTTCATTCTATCACTGATTTTGACTTGAAAGAACCCGACAACCGACTCACTGAGTTCTATGACGATTATCTCGATTCTTATGCCGATTCCAACCAACCCCCCCTTCCTCCGATCCGCAGCGGCGGGGCACCCGCTGCCCCTCCCGACCGCGTGGCTGCCTGGGCTCGTTCAAACGCTAACCCCAATTACGCTCCTTCCCGCTCGGGATCAAGAAGCGCTCCTGCCAGTAACTACGCTCCTAGCTCGTTCGGCAGTGGAGGCGGTACACTGCGCAGAAAGGTTACCAGGCGTAACACAGGTCGCACGCAACGTATACAAAGCACTTACGAGGAGGAAGAGGAGGGTTATGCGAGCGGAGATTACGAAGACGCTCCGTTTGAGCTGGTGAAGATTCGTGTCAAGGTTAGTCCCGCATAACACATCATACTCTCAGCGATAGACTAATAGGCGCCATTCCTAGCTTCACTATCAAGATGATGTTCGCGGAATGACTCTGACCCCCGATACACCATTCGAAGAGTTCATGGAAAAGCTCACTACCAAGTTTGACAAGAGTCTGAATGGCCTTGGCCTGAAATTCAAGGACGAAGACGGCGGCAAGGTCACTCTCAGGGACGAATCTGACTACGAACTCGCCATTGAAACCGCCCGCGAGAGCTCAAAGGGCAAGCCCGAGGGCAAACTGGAGGTTTGGTGCCTAGATATCTGACGCCGACCCAGTAACTTGGATGACTTTGCCTCTTTTTTGTTCAACTATATTACTTACTTTATCATGCTCTTTTGCTGTATGTTTTCTAGATCTTAGTATTCGTCGCCCGTCCACACTTAACGCTTTACGTCGACTCCTTATAAGGATCTGTACTACGACCTGTATAACGCGCAACTCAAGGGGTATCCCCTCGTCTGAATGATCAGGGTATGAACATGACCCCAATTAGTCAGAACGAAAGAGAAAATACAAGAAAATATAATAAAATCGGCATAGTAAAAGAAAATGATTAGTAAAACCTTGCTAAGGTAAGGGAGAGAGGGAGGTGATGGAAAAAGAGAAGGGAGAAGAAGGTGAAGAAAAGGCAGAAGGGGTGGCGGGCGAGAAAACTGCAAGACGCAGAACGGAAATCTCCAGTTCTGAAGAGCTTCGAAAGACACTTGATTGAGGAAAGAACGGACGCGTTGCTGGAAGGAACACAAGTCATGTGCCTGTCACGTGTCCATCCTCATCCCGTGATCTTCTAGTACTTGAAAATAATCATATCACGTGCCTTTTTGAGAGAGGCCCCGACTCTCGTCGCGGTCATTCACAAATGGGGCTCTCTGGAAGGAAAGTAAAGCAGCGTATACCTGCCGACCCACGGAATTTGGCGTGGGCAGATGGTTCGTACCCCCGCAATTCATTGCATCGAGGCTAACGATAGGCACCAGATGCTGCCAAGTTTGGTTCAAATTACCTCTCGAAATTCGGATGGGACTCTTCTAAAGGTCTGGGAGTGAACGGTGAGGGGCGTACCTCTCATATCAAGGTGTCTCACAAGCTCGATATGCTTGGTATCGGCGCTGCACATCAAATGGACCCCGATAGCATCGCATGGAAGCAAAACGAGGATTTTGAAAATCTTTTGAAGAGACTGAACGAGGCCTCGGCTCAGGAAAATACCATGGTGTCAGATACCTTTACAGAAATCAAGGGCGAAAGCGAGGGGGGCGAGTGTGAGAGTGAGAAGCAGGAGAAGAAACGGAAGCGGAAAAAGGATCGGGAAGGAACGTCTGACGAAAAGGCGAAGAAAAAACGAAAGAAGAATGCCGAGGATGCAGCGTCGAAAGAGGTTGAGCAGGTTGTGAAAAGCGTCAAGGAAGAAATGAAGGTCGAAGCTCCACCGGTTCAGCCTTCCAAACCGTTCGTTCCGCGAAACAGAGCGTAAGCGTCAACAAGACCTTTCCAATTTCATACACTGACCAGTTCGCAGGCATCGTGCTCGGGCCATTGCTTCCAAATCCATCGCCTCCAAATCCTCGGCATCTATAGCAGAAATTCTTGGAATCGCACCTACACCGTCCACTTCTGCCGCCATTTCGGGTTCTGGAACCCCAGTCGGCAAGCTCACACCTCTAGACGATGGCACTACTACTCTCGAAAAACTCACGACCTCTACGAAAAGCGTAGCCGACTACTTCAAGGAAAAGCTGCTTGCGAAGGTGTCAATGTCTGGTTCAGGAACGCCAGTTATGCTTGGGACAGACACGAAAATGGAGGACTCGTACGCCGCGCCGAGAGGCGGGCTGGGATCTTCTCGTTTGAAATCAGGAACGATTGACGAGAGCATTGATTCGCAAAGCCAGAGAATCGGCCTTTCCAAATATTCGTCGTTGATGTCATCGACGTTCCTCTCAGCAACTACGTCACTATCACCGCCCTTTGATCCTACTCCTGAAAAGCCTCCAGAAATTACGCCGCCTACGACAGACGAGCCCGGTAGGAAACAGAAGCAGAAAAAGAAAAGGTCGACGGAGGATGATGGGTCTGGAGAAGACAACTTGAGGGGGGAAAACAAAAAGAAAGAGAAAACAGGAAAGCAGGAGAAGAAGAAGAAGCAGCGGAAGGGCATGGAATCGCCAGTGCATACGGAAGAGGGTTTGGAGAAGGCGCTGTCGAAGGAGGAGCGGCGGCGACTACGCAAAGAAAAGAAGAGCCGTCGCAATTCATGATATCAAGTGTGCGGTGAGCGTATATGCTCCGCATATCTATTCTGGAAGCTTGCTTTCCAAAAAGATGGTCTCAGCTGCCCGATGCCTCTATACCCTGTTCACTCTTTGGCCTGCATGGACAAGTCGAATCATGATACCTAGAGTGAGACCAACAATACAAATGCGATATCAGCTGACCGAGTGTGGTTTACACAATAAAAATCAAAATACACCGCAGCTTCATCATCGTAAGTTGACAGAAGGATGTGTTGGTCACACCTTAAGACGTCCAGGTGCTCGTAGCCATGCAGGGACACGATGACATAGGAGAAGTTTTTCTCAAAAAACGAAGTCTGCGATTCTCCATCCCCTCATCCCACATGCTCTTGCATCATATCCCCAAATGTGACCGTCCGCACCCCAGGACACCTCGCCTTGATCGCACCCACCAAGCACCCCCTGCTCCCCACCTGCTCAGAAACGCATTCCTCCGCCAGCCAAACGTGGCGCAGCGCAGCAAAATCCGCAAGCCACGCAGGCAACACAGGTACCACCCACCGCGCGAACGCGAAATGCCCGTCCGTGCTGAACGCCAGCGTCTCGACACCGCCGCAAGCCGTGGCAGCCGTCGTCAGCCCTGGCGTGGCCGCAGCATCGAACATTTCGTACGGCACCGAGAATCTGAGCGAGAGGGTGGTAAATGTGACGCCGTGCACGGCACCCGAGATATACCTGCTTAGTTTCTCAAAGTCGGAGGGCTGGAAGACGCGCTGGTGCATGGGGAAGGACAGCGCGATGGTGTGCAGCTGCGGATAGGGCGGGAGGTGGGCGAAGAGGGCGGTGAGGTTGCCAGGGCTGCCGCCAAGCGAGGCTAGCTTGGGAAGGATACTGTGCTTCTTTGGGCGTCGCGGGCGTTTGCCTGAGTGCGGATAGCTAAAGTATGGGTGAAAATGCAGGGTGTGGATCAATGGATGCCGGGCAAGAAAGCCTATTAGGTCAGGGAAGGCGATGTCGATAGTCTCTGCGGTTAATTTGGAAAGGGAGGGGATGGTGATGGTGGAGAGGATAAGAGCCCATGTTTCTAGCGGTATGCCTGAGAGACGGATGGAGAGTGAGGTGATGTCGCAAGTATTCAGTGTGTGCATTGTCCAGTCGCAGAAAGACGGTGAGAGGAGCATGTTGGAGTGTATACAGAAAGACTTTAACTCGTTCTGAGGTGGACCACGCTCGACAAGGGGCTTCCGACGACGCATGGAGAGCGACAAGCCCAAGGACGTTTTGGCTGTGACGACAGACGTGGACTCGCGCGGTGCGACTTTCTGGTTCAAGGTCGTACCTCCCTTCGGGATGAAATTTCCGTGAGTCACAGTCAAGGTGGAGCATTTTGTCTCCAGTATCATATCCAACAGCCGCAGGAACATCGGGTTCCAGGCATTAGAGCTTGCCGTTGCCAGGCCATCGATCCAACGCGCGTCGATATTGCCCAAATGAAGGGTAACTGCATCCACTCTGGTGAGCTTACGGACGAACCGGAGAAGATGGGTCACGCCCCAAGTGAAATCAGACTCATGGGGGCCCTCGAATTTGCAAAAAAGGGAGTCGAGAGAGGTAATGGAGAAAGATGACCGGAGTCCAGGAAGGGCGAGGATGGTCTGTCCCTGGAGCACGAGAGACGTGGGGTCAGGGTTGACAATCCCGTGGCGTAAAAGGTGAATGGGGAGCGCGAGGTGATGCAAGCGCCGCGAAACGCTGGAGATGGTAAGGAGGGCTTGGTTGTGGATGTAGTCCAAGATGAGCAGCAGGAGTTCCGTGCTGAGCGACAGCAGTCTGCTTTGTTCTTGGAACATGATCTGAATTGCAATTTGTCACAATTGCAAACTCGGTCATTATTCAAGTAGACTACAGTATTGATGATCATTAGTCTACGAGCCATAGTCCGACTCAGACGTCGTCGACTCCTTACACTTGCTCAGCTGTCCATTCACCAAGCTTGCAGGAGTGGCAAACACCGGCACCTGTGTATTCTCGCGAAAGTATTGGAGGTGCTTCAGGACATGCGGGATCACATCCTTGTCCACGTCCCTCCCCCACAACACGTCGAGGTGCTCATACCCATACAGCCTATGCGCCTGCGTGTGTGGCGGCAGCTGTGTGAGCATGACGTCGATGTCGACGAGGCTGTCGGTGTCGCCGTACATAAGCACAACAGGCGTGACGATGTTGCGCGTGGGGAAGCGCGCGGGGCGGTACGAGCTGACAGAGGTGCGAATGACAGGCGCCATGACGTCGTCGTCGTACATTTGAAACGCGCCGTTGCGCATGATCTGGAACCAGTGGACGACGGACTTGACGGACGCGAACGAGTAAAGGTGGGCGTAGGCTGCGATCTTCTGCTGTGGCGAGATATTGCGGCTGCGCCAGTCGAAGAGGAAGACGAGGGAGCGGTCGATCAGTTTGGCGAAGATGGGTGGGTAGATGATAGACTGCCACATTGTAGCGGAGGAGAGGATGGCTTTGCGGCCGAAGAAGAGGAACATGAGGGTTGGGCTGTTCGCGGGATCAATAGAAGCTCGACCGGTTTGAATAAAGTGACTTACGAGGCTTTCATCAAGCCGTCCACAATATTTGCGGCTAGCCCAGCCGGACTGAGGGCTGGAGCCAAAGCGATAAAGACATTGATCTTCTCGTTGAGTTGCGGATGGATGCTGAGAGCGGCAAAGGCCTGGGCTGTGCCTTGGCTGAAGCCAATGTAACTGAGCTTGACGGACTTTGTTATATCGAGAATGTAGTGAATCGAATCAGGTATATCGTGCCATGCAAAGTCATCAATACTGCATATGTCCATGAGCGTCGTTTTTCTAGGATGCCTCGTGATGTGTCATACCTAAAATCCCAAAACTTGGTAGTATTTGGGCCGTTGTGGATGGATTTCTTGGAATATTTGTTGCCTCTGTAGCAGAATTGGAGGAACGTTCAATGAAAAGAAGGGACGGAACTACCTGTTGTTACCCAACCATACGTCGTATCCCTGTTCGGCAAGCACGAATGGCATGGACCGTTGCTCGTCGGTGAGACAGACCCAGACTTCGCTGTTCATGAGCAGTCCATGATGAAGATAGACAACAGGCTTTCCGGTGCTTGTACCTGGGCTAGACCTCTGCTCTCCCTTCTTGGAGGGGAGACGGTGGAGCCCCAGGAGATATCCGTCCTTGGTGAGGACGACGTGCTCTTCGGGGACATAGCCATAGATGGCACAGAGATCGAGAAAGTCTCTGGCATTAAGGATACGGTCTGCGGCCTTGTGCTCCTCTGATTTGTGGGCCTTGGGACGCTGGCGCGGGGGGGTGCCGCTGAGGGAGTGGAAGAGAGAGCGGGAACGGCGGTAGAACCAGCGGATGATGGGGGTGGGGAGGAGAAGGACGATAATGTGAAGGACGGCCTCGAACGCAATAAATGAAAATCCAAACACGAGCGCCAGATATTCGCGAACGGACAGTCGTCCAATGAGCGGGACTTGAAGAGCCATATTTGAGGTCATGTGATTTATTATTTGAGGTCATGTGAGTCATGTGAGTCAGTCACTCAGCCCATCAGTAAATTTGCACGATTGCGGTAATCAATAGTATATAGAATATCCGAGCTGAAATTTGATGTAAGAGGAATAATCTGCTATAATATTTTACCAACTATTGTAAGTCCGGATATGGCCATAAAGGTCTACCTCTTTTTTCACAACTGGAGGCCGTTTCGGCATAATATTATATTGTATCGAGAATTTGTAAAATTATGGGTGCTAGTCCGATGCTGTGTCATTTCGAGAAACAGTACCAATCACATTATCCAGATACATAGGGGGGCAACCAAATTATATTGACAGAAAATCTAGCTACGGTATTGATGGCGGGCAGTTGCACAGCTCAGGTCACGGGCACATCACACACGGAGCTTGTTGACCCATGCACAAGAGGCTGCCGTGTCGCGCGCGCGGGACAAACCTGTCTGTGGGGTGTGTCAGTATAGGTGCACATGTGGACAGGTGTTTGGCGACGTACTTGTCATCCAAGCAGAGAATGGGCAAACAGAAATACATCGAATTCTCGTTAACATTTGTGCTCAAAAAGGTCCTTTGTGCCAATAAACTTGGTGCCCACAACTGGGACAATCACGGTTACATATGTGATCACAAAGAAGCCCAACTGCAACATTGAGCAGGAGCAGACGAGAGAGACATGGGTGGATGGAGCAGGGAGATGCCAACAAAAAATGAAAGCGAGAAATTGCGGTTGTCAAGGCGGGATTTTCCGGAGCTGAGGTTCAAATGAGTTTTGCTCAACCTCGCCCACGCCCACCCGCGCTCAGTGAAATTTTGCAAAGGATGAGCTTCGAAAATGAAGGTCATGCAGGACCAAGGTATGCGGGCAACCACAGTAGGAAACTTTGCACAGAATATAATTATTGCCTGAAAGGCAAACCTGTTAGCATTCTGATGAAACATTCCACCCAAGCATAATGTTCAATAAGAATTCCCATGTCTTTCAACTCCTTATGATCCTTTACAATTATTCTAACCTCACGATAATGCGTTCAAATTACTTAATAACATGACCAAACATGTACAATTGGATCAACGCTTTACCCAAACTTTCCAAATTTACTGATGCCCACGCCACCATGCATCCACTCGCGTTTCTCGCCGTTGCTGCTGCCCTGTGCTCCCTCTTTTTTTCTGTTCCCAGGGCAGCTCGCTACCGTCGCAGCGCAGCTCTCAAATCTTCCCTGAACCCCATCCTGGATCAAGCCATCATCAACCGGACTAAAAAGCCGCCCTCGCAGTCTTCTTCCGTGGCCCATCTTTGCTCGTTCCTTGTCGCCAAACAGGTTCTCCTTATCGGTCCAGAGACCACCTATCACCTCCACTCGCTCTGGCTCAACGCACTTCAAGCCCACGAAAATAGATATATATCCTGCTACGGCCCAGAATCCTGCACCTTCCACCACGTCTGCCGATCTTCATCCAATGCCACCATCAACAACCGCGACAGGTTCAACAAATTTCCCCGTCAGCAAGACCTCCTCGCTACCAACTCCTCCATTATCCGATACGTACTTTCCACCTCTCTGCACGCTGAACCCAACCCGCAGGACCCCGCGTACACCCTGCCTGTGGTCGATCCAGAGACCGGCATCCGCGTCAAGAACGCATACTGGCTGAAGCACGTAAAGCATGCAAACGTCATCATCATGAACCGAGGGCCCCTCCCTGCACCCGCTTGGACGTATGAGAACAGCGCCTCTGGTGGAAACTGGTCGTATGCAGACAAGCTGTACCTCAACCGCTCAACCGCATACGTGGACGACGATGCGCACTCGCTGGCGGTCCGTATCGTAAACGCTGCGCTGCACACCACCTTAACTACGTTCCTGCCATCCGCCCTGCGCGCCCTCGCCGCGATCGAAAGCCATCAAGCCGCTCCAAAGCCGTTACTGGTCTGGCACGGGAGCTGGTATCTCCAAGCGCGATGTCTTGCCGCAGCTAATTCCGGCTTCCTGGTACAAGACCTGCTGAATCCGCCCTACTCCATCGATCCGTGGAGCCTGTATTACAATGCCCAAGGTTTTGGTATGATTTTACTGACCCAGAACCCCGCGTCTCATGCTGCAGTTCAGTTTATATGCAGAATCACCTCATGCATAACCTTTTGCCGCGTTATGGTGGCGTTTTTCATGCGCTTAGAATCACCGAGGTAGCAGATGGCGGCAGGGGTCCGGTGGATTCAGGGAGGAGGCGGTATGTTGGGGACTGTCTCTTGTATCCTCCGACGACGGCATACGGGAGTGCCATGCAGAGAACTTTTCTCAGCGGGCTGGCCAAGATGGTAGAAGCGACTCTGGTAGACGCCGAGTAGTATGATTATTTCCGTTTGCGCTTCTTCCGCGTTGTAGTAGCAGTAGCAATCACACACTCCTGTCGTTTCTTGGTAAACCCGCCCTTGTCCAACGCATCCTTTGCAACGTCTGAGATGCACTTCCACCGGTCGGAGCCGAGCTTGACGCCGCCGTACCACCGCGACACGACGACAACGACATTCTCACAGCCAGAGAGCTCGAGGAGGCGTGCGAGGCGGTCGCCGCTGCCGCTCTCGCCACCGTCGTTTTCGCCGGTGGCAAGGGTGGGGTGGGTGATGCGGTAGGCGTACATGCAGTGAGTGGCGCGCTTGAGGGCAGAGAGGCTGGAAAGATGATCGAGAAAGGCAGGGAAGGCTTGGGGACTGGGCAGTGTGGAGGCATGTGCGAGGAAGGTGGACTTGCGGTCGCGAATTTTGTCAGAGACATAAAGGGGATGTGGCCATTGGTCTGATGACTTTGCGGCCTTGTGCATGGATGCGTGGCTCATGTGCGTCCACGGACGGCCACGGAGCATGGTCGGCCTGATCCACGCTGAGGTCCCGGCGTATACCTGCGACAGAATCCCAGTGCTCACCATGCGCGACCACGGACGGACGGGGAGCATGATCGTCGTACTTGACCTGATCCACGAGGTCCCGGCGTATAATTGCGACAGAATCCCAATGCTCACCATGCGCGACCACGGACGGACGCGGAGCATGATCGGCGTACTTTACGCGGCGTACTTGACCTGTCCACGAGGTCCCGTATATATCTACTTACCTGGTCCCTGCGATATGACAGACTCTTAGTGCCCACAATGCGTATGTCCCAGCTCCTGTCCGACACCACTCACTGACCCCCCGACCAGGTCTTGTTATTCGCGAGGACCTTCCTGCCGTCGGCGACTATATTGCAAACTACATTTGCAAACGGTATGTAGGCCATGTCCATACAGCATTGTGCTCAAGGACATCCCAGGATCAATGACTTTGCACCGACTCCGGACCGCCCCTTCGTCCTCGGCCTCCCCACGGGCTCATCACCCATTGTAACCTACAAGGCCCTCATCAAGCTCGTAAAGGCCGGCAAGCTCTCGTCAGTACCGATCTGCAAGCCCTTCCTTATCTTAACCACACCGCCGCAGGTTCAAGAACGTCGTCACGTTCAACATGGACGAGTATGTGGGCATTCCCCGCGAGCACCCCGAGTCCTACCACACCTTCATGTTCCGTGAATTCTTCTCGCACGGTTGGTCTGGCTGCCCTACAAATTACGCACCCGTCCTTAATTTATCATTCCAGTGGACATCCCTCCCTCCCAGGTCAACATCCTTGACGGCACCGCCGCCGACCTCATCGCAGAGTGCAACGCTTACGAGGCGCGCATCAAGAAGTATGGCGGCATCGAGCTCTTCCTCGGCGGCATCGGAGACGACGGCCACATCGCCTTTAATGTCCGTTTTTGCCACAAATACTCCCTCACGCAGGCTGCTGACATGTTTACCTTCACAGGAACCCGGATCCTCGCTGGCCTCGCGGACGCGAATCAAAACGCTCGCGTATGACACCATCCTCGCCAATGCCCGCTTCTTCAATAACGATATCTCCGCCGTCCCGCGCATGGCCCTGACTGTTGGTGTCGCGACCGTGATGGACAGTCGCGAGGTCGTCATCATCGTGACGGGCCTCAGGAAAGCGATCGCGCTGAGTAAAGCCATCGGTACGCGCTCCTTGCATGACTGGCTGATTTGATGTACTCACTGGATCTCAGAGGAGGGCGTAAATCATCTCGTACGTGCACCGAAATTGCCCCGCGAAGGATGCATGGTTTAATGCTCGTCCTTCCAAAAGTGGACCGTCTCCGCTCTCCAGATGCACCCGTGGACCCTGCTCGTGGTAGACGAGGACGCGACATCCGGCAAGTGCCCACGCGCTTTTGTTTTCGGCGTCTTTTCATTCAAGTGATATTGCAGAGCTCCACGTCAAGACCGTAAAATACTTCAAGTCCATTGAACGCGTCCAAGACGAGGTTGAGCGCAACCAGGCACAACTCAAGGCAAACGCGCTCCTCCTTAAACAAGTCAGTGTAGAGCAAGCGCCGTAGCCTTAAATACGGTGTTTGGACCAGATGCGATGTATTGAGCGATTTCAACGGTCGATATAAACTATTTAATTTTTCAGGACACATCGAGTATTGTGTAGATCACAACGATTCCTTTTTTTAGAGTTCCAGCGGACCGTAACGGAGGAGCGGTTTAGGCCCGATTATTTCCAGGAATCGTTCAAGTTGTACGAGCCGGACGAAGGGGTTGTGAACTGCCTGTTGGGATCCGACTCCCAGGTGACCGCGCCATTGAACTTGCGGATATACTTGTACTGGATCGACGTGCTCGGTGGGAGGTTAACTGTGACTGCAGCAAACGAAGTGTCAGACCCAATACCAGAAGTATTTCATCGCCAGGCTTGCTTACTTTTCCAGGTCGGGTAGGAATCCGCTGAGAGTAGGAGCGCGTTGTCGGTGGACCAGTTGGCCAGTTCGTTGACCGAGCCAGTCACATAAATATTTTCTGCACAAGCTTTAGAGCGACTTGCATCGATCAGCAAGAAGGGAAAAGCACCGTACCTCCCCAAACGGTAGTCGCCTGAACGTTAAACGACACCGCAACGGTTCCACCGGCTCCGTTGTTCCTCTGGCATGTAGCGGGTACGGTCAAGCCGCTCGCGCCCCAGCTGATCGGTACTACGCCGTTCCTTGCGCCGAAGGCGGTCAGCAGCGCCGCATAACTCCATGTCAAATCCGATGCGCTCGTCGGGGAGCCGTTGCTCCTGGTGTACTGCTCGGACAACGCACCGTTCGACGGCGTGTACTTGGCGACAACGGCGACGAAGCTGTCGGCGTAGTCCTTGACTGCGGTGACGAGTGTAGTGAAGGTAGAGGTACTGGAAGAGTAGGTACCAATCGTAACACCGGGAGAGAGGTTCGTGAAGAAAGGCTGCGAGACGGCGGTGACTGTGAGGGAGCCTTGTTGCTTCCAGACGATGAGCGCGTCGTAGAGCTGTTCGGCCACGGCGAGGGTGGTGAGGTACCAGGGCTGAGATAGAGTAAATGAGCATGATATGATGAAGGGAGAGCAAAGGGGTACGAACGTTACCACCGAAGTAACTGTCCTCCGGGTAGCGTCCAGTTGCCAGACCCTGGTTAGCAGCAATGCCATTGTTGATGGTGTAGATCCGGAATGCATTAACATAAACCAAAAGGTTGGCCAGCGCACGATCTGAGCAGGGCTGGAAGGTGATGGAGTCACATCCAGCTGCGGCATCGAACGTGTGAATGCTAGTCAGGATGGTGTTGGCGTCCTTGCCGGAGCGCCCGCCTCCCGTGTTGGCAGTTGTGTATCCGGCAGAGTTCCAATAGGACTGTGGGAGCGCGTGTGTTAACAGATGATACCTGTATGGGCCACCCTTCTCTTACCTGGAGGAAGCACAAAGTATTCGCTGCCTGCGTGGTGTATCCGGAAGCGACACCCGTTTGACCGATAGCAGTGGCGAGAGCTGCACCCTGGCGAAGAGCGCGATGTTGTACAGCTGTCGTGAAGAACGACGAAGAGTTGACTTCCTCCCAGAGATCAAACCTTGGTTTACGGGAATGGTTAACAGAGAAAACAAGGTTATTTTTGAACAGGATGTACCCGGTTTGGTTCCAGTTGGAGGAGACATAATCGAGGTCTAATTTGATGATGGGCCAGAGAGTTCCAGTAACATAGGACGAGTTGCTCTGCGTGAGCAAGAAATTGGCCCAGGTAATCAAGGCATTGGCTCGCAAGGCAGGTCCATCTTGACAGAAGACAAAGGATTATAAAACGTGTCCATCAGTGACGAATGAAATAACTGTACCCCTCTGAGGTCGTCTGAGGACAATTGTTTCAGTTTCTTGGTCGTAGTGTGGTGGAAGATAGCTCACCCCCAAGATCCCGTAAAAGCAGTCTCGTCAATGTTGAATTTGGGCTCGCCTAGGCCGCCTGAGCTCACAGTGCCAGATGGGTTAGAAACTTGTTGTATAATCTTTTGAGACGTGACAAAGTTGTCGATCTGGGAGCGTAAAGAGGTGTCTAGTCCGAGCGTATACCTTGCGTGCCAAGTCAGTTGAATTCAGGTGTTTCGCGGAGATACGTACTGCTCAATAATAGTTTGGAAGACAAGCGCAGAGTCGCGAGTCCAGGTGTACAGATAGTCGGGATTGGACTTCGAGGGCGACGCGATGACGATGCCGGCCTTTGCACCCTGCGACTTGGACCCAGAGGGTCCGATGTTTGCGAGCAAATTGGCCTTGGCGATGGGCGACTCCGCAGCAAGGAAGGCGTCTACCGTGCTGGACTGGCCGCGTACGCTGACTGCAACGATAGATAGTAACGCAGACAAAATAGACCAACGCATATTGAACAGGAGAACGCAGGAATGCAGAAACTGAGCCGATTAACAGGGCATTTATACTTTGAGACGGCCGCCGCTTCGGGGGGTCGTGCTACGCTTGGAAATCATGACTAGCGATAACCATGACATGGCAGAGGCAGGACCATGTGCAGTGATATGCCTTCGACAGAAATAGGATACGAACGAGGTGGCATGACCATTCTATGATTGCAGTCGAACCAGCAGGCTAAGGCATTAAAATTGAGACCAAGCAGTGCCTATAGGTGCCCAGCATGCAGCCTGAGCAATGGCACCGACCTTGCGGGGGCGGGGTAAGAAGAAGAATTCGAAAGATCCTGAGTCATAATGTTGACGAGGGTCCTCAGTGGGTCCTCACAGCATCTTTCTCGGTTTATCGATTTTCACAGAGCGCTTCAAGGACATCGGATTCCAGGACATTTATAGCGAATGGTCCTGATTTCTGAAGGTCCCAGGAACAGATCCAAGCTCCAACGATCTCTCCTCGCGGTTCCCATTGCCTCGTCTTCCATGTGCATGCTCGCCACATGGTTCAACACTTCTTACTGGCGCCGCTCTCGTCACTTGTTTCTGATCCTGTCTACTAGCGTACTCATTTTCACTATCACTGCTCAAAGAACCAGAATTGTTTATGCAAGTTCATTACTGATTACACTCTATTGACGGGAATTTTGAGTTTTTGCCGCCAATAGATGGATGCGCAGCTTCCGACTTGTACTTGATGATCTGTGAGGTCATTTTAACGGAGCGAAAGGCGTACTTGCGTTCATTGTAAAAATGGGCCGCTGATTTCATTTTAGCCCAAATAATCTCCTTAGAAGTACGAGGAACCCTAGCCTAGTCTATCGGCAACATCAATATGCACATAGTGTAAGGACCTGTCAGGGAATGAGGGGCGTAGCAAGGCAGCTGTAGAATAGCCAATTCACCGTCGGGTCTATTTGGGAAGTTGTTTAGGAGTCCGGGTGTATCTGTTATATAGGCTAGGCCGAGAGGAGTATGGGGGAAGGGAATTGTCTGTAATAGCTGGCGTTTGTTACGTCGCACGGCGTCGTTCCGCTTTCTGCTCTTTCACCCATCGATCAACGCTCTCTTTAACGGCATTTACACCATGTGCTGTCTTGAGATGACGTCGTAAATCGTATGCGCGACTGAAAGCATATTCACAACCATGCTTCGACTGCTTTGTGGAATGGGCCGTTTGATGATGTGTCGTCACCCATGTAATCATCTCCAATCGCGGATGCGGGCATAGTAGGGCAGTCGCATTTGCTAACTTTCTGAGTGTACGCTTGGCATACGAGTTTCCTGTGATCGTGTCAATATCGAGGGAGGTCGTAGCAAGCTCGTTGGTTTCCTCGCCATCGGGAAAGTTGTCATCGGGAAAGTTGTCATCTTCGGCCGCCGTGGTATCATGAGCCTTTGCGAGATGCCGGCGTAGAAGGTGTTTGTAACCATACGCTTGGCCACAGCCTTCATGAAAACAAATATGATCACGGCGTCCGAGATGAATGATGTTGGTATGGGATTTTAAGGCCCTTTTCTAATGACCATGGTAAGCGGTACTGGAGTCGCCGTTGGAACTGATGATTACCGATTTGAAATCCTTATCACAACCGTCTATGTCGCATTTCCAATCTCTTCCAATCTCACCGCCCCTTCGTCTCTTCAGCGGGGGCTCTGTGGTTTCGACATCCTCGGCATCCGAAACTACAGCGGCTCCCATCTCTTGGTCAAGCTCACGTTGTTCGTGCAATTTTTGATGGGCACGGAGACCTTTCTGCGAAGAAAATGTGCGCCCATTACATGACACATGGATGCAAGTCGGTGGATGTGCAGCTCGAATGTGTTGTTGAAGTGCAGTCCAGGTCGTGTAGTAGGCGGGCATATTGCCAATGTCAGGCAAACATGTCCCCTGGACGCAAATGTAGCGTCGTTCTGAAAAAAAGCCTTAAAAACCTTCTCACACTGGTGTTGCCATCGCTTACCGTCATGTACCTTTGAATGTGTGCGTAGATGCTGGTTGGTAGTGAAGGATTTTGTGCATCCTTCATGCTCACAGCGGTATGGTTTTGTTCCCAGTGGCGCATGATGGGAACATATATGAGCACGCAGCTGACTATGTTTTGCGAATGCTTCAATACAGCTAGCTTCAGAACACTGGCAATAATTGTAAGTCGAAGATGCAGTTGCATAATTAGTACTCACTTGAAAGGGTTTAGCGCCATTGTGCCAATCTGTATGTACCCGTAGATGCTGTGATGTCCAGAAACGTTTTCCGCAATCTTCATTGGGACAAAGCAATGGTCGGGAGGACTCAGGAAGATGGCTCCGCGAATGGGCTTGGAGGTGAGTCTCACGCAGATAAGATTTGTTGCAGGTCTCGCATACGAAGGGACGCTATTAGATCATTCAAAAAGATGCTTGCAGCTGCCAGCATAACTTGGTGTCGGTGTACGTACCTGCCCTGTATGGGACCGTTCGTGTTCCGCGAGCCTTGAAGGCTTGGAGTACGATTTAGCACAAGAGGAATGGGTGCATTGATAGCGCTTTTTCGTATGAGGCACCAGTGATCCATTTACAAGAATTGGGGGACGGGCCGTTGCTTTTCTAGTGGTACCTTCAACGTCTGATTCGGAAGGGCTACATCGTGAATCAGGACTAGACGCAAGATGCAAAACAAATGAGGCATTGCGGGCGCGCTTTCCAAGGATAGATGTAGACTGAAGAACCGTCGTCGCTCCAGTCGTGGAAGTCATCGGCGTAGTAAATTCAATTGAATGAATTCTGATATTTCCCAGATGCATAATTTGGCATCAGACCGCAAGGTAAACACGCGTAAATACATTTGACCGGGCTTGTTCTGCGCCTCGTCTGAACGAGCATGCGCCGGCAATGTCAGCCACATTCGGTGGTGACTTGAACCTCACTGGCCAGCCTGAAATATCTGGCAATATCCCACCATGATACGGTTCAGCACATTCCGCAGAGTCCTGCTTGGTCGGTCCTCCTAACATTGCCCTGTTCACCATAAGTTCCAAAATTTCTGACTGAGATGTGGCTATCGATAACAGGTTTAATCATTGCGATGTCATCTGTCTCCATCGGTCTGTCAATCCGAATTCTCCCTCTCTTCAGCCATAGGAAGGTTTTTTGGATGATTATCTCCATCCAGGGTGCATGTTTATCCAGGGCCTCATGGTCGTAAGGAGTCCATTTTGAATCTCGCACACACATATTATATCAATCGCAGGATCCTTCGAAAATCGTTATTGAAACATCACCAGTCAGTGGCCAGCGAAACAATCGCACTGTTCTTTCTCCTTCCTTTTGAGTTGGGTTAGTTGTTCCCATATCCTCGATTGTGGGCTTTTACCTGACTTTGACTCAGTTCTTGCCTTAGTTACATCAACCTCACCACTGGAACGTGAACGAACCTCCGAGCGGGCGCCCGTCATTCTTCAAATTTTGATCCTTATCAATACCATCATCAGTCAGTTCGATCCAACAAAAGTTTCTGCTGCATTCCCTAATTATGTCTACTACAGACTTGAGCTACACGGCCTGCCTCCTCTTTACAGCTCTAATAACCTGCGCAGCCTTCGATTCTGATATCTGGCTCCGCGATATTGATTCTTCACCATCGCCATTCCCTGTCTCAATCATTGTCGTGTATGTGTTTCCATGTCTTGCTCGGTGGTGCTCCTCTCCGACGAATGAAGATCTCGCCGAAGCACAGCCTTCTGTCTGTCTACCTGGCTGTCAATGCACGATCAAGCCTCATTCACTCAGGACTGAAGGATCTTTAAATGACGTTTCCGCGGGGTCTACCCAGCATGGATCGTTGGCTGCCGTTCCACCAACCGCCACATCACTCAGTCGATCGCTGATACGATTACCGAATGCCGTTGAAAGACGCGTATCTATTGCTGTTGCTTTTGAGGTGTAGGGCTTCTTTTGTATTTCATGTTTGCAGTATAGTCCATCGCCATATATAAATGTTTTTGACAGACTGCAACGTGACTGACACGACAGGTCACGCGCGTGACCTTCGCGATTTGTTCTGATTAGTCAGCAATTCTGGCCCACCGTTCACAACAGTGAGCTCGATACCAGCTTTGACATGGAAAGCAGGAACCTACCTCTTCGGATACTCTACACGATCAACAGCTCACCCCAGTATATTCTTGCGCGTTCTCCCTCCTCTGTTCCAGTCATTTTTGTTCCATCTGTCGCCCAGCTCGCCTCACACTACGACAAAGGTGCCACCCAAACCACCCAGGTCGAGCCGCGGCCTGAATTCGCAACAGCTTCACTGAAGACATGCTTGGACTCCATCTGTCGCTCAAGTCCCGAACTCGTTCAAGACTTCAGTCGCGACTTTTCCGTCTACGTTCTTGACCCATTGGAATCAAATTCTGCTCCTGCTCCAGTCAATATATCGAACGAAACGTCGGACTCACATGCATCTAAGGCGAGCACTAGCTGCTCTCAACAGTCTCGTGGAGTAGCTGTTGGCCTTGGGCTGATGTCCTGGGCATTACTGGCGGATGAGAAGGATAGCGCTGCTGTGACTGGCACGTTGATAAAACTGGGAACCGGCCGAGAAGCTCTCGAAGTCATTTTTGCTCTCCGTGAGGTTCGTACAAACGAAAATACTATAATTATGCTTAGGTCATAGTGATAATGAATGGTGTACAGACTGCCGCGATGCAAGAGGCTTCACTTCCCGCAGCTCTCCGGTCATGGGGCCTTCCTCCTGAACCATCATCCAAATCGACACGCGTTCACGCGTCAAAATCTCATCGCGAATCGAAGCATCCTTCAAAGCTCTCTACGTCCGCTGCGTCTGCCTCCTACAGTATGGCCATAACCTCGAGCCAAGCCTATGAAGGTTCGACATACCCCGCACAATGTGCGATACCAAATTTATCTGAGCTGACATCCTCAACGTCGGCACCATCGCCATCATACCTTGACCAGTACCCTGCTTCTGATGTAACGACACTCGCCACCATTGCATCCATTCAGATGCGCACTCAGCATAAGCGTGCCAAGTCCAAGCCCAAGAAACCGGTTAAACCACCTTTCATAAACTCCGAAAACAGTGAGGCCGACAGGCTTCTGCTCTCCGAAGACGTTTATGTGGGACCTGTTAAAAAAAAAGGAAGGCCAGTGAATGCAGTTGCTTCTGGGTCGGGGTTCCATACCAAGGCCCCTACCGAGAATGTCATTGCCATAAATGGTCCAAAGGCATCATCCTCCACCGTGGTCGATTCCGGAGAATGTGCCATACAGACCTCTACCGCCAGTGTGGAACCCAATGCCCCTCCGAGCGCCCTCGTCCCCTTCGAGTCTCAAACATTGAAGGCAAAGTCTTCCAGGAAATCTCTGTCACAGGATTTAGCCACCATTCCCTTGATATCTACCCCACTCATCCGATCCCCTCGAGACCCAGAGCCTCCTACACTGTTTAATATTCTTGCCTGTCTATCTGCTTCGTCATCTGCCAGCGATCCGAATGTCCAGAACGCAGCTCTCTTAGCAGCCCTTAATGCCATTGACTCCACTCCACGGGCTGGTGGACCCTCAGCACCGTCAGAGAAGCCACCGAATCCTGCCCTCGTGAACGCATTACGAGACCTTCTCTCTGCAGTTTCACACCGAGGGCCACCCGCCCCTGGGCCCTACACTTCTCCTCCGTCAACTGCACACAATCGAATTCACCCTTTGGATGATGATGTTATCCTTTTGGACAAGGAGAATGTCAACCCAACCGCATTTCGGAGACGCAGCGATCGAGATGGCAAACTCGGCACCGAAACCCTTGCGCAATCATCTGTCAACGACTCTTCCACTCAGGTCCGGAGTCTCAGCACCCGGTCAAATGGGACCTCGAACACCATTCCTGTTTCTCCCGCACCGACCCATACCAGTCCTAGCACTGTTCCCATTCGAAGAAAGCGTACTCTGAGTGACTTTATGGACGAACGGGAGTCTGGCAAGGGTAAAGGGAAGGCGAGAGAAAAGGAATGGCTTGAGCGACGGGATGCACATCGACATGCGCGTTCATCACCGAAGAAGAATACTTGCTCTGCACATCGCTATTATCCAAGGCTGGCTTCTGACGGCGTTCAACCTCTTAAACGAGGAACGAATTCATACTATCGAACCGGCATGGAACCATGGACTTCTCCTCCAAGGCCAAAGAGTGAAAGCTCCAACACTGATTTCAAAGGGGAGAACTCCCAGCAACGGCCTATTGCGATGGGCGACTCTCTGGAAGTTTCCAAAGTGTCGGCGTCGTCTCCTGTTAAGTCCATTTCATCGCATCCCCAGGCTCGGAGGCGATACGTCGTCCCAGCCTGGGCACGGACAGGGACGTCGACTCAACCACGGTTGTCACACGAAGCTAAGAAAGCTCTAGAACTTGCTGAAGAGAGGAAGAAGGAGGAAAAAGAAGCTAACAAAAGGAAAGGCACGACTCGGGCTGAAAGAGATAAAAAGAAAAAGCAGGTTGCAAGGAGCGCAAGTCCCCCTCGGCGCGATGCACAGCATTCTCAAGCGTCCAACAGCACCACAAAGGCCATGCAACGCCCACCACCCGTCACGGTTGCAAGTAATTACCCGGTATTTGCCATAACTTGTGCCATACAAGACAGAGTGGCTGCCTTTTCTTCTCCCTCGATATCAATGGGAACGAAGTCGCCTCGGTCGTCGACCAGTGACAATGTATTCCCTCCTTGCACCCCGCCACGTAAGCGATATCTGGATCTCTTCAGTCCTGGCGATGACGGTTCCCTCTTCACACCAATGCCCAATGGTCAAGATTCTGAACGTCGTCGTTCTGAAAATACCCCCCTCTACCGTACTCAACGAAATAACATGAAGAAAGGTCACAAGACGCCCTCACCGAAAGTAACAAAATTTGTCGTCGAAGATGGAAATGAGGCATCTGCGGAGGAAAGCGAGGAAGATCTTGACGATGCTCTGAATCGGGAGCTTGACACCGCGCTCCAAGATCTGGGTATGCCCTCCAGCTCACTGCGAGCCGAAAGCAGTGACGTCGACATGAACAACGAAACCCTGCCGACAATGGAGGACACCACTTCACCAACAGAATGTATGAAAGACGATGACGACGACAGTGATGTGGAACCCCCAAAGAAGCAACACTGGGTCGGACTTCCTCCATCTTCCCCGCCTCCCCCGACAAGCCCTCTACTGATGCCACAAGATGATGACTCTGACGCGTTATCCGACGACATGGAGCTGCCGGTAGCAACATCGGATTACCCCACTGATTCTGAAGTCGGACAGTCTTCCCTTTCCACGAACGATCTCTCGACATGCACTGACGAGGAACTCGCGGAGTACCTAAGCAAAAACGACTTCGCATCACTGTTTGCCGCTAGTAATGCACCAATGTTCGGGAGCGATACGGCGCAATCGGGCATCGACGTCTTCGATCAATTCACCCACCATAATTCAGAATCTGATGGTGTGAATCAAATTACTTCCGTGAACGATATCGATACACTCCAGAACGGCCTGACAGATTTTGACTTTACGGAATTCTGGGAGACCTTCAAACCGCTGTTGGAGGATCATAATGGTAGCGAGGCCGCCCAATTAACAAACTTGGACCTTGTGCAGGACCCGGATGGTCGGATCTTTGACATGATGGCTCTTGATCATGCAAAGCTCGCGGAGGACGTTCAGGCCCTGTTTAGTGGTTGCCTCATGTAGTTCTCGGGCTACATTGTAAGTGTCTTTTTGTATGGCCTGAGAGTTAAAAATGAACCAAAAATTCAGTGCTCGATTCTATCATTGCTGCTATGCGATATATGGTGTAGTTCTAGTTCAAACCGCAGATCTCGCTGCATGTTGGAAGCACTTGGAGGTGGATGCCATGAATTGGTGGGCGTTTAGAGTCCTGGAGTTTCAGAAAACACATAATTCTGGCCGCGTAGTAGTTGTATAAATTCTAAACAAAGCGGTCGCTTCAAAGCGTGGTAGATATCTTGTTAAGAATACGCCACCATCGTTTATTTAGCGTATGCAGTGGTTGTGTAGCGTCCTCGAGGCCATTCTCGCCGCGCGAGGATTTTTGGCAATTTCTTTTGGATGTATGATGCAAATCCCAGACGACGTTCCCAAAAATTTAAAACTCCAGTTCTGTCATGCATCACTGATATCTATAAAACGTAGCTGCTTTGAAGCGATGCGTCGCCTCCGACCGCTTTACCTTGAATTACAAGTATCACTATTCCAGCTACTTCATCACAAAGCCACTGCGGATCTGCAGGCAAATTCCAATTTCCAGAGGACCTGAGCGTCGAACTTGAAGCTTGATTGCTTAAGGCTTGAGTGTGCTGCAGAGGACCCCCGCAGGGAGCGCACTGCAAATGATGATGATCATCAATGAGAACCATTGACAACTCCTGATCCGTTATATAAAACGGACTCGGCGGACTCTTTGCAACCCCTCCCTTCCCTCCATCTCAGGCGCTGGCTCGCATACATTGGCCTGGTGCCAAAGAACCACTACGACTGCACGAATACCATGTTGCTTTTAGGACCTATCCTATCCTGCCTCTTGTCGGCGGCGCTCTCGATCGCTCACCCCGTAGACTACCGGCTCCTGGTGAGGTCTATGACGGCGAGGTCTGCTCAGTATTCTGCAACTACGATCTCTGCAGCCTCTCCCGAAATTACGGCCTCTGCAACCAATGAAACCACCACATTCGATTTAGCGACCTTTTTGGAAGGGAACCAGAAATTCCGCGAAAAGAAGTCAGAATTGAATGCTGCGCTAGCACAACGTATGTAATGTCTTTATCTCTACCATTAATCTCTTAGCGCATCATGAAACGTTTCAGCTCCGGGCGTTATGTTCATTGGATGTTCGGACAACAGGTGTGCTAAACTTTCAGATGGCAAAAAAGAACACCGCGAGATCACATTGGGCAGATTTAGCACGGATGCCATATTTCAAACACCCCCCGGAAGCACGCTTTCCCAGGTTAATCTTGCCAACCAATTCACTGGCAAAGACCGAAGCGCGTTAGTTCATCTTTCCGCCCTCTGCGTGACCTTTGGTTATACCTTTGTTACAGTGATGCTGCCGTGGCATATGCGGTCAACAATATGGGTGTCAAATATATCATCGTCATGGGACACTACGGTTGCAAGAGTGTTCGCACGGCAATGGCCCCCAAACACATGGATGGAACCTTGCAGCCATGGCTGCAGCCTATCACTGATATATTCTTTCATTCGAAAAGGTGGACTCCGTTGCTGTGCAATTTTTGTCTTTCTCACACATCCTGTACAGACCCGAAATCAAGAAATTGCGTACTTTAAGAAGGTGGTACGATAATACTGGCGCAGCCAAGGCTGATGACGGTAACGTATTTCCATTCCCTGGTCATGGTCTAGTCACTGACAGATCACGAAGACGCTTTTCGTGCTCTTGTTGAAGAGAATGTCAGAGCAACGGTGAAAAACTTGCAGAATGACAGCGTCCTCTCCATAGTGAGTCCTCGATCTACCATTTTTCAGGCCTTTCAGATCTCAAGCTCAGCGCTCCAGGCCTATCACAAGAAGAACAACAAAAACAACAATGTGCAAGTTTTTGTGTACGGTCTCGTATTGGATGAGGACAGCGGTGAGGTCAAGGACCTGGGAGTATCATTTGGTCCACCTGGAAAGACGATCCCCAAGCTTCCTGGTGATCTCGAGGTTATTGTGGCACCGAAACACACCAATACATTCCGGAAGTTTAAAGCGAAAGCCAAAAAGCTTAAACCGAGTACTACGCCGAACGCCGAGCATGGCTTCTGAAACGGTATAGGTAGAAGGTATGGAGTTTATGCAGTGCATAATGGGAGGGGTAGGGGACTAGAGTACATGGTGATTTATTGGAATACTGGCTATTTCGATATTTTCGTAGTGGTGAAGGTGTCGGTCACGTGTCAACATTACCCACCACCTTTTCAGCTGAACACACTCATAGTCATACCGTACTTATCATCATCACGATGCTCAGTGAGAAGGCTAAAGGGAAGCAAAGGGCCATGGATCCTCTTTCTACCGCATTATCCTCCACCGCACGATCCGACCGCCCTGTAGACCAAGCTCGGGACCTTGTCATTCGTTTTACTGAAGGGGTCCCCGATCTAGTAGTTGCTGTGAGCCAACAAGATGCTGTTCGTGATGTGAAGAGGAAGGTGCGTCATTCTGGAATCCTCCTTTAGGTGTCTAGTCATTGTTATAATATGTCATGTAGATTCGTGACGGCCGACCAGAGCTTGAGGATCGACGGTTACGGCTAATACACTCTGGTCGCTTGCTCACGGAAGGAACATTTTTGTATTCTTGGCTAGCCTCACTGGAAGAAAGGCAGAAACGAGCCGCGCCTGACGACGCCATTGGTGCTCAGCAGTCTCCGCATCCTCCGTCTGGGATCACTTGGATACACTGTTCCGTTGGCCCTAAGTTAGTGCCAGGAGAAGCAGAGGAAGAAGGCAGGACCCAGGTCAGCCATTCACCCGATCTCTCCATATGTCACACCCTCACGCTTTCGACCGGTTGCAAGACTGCACAGCTACAACCAGCGCGAGGCTTTGATCGCCTTTCCTCGGTAGGATTTTCTGAGGCAGATATAGCCAACTTTCGACGGCAGTTCCATAGTCAATCATCTTCAAATTATCTTGATGTTGATTTTGAGACAGAGGAAGAATGTGAGTTTGTGTTCGACGAAAGGTATTGCCGCTTATGAATCGCTAGATGACGAACATGCACGCGCTTTGGAAGAGCAGTGGATTGACTCTATCGACAACGCTGGAACCGCGTCGTTGTCTCAGTCCTCGCCATCCAACATCACCATTCTCCAAGGTATTCTTGTGGGATTCTTCTTCCCTCTCATTCCGTTCTTCTTCATGCGTCATCCCAAGCCTGCTGTTTTCTGGGATGACGGAAGCGAATATGAGGCTCCAGGAAACGTCATATTCTCGTCAGTGTATCCCTTATTCCAGGCTCTCCTTCTTTCATTGTTCATTGACGCTACTTTCTAGGAGACGGATGCAGATGGGCTTAGTGGTGGGATTTCTTGTCAATATTCTCTTTGGCATGTGGCGATTTCTATTGGATTCTTCTTAAGCATACGAATACCACGTTCCCAAATACCCTTTCTCTTTGACCTTGGTCGTCTAAGCTAATTATTCTTTTATGCGTTCCCAGTAAGTTATGGGTATTTTCATACCCTCAATCCGGTGGTGTCTGCCACTTCGTAGAAAACGTGATCTGTTCCAGAGATGACAAGGCCAGATGATGGACGACATCAAAAGGACTCACTGCAGTAGTAAGTCTATAGAACGAGTGTCAGGAAGCGACGCCCAGCGAAGCAATAAATTCACGTAAGCTAGCATTATGAAGAATTACAGACAGGTTTCCTTTATGACCTGCGAAAAGTATCTGGAAGTTGCCTGCAAGGAACGAAATGCATGCAGTAGGTATAGGTAGTGATACAATCCGGTGGTATTGAAAAACGAAAATCACAACCTCGTGAGAGCTTTCATGGCATTGGCAATTGCGAAGCTCGACTTCGCCATTATTTGCCGAGATTCTTTCGTAACTTCTGGCATAGCTTGCACCTCGCTCAGTTTGTTGGCATGGTCGCTGAGCTCCCGAAGAATGTCGTTTCCTTGGCGAGATGAGGCTGGCGGAAGGTTATCGTTACATACTGCAACGATGCTGGAAACTATCGTGATGATTTGGGTTAAGTTCTCGTTCAAGGTTGGCGAAGGAGTCGGGCTGCGGACTCCCGATAAAACACTCTGAATGGCGTAGACAATCGACTCGGTTTGGGCTTCAAGGTATGGCTATGAGGATGATCTCAGATTTTATAACGGCTACAGGTAAAACATACCCTTACCTTCAATTCAGTCCAGGCGTCTTCCGAGCCATCAGCCTGGGTAGAATCATCGCTCAGTACGCCCCCCGAATTAGCTGGCTGATCGAATATCGGGGGCGGAGAGTTCGTCTTCTCGGAACTCGAGTTCTCAGACGGAGGGCGTCTTCTGGATTCCGCTGTTCGATTGGGTGGTGATGTCGAGGAAATTTCTGAGAAGCGACCTCTGCTTGATACAGAACTTGAACTACCTTTCCGCAGATGCGAAGATCGAGTTTCGTCCACAGAACGCAACGAGGGCGAGAATCCGTTCGTCGCCGTTGTAGATGCATAAGGCGTCTGGGAGAAATGATCTTGCTCAGCTTTGGTGGCTTTGCGGATACACACAGTTCTTCCAATTTCTGTAATAGCTGCGGAAACATGACTGGTGGCTGCATCCAAAAGGCTGACAGGGGACATGCCCGAACTCGTGGCGTGCGTCTTTGACGCAGCAACAAGGTTGCTGAGGGTCGCCTCGGCTCTCTCACGAAGGGATCGGAGAGCTTCTGAATCGACATCTGAACGTTCACGCTGTGGTCGACGCTCAAATGCCCGGACATCATCAACGATCGCGGTGACGGCGTTGACGACAGATTTCATCGGCGTGAGTACACGGGTGGGCGCATTTGAACGGCCGGCAGTAAGGAGAGCGTCGACAGCAGACAAGAACGCGGTCACATGGATGTCAGCTACACCTCCATCTGATGAAACGGGTAGCTGATCTTCGGCCCGGTCGAATTTGGGCGCTTGTACGAAGAGTTGTGAAGTCGCTGATGGTTTTATGAGCTTATGAATACGTTGCAGTCTACAGCCTTCCACTGACCTTTGACATTCCGAAGTTCTGTCTTCGCCTGTTCGTACTTGCGTTTGTAATCCTTGAGCTGCTGGTCGAGCTCACGGATTACAACAAGGTCAGAGTCTTTCGCCGTCATGAGTTCATCATTACGTCGAGAGAGATCTCCAAGCTCGGTTAATAATCCCTCCATGTCAGATCGTAGCTGATCCACGATTTCCATGTCAGTCTGCATTGCATTTATCAGATTGGGACGTAACATAAAAGAGAATAAGCAAGCAAACCTCTCCCTGGAAGTTCTCTCGTTCTTCTTCGAGTCTTTCACAGCGATCTCGTAGAATCCTGACTTCGTCCTCGTCTTCTTCAGCACGACGTGCAGCTCGCTCTGATTCGCGCTGACGAGTTTCGCGTAGCTCATCGAGTTCCTTTTGCAGAGCACGCATTGTGGAGCTCTGTTCCTCCGTGCGCTGCCAGCAAGTTAGATGAATGACCTTGGTGGTGAAGGACCTGAACTTACCCGCCTCAGACTCGCCAGTTCTTCTTCCATCTGTTTGACCCTTGCCTCCCCTTCCTTCGATTTCCTCTCCTTCTCGTCCGCGTCTCCTAAGTCGCGCTGTAGCATCGAAATTTGCGTTTGCATGGTGGCGATCTTATACTCATACTCTCGCCTCATTTTATCATGATCTTCGGAAACGCTGGCCCGCCCAGTAAGCCGAGAGCCAAGATTGCCAGCAGACCGATCGGAGTTAACAGAAGAACGCCCATACTTGTCGTAATAGTCATCACCACTCCGACCTCCAATCCCTGAGGGGTCCCTCTCGTCGTCGTCCTCTTCGTCGTCATTTACTCCCTTTAGTCTAGCACTCAGCCCGCTCAATCCAGCCGGCGGACTTTGTGGGCTCATGGGATAGTCGCTGGCGCTGTCAGGCTCACCGTCGGTTAATCTACTCGCATCCCCGCTCTGCTCACGCTCGTCGATGATCGTCCCACTCTCCCTTTCACGACCATATGGAACCTTGATGTATTCCTCCTCGATAGTGCTTTTATTTGGAATAATCATCCCGCTGGTAGCTGTCGTGCTTTGATTGGGGTTTACTGTAGTATCACTGTTCCCACTAGTGCTGACAGCGCCGCTGGGACGGCGACCATAATCACGTTCGCGGGTGGTGTCTTGAGAGGGCTTCCGGCGGGATGTGGAGCTCGGGGCAATGCTAGGGGCGTAATTGTCTTCGCTGGTCCTTCCTCCATAAATATCGTCATTCCTGCGATAACTATCTTCGCTCCTTCGACCAGGGGGGATGATGTCAACTTCGCTTGGCCGTCGTCTATCTTCCGACGGTCTTCGGCTTGATACACTTCCGCCATACCCACTGTCCACTGGCCTATCGGCTGATGTCCGGCCAGACGTACGGCCGATGGGAGGAGCACGAGGCGGAGAGGTGCTTGGGAAGTCTGATACTGGATAGTCGTCATAGTTGGACGCATTTCCAGATGGCTCGAGACATTGTCAGGCTTGACTGTAGGAACCAGCTGTGCACACATCACTTACATCTTCCTTAAACTCCGGGTATCTCCGCGATAGCTCAAAGTAAACATCGCTGGAGAGGTCTTCAAAGCGAGAGGCGGGTAGGGTGGCAAGTTTCTGGCGTGCTTGATTTCGTTTTGGATGAAAATCGGATCGAAGTGGAAGGAAGGGAACTGCACATGTCAAGTATTGAGAAATAGAGACGTTCTGAAGAGAGGCTATTTAATACTTTCGTCCTCGGTATCCTTCCGTCGCACTAGCTCATCATATACGTCAGTCGAGAGTTCATGAAATTGTTGGATCGTGAGCCGTGTGAGCTTCTGCCGCGCAGTCGCGCGAGAATTGGGCGGTGCTGGGATCAATGGACGTCGTGTGAGCCACAGACACCTCAACGTTGAAGAAACCGACCTTTTGCAAGATATGCCGCAAGATAACGAGAAAGTTCATCGAAATGTGTTTTTGAAACGAGCCGATAGTCAATTTGAGGGACAGCGGGGACATTCTTGTCCCTGATTGGACGATACGAGTCAGTCCGGTAGTTAGAAATGCCAGAGAAAGCGGTTGGAGTGGGCGAGGGGGCTCTGGACGGTTGGCGCTTCATTGTGGTGGTGGAGAGCAAACTCAGGAGTCAAGATTCGCTTGCATCGGCGTCGGCTTGGACAATGGCAACACGCTGCAGTCGCATTTCGCGGACAAACAAACAACAAGCACGTGCCAGTGGGTCCGCCCAAGCAGTGTTGTGCCGGTCATTGACATGTCAACAAGGTCAGTGACCGGTCATCATTCGGTCATGACCTAACATTTGATGACCTGACTTTGGTTGCAAGTCAGTGTGCTTATGAAATCGTCTTGAAATCATCTTATCTCTAGTAATCTAAATAGTAAGAACACCGCCAAATTCAATAAAATGCTAGCCAATTAGAACATCCTCCATAGTACCGTCTACAATATGAAGAGGGGTCGAAATTGAATGCCGGGTTGAACGGCGTGGCGAGTATCGGCGGTAAAGGTGGGGACGTGCTTTGTTGCCGGCGTCGAGGAGATTCCTGCGCGTACTCGTTGCGTACTTCCTGCGGCTGATGTGGACATGCACACAAATCGTTTTTGAGTGTCCCGCTTGCTGCTCGTAGCCATCCAATCGAACTCTGGGGGTTGGTGTCGTGTATTGCCCATACTGGACACAAATGGTCGGTCGAAGCAGGTAAATATGTGCAGCCACGTAGAAAGGACTCACAGTGCTCTTCGATTGTCTCCACACTGCGAGCAGTCACCCTTCTACCCACCTGGACTTCATGTGCATCTTCAAGCTGAGCCGCCGCAATGTGTGCGTTGAAACATCGTTTGCAGTAAACCTTGGCCTTCCCTGTTGCCGTTGCAATAGAGTTGTTGATCTTGAGTTTGGGGTAGTTATAAAAGTAAACTCTTCATGGGCCACAGTTACGCGATGGCGCGGTGCGAGATGGTCCTGGAGTGTCAAGGTGTATTCAGTAAGATGAAAAACTGTGTTAGAAGGTGCGAAATGTCCAGATTTAAACCAGATCGCTTAAATCTCGCATCACAGTCGGTAGAAAGAAGGGTTTGTTTCGCAGAACGGTAGATTGTCGAGGTACAAGAGTAGAGTAGAGCTACCAAGGAAATACCGTCGATGATCGTGAGTGTGGGCAACTCGATAAGAACGGATTAGATATACCGGCAATGGCCGGCGGTGATCAAGCACCACGTGCCGGTCAAGTCATATCCCAGAGTCATGACCGGTCAGTGACTAGTCAACAGGTCACTGACCTGACTTTTGAAATTCGGACATGACCGTCCAACACTGCGCCCAAGTAATGTATTACAGCAAGTCATATAAGTAAGTTGTGTGGTGTACTCTACTGACGTTTAGCCTCTCTCTCCTGCTTCTTCAGTGCACGCTTTCGAATGCTCTTATGCAGCCCGTGTGTGTAGCTAATGAACACACTGGGTAGTCCGATCAAGGTCATCGCATAATCGAGCAACGCATGCGACCAGTAAGGCGTCGATGTACCAGGGCGCCCACTGTACCCGGCACCACATGCCAGTCCTATTTTTGAGAGAACCGAACGCACGTAAGGACCGGGTTGTGGGATGAGTGCCGATGATTTGCGGATTTTCGAAAGTTTCGATACCTGGAATCATTGTCATCCGCTAGATCACAGTTGCAAGGCGAACATGACATACAACGAAATAGGTGTTCACATGCTCAACAATGATATTATGGGATTTAACTTCCTCGGCAAGTGCACTTGTGAATGTCGCGAGAAATGCTTTGGTGCCAGAATACGTCGCCAGCATGGGCGAAGGAAGACCACCAGCAAAGGAGCCGATATTCAGAATTAAACCGCGTTTCCTTAACAGTATCGCATAAGGAGACACGACCCAGATTGAACAGGAACGAACCTTTCAACCATGCCAGGAAGGACAGCATACGTGACACGAAGAGTTGCGTTGACGTTGATGGCGACAATATCAATCATTTCTTCTTTGGGTGTGTCGACAAGATACGCAGGCATGGCGTGAGACTTGCCGACGTTATTTACTGAGCATTGATATCAGAGGAGGCGACAACAGGCAGCGCGCCGTAGACTTACCGAGAACACCGATATCTCTGTCATTAAGAACCATAGCTAGACCCTGGTAAGCTGCCTCGTCGCCTTTAGCAAAATCAATTGAATGTGTCTCCGTCGACACTCCTGGGTACTTCTTCGCTGCAATGGAGTTCCATCAATAATCCAGCACCGAATACCTTGGCGACAGACCAATATCGGATGCAGTTGCCTGAAGTAGGACTTTGTTCCGGGCGACCAACAAGACATTAAACCCGGCTTTGGCAAGTTGAAACGCGAACTCTTTGCCAATTCCGTCTGACGCGCCTGTTACAACTGCCCATGCCCCCCTGTTTGCGCCGAACTGCTTGACCTACCAAAACGTCAGATGCGTAAATCATGCAGCGGACATTGTATACTCACGTTCTTCCCAGGCAGCACGAATATTTGCAGGAGGACCGAAAGTGTCTGATAAACAATACGCGCAACACTCAGAGCACCTAGTACCAACAAAAACGTCGACATAAATGGCTGGTCGCGAACTGAGGATAGCTTAGCCTTCATGACGTCGTAGTTGCGAAGATGCAGCACTGACCGAGAAACAGAGGAATATCTTTGAGCCGCTCCAAATCCATTTTGTGTGAGAGCAAGAAATTTCAAAATGCTAATGTTGAGAATGACCGTGATTATGGCGGTGTTGAGATGCTTGCACTTGTTATTAATATGTTGAGGGCTTTCAGCGTTCAGGCTGCACACCGATTGAATGAGTACTTACTTACTTATATTATACCTGTACAGTTCCCCCCCTCCCTCCGCCTGAGAAGACTATCTCATATCATATCATCTTTTTTCTCTTCTCCTCACGTTAGAGCGATGTTCACGCGTTTTCTCACACGTGACGCCCCTATCAATGGAAAATGTGTCCATCCTCCGGGCCGAAATTATCAGAAAGTCGGGGCGAAAAGCACCATATGGACCTTGAACCTCTCCCTTTACCCCTCTACCTTCACAGAATAGACAACGCCTATGGATATCGAGCAGTATGTGCTTGATCTATGCCTTACGAATATATACTGAAGGTACACGCAGGTTTAGAAAAGCAGGCTATCAAGCTATCGACCGAATCTGTGAATACTACTATTCTTTACACAATCGTCCAGTCATCTCGAAAGTCGAACCAGGATATCTAAAGGAGCACATTCCTTGTGAGCTCAGCAGCATGATCCGATTTTTCAAATTAATCCAGAAAAACATCCACACAGTGACTGCCCCAGAGGAAGGAGAGGACTTTCAGGTTATAGCTGATGATTTCCAAAAATTCATCGTCCCTGGTAATGGATATCCTCATTCGAACGCAAGCCTTTAGTCTTTAACTAATCAAAAGGACTGACCCATTGGCAACACCCCTCGTTCTTTGGCTACTTTCCAACGGCTTGCACCTTCGAGGGCATGATTGCTGATCTGTATGCTACGAGCGCGTGTAATCCTGGCTTCAATGTGCGCATTCACCTCCAAGCGCCATTCAAGAACTAGCTAACCTACGACTAGTGGTCATCGAGCCCAGCAAGCACAGAACTGGAAGCCCTCGTTATGGACTGGGCTTGCCAGCTCCTAGGGTTGAGCCCAGAATTCTTGAACTCATCGGGGGTTGGAGGAGGCGCCATACAGGTACCTGCCTTTGACCCCTCTATCCCTCTTGTTCAAACCTAATGCACCGCGCAGAACACCGCTTCGGATTCTGCGTTGATCGCTGCCGTTGCAGCGCGTTCTCTATACCAGCGAAACTACCCAGAGGTTTCCTTGCAGGACCTTGTGATTTACACTACGACGCAGACCCATTCTTTAGGTGTGAAGGCCGGTTTGGTCCTCGGACTTTCCGTTCACGTCCTTGAGGTGAAAGCTGAAGACCAATTTTCACTTCGGGGAGAAACACTTCAGGCGGCTTTGCATGAAGACGAGAAACTGGGTAAAAGGCCTTTCATCCTCAGTGAGTCTCGTAATTGTCTTCCAGACTCCATGAATCAGACGTTAGGAATCTCTTCAGTCGCAACCGTGGGAACGACATCTTCTGGAGCAATCGATAATCTTCCAGAAATACAACAAATCGGTAATTCATACTACACTGAATGAGACCATCTATATCCTCATCTGTTGCCTTTAGCCAAGAATTATCCGTCGTTATGGGTCCACGTCGATGCTGCCTGGGCAGGTGTTGCTCTGTCATGTCCTGAAAACAGAGAACGATGCCATCTGAACACGATCAACGAATTTGCTGACTCGTTCTGCACAAATTTTCACAAGGTCTGCCAGTCCTTAGTCATCTAGGGATGGTCTGACAGGGATGGTCTGACTTCCTTGCGCCTCCCTCAATAGTGGGGCCTTGTCAATTTCGATGCATCGACGTTGTGGGTGCGAGACCGCAAGCATCTAACTGATGCATTGGATGTTACCCCGCCGTTCTTGAGGACAAAGCATGGAGACGCTGGTTTGCATATCATCTACCAATTGAAGTATCTAATAGACACTGAACTTGGGTTAGGCACTGTTATCGATTATCGCAACTGGCATCTGGCGCTCGGACGTCGTTTCCGGTCCCTTAAACTGTGGTTCGTGCTCCGAAGCTTTGGCGCTGAAGGATTCAGAAACTATATACGCAAGGCGAGCCCGCTTGTCTCTCCCATCCCACTGTATCATATGCTTAGCCTCGGCAGAGTATCTCCTTGAACCAAGTATTCGCGGACTTCGTCACGAAATCGGAAACTTTGTCCCTCGTGACACCTCCTTCCCTCGCTCTCACCGTCTTCCGACTTGATCCCAAGCCGAAATCGCTGGATCAGCCTCCCCTTTCTTTGGAGTCCTTGAACAACCTCAACAGGCTATTCTATGGACGTATTTCGGCCCGGAACGATATTCTCCTGACGCAGACTGTCCTGAACGGCGTTCATTGCATACGCTTCGCTGTCGGTGCTGCGAGAACTGAAGCACCCCACATTCAACAAGCATGCGATCTACTGTGCAAGGAGGCCGACTTAACGCTAGAAGCATGGGAGCAGACGACACTCGACGAAGGGAAGCCGTCTGTTTCATCGATATAATCATTATACAAATATAACGTTCTCAAAACTCAATCCAATAAGTTAAAGAATGGTATGCCTGAAACATAATGGTCAGTACCTGGGTTTAGCTTTTTGTTTTTCACATGAGTGTAACGCGTTTGCCGACACCGCCCGCATCAGGTGGGGCTGGGAGATCACCACTACGATCAGAAATAAATGCCTGATATCTGAAAAGTGCATCAATAGCTGAAGTTCGATTGCGATAGAGGTTGCTTACATTATGTCGAGCCGACGGCGTTCGTCTGGAGATACCGATGGTCGTGTGGTTTTCAGAACGCGCCGAATATGTTCAGCAGTAATATCATGCTGCCGGGAGTCAGTCCGAGTTAGTTAATTTGGACAAAGAACATACCTTCTTCTTTGTACTCAAGATTGCCGTTTTCACAGAGCCAACCTCGTTTATTGAGGCTTGCCTTATCTGCCGCAGCTGAAAAGAAAGGAATTTAAAATGGCGATGAGAGAGAGAGAGGCCTCTAAGATGTGCTCACCCTTTTCTCAAGAGCAGTTCTTTCTGCTTTGCTAGAGACATTGCCAGTCGAAGGCTCTCCGACGGCTATAAATTCGATGGGATTTTCTTCAGTCGATAGATCGACGGTGTCTCTCTCATTGGAGGTGCTGGCTATCGAAGCGTGGATAACTTCCAGGTGGGCATTGTATATGAGGGCTTGAAGGTCAGCGCCAGAAAATCCTTCTGTGGCTGCAGCAATATCAGACAAATCCACCGAAGGTGACAATGAAACCCGCTGGCCGACTGCTCTGAGGATCTGTAAACGCAATTAGGTAAACGCGCTATTTTATCATTAAAGGATGGGGCGGCACACATCCTTGCGCTCTTCGACGTTGGGCATTCCGCAGAGGAGAGATTTATCCAATCGACCAGGACGCAACAGAGCAGAATCAATTAAATCAGGCCGGCTTGTGTATTTGTTTCATAGGGGTTTTTCTCAGATTGCAAGGCGGGCTGACATACCTCGTGGCAGCAAGGACATAGACACCATCTAATCCCTCAGCACCATCCATCTGAGTTAGCATTTGGTTCACAACACGGTCTGTGACACCTGTGCTATCATGTCCTCTGATTGGGAAACTTAGTCAGGTTCTGTACAGCTTTATGGGGAGGTTATGATTACCGCTTTGGGGCGATGGAGTCAAACTCATCGAAGAAGAGTACACACGGCTTTGCGGCACTAGCTCTTTCAAACAAGTCTCGTACCTGCGTCAACATAAGTAGTTCATCAAGCTGAGGACGTGATGATAATTTACCGATTTTTCACTGGCACCAATATATTTGTTCAAAATCTCCGGTCCTTTTACACTGATAAAATTTAGCCCGCATTCCTTGGCAACGGCAGAGGCAAGCAGCGTTTTTCCGCATCCGGGGTAGCCATACAGGAGAAGACTGCGATTGTGTTACATGCTTGAATCTCGGCAATATTGAACTGGAGCATACCCTGATCTTAGTCTTAACGGCGATTGCGCGAAGATGGGTCCATATTTGGTGGGCCATTCTAGCGTTTCACGCAGGACCTTGCGTGTTTCGTGAAGGCCTAGGCAAAAAGTGAGCTTTAGAGCAATCAAATTCTTTATATCCATACCGCCGATATCGGACCAGGCGACGTCCGATTTTTGCAACTTGACATCTCGCAGAGATAGCGGTGTAAAATCGACTTGTGCGGCTGTGAAATCAGCTGAAGAAAGCACGGCCTAGAAACAACAATCAAGATACTGGCCGAGGTGTTCGGGTCACAAGGTCAACAAACCGGCCGTATGTCATTCGCCGCTCGAATGGCAACCTGATGTATTGCGCGGGCCACCAAGTCTTGCAAATCCGTTGCTGAGTAGCCTTCCGTTTGCGTCGCGAGCGAAGTAAAATTAAGAGGTGACTCTGCGTCTTGTTGAATATCTTGAGCCGTGGTCAAGCGGTCCCGAACTATGCTCTCAATAATCTGAACACGAAGGTCAGTGTGATACATCTTATAAAAAATGGGAGATGACGCACATCTCTCCGGGCATCATTGTTCGGTGGTTTTACATTGATGACCTCTTGGAAAACATGGGCTGTGCTGACAAGCGGATGAAGGGAAGCTGTTGATGCAGCAGTAGCAAGAAGAAGAGTTCCTCGAGAGTTAGGTATAGCCGCCCGAGCTGAGGAAGAATACAGGGATAGAAATATTTCCGTAATATGTCGAGTACGAAAGGAGTCTGCATGCTGCATAAACTATTAATGGGCGGTTTGAGAGAGGCGTGGTCAGCGAGGAATCTGACCTCTACTTCGGCACCTATAAGTTTATCCAAGTTGTCTAAGATCAGGATACTGGGCTTGTACCAGGAGGCCTTATCAAACCAGTACTTCAGGAGAGACTTGATTGTAGATATTGGCTGTTCGGCATATAGGGACACGTCGACGAAGTATGTATCTGCAGGAGACTTGCGTAAAAACAAGAGTCCTTGTAGGACAGAACTCACAAGTGAACGTTCTTTGGTCTTCCTGCACAGATTTGGCCACATGCTGAACTATCGATGTCTTCCCAGTCCCGGGTCGGCCGGTCACGAGAAGTGCAGAAACTGGGGAGAAATTATTCATGGCCCGAAGTCTTCCTAAAACACCTCTTACCGCCGTGGACCACATCTGTGTAGGCGTGCAATACAAATTTTCTGATGCAAAAGTCAGTGCAGCGTTTTAGTATGTCATCAACACCTGCTAAGGTAGTCTTCGAACCCCTGACACCAAGCCAAAAAACCATCAGTAAGATGCACGGAATTCATGTTGCGTGGACTCACGAGGAAGAGGGATCGGTGGGGCCATCCTCATCATGGGTCGTCTCAACAGTAATTGTTGCATCTTCAGTGGAAGGAGATACACTGTCAAAGTACCCTCAGAAAAGTTTTGAGCAGATGAGTTTGGTGTCATGCTAGCATACAGTAGAAGATCCCAATCCTCGACATTCCCCGGTGCCGCTGGAAATACAATATGGCCTTCAGGTAGACCATTCAATGGTCCGACGAAGATAACATCAGCTGCACTGTTCCCAGTGTCACTCGGGGGTTCCTTATCGGCAGCACCTGGTTTAATTATCCGTGTATGGGGTGCTGGGGGCGGTGAGGGTCCTGACGACGAAGAGGAGGGATCAGGCGGTGGGAGGAGGCGCTTGAATGTGGATTTGAAACATAGTATAGGATTGTTTTCCTCCTTAGTATTTCCTGCAACATGTAGTTGGGCGAAAGTCGAGAGCGAGACATATGCCACAAGTTCAGATCCCGAGTATTCGGGCAAGGCCCCATGAGAGATCCTGTGGGGTAGTGCTCGGAGGACTTGGGAAGCCAATTTCTGGGAATGTTTTCCTCCACTCGATGTTGCAGCGGGAACGTCCTGAGCCGTGGATTTAGTCTTTGAACCACTGATTTCTGAACGCCTCTCTGATCGGTGGAGTTTGGGAGCAATGCTAACTTCCGTATTTGTCGTTAGAAGTAGCGCATTCCCTTTCGATGAAGGATCTACGCTGACTGAATAAAAAGGAGGGTTATAAAATTTTAGGATGAGGGTGAACCTTAACGCACCAACTCTGAGACGAACACGCGTCCTTCCCATAACCCAGACATCGATTTCTTGCCCCACTTTCGCAACACGGACTTGTGATAGTAGAGTTGACTCCACATGTGATGCATGAATTTCCTACAGGAGCGGAATGTCAAGTTGGGAAAGGTCGTAGCTGATGGACTTTACAATTATCTCCCAGTCGTCTGAGGTAAGAGGTTCAGTGGCAACCGACTTGGCCCAGTGTAAGTCGTGAAGTAGTCCAATTTCCACCTGCAGTAGTGAGAGTCAAAATCAGGGAAATATACATATTTTTATACCACGCACCCAGTCACCTTGTGTCAAACCCAGACCCTGTGCGTACTGTGGATCTATTTCAATAGTTTCTAGCCCTTTCTCTGCAGAGGAGTTGAAGTGAGCCAAGGAAGAAGCCGAGGCCATGCCAGTCCAGCCAACATATGCTTCAACGCTCCCATGGGGGTTTGGGGTTGCGGGAATGAGCTTAAGATGAATGGCAAGGTTCTGGGGGCGCTGTAAAGTGTGTAAGGCTGATATGCTTGTGAATTGGACAAGAAACATACAATGCTCCGTTCCAGCAACGGCCCATAGATTGAGATGGGAAGATTGACCAAGGACGACCGAAGGGAAACGAAATGGATACGAGCTCTTCTAGCCATAGCTGAGGATGAACAGAACAAGGGCAAAAGGCTCGTCTACTTACTTTTCGACGATCCGTCGGAAAACTTGTCCGAGATTCTAATTCACGTGCTGCTAAGTACTTTGATTTAATTTAATCCTCCTCCCAGGTCTGTAAACCGATTTCACCCATCTCGTCCCAGCTTTTGATCACGTCTTTGTCAACCATTCCCAGCGCGACCATGTGCATGGTCCTCATCAGTCCCTCGTATTCTCTGGCATTGAGCTCCCCTGGTTTCTCCACGCACTTCGTGCCCGCAAACCGAGGCACCCTTTCACCGTGGGGTGGTACGCAGTCAAGGCGCTTCGCCATCTCGTCTTTCTCTTTCTCATCAAAGGATGCCACCAGGCCTAGCCAATAGCAGCGAATGCACGACAACAGGACTCGTTTAAAGAGCTCAGGGGGCGAAGGTGCAAACGCGTATGGAGCTGCCACATCAAGTTCTGAAGGGATGAATGAGTCTTGCGATATCTTGGACGTCATCCAATTGCTTACTGATCAAAGACTCCGTGGCACTTTGCATTCTATCCTCAGCACCCGACACTTTGTTACGGCAGTCATTTGTGGCGGATATCCAAGTGGTCAAGCAAGTACGGATCTTGGTTATCTCTGACTGAAGTTCGGCGGGGAGAACACCTTCGGGAAACGGGGAGATTGTGGTTGTAACAGACATGGGAATTGAATATTGAAAGACAAGCGCGTTGTTTCGAGAGGGCACTTATCTACAGACCTTTCGGAAAATCATGTCCCACGTGTGTTTTGAGAACCAATGATTTTTGTGAAAATGAAATAATAGAAACAATTCAATAAATCCTTGTACGCACCGAGGCACTCGAGAGGCACTTGCTCTGCTATGGGATATCGTGAAATCAGCCTAGACATGAAGCAGCGAGCTCTCCAGCTCGCTGATTTGGGCTGGGAAGTGGATGATATTGCTGCAGTATTCGGTGTTTCGAAAAAGAGTATCGGTCGATGGGCTAAAAATTTCCAGACTCATGGACATGTCAACCCACCACATCAGGGAATTCCCCAACTGCAAAATAGAGACAATTGTTGAAATTTATAAGACTTATGTGGATTACCGCAATTACTAGTAATCAAGGCGTGGCCAAGTAAATATCTGGCATGATAAAGAACAGATATTGGGTGTATAAAATATGGTCAAAGTATCAAAGAACTATGTGTAGAATGTGTATGGGTATAGATAATATACGAGCACCTCCTAATTTTGACTACCGGCTCTACTCGTCTGCCATCAGTGAGAGATCAAAAAACTTGGAAAGCTCCTTCACTGCGACGGGTTCCGCAACAGGCTTCAAAGCACTGATATTTGCACCATGAGTTTTGGGTCTGAAGGAACTAAAGGGACAAGACTGACTTTACGGCTCGATGAATGCGATGCATCATTGCGTGGAACTTGTTCGGTGCCGTGTTCTTGATGTTCTCGATGAAACTGACATGGCGGCGATAAGTGTTCTCGAAGATGTTGCCGTCGACGGATGCTGTCCGATGATTTCCAGTTTGCCACTCCTTGATTGCTGCATACGCCTATACAAGATTAAATTGGGAAAAAGTATGTCTAAGTAGAGCTTACCCCTGTCGCCGCAAGTGCTAGCATAGGAATGGGGACCTCCTTCTCATCGGGCCTATCCTTGCGAGATGACTTGAACTTGGTGGGAAGCCGGGCACCGACAGTCGAGGGCCCGCCGAAGAACGACACCTGAAGAATAGTGATGATGGCTGGGTGCTCGTAAGGACGAGCACCATCGAGTGTGTGTTTGATATCCTAATGAAAAGTGTATCAGGAAGTTTCCGTAGGCTTTCGAGAGCTGGAATACCTTGAGTTTGTCCCCAACATTGCCGGGATATATATATGCGAGCTCCTCGAGCCAAGCCTCAGTCCGTAGCGCATTACCACGAGCAATGCCGTAGCTGTTTGTAACATTGGCAACTGCAGTTGTTTTGGAGATACTGCGCCAACCACTGACGCGTCCCGCGAGCTGAATTCAGTTTAGCATGGCTAATTGGTGGCAACAATCATAACACAACGCACAAAGGTGGAAAGGTTGGAGGTATAGTCAACATCGGAGGATATCTTTGCTGTCATCTCGTTAATATTGTGGTACTTGGCGGCTTTGAGCAGGGACTTTCGATAGAATTCAGTGACCAGCATTGTGTCTGGGTAAGCGTCCGTCCAGCAGAAATAGGCCCAGAGGTAGATAAATGCACTACGAACAACACTTCGTATAGCTGGGTACTGAGAGGTGAGCAAGAGGGTTCCATTTGGGCCAAGTTGCAGCTCAACACGGCGGGGTGCGGCATCGGTAGTGACAGAGATTTCATTTTCGAGCTTCACGCTGATGAGTACAGATTCTGCTTTGACGTTAAGAGGCTCTTTAGACACGGTCTTGGTTGGTGGCGAGTCGGATACCCACCCAGGTCGCTATAGTGAGTGTGGGTGGACAGACATTGAATGATGTAGCATAATGACGCACCTCCTTCTCATGGTTGAACTGCCGAACTCCTACCTCTGGCTTTGCAGGAGCGATCCTTTTCTGTTTCTGAACTGCTTGAATTGCCTGAATATGCTGGTCAGAATTGGTGTCACATATGCGAGTGATAGGTACATATACCTTGACTCTATTCATCGCTTCTTGTAGCTCCCGCTCATCAGGGTCATCGTCGTCTTGAGGGCTAGATAGGACATACTAAGTCTCGACCATGTGCAGTAAATAGTGGGGCTTACGAACATTCGATTTGCCCCGTTCCAGTTGCTATCTTCATCCGAGTCGTTGACAATTCCGAGTGTAGCCGATGAGCGACTTAGACTGGATGAATGTAGATGCGAGATCTCGAAGAGCTTCGTATTTGAACTGGGTTCAGCCCAGCTACCCCGCTATGTGAACCCCATTACGCAGTTAGAAGCTGCCATTAGATTAGGTCGGAACTACATACCTCAGCCATGAGCTTAGTGCCAAGTGTCTCTTTATCAAGGCAATCTAGATCAATATCATCTTCCTCATAGGTATCAGCTTCTTGATCCCGCTCGATCTCAGCAGCCTCTGCAGCATGATATTTGTCAAAGAGTATCTCAGCCGGAGGCTCAGGCTTAGTAGCGGCTGCAAGAGTGGCGCTGCTATCAGAATTGACGGCAGATTGGCGATGGTCTGCAGACCAAACAGGCACATCATCATCACCGTCCAGCAATGCAGCTTTAAACCTGCGCGACCGGCCTGCCAAAGCATGGTCAATGTAATGCCTCTTTTTTCAGATTTCACTTACGCTGGCTTGCTGGTAGGTTTTGTTCCTCTTCGACCCTGCTCAGCTCTGGAAAAAAAATGAGGCAATTTGACCATCTTCGATAGCGGCTTGAACTGGACTCACCTGTGAGCTTTCCTTTCTTTTTGGCCTTTGACCCTTTACTTGCCCGGGGTTTTTTCTGATCCCATGCTATAGGATTGAGTCTCAGATTCAGCGCCGTGCATAAACTCTGGATCTTGTAGGACTTACTTGGATTGTTTAGAAGCTTTGCCTTTGCTCCGCGAACAAAACCATCTAGTGGTGGCAAGGTTAAGGTGAGTGAAGCCTTCGCTGAAGAAAATGCTTAAGACTGACCGGGTACAGTGTCGGGTGCAGCACTTGTCTTCCCCTCAATAGAAAGTTCAACACTGCCGCTACTGATGTCCAGGTCGCTGTTGGAGTCATGAAGTATCTCGGCTTTTCTCTTAGGCGGCATCACAGGCAGGAGATGAAAAATGAGGTTGGGAGTATGATGGTACGATAAAAGCCACGTCGCAGTTTAAACTTGTGAGTTCAACCCCCTGTTGCCAACTCGTTAATTGCTGAATTGATCTTATATTGCAGAAATATTCCGTACTCTACGTCTAGCCACCATGACTATCTGCGCCGGTTGTAGAGTTGAATTCAATTCTGTCATTGGTCACTCAATCCACCTTCGGCGAACAACTAATCCACCATGCCGAGAACTCTACGTGCAGTCACGCTCATATCTCCCTCACCTTGACGATTCTGATTCTGATTTCTTCGATGACACGAGCTTTCTTAAACCTCCCCAATCTCCTACTTCCAGTAATGCAGGTTTCAAGGCTACACCCGAAACAGTATATTTCAAAGGCGATTTTTTTGGCGATGACTATCGGGAAGAAGACTTCAACATAATAAGGGATGAAGAGGAGGAGTTGGGTCAAGTCTTGCCACAAGATTCCAGTGATGACGACGATGAATACGACCACGTCGACAGTTGGGAGCCTCCGCCTCTAATGGCAATCTCACGCTCTCCATCACCCATCGGCGAGATTGACGACGAGGATGCAGAAGAGGAGCCTGGACCCTTTGTTGGTGTGCGTAAAGAGGCAGAAGCACGATTTCTGGCAGCTCCAACGGTTGTGACCTTTCAAGACGCCTTTCCAGGCAGCACTGCTGGTACGTCGCTAGCCTCGCTTGATGCACTGTGCTTATAGAATAAAAACAGGTGCTGCAGTCCCAGTGGCCGTTATATCCCCAGGACTCTATAATCAATATAAGCGCCAGTTCGGCAGTACCGAAGCAAATATATGGGCCCCATTTCGATCAAAGCTAGACTGGGAGATAGTGCGATGGGCAAAGTTACGTGGTCCTGGATCTACGGCATTGACAGAGCTTTTAAAGCTGGACAACGTAAGGCCCTCTACATCTATTACCAAGTTAAACTAACTGCTTTTTCGCAGCTTCAAGAACGCCTGGGCCTTTCGTTCAAGGATTCACCGGATCTCAACAAAATCATAGACTCTCAACTTCCATCGCGGCCCAGGTTCCAGCGAAAAGAAATTGTCATTGGCGGAGAAGCTTATGATGTTTATTTTCGCGACATCATCGAGTGCATCAAGGCACTCTATAGTGACCCTCAGTTCACTCAGCTGCTAGTGTTCTTGCCGGAACGTCATTATGCTGATAAGGACCAGAACGTCCGCTTGTTTCACGATATGCATACTGGGAAGTGGTGGTGGGAGACTCAGGTACGCTACCTCTACGCCGTTTGCAAACTTTTTCAAACCTTTTTTTTCGCAGAAGAATGTTGAAAGAAATACACCTGGAGCTACGATTATTCCTATCATTCTGTCATCCGATAAAACGGTTGTCACACTCTTCGGAAACAAGACAGCATATCCAATCTATCTTACCATTGGTTCCCTGCCCAAGGAAATCCGCCGCAAGCCTTCATGTCATGGTTATATCCTTATTGGTTATTTGCCTACCACCCGCTTAGAGCAAATCACGAACAAAGCTTCTCGTCGTCGTGTGGCATCCAATCTCTTTCACGCCTGCTTATCCCGAATCATCGAACCACTGAAGGAAGCGGGAATAACCGGCATTCACATGGCTAGTGGTGACGGAATCATACGAAGGTGCCATCCTATCTTCGCTTGCTACGTTGGCGACTACCCGGAACAGCTTCTTGTTACTCTCGTCAAAAATGGAGAGTGCCCCACATGCGAGGTCCCACACGACGAACTTGGCGCAAACTGTGACGTCCGACATGCCCATCAAAACCTTGATAAGGTTCTCGATGCTTTAGCATCTCTTGATGAGGGCTCGACTATCTTTGCTCGAAAGTGTCGGGAGGCTGGCGTCAAACCTGTCGTCTCTCCCTTCTGGGAGGACTTGCCCTATGCTAACATCTACTACGCCATAACTCCAGACATTCTACATGAGCTTTATCAAGGAGTCATCAAACACTTGGTAGGCTGGATCGTTGAGATCTATGGGGCAGTAGAGATTGATGCTCGCTGTCGGCGTCTCCCCCCAAATCACAACATACGACTTTTTGTTAAGGGCATCAGTATGTTGTCTCGCGTCACAGGGCACGAACATGACCAGATATGCCGATTCATCCTTGGAATTATTATTGATATTCCTCTCCCCAACAACCGCTCCCCGGCTCGCCTCATTTGTGCCGTTCGCGCTCTCCTGGACTTCCTCTATATCTCTCAGTATCCCATTCACTCAACCGAAACTCTCAACAGCTTGGACACCTCGTTACAAGCATTCCACGATAATAAATCCATTTTCGTTGACCTCGAAATTCGCTCCAACTTCAATATTCCAAAGCTACACAAGGCAAAACACTACCGACTCGCCATCGAAGCCCTGGGGACAACAGATAACTACAACACTGAGTACACTGAGCGCCTCCACATCGATCTTGCAAAGGACGCCTATCGATCGACAAACCACAAGGACGAGTTTACTCAGATGACTAAATGGCTTGAGCGCAAGGAGAAGATCGTCTATCATGAGAAGTTCATCCAGTGGCGTCTCGCAGGCGAGCCTCCCCCTGCTGACACCACCTGGCACCCTCCACTATACACACACCGTCCACGGATCCACATGTCAGCCCATCCAAGTGCCCGAGGGGTCCCTCTTGATAGACTTGTCTCTGACTACGGTGCAATGTTCTTCAAACCTGCACTTGCTCGGTATATCGTTCGTATGAATGACCCCTCCCTTACCTCTGCCCCACAAATTGAGCGCCGTGCACAAGACCTGAATTTGCCATTTAACACAGTCTCTGTCTACCACGGTATCAAATTCTGGAACTCGGATGCGCAAGGCCGTGAGGCGACGTCAGATCTACTGGACTCGGTACACGTCAGGCCAGAACGTCTCAACAATCGCAACAAAAAAGTCCCGGCTAGGTTTGACACAGTACTTGTTGATAAAGGGTGTGGCGAGTTGGTGTTTCCGGTCGGTCGCGTTCCTGTTGATGGCTTCATAGCATTTTTGCTGAACATATACCTACAGGATATCGTGTTGCGCAAGTCCGCGTCATCTTCAGTCTCACCGACGGGGCAGTCTCTTCTCTTTTCACTGGCACCTTCCGTCCCTCACAGCATCTGGCATATGTCGAGTGGTTCACTCCTTTTAAAAACACTCCCGAGCCCAACCACCGCATGTACAAGATCGGCCGTAGTATCTCTGGCGGCCAACGTGTCGCAAGCATCATACCAGTTTCAGACATCCGTCGAAGTGTCCATCTTCTTCCCAAGTGCGGCCCCTCTATCTCTCGTGACTGGACAAGCTCCACAGTTTTGGATGATAGCACGTTCTTTTTTGTTAGCTCTTTTTTGGATAGGCACACATATTTGACAGTCATCTAATTGCTGACTACGAGCCCATCACTAGGTGCGAACCCTCCCACTTGGAATGGTCATCACTGTATGTAAATCTGCACCTCCTTCTCCATCATGCACTCATGCTGACGCCCGCAGGTCATTGACACACAGCACTCGCAACGCCGCGGTCCTCAAACATACATGTTCCCTTATCCTTGACACACACTTCATTTCACGGTGCTACAATCTCGGGGCGCTGCAAGTGTTGTCTACATGAAATTCGAGCTATACACGTGTCCTAATTAGCCGAGTGTACTTACACTCGGCTAAACGATGACATACATAATCATATTCGCGTCTCGGACCTTGCGTCGTCTCCTTCCACAACCCATATAATAATACTTCAGCTTAGTTGGACTTGATTTTTTTATATCCTTGTATACTTCAAACTTGCGTGCAGATTACCATGGAATGCCTTAAATACTTGAAATATTGATATTTGATGGGTAATTGTCAGATGGGGGATTCCCTGATGGCCATCCATACTTCGAGGCCGCCCACGTCTCCTGAATCAGGATGCAATCGAGGATCTTCACGCGCTGATCCAGGAAACACCTTCACTATACCTTGATGAACTTCGGGACTGGCTTGCTCTCGAACATGATCTGCCCATCTCAATCACATCTCTTCACGACAACTTGCGAGATCTCGGCCTCACCTTCAAACTCTTACGGAAAGCCGCTACTGAGCGAGATGATACTTTGCGGTCAGATTGGATGTACCATGTGACTAGGAACTTCACGGCGGAACAAATTGTTGTACTTGACGAGTCTAGCAAGGACGGCCGTACCTTTGTACGCCATTATGGGCGGGCACTCAGTGGGCACAGTCCAGTTACTCGGACCTCACTTGATCGCGGCACTCGGTACAGCATCCTTCCCGCTCTCACTCTCGAGGGATATATTGCTGTGCGAGTTGTTGAAGGCTCAATTGATGGTGCCGAGTTCTATGATTTTATTGTGAATGACGTGGTAAGTACACACCTTCTTTCAGCTGCTCACTGCTGACTCGAGGTCCAGCTGCCTTGCATGAATCCATTTCCCGGGCCTCGGAGTGTCCTGATGCTTGACAACTGTAGAACACACAAGAGTATTGCACTGCGCGAAGCCGTCGAAGTGTCAGGTACATCAACAATTCAGTTCAAAGGTGCAATGGCTGATTAACATGCCCAGGCTGTGTATTGCTCTTTCTTCCACCTTATTCACCTGATTACAGTCCCATCGAGGAGAGCTTCAGCTGCTGTACGTGCAAGTTTTACTGTCAGAAAACTGATCTAACCCATCAGACAGTGAAAAAGTATCTCCGTCGTCATTACGCCCGCTTCCAGGGCAGCCGATTTCCCGAACAAGATATCCTTGAGGTGTGTTTCACAATTATTACACCCGAAAAGTCGCGTGGGTGGTTCAGGGACTGTGGGTACCTTTAGAGAGTATATAAAGAGTTCAGGGTATCGTGGTATATGTACAATAATTGTATGTGCAGAACAAGAAATGAATGACTATGTGGTGAAAAGAACCGGGCAGTCTGGGGTATAAAGGTTGTACATGACGATGTGAACCATAGGAAACAAGGAGCGGACAACTGCAGGCATAAATATTTGTAAGTATCAACTGGCGAGAGAAATTATGCAGTGAAGGTCATAAAAAGAGGGTATACGTAGCACATCGCGGCGGACTTAATTGGAGCACACATTTAAAATCCTTTGACGGTGAAGAGGTCCAAGTCCCGCCCACTCCCACATCTCGGTCGGAAGTGCTACGAGACTGTCCGTCTCACCCGGGACAAATCCCAGCTTCTGTAATCCCTGCCGCTCTGCATCACCGAGGTTGTGGGCTGCGCACCATTCCACAAGATCAATTGCCGGGGGCCGTGTGAGAGGGATAGATGACGACCCGGATGCATGAGACGCGAGTGACGTGAAGGGTGCACGGATCAGGCCGGTATGTTGAAACGGTGGAGGCGGGGCTACACTTCTGACAATCAGTGAATTGTAGCTATATGGTGGTGGCACGTGGGCATAACCTGCATTTGGAGTATGCGGATAACCCCAAGGCATCGAAGGTGAAGAGAACGGAACCATGCTTTGTTGATAGGGGAAGAAGGTAGATGGAGGCGGCCCATATGCCCAAGGTGGACCAGATGGACTGCCAGATTGGGAGCTTTGAGCCGGTTGGGCGGGAGAATGATCAATCTTATCTTTCGGAAGAAAGAAATTGCTTCCGAGAGGAGGCCGTGTGTAGTCTGTGACCTTTCGTAGCTTTCAAAAATGCAGTTAACTCCTGTGTGAATTATAAAGAAGACAAGAAGAGCACACGTACAATGGCATTCGCCCAAACCTTGACTCGGTTTGAGTTCAAATTGAAGTGCCAGTCATTTAGACGAGAGTGGAAACACGAGATATCCGGATGAAGGCGACATTGTCCAATTGGGTACATCTCTTCAAGCTTGACGACGATCGGTGTCAGTTGCTCATCCAGGGAAAGCTGTGATACCCGAAACGTGAGTACGATTTTGCCTCCGTTTGGTTTCGAAAAGTGTTACCTTTTTTCCCCATCGTGTATCGTCGACTTCTCTCAATTCCTCCTCAGCCTCGCTATCCTCACAGACCCGTCGCGCTCGTTTGCTCTGCTTTGGTGTGGGGAGATAAACAATAATGATCACCGATGAGGGGTCCTTGAGAGCCAAAGCCTGCTGAATCATTGTTCGGAATCCATCCTCTCCGGTAAGTGATAGCTCCACCTTCGGTTTCTGAAAACTCCACATCATCTCACCCACATCCAGATTCTCTTGGTCAATATCTGCCATCTGTGATACCTCAACAAGGAAACGGGCCCAGGACATGGTCTTGGTGAGTGTAAATGGTCCACGTTGCCTCGGCTTTTGAGCGATGTGCTTGTCCCCTTTTGGAGTTCGACCTGGGACTAGCTTCGGAGGAACCGACATCTCGATGAAGACCGATGCATTCAAACGAACAACAGGGACAGGCGGTGGCGGAGGCAGCTCTTTCCTCGCTTTCCCAGAACCTGGCGGCCTCCCACGTCTTCGCTTTGGTGGCACGGGCTGTTCAACAGGAGTGACAGGTTCTCCTTCAGTGTCAGAGTGTATAGTGCCATCCGGTGCGCAGAGTTTCTTCTTCGGCTTTGCATTGTCCGAGTCCTCACTCTCAGACTCGGCTGCACCTCTGGAATGTCTGCGCCGCCTCTTTCTAGCTTTGTCACTAGCTTTCTGAGTCTTCCCAGCTGTACCTGCAGTTCCCGAAACATGTGGAGCTTTCCCTGGGAGCCGAATTTTGAAGACGGCGGCTCTAGCTTTTTCAGCAGCTTTTGCTTTTTTTTGGGCTTCTCTGGCTTCAACTGAAGGATACGACACACAGTGAGTGCTGGCTCAGTAACATAACACCTGTACTCACTTCTTATAGACATATCTGTCTCACTTTCAGCCCCAACTTCTTGTTCCTCCATTATGGGGATCCAAGGGAGTGGCCTTGCAGGCCGGTTGCCATCCGAGCTGACACTATCTGTGATCCCGTCTGCATCATCGTCACTTTCACTGACATGGGCAGCATGTTCCGCGGGCCACGTCTTGTCATTGTTACACTCCCTAACGTGTGATATCGGCCAGTTCTCATCGTCGTCAATTTCCTCATCTTCGGCGTCAATTTCTGAGTTCGGGGATGTCGGAAACTCCAGAGGTGGATCGGAGGAGTAACCACCAGGCATTATAGGTTCAAAGGAGTGTGTCTGGAGGGTATAGAACTAGTAGTCGGTCGTAGAGTATTTGATTGAATTGTTTGTATTATTTCATTTTCACAAAAATCGTTGGTTCTCAAAACACACGTGGGACATGATTTTCCGAAAGGTCTGTAATCAGAAGGTGTACGTAGCCGATCTCCTCAAGGAGATAATCCAACCCGACTCTTCAACGCACTGCAACCATTCCACATACCAATAAGTCTTGCGATTCCGATAATTGTAGTGCTCAGCGCTTGCCAACGTTCCGAGCCCAGTAGTCAGTGGCTCCGGCAAAACAATCGCCCCCCAAGAGCAAACCGCGTTGAGAAGCCTGATATATCTGCCTTGCATGACCATACCAGCTGTGTAGACTGGACCCAAAGCATCCTGAGATTGCAACATCCCAGGTCCTGCCCTTGTCATAAGTGGTTGCATATAGGCCCCGGGCCCGGGAAGCTCCCACGTATATTTGCTCGGAAAATATAACGTATTTTACAGCCCAAAAATGGCCATATCCCTGTCCCAAAATAGCATATTTTGGGAGATTTTAGGCTTGTCAGGTCGCAAATTTCCAAGTTCCCCATCCACAAGATAACGTATTTGAGGCCCTGATTTGATTTATTTTCATATTCACTGAATTCTAAATTGATTGTTCCGGATGGCAATGAAGCATCAGCTTTCATGTTCTTGAATTCTCATGGCAGAGACCACACTACACCTCCTATCACTGGGATCAAGGGCCTTGGCCCCAATTGGCCCTTGTGGTCAACACAAATCTTGTATCATATTGGATGCTGACTCAGAGGCACACTGGATGTCTTTCAAATAGGCAGATGTAGCCAAAAATCTGTCCAAGCTTCTGATATATATACACATACATGGTAGTAAATTGTCTGGTAAATAGTCATTGGTTTTTAACAGCTGAAGGCTGGGGACTGGCACTCCTCAGCCAAAATTTCAACTCCGACGTTATTTTCCCATCCACCAAAGCCCACGAGTTTCACGGTCGTCTTTGAACCCCCCCGAAAGACGCTTCCACAGCACATTTCTGGCGGGACACAAGTGCCGAAACTTCAGAATGGAAGGTTTGTGGGATTATTATCGAGACAGAATTTATGTAAAACATTTGTTACCTTCCCTGTACTTCGTACCTATCCTCCTTGGCTATTTTGAAAAATTTGGCCTTGAACATAATCCTATAATTATGGTCAGGAACGACATACCAAATTTTGAGGGAAATCTGTCAGAAGGTGCGATTGCAATCGCGTCAACAAAAAATGACGCGACTGTTGAGTAAATTAGTCACCTGCATCACTCTGAGATCTGACATCAGTGCTCATAATTGCTCGAAATATATATTTGCGTCGAGAGCAACGCGACATTGCATGGAGACATGAGCCTAATTTACATTTTGATCCAACCCCCCTTTCTCCAATGCCCAAAGACCTATGGAAGCCAAAGAAACGCCGCTCAAATGCCCAGAAAGAGACAGCCTGTAAGGGGATGCACCGTGCGCCCACTCTTATTATCGCTTAGTCTCTTGTTCTCTGTCATCGGCCCCCATGGCCCGCGCCTTAGACATACTTGCTGACCGCCATACTGTTCTTACGCCCCTTTCGTAGCCATTACTCCCACACCGACACCACTACTTAGATTCCTATCAGTCAGCTGGACAATTGTTACTCATCAGTAGTCAGCGCCTTTACATACCGCCTTAGTCACTGGCTCGGCGATATAGTATATAAGCCTGGGTTGGAGATAGAATATCTCCAACCTGAACAATAACAGCATCTTCGGGTTTATACATTGATCGACTCTTAGCTTGCTCTCTCGTCGCCCTCTTCACGTTTCGCGCTGTTGACTGTCCACTTGATTGCATTCAGGATCCTCTTGGCTTGTGCCGGCTTGCAGCTCCTCGCTCGCCTTCGCCCATCCGGACATCCCCTAATAGGTTGTTCAGGTTCCTACGTGGCCCGCCCCTCTAGCTCGTCGCACCAACATCTAACCCCTCCGTGCTCTCACACACCCCAACCCTCTCATAATCTTTGACGATGACTATCCCTATCCCTCTTGCTTCCCAAACCTTGCTGTCGGGCGTCTTCTCGACGGAAGAACTGGAAAACATGGCCAGCGTTGTACGCCAGACGCGACTGGCACTCTCAGCCATGGAAGCGCGCCTATCGGCCCTTGAAGCGGGCACCGTCATCGCTGCCACCACCACTACGGCGGCGGTCTCTAAAGCCCCTCCATCGTCTAACAAACCCCCTCCCCCCGCTCCTCTGCCTCGCCGCAAGAGCGGCCGCTCTAACGCTAACACTGGCCACCCCTCGTCCTTCCACCTCTCTGGGGAATTCATTCACTCTATGGAAGGAAAAGCTGACCGATATCTGATCGGCTTGGAGTTCCCAGACTCCCTTATGCCGCACATCGTCGGCTCTCGAGGAAGAGGACTTAAACAAATCCACGACCTTTCCGGCGCTCGCGTCTCGGCCTTCACCATGGGGCCAGACGAGGAATGGCAGCGCCTAGTCTCTATCAAGGGCACTGATCGGCAGATCGGTGATGCTCTTATTGTATTGGGGAAGCGCATTGCTCATCAACGCGTGCGCACACCAAAGAAGCAGAAGAAGGCCAAGTCTGCGCCGGCCGCCCCTGCAGCACCGGCCCCTCCTCGTCGGGAAGCCCCCCCTGACCCGATTCGTTGGGAACCTTTACCCCCCGCCCTTAAGACCGTTTACCAGGAGCCGGCAGCTCCTATCACCTCTACACTGAGGCCGTCATATAGCAGCGCGGCCGCCCCCGCCGGCACCAGCTCCCCTACCCGTGACGCTTTCTTGCGTCCTCCCAGCGCGGCACCCACGCCTCGGACCGCAATGGACACCCAACCCAACCCTACGCGCGCGCCCTCTCCGCTCGCTCGATCCGCGGCCCCCTCCCCTATGTCAGTCAGTATCCCAGCAACGCCGATGGACGTTAGCCGCGCCACAACTGGCACTCCCGTCCCCAGCCCAATCGCTCCACGCCAGACGGCCCGACGGGGGACACCGTGGCCCAAAAAATGAAGAAATTGAGTTCGTCGTGGTAGACGTGTAACAGAGTTACAGATTTTTGGGGACCTTGTTGTTCACACTAGACGTAAGCTTGACAAGTCTGTTGATTGCTACGTATAGGTGTACAAGGTCTACTCTTTAATTATGTAATGTAACGGATTAAATAGGCAACACCGGAAGGTGTTGCCAAACAATAGCGTAATCGTGTCGATAAGATACGATTAGATCAGATTAGTAGATAAGATAGTAAGCACCCTTACATACCCCTCTTTAAGATCGCTAGTAGCGATCTTCACCAGGGAGTAAGGCAATAAGTAATAATAAAAAATAAGGCAAGAGGGAGGGTGTAGGTCCCGGCGACCTACACCCAATATCGCATGCAAAGAAATACGTATTACTGGTACGTATTCATGACCGAATACATAGTGGAGACAATAGTTCCACTACACGGCCTCCAAGTGCCGCCCGAGGTGGCATGGGATTGAAGACATCCGGTGTTGCGTATATTTGAGTACGCGACCTGCGGGTTGCTCCTCGGGAGTAAGGTGGTCTGCACCTGACAATGGCGGTCGTCCCAACGATACCTCCTGCATGTCGAGGTCGGTTCGTTGACGGGGGGATTAAGTTGTCTCCCCGACCTATGACTCCATCACTGTGTCGGGGTCGGTGGTGTTGGATTCCACCGGACCCTGGCTAGTGGTAATCACTGCCAGTGATAGAGGCCCTGTGAGGGCCGACACGGGGTCCACTTGGGTTTCGGTCGGTAGCTCCTATTGGAGCTGCCACGACTGTGGAAGGTGTCGCGGGGGCAGGTGTGAGTGCCGCCGGGTCCGCCATTTCGACATTGGTAGACGTCGATCCCGATGGAGCGGGAGTGTGCAGGTCCGGAGGGGGAAACTCCCCTCTCCGAACACGGAGTTCTCGGAAATGTGGGTCTTCACCCACAAACATCCATTCCACGCTGGATAAACAATCCAGCCCCTCGTTCTGAAACTCCAAGCGCATTAACGTTTGAATGCGCATGATGTCGTCGGTGGTAGGATGGTACCACCCGTCCCATTCCGGAATGGCGGGTGGCACGCCCAATTGATCGAGTCGACGCACGCGATCGTCGTCAACATTGTGGAACAGGTCCTTATGAGGACCTGCAGTAGAGTAGTTATGGTCTAAATAGTGTAGACCATAAGTATAACTGTGGTTTATCCAACTAATTGGAATACCACAGTTAATAAGGTGTTGTAGGACACCTTGTTCCGTCAGCCGCCCTTCGGGAGCGGTAGGTTGGATCCGAGGGATAATAACCTCGGGTCCGGTAATCGGCGTGAAAGGCCAATCAGGGTTGGCCTCGTTATGGGCCGCCACCGCTTCTGCATAGAAGTATGGCCGTGCGCTGATGGTTGCGAAAATTCGCATAAACCATGCCCGCATACTATGAGTTACTGGCGACAATACGTTCGCCAGTAAGTATCCCCAGGTCCCGCGACGATGAACGCGGAACCGGTAGTCCATGACGATACCTCCATATTGGTTCTTAGAACCAATACGCCCATGGTGAATCATATGTCGACACCAATGTTCGACATCCAATGCATGAGCAGGGCCGGGTTGGGGGAGACCAGCTCCTCGTGTCGGCTTGTCATGCCGATACTCGAATGCTTTACCCGGCCGTCTAATGACCGGAGCATTCCAGATGGGTGACCGTTCACTGAACGCGGACGACCGAACCCCCAGTACAACGGACCACCTCCACAGCCCCAACCACCTCCGGGATCTCTGGGACCATCTACCCCGAGAGGAACTCAATGGGGAAACGGCCCCGGAGGACCAGGAGGGGGAGGAGGAGGTTATGGAGGCGGAGGAGGTCCTGGAGGAACAGGAGGTCCTGGAGGAGGGGGAGGTCACGGAGGATACGGACCACCACAAGGACCAGGAGGCCCGGGAGGCCCCGGAGGTCCCGGAGGGGGAGGAGGAGGCCACGGAGGAGGAGGAGGAGGAGGCCCACCTGGAAATCTGGGAGGAGGCCAATTCGCAAACCCTCAACGACCCCCACCTCCACCGCAACAACTCTTAGGCCCAAACCAAAACCTGACCCCGGAACAGTACCGACACCTCCTAAACCTGGAATCGAAAATCGACATCAGGAAACCAGACCCCTTCACTGGAAAAGAACCGAGGAGATGGAAGACCTTCGTCACGGAATGCCTAGTAACGTTTCAAGCCAAGGCGATCACCTACGAACAGGATCACCTGAAGGTGTCATTCGCGAGCTCCTACTTAAAGGACGGAGCTATGGACTACTTTCAGCTGCAACTCACGTACAACCCCCAACACCCAATGTTCACGAATTGGGAAGGATTCGTACACGAATTAGGATCACGCTTCGGAATACCGAACTCGAGAGTGGAAGCCGAGAACAACATTTCGCGACTGAAAATGAAGGAATGGGAAAAGTTCACAGCATTCATCGTCAAGTTCGAACAAGAAGCGTACGAAACAGGCTGGAACTGGGTAGCGCTACAGTTCACACTCCGGAAAGCGCTCCCCCCGCGAATCCTTAACGTCCTGGCCATCGCACCAAGCCCCGAAACCTACGAAGGTTACCGAGATCTGGTCACTCAAATTGACCAGAGGTACTGGGAAAATGGCATAGAAAATCCAGAGGCCTACAAACCCCTCTGGGCGAATAACGCGAACACCTCCAACACCTCCACACAACCTCCGATGGGACCTTTGGCGGGACCTGCACACTGCACGACTCCAGAAACGACACAAGGAAATAGGAACGCGCGGTTGAACACCGAAAGTCATGACCCGGACCCGGACACAGGTAAGGAAGGTAAGGCGCAGGATCAAGAAATCGCATGGGACGACGAGGAAGCCCTACAAGCCAACAACTTTGGGTTCAAGAAATCAACACGCCCCTGGGTGAAGATTGCCGAAGACATAAAGCAACAAAGGATTCGGGACAAGGCCTGCATCCTATGTGGCGATGCGGAACACTGGATGCGAGACTGCCCGACAGCAAACGCCATGGGCAGAGCCACCTACCTCATTGGCGACGACATTTTCGAATTCCATCACAAGGCCGAAGAGGGAAACACGGAAGCGATTCAGGACTTGCCCGGGCTCTTAATCGCGAAGATCTGAAACCGGGCCTTGACACTAAACTACGCGCAACGGCATTATCGACAACGGACACCCGCACAGTAACTCTCTCCTCCCATTCGTCACTGGCATTTCTAATACACCTCACGCTAAACGGAGGAGGAGAAGACCCCGAAAATACGCTCATCGACAGCGGAGCTACCGACAACTTCATGGACTCCGACATGGCGACATCACGTGGGCTCCACCTTGGGGAGCTCAACCCCCCAATAAACCTCTGCCTATTCGACGGAGAACTCTCTGCATCAGGTAAAATCATACACTATACCACCAACGACGTCAAATTCAGTGACGGTACCACTCAGAGGATAAGATTCCTCATAACGAAACTCCACGAGACAGCGACGATAGTGCTGGGACTATCATGGCTGAAAGAGGTCAATCCCCGCATAAATTGGAAAGACCTCTGCATCACGCTACGACGGGGGTCAAACGGCAAAATCGAAGGATCACTACCGGACCTCCGAAGGAAAAAGGAAGTCGCTCCAACAACAGCAGGCACAGGAGCTCAACGCTTACCCTTGCGGTTGGCTCACTCCTTCACGATCGAAGTACAGTTGGAGGGATCTGCAACGCGTCTACAGGCACTTATCGATAGTGGGGCGGCGGGCAACTTCATAACAAAATCCTCGTGTACGAAGCCGGAACCTCTCGCCAACCCCATGACCCTACAACTGTTCGATGGAAACCCCAGCGGAGGCGGAGCCATTTCACACCATAGTCCCGAAACGATCAAACTCGAGAACGGACTAGAGTATAAGGTCGACCTCCTCATAACACAGTTACATCCAGCCACACCACTAGTGCTCGGATTACCTTGGTTACGGGAAGCAAATCCGGACATCGACTGGCGGGAAATGTCCATGACCGTGGAACAAGGGGCAGGACTAGCCGCGATATCGCTTTCCCAGAAGACGCAATGGAGAACCGTGACCCTTGAGGAGGAGGAAGACGTCGAAGCTCCGAAACCAGCCAACCCCCTTTCGGAAAAACAACCCCTCCTCAGGGACCTCCTGGACGACAACAACGATCAGAACGACACCTCCAGCGATAATATGAAGGAGGAAGACACCCGCCCAAACACCAACGAACCCCAGGAGGAAGTACCAACACTGACAACCGAGTCGCCAGAGGAGGTAACGGGACGGAAACGCACCCGAAAACCACCTCCACCGAACTACTTCCCTCCAAACGTTCCGAGGTCCAAATTCAAACCCCACCCCAAACGGAAATCCGCAACGTCCCCAACGACAGAAACACGGGAAGAAGAGGAAACCAACCTGGAAACGGAGGTCGAAGACGAAACCGGAGAGGGAGAAGAGGATGCCGAAACACAAAACATCCGCCTGATCGGAGCGACGCCATTTGCGAACCTCATCAGGGACGGAGTCACAGCGTTCCAACTACACATCTCCCCCACCGAACAAGAAGAACACCTCCATGCCAATAACACCTCCGACGACGAACCCAAGCAACCAAAGACAGAAAAGGAAATCTTTGAGGAAGTCGTACCTCCGGAGTACAGGGACTTCGAAGACGTATTCTCAGCGGGCGAAGCGAAAACCATCCCCCCACACCGACCTTACGATCACACAGTAGAACTCGACGAAAACACTACCTCTCCCTTCGGAAAGATATACAACATGTCCGAACTGGAGTTGAAAGCATTGAAAGATTACATTGACGAGATGCTCGGTAAAGGGTTCATCCGACCTTCGAGTTCGTCAGCGGGAGCTCCGGTACTGTTCGCAAAGAAGAAGGACGGATCACTCCGGCTATGCGTGGACTATAGAGGATTAAATCGGATCACCAAGAAGAACCGTTACCCTCTACCTCTGATCGGAGACCTCATAGACCGACTTCAAAAAGCGAAAGTATACTCGAAGATCGACCTCCGAGTGGGTTACAACAACGTCCGCATAGCTCTGGGACACGAATGGAAGACAGCCTTCCGCACTCGATATGGACTTTTTGAATACCTGGTAATGCCCTTTGGCATGACAAACTCACCCGCGACGTTCCAACACTTCATGAACGACATCTTTCATGACATGAACGATGTGTTCATAGTGATCTATCTTGACGACATTCTGGTTTTCTCGGAGACCTTAGAGGAACATCACGGACACGTTCGGAAGGTCCTCGAGAGGCTCCAGAAACACAACCTTCATGCGAAACCGGAGAAATGCACGTTTCACACTACGGAGATCGAATACCTAGGCATCATCGTATCCCCCGGCAGAGTAAAGATGGATCCAGGAAAAGTCGACACGATCCGGAAGTGGCCTAGACCGACGAAGGTCAAGGAACTCCAATCTTTCCTAGGCTTTGCAAACTTCTACCGGCGGTTTATCGACAATTACTCCGGCATAACGAAGAGGTTAAACAAACTCACGTAAAAGGACACAATCTGGAAATGGGATTCCGAATGCGAAGGAGTCTTCAAACTATTAAAGAAAGCATTTTCCTCTGCACCCATTCTATGACACTTCGATCCGCAACTACCGGTGATACTAGAGTGTGATGCTTCTGACTTCGCCATAGCAGAGATCATCTCCCAATTTGACGAGACATTGCAAGACTTACGTCCTGTTGCCTTCTACGCGAGAACTATGATAGACATGGAGCTCAACTATGACATCTATGATAAGGAACTCCTAGCGATCGTGGAAGCGTTTAAACAATGGAGGGCCTACCTCGAGGGATCTCCCCACCGCATTCAAGCGTACTCCGACCACAACAACCTACAATACTTCTCCACCACCAAGCTGTCGAAATACCAAGCAGCCTGAATCCCCGCGACCCTGATGCGCATCCCTGACGCACATCGTTCACGCGCATCGCTCACGCGCACCGTCGACGCGCGGAACTTACGACGCCACAAGTATGTTCGGTCTCTTTTCCCTTTGATATTTCCTACTATACTGTACTAGTGTTCTGCGAGCCGTTAGGCTCATTATCCCATGCTATTCCGTTTACCTACTGCTCTCCTCAAGAACCTGTCCTTTTGTTCACCTCATTAAAGCCTAGTACAGTTAGTCATTTTGCTTAAGTACGAACGCTTTCACAGCCGTTCACCTCAGTCGTTTGACCGCTGCTCGCGCATACAAACACTGAGGTGAGATCATTACTTACTTTCCTTGCGATCCTTTTATTAACGAATCATAGTCTACGTTATTACAGGTGAATATAGTCGTTTGACCGCCGCTCGAGCGTACAAACACTGAGTCTACGTTATTACAGATAATCTAACACAAGCAACTCAGTCGCAGACAAGCACGATGGTCGGAATGCCTGGCGAACTTCGACTTCCAGATAAACTACAGACCCGGAAGACTGGGAGCGAAACCAGACGCCCTCACACGACGAGCAGACGTGTATCCCAAGAAGGGTTTTGAACAGGATCATAATTCGTTCAACAACCGCATCATCATACCACCCGAACCGCTGAACACATCCCTAATCCTGAACGAACAACTCCTACTAGACAACGTACGTAACGCACCCCGAGACGACTTCTTTGAGAAACACGCACCCAAATCCAGAGATGAATCGTCCGCATTCTCACTATCCGACGATCACAAGCTACTCCTTCGCGACGGAAGAATCCACGTACCGGATCATTCCAGATTATGCCTGGACATCCTGCAGCAACATCACGATCACAAACTGCGCGGACATCCAGGGATCAGAAAGACCACACAACTCATCATGAGGTCTTATTTCTGGCCCAGATTATGGAAGGAGGTCACCCAATACGTCCGAAGTTGCCACACTTGTAAAAGAGCGAAGGTCCCGCGCCACAGCCCGTATGGATTGTTGAAACCACTTCAGATTGGACGACGGGCGTGGGCCTCCATATCCATGGACCACATCGTAGAATTACCGGAATTGGATGAGTACGACGCCATCCTGGTCGTAGTATGCTGCCTCACCAGGCAAGGCATCTTCATACCCTGTCACACAACGGACACAGCAAAGGAACTTGCTCAACTATTCTTAGAACATGTCTTCTCCAAGCACGGACTGCCCGACGACATCATCTCCGACAGAGGCACCCTCTTCGTCTCCCATTTCTGGAGCTCGCTATGTAAAGCCCTGGACATCAAATTGAACCTTTTGACCGCGTATCACCCGGAGACCGACGGCCAGACGGAACGAGTAAATTAAACACTGGAACAATACCTCCGGATGTACGTGAACTACCTCCAGACCAACTGGCGAACACAGCTCCCACTGGCGGAATTCACGTATAACAATACGACCCATTTGACCATGGGAGTCTCCCCTTTCTTTGCAAACAAGGGTTACCACCCCCGCTTGACAATCTCTATAAGAGATATACCGGCGAAGGAAGCCCAGGAGGTAGCCGTAGACCTCCGAACCCTCCAGGACTACCTCCGTCAAGAAATAGAGATCGCAAACAAAGCCTATAAACAGTTCGCGGACAAAAAACGGGACCCTATGCCAGACTGGAATGTAGGAATGGAGGTATGGCTCGATTGCTGAAACATCAGAACGAAACACCCCTCCAAAAAGCTGGACCACCAGAGGTTGGGCCCATTCAAAATTCTGCAAAAGGTTTCCAGCCACGCATATAGACTAGAATTACCTCCGGCACTGAAGGGAATTCATAACGCCTTCCACGTCAAATTACTCGAAAAACACGAACACGAGAACTTCCCAGGATGATCAAAACCACCTCCACAGACGATTGAAGTCGAGGGCGAAGAACACTACGAAGTAGGATAAATCCTAGACTCCAGAACATGAGGGAAGCGCGTCCTCTACTTGGTACAATGGGAAGGGTATGGCCCCGAAGACGACACCTGGGAACCAGCTGAAAATATAGAAGGAGCAAAAAACATGGCCCTCGAATTCCACCGACTATTCCCAAGGAAGCCACGGGACCCCATGATTTAAATCAGAAAAAATCGACCAACATTTATGCACATCACAAAACTTATGGAAATCCTCTCAGGAAAAAACAACCCTTCTATCCCATATATTCTATGACAACTGGGAACGACAACATTTTAAAAGAGATCACCAAGAAAAACGAGTATACTTCGTAATGTAAATATTTTGCAAAAAAGAAAAGGAATCAAAGTCCAAAAACACCACCGAAAGGACCGACTACTCGACGCGACGACGTTTGTAAGGACTCACACCAGAAGAGGGACCCTCCCAATGATCGACCCCCACCTCCCCATCCAACTTTTCCCCCAAGGGACGCATCGATGCAATGTCCTGCTCGTTGTCAGCAATCAGCTGGGACCGGGATACGAACTCCGCAAGAGCGCCTTCACGGGTGAGTGAGGTGCGGTGAAGGGCAAGGAAGTGTTCGAACATGGGGAAGGGAACCTCAGGATCGACGGGGGGGCAGAAAAGCTCGAGAAGCGAGTGCCGCTCAAGAATCTTGTGGGCGCCATCGATGATATTGCAGACCGGTGACGCCTCCAACTTGATGAGGGCGCGACGCAGAGCACCATCCGTGATATACATGTCGGACGTGAAGGCGGTACGCGCAAGGTCGAGGGCTACAAAAAGTTTCAGAAAAGAGAAGGAGAGAACGAAGGGAATCAAAGAAAACTCACCATCAACGCGAATGCGGAGGTCCAAGGCATGACCACGCCAATGATCCCTAACCTCCTGAAGGTGGACAACGTGCCCCTGCAAACCAGCAACCTCATCCTGAAGAACCGATACCTCCATCCGAAGGTCCTCAACTCCGCGTCACGATCAATGTCCACGACCTCCGAAGTCTGTGCCTGCAGATGAAGGAAGCGTTCGCGTTCATTGGCGAAGTCAGACAACGCGCCACGGAGATGGGCCTTGGCACGCTGACCCTCGACCTGGAGAAGCTCGACCTGAATAGAAAGGGCCTGCGTGCACGCGACCTCCTGGTCATAGAGGCGTTGAAGACGAAGGTACTCCTCAGACAAGGGAACGGAGGGAACTGGGGCAGAGGGGGGAGTTGAAATCAACATGGCAGGGGGGGAAGGATGCAAAACCGGTGAAGGAGAGTCTGAGGCAGATGACCCTTTTAAAAAGAGAGGCTCCGAAGGACTGACGATGGGGGAACCCAGACTCAGTGCGCACAACGGCCCCAAAACGACGAACGGGGAAAGGCGAAACTGAACTATCGTGGGAGGAGGGAGAAGGGCCAGGTATAGGCGAAGAGCGCACCTCCTGAACGGACAAGCGCACACCCCTACGGCCAACAGGCACAGACTTTCGACCCTGGCCTCACGTACTGCAAAAAATGGCACGAGGTGGGGGAGCACGAGGAAGAGAAACAGCGCCAGACCCTTCAACGGATGTGGAAACGGCGGGAAGAGGAGGTGGGAGCGGCAAACGTAAGGCGCGATGGATACTTGTGAAGGACATCACAACACCAGTGCGAGAAAAAGAAAACCCTTCGGCGCGAGTTTGAAGCCATGCCAAGGGGATGTCCAACTGCCTAGCCGCCACTTCTAGACCATGGGCTAATGAAAGCGAGCATAGGGAATGCGCCGCACGGCAATCGACACAGGGCAGGGTCCCGCGAAGACAGACCTCCTGAAACCGACAAGACAGCTGACGCTCCCGACAATGATCACACTAACGAAGACCCCAAAATGGAATCAACACTCGATCGCAGAAGAAGGGCGACACTTACTGGTGCATGTGTCTCACACCACACCAAGGAGGGAGGAACCTGCACAGCGGTACACAAGACCTCCGCCAACATCTCATCCATCAAAAGGGACCCCCAAGACAACGAGGTCGCCGCCGGACACGATACAGGATCGCTAGCCGGTTCAAATATGACCTCAGGAGTAGAAGAGCGAGGGCGCCGGATCTGTCGAGATTGAACCAGCAGACGAATGACCAGACGGTGATCGGGATGTGGGGGAGGAGCAGGGGAAGACTCGGGGACTACCCCTGACACTCTCAACAAGTGAGACGATTCCAGGGAGAGAGGACGCCGGGGAAACGGGTTGGGGTACGTCCAGGAACGCCACACGCGCCCGATCTTCGATGGACAAATGCGCCAACTCGGAATCACGTAAAGCTCGGCCATGGTCAATGGAGGCAGAGGCCACGATATCTGGGTTGAAGGACGACATGCGGAAGACGAAAAGAAGATAGAGGAGAAACAAACAGCCTAAGTTTTTTCTCTTTCAATCTCCGAGATCCTCAAAAACACCCACAAGGACCCACAACCGAGACCGACACGTGCCCCTCACGTGACCACGCATGACCCAGAAAGGAAAACAACCGCTACACTACCGGTATTCGAACATTTTTCCGTGTCTCAGTGGCTCGACGCTTGAGGAGGGGGTAATGTCACGACCGCCCTCAAACTCACACCCCTCATACACTTTCCCACGCACGACCACAGTATATATTATGGCACCACTTCTTTTCGAACCTTACCTCAATATTACCAATTGTTAAGACTAGTTCCCGTTCCCGTTTTCATTCTCTCTTACTTCCTCAATTTACTCTGCTTCACACTCGTATCATCTGAGCTCGTTTGTTCGAATCAGCCCCGGTGAACGCCCTTGTCAATGCTCACAACCTCCAAAATACTCTTCCAGAGCTCGTCTTCCTCGACAAACGTCAGGCCTGTCCGCCTCGGTGGTCCCGGAATACCTCCGTAACCAGCGTGCTTACACAGGTCCTAACAGATACTTGAACTGGGCTAGGCTCTGTTTTTGGAGGCTGATTTATTTTTTCTGGGCGGAATGGGCACTTCTGGCAAGCCTCAGCCCCCAAAAAAATGTTCTCATGTGCAGAAGACCCTGCACCCAAATCTGAGGCGAACTGTGACACCGAGGGAACAGTTTTCTTTTATTGCACGCTCTAATTCAAGAAAAACTCAAGGGTCCCACCTTGCAGCTCTGGAAACCCATGTTGAAGCCCTGGAAAGCTGTGTTCTTGCAAGCAAGGCTGAGGCGACAGATCTTCAAGACGCACTTATGCGTGAGACTCTGAAAAATGCCAATCTTTGGCAGCATGATCAGTCTGGGCTCCTCTTGATCCACAATATGGAACAGACTCATCGCGAGACCACCCTTGAGCTGTGCCAGAAGGAGAATGAACTAAATGGGACAACAGTTGCTCTGGAGGGTCAAACTCGATCATTATACAATGAAAAAAAGCGGGTGCAGAGTTATAGACAACAAAGAAATCTTGCTAGGGTGAAGGTTTCTGTTCTTCAGCACACGATGATCACAATGGCAGCACGGCATCAGACATTGTCCCGCCAATGTGTGGAGAGGATCAGCAACTTGAAGCGTCTCTCAGTACTGCGCAAGCAACCATCTCAAAACAAAATGCATACCTTACAATATTCCGACGTCTTACAAAAAAAATGGAAGATGTGAACTCAATGGGCAAAGCAAACCCTTCTCAGCATGAAAACTAATTACAAGCAGATCAAACACTGGCAGATCACCAAGGCCGGAATTCACACCTCACAAGCTCGCGGCTTGGCTAGAATTCTCGGGCATCTAGGCTGTGCCAAAGAGAAGATTGGCCTCGCTATCTGCAAGATTGCACACACAATGGGAATAAAGATTATGAGCCGTCGCACAGCACAGCAATGCAAGATCGAGGGCGGCGTGGCAGCCAACATTCAGTTGGGATACAAGGTTGAGAAGTCAAAGGGTACACCATACCTTGCTCGTTGTGACCTGTATCACTCAAATAAGTACTGTACAGGACTTACTATCAGTAGTGATGGCACGAGCAACTGAAACATCACCTATGAATCCACTCACATCACACTCAAAGCTCCACCCTCCTATGTTACTGCCAGCAATGATACATGATCACTGGTGTCTGTACATCGCATGCGGCTTTTGGAAGTCATGAATGTCATTGAAAGCTCAGCAGAAACTCAATTAGCGAACTTCAAACATGCCACTGCAAACATCGTTTCGACATACCGAGAGAGTCCTCTGGGTCACCGTGAAGATGCATTGTTAGTTGCTGACGATATTGCTGCAAGATGAATGGTTGGAGCGGGGCTCATGCCACTGTCATGAAGAAGACTGCAGTGCTGGCCAAGGACTGGAAGAAAGAGGTTAACCTTTCTGATCTTGGTTACAAAACACTCCACAGCCTCTTGTCATCTGAGATTGATAACCTCCTCACAGCCACAATTGAACACTCTTGTGATCTATAACAAAGGGGACGCCAATTTTCCTGACATAAAATTGATCAAGCTGACCAATATTAGCTAATATATTTATGTAATAGGCTGGCTGGGCATTCCCTGGGCACCTGACCTCAGATCATGTGACCTTCAAATCATCGCACCAATGTCCCTCATTGGAAAGATCATCAATTTACTCAAAATAATGACATTCTATCCATGTCTGCATGCCTTCTGAAGGCAGGGGATGTCCATGATAATTTCTCTCCAAATTTTATAACATCATCTTCATTCAGACTGAGGACAGAGGTCAGAAGTTAAGCTGGGGCCTTTGAAAATATTTATTTTGATGTGAGATGGTGCGGCAGGTGAAGAACAATAGGACAACAGCTACAGAACTAATTAAAAGACAAGGAAGGTGAAGCCTGTAGTGTGTCACTGAAAATTGGAAAGATGAGCTGAGAGGCAGCTACAGAGAGGTGTGAAGTGCTTTGTCCAAAACAGTGCAGAAAAAGAGGTGAAGCCTCATGACTCAAGGTTCTTATGAGACATATTGGTACCTCCAATAAACTTCCTCACATGCCACGTTGATAGAGGCATGACAACAATCTAACTAACAACTAAAATGGGCGAGAGGTGTCAAAAGTTCCCAAACATGCAAGTGTGCAAGGGTTGTACAGGCTTGGTTTAGAAGGATAGAGTATGATCTGACCTGCAAATGGTTGAACCGACTGCGATACAAAAAGCACAATGCTGTCCAATCTAATATAATTGGTTGCGACTGAGGTTTGTCAGAGACATGATTATTATGTCAGAATACAACAAAGGGATGGTTAGGAACGAAACTAAGAACACTCACAGGTTCTGATGCTGGGTTACGGGTACACTGATGAGGGTTACAGCAAAGGACAAGGGTTTACGACAAAGGACAAAGGTTACAATTAGAACAAGTCCAAGAAGACTTACAACAAAGGTTTTGAGCTGTTAACTCTGAGTTTGAGGGATAATATGGGCTGTAATTCACTGAGGGTTGTGTTTACTACATGATGTGTTTTTTATACTTTATGATAGAGTTACTGTTTCTGTAGATTTACGTGAGATAAATAAGCCTCAGGTCTCGACATGCAGTGTAGAAGACAACTTTATTGACCTGTGTATTTACGTGAGATAAATAAGCTACAAGTTTAGTTGCTCACCCTCAGGTCTAGACATGCAGTGTTAGAAATGACTGAGGGGGCAGTATAGGGATTGTGGAATATCTGTATAGTAAAATAGATAAGGTTCGCTGTAAAGACTAGCAAATATGGTGAACAATTGACCACAACACTCTGCATCATGGCTGTAAGGTATAACTGCTCCCAATAAGGCAATTCACCAGATAAGGGAACAGTGGTGTTAGGGCGACCTCAGCTGCAGAGCTTAGTCGTGCTGGCAGAGGGGAATCCAATGTTATATTATGTACGGTAGAGAGAGCGTAAGTAAACCTACCTGGCAGAGGAGAATCCAATGAGAATAGAGTAAAGGATTCCCCCATGTCAGGAGGATGACTATATATGAGTAAGATACGTGAGGGCCGGCTCTCTGGGGTGTATGGTACGTAAATGATAACGGATGGGCAGCGGCGCGTGTATGTACACGTTCCCGACGCTGTCCGATCCTCGTGGCTCAGGGCGCGGGCACGAGGTCGGGGGACCGACGTCGGGATGTCGGACGTCGGGATCGGGCGCGCGCTGGAAGGGGAGGTAGCGACAGGGGTGTATAAGTATGTACACCGACGCTTGGGTCGGAGCGTCGGGGTCGGGGGCGCGATCGGTCGGGAGCGATCGCACGTGTCGGGGGACAGTCGGTGAGCGTCGGAGGGCGTGAACGGGCGTTCCCCTAACATCAACCCCCCCTTTTGAATCGCAACGACTCGGTGCGGGGCCGCGGTGGCGAAGACGGCCGGGGATAACGTGAATATGCCACGAATGTGGCGGGCAGCGTCAGGGTTGTCACGGTGGAACTTTCGCACCAGATCGGGGGCGGCGACATTTTCGCGAGGTTCCCAAGAAGCTTCTTCGTAACCATAGCCCTTCCACAGGACCTTGTACTGTAGTTTTTTGCGGAAGGTTCGGCTATCAAGGATCTTTTCAACTTCGTAATGGGGTTCATCGTCGATTATGTCGGGGGGCGGAGGGGGATCGGATCGACGACCTTCGATCGGATCAGCGACGGCGGGGATGAGCTTTACGACGTGGAAGACTGGGTGCATGCGCTTCATGGACTGAGGCAGCAGGAGGCGGTATGCAAGCGGGCTGACTTGCCTTTGCACGACGAAAGGGCCAAGGTAGCGATGCGACAACTTCTTAGATGGTCGGGTCGTAGAAATGTCGGTCGCGTCCAAGTATACCTTGTCACCAGGCTGGTAGTCGGGCGTTGGGGCGTGTCGCTGGTTGTAATACCGCTCCATGTCGTCTTTGGCCTTTGAAAGCGCTGCCTTGGCTTCCTCCTGTGCTTCCTTCATGCGCTCCACGAACTCGTCGGCTGACTCGTTCTTGGAAGCGCCCCGACGCGGCTCAAAGCCCATGCGCGGATGCTGACCAGTGTCAAGCAGGAAGGGGGTCTGCTGCGTCGCCGAATGTACATGGTTGTTGTAACTAAATTTGGCGTCGGGCAGGAGATCCTCCCAATCGTTCTGGCGCTCATTGCAGAAGACTCGCAGGAACTGGAACAGTTCCTGGTTGACACGCTCCGTCTGTCCGTCGGTCTGTGGGTGGTACGCCGTCGAGGCCGACAGCTTGATACCCAGGAGTCTGTACAGTTCGCGCGTGAACTCGGCGATGAACTGTGGACCTCGATCGGAGACGAATGCGTCGGGGAGACCATGCAGCTTCCAGACGTGGCGACGGTAGAGGTTCGCAGCTCCCAGGGCCGAACAAGTCGTGTGCGACGCGATGAAGTGCGCGCGCTTTCCGACCGAATCCACGACATTCATGATCGCGTCGTGGCTGTTGGACTCTGGAAGTTCGGTGATGAAGTCGACCGATACGACATTCCATCGGCCTTCGGGGATGGGAAGCGGCTGCAGCTGTCCGACGGAGGGTTGGCGGCGAGGTTTCGTGCGCAGACACATGTCACAGGTGCTGGTGTACAAACCAATGAAGCGCGACATCTGGGGCCACCAGTAGTTGCGCGACACCAGTTCGAGCGTCTTCCAGCGACCGGGGTGACCAGCGACCTTGGAGTCGTGGTGCTGCTCCACAATGCGTCGGCGAAGGTCTGGGACGTTCGGGACATAGATCCGTCCACGGAACGTGAGCAGACTGCCTTCCTCTCCCCACTCGCCAAAGCGAAGGGAGCGGCCGGCGATCTTGGATGCTTTGACCAGTTGCGCCGCTTTCGCGACCGCATCCTCCTGAGCTCCATCGCGATTGCCCTTGCGGATCGCTTTCAGCACGTCATTCTCCTCTCCGACCAGTGCAAGGCCTTCAGTTGCACGAATGGCGAAGAATTCTGGTTTGAGCAGCACGATGTTGGCGTTGTCGGCGCTTCCGTTGCCATGGTCGGGGCGGCGCGATAACGCGTCGGGTTTTCCCATGCTACGGCCAGGACGGTGGTGGAGGGCGAAGTCGAAGTTAGCGAGGTAAAGCGACCATCGGGCTTGACGCCGATTGAGTTTCTTGGCGGTGAGGAAGTACTCAAGGTTCTTGTGGTCGGTCCAGATCTCCACCTTGTGCTTTGCGCCTTCTACGAAGTGTCGCCATTCCTCCAGAGACCAGATGATCGCCAGCATCTCTTTGTCATGGATCTCGTAGTTCCGCTCGACGGTGTTCAAGCTCTTCGAGTAGAACGCGACCGGGTGCCACTTGCCATCGGACGGCGACTCTTGCGACAGGACCGCGCCCGTTGCGAAGTCGGATGAGTCGGCTTCGATGCGGTACGGTCGGTCATCGTCGGGGAACATGAGGACTGGCCCCGACGTGATCGCAGACTTCAGAAGGGCAAAGGCCGACTGCTCCGACTCTCCCCACCGCCAGGCGACGTCCTTGCCCGTCAGATCGAACAGGGGTCGGGCGTGGTGCGAGAAGTCCTTGATGAACCGTCGGTAGAAATTGGTGAAGCCTAGGAACGCTTGTACCTCCTTCTTGTTCTTCGGCGCCGGCCATTCCAACACTCCAGCGACTTTAACCGGATCCATTTCCGCTTGCCCTTGCGAAATGATCAGCCCGAGATACTCGATCTTAGTCTGCTCGAATTCGCATTTCTCGGGCTTTAAGAACAGCTGATGTTCGCGGAGTCGGTCCAGTACCAGTCGCGTGACCCGACGGTGTTCCTCTAGCGTCTTTGTATAAATCAAGATGTCATCGAGGTACACGCAAACGACACCTTCGGCGATCAGGTCGCGGAAGATATCATTCATCATGGTCTGAAATGTGGCGGGGCTGTTCGTGAGGCCGAAAAACATGACAAGCGGCTCGAAGAGGCCGCGATTCGTCCGAAATGCTGCCTTCCACTCGTCGCCTTCCTTGATCCGGACGTTGTTGTACCCCCATCGGACGTCCAACTTGGTGAAGTACCGCGCGCCGCGAAGGTTATTCACCAGTTCGCTAATGAGGGGCAGCGGGTATCGGTTCTTCACCGTGAGCGCATTGAGCGTCCGATAGTCCTGAACCAGTCGGAGCGACCCGTCCTTCTTCTTGATGAAGAAGACCGGCGACGCCATGGGCGACTTGGACGGTCGGATGCGACCTGTCTCGAGGTTCTCCTTGAGGAACGCGTCGAGTTCGACCTGTTCTGCCGGTGAGAGCGGGTAGACCTTCGTGCCCGTCGGCGACGCGCCCGGCTCTAGTTCGATGGCATGGTCCCATTGCTTGCGCTCTGGAAGCTCATCAAATGCGACTTTGGAGAAGACATCTTCAAAGTCGTGGAGGTGGGTCGGTACTGCGTCGCGGAAAGTTCTGGGCACGGAGTTAGCAGCGTGCGCTTCCGCAAGTCGCTGCGAGGTCGTTTGGCTGGCCCGAATATGTTCGGCGGTCGGAGTCGGATGGATCGCGGTCGCGAAGATGCGATCGCCATTCAGGAAGGTTTCCACCAGGAAGTCGTCAGACTCTGGGTCAGGTTCCTCCAGGATCGGGGTGTAGGGGAGGAACTCCTCCTCATCAGAGTCGTCCTCAACATACGGGTTGGTCGGGGCTCGCAGGTCGGGCTCAGTCATCGGGATACCGTCGGCTCGACAGGCGCGGATCGCTGCGCGCACTCTGGTGCGTGCGCGCCGATCGGCTTTGACCTCGTCCTTGCAGGTGTCGCACTGCGTCGGACAGCGACTCATCTTCACCTCCTTGGTCTCCCAGTCGATCTCGGGGTTATGGCTTTTAAGCCAGTTGAACCCGAGGATCATGTCTTGCTTGCCTAACTGGGTGACCCCGAAGATGGCTCGTTCGGTATGACCGTTGTATCGCAAGACAGCTTCTACGATGCAAGAGACCGAACCGCCTTCATTGAGGGTGCCGTCCACATTGTAAACCGGGGATGGCCGACTAAGCACCTTGGTCGTGAGCTTGTGTTTCTCGACGAAAGCGACATTGAGAAAACTGCCGGTCGCTCCGCTGTCCACTAGGGCAATGACGGCATGCGACTCCTGGGTGTCGGTGGTCTCCAGTTCGACGTTGAGCCACAGGGATCTGGGGCAGGGGGAGGCAGCGGCGATGAAGCGACTAGGAAGTCGCTTTTCCCAGCGGGGTAGGCCACGACACGACGGGGCGATCGGCTTTGCGACTGCGATCGGTGTCGTCAGGTTGGAGGGGTTTTGTACGTCTTTGTCGGTCGGTTCACTCATCGGAATAGCAGCAATATTAGGTGTATTGGCGTATTCTACGGATAAAGGAGCGAACCGATTACGACTAGACAACGGGGGTGTGCGTTCCACCCGTTGTGTGATTAAAAACCCTCCTCGGCGTCGGAGGCGGTCGCGTCGGCCGACGATGGAGTCGGGTCGGCGGGGACTGCGTCCTTGCGAGCTAGACGTTCCATGATAAGCGCCTCCAGCTCATCATCGAGCATGTGGCGCACGTCCCAGCGCAAAGGGCAGTCACGAGAGTAGTGACCCTTTTTCTTGCACCGGAAACAGTGGTCGTCGGCAGGCGCGACTCGATCGCGCATCCGATCTACGTCCATTGGGATGCCCTGGGGGATCGGCCTGGGGGCTGGTGCGACAGGAGCGCGGGGGGCGGGGGGAGCGGGAGCGAAAGCGGGAGCGGGGGCGGGGGCAGTAGCGAACACCCATCGTGCAGCTGCGGCAGTGGGCTGGCGGCTGTCGGGCGCCTTTGTCGGGACCATCCGACGGTGGAAGTCGTCCTCCGACCTCATGATGAAATCTTGAGAACGAGCGATCCTCAGCCACTCCTCAATCTTCTCGTCGTGCGGGCGGCCCGTGGTGATGCTTCCGAGTCGCCTCGAGAGCTTCGGGTCCATTCCTCGACGGAATTTGAGGACCAGGTGACGCCCATCTGGATAGCCCGCCTTGACCCACAGGGATCGGAACGAGTCGATGTACTCGTTGATCGATCGACCGTTCTGGAAGTACGCTGTCAACTCCAGGATGAGCGCGGCATCGGCGACCTCGTCGAAGAGGAAGAACTCGCCACGGAAGGTGTCTTCGAAGTCCTTCCAGGCGGGAAAGACGTCCTTGGCGGTTCCGAACTGGAACACCCGACTGACGAAGTCGGCGGCTCGCCCGTGCTGCATGTACGACAGCACCCATACTATTCGGGCATGGTCATCGGCGAAACTTCCCCCGCACAAGGAGAAGTAGAGCTTGCAGGCGTTCAAGAACGCGCGACCGCCCGATCGGGCGCCGTCGTAAATGGGAGGGGGCGACGGTCGGAGGTGGTGCGATCCCGATCGTGGAGAGCCTGGCAGCGGGGTGGTCGTCTCAGGCGGCGGAGGGGTCGTGTCTGCTTCGGGAGCAGCGGGGGTGGGATTGGGGGGTGTCCCCGGCATGAATTTTTCGAAAAGAGCGGAGAGGCGGTCCATAGAGGCCGAGTTGGAGGTATTGGAGGCAGAGAGAGCCGAAATTGTGGCTTCCATATTCGCCAACCGCTCCTCCGTCGTGAGGAAGGGAGAGAACGGTCGCTGCGACATGTCACCAAATTCGGACATCTCGAAACGGGACTGGGCGGGCGATCGGAGCGAGCACGCGTTGGACGGTCGCGTGTAGCAGACGCGTGTTTCGGCACGGAAGCGGATCGGTCGGCTTCGTCGGGTTTCTAAAGTTACTCTATTCTGCTGTTAGGGCGACCTCAGCTGCAGAGCTTAGTCGTGCTGGCAGAGGGGAATCCAATGTTATATTATGTACGGTAGAGAGAGCGTGAGTAAACCTACCTGGCAGAGGGGAATCCAATGAGAATAGAGTAAAGGATTCCCCCATGTCAGGAGGATGACTATATACGAGTAAGATACGTGAGGGCCGGCTCTCTGGGGTGTATGGTACGTAAATGATAACGGATGGGCAGCGGCGCGTGTATGTACATGTTCCCGACGCTGTCCGATCCTCGTGGCTCAGGGCGCGGGCACGAGGTTGGGCGACCGACGTCGGGATGTCGGACGTCGGGATCGGGCGCGCGCTGGAAGGGGAGGTAGCGACAGGGGTGTATAAGTATGTACACCAACGCTTGGGTCGGAGCGTCGGGGTCGGGGGCGCAATCGGTCGGGAGCGATCACACGTGTCGGGGGACAGTCGGTGAGCGTCGGAGGGCGTGAACGGGTGTTCCCCTAACAAGTGGGTGCTTCGCGCACTGTGTCGGTCTTAGCAAGTCCCCGACAAACAGTTTCTAAGAGCGACCATATAGGAGGTATTGGTTTATAGGAGGGTTGTTGCCAAGCTTGGCACTACACGATTTGTCGAAAGGTTTGGGTAGGAGGTATTGGTTTATTGAACTTGGTTTGTCACCAAGCTTGGCACTACGTGATTTATTGAAGGGAAAGGTTTGTGTGGTGTTTGATTAATTAGATATAGGCATCAGACTGGATATATGATTGAGGGATTTGTGAGGATGGGACTCCGTGAAGCAGGTGTCAGGAGGGATTAGTACCGGGAATAGTGGTAGGAGTATGAACATGTGTAGTTATTTTTCAAATGGCTCTATTTATTGACTGTATATGCATATGGTAGTGTAAAGTAACTCCATGCAAATTTCTCATTGCACAATATGCTCCGAGCTGGAGACACCGGGCTGAAGCCAGACCTGCAGGCACCGTGCCGAAGGCATGGGTCATACGCTCGTGAAAGGTAAGTCTGTAACCGATGTTCTGTGCGGTCCAGTCTGATAACTCATATAAGCAGTATTCGTGACATACAAGCCTGTCTGAAAGACACACTCAGGAAGGTTGCGACAAACCTAGGTGAAATCACATTCAAGGCTCTTCCACCTGACAAGCAATGTTGACTTACCCTGTTCGTGATCGTGATCGGGGATGCTGTGGCCACAAGGAAATGAATGCATTTCAATGTATCAGCACTAGTGACTGTGGTGCAATGAAGGCGATGAGTCTGGCTAATGTGTTATTCAACCATAAGGATGACAAGAAGGGACACCAGGATATGCATTGATGGTACTTCGAAAAGGTTAAATGCTCTGCAGGAATCGACAAACCTGCCACTTTCCCAGACACATCCAACACCCATTTCCAGTCTCACGGTAAAGTAGCAACTGAAGTTCTTCCCTTGCGAGAGGACTACATCAAGTTCATGGAGTACCTACGTGACAAGAAAGAAAAACCGGGACTAAATCATATGGAACAGAATCTCTATGCGGTACTGCAAAATCTGGAGATGGAGGAGGAAATGGGTGTCCTGGTGCTTCACTCGGAGAGTATCTCTAATGGATACATGCAAGAGGTCCGTGGACCTGGTACTGATTCACTGAACCTCCTCGACCTCAGACCCTGCACGACAAGGTCCAGACCCATATCAGAAAGCTGATCAACGAGCTGACTCTCCTCCTTGACCCTTCATCTTCCCCAACACTAGCAACCCTTGATGGCAAACCATTTGATAATCCATGCGCAATAGCCGCTGTCCATGCATGAGTTCCTCAAATGCCTCACATCCGCTTGCTGCTTATTGCCTTCCTCGAAGGTTCACTCACTGCCTGGAAACACTTTTCCGCTGAGTTTGCATCTGACAGTATCATTTCCACTATGTCATCCCTGGAGAAAGATCTTGTGTTCATGCCTGCGACTAACAACATGAACGAGGAGGCTTTAGGTCGATATCAAATCCATGCACAGAACAAACCCAACAGCACGGTTCAAAATTTCACAGCTGGAATCTGTCAGGGGAACTCCCTTTCACCCCCTCCGATGCTCACCAATTGCCCCCTGACTCATGTGATTGCTCCTGACCAATCACAATCCCGACCCTGATGCTCCGACCCAAGCGTCGGTGTACATACTTACTTACTTCCTGTCATTTCCCCTTCTCCGCTGCAAGTCCACGGAGGTGTGTAACAGCCCCTGCTCCACGGCCCCCTACTGCACCATATAGGCATGCTGCAGTGCTGAGTGTGCCCCACAGGCAATGATCCGCGGAGGTCCGTGGACATGGGTAATGCCACGCAAGCCGATGTCATGCTACGCTGCAAGCCCGCAGAGATATGTAACAGCACCTGCTCTGCGGTCCTCTACAGTACCATATAGGCCCACTGCAGCTCCAGCAGGCTTGCTGACACTGTGCCAGATAGCTGCATGTAGATGACCTGCTCGTACATTGGACATACTATATGTAGTGTCCTCCGTTGCAAGTCCGCAGAGGTGTGCAACAGCCCCTGTACTGCGGCCCCCTACTGCACCATATAGGCCCACTGCAGCCCCAGCGGGCTTGCTGATACTGTGCCAGATGGCTACATGTAGTAGATGATTAGATGACGTGCTCGTACATTGGACATGATATATATGTAGTGTGCTTCACTGCAAGTCCGCAGAGGTGTGTAACAGCACCTGCTCTGTGGCCCCCTACTGCACCATATAGGCCCGCTGCAGTGCTGCATGTGCTCCACAGGCAACAATCCGCAGAGGTCCGCGGACGTGGGTAATGCCCTGCAAGCTCAATGTTATGTGGATATACTATATGTAGTGTGCTCCGCTGCAAGTCCACAGAGGTGTGTAACAGCACCTGCTCTATGGCCTCCACTGCACCATATAGGCCTGCTGCAGTGCTGGGTGTGCCCCACAAGCAACGATCCACGGAGGCCCGCGGACATGGGTAATGTCCTACAAGCCCCCCACCCCGCTGCCCTCTACAGCACCATATAGGCCCACTGCAGTGCTAGGTGTGCCCCACAGGCAACAATCCGCGGAGGTCCATGGACGTGGGCAGTGCCCCGCAAGCCCCCCCACCCCGTTGCCCCCCCACAGCACCACATCTGCCCCCTGCAGTACTGGGTGTGCCCCATAGACAACAACCCGCGGAGGTCCGCGGACATGGGTAGTGCCCCGCTAGCCCCCACCTGCTGCTCCCCACAGCACCATATAGGCCCGCTGCAGCACCAGCGGGCCTGCTGGTACTGTGCCAAACAACTACATGTAGAGGTCCCACTGGCACTGTGCCAGGGCTACATGTAGGGGCCCCGCTGGCGCTCCAGCAGGCCCGCTGGTGCTGTCAAGTACACTACAATGCATAGGCCTGCTGGACCATGAGACACGCTACATTGTAATGCCCCTACTTGACCAGCCCTCAGAGATGAGGCCGGAGAAGTGCAAATCACGGCCACCCTACTCCAAACACAGCCACCCTACTTGCTCAATCCCCGGGCGCTCCCATCCAAATGTTCACCGATTTCGGCGCATCGGACCACTGCTTTGTAGACAGAGCAGTGTTCAGCAATTATGAGATGTTCACGATGCCGCGTACTGGCCAGGCTGCGAACAAAGGGGGAACCTTCTCCATCCTGGGAAGAGGCACCGTGAAGTTCTTGGTTACAGTCGGGGGAAAGACGTCCCACCTGTCGTTCAAGTCCACCCTGCGCACACCCAACCTCGCCGTAAATCTAGTGTCAATCGCAAGATTCGATGCCACGGGACACACAGTCACGTTCTCTTCTGGGTGCTTGAGTTTTGCTGACCCCAAGGGGAACATCTACATGGTCGGATCTGGTGCAAATGGGCTGTACAAGCTAGAGATCGAACATACCCCAGATGCCCGCGCCCTCGTTGCGAAATCCCAGAGTGCACCCATAGGTGTGGACGTCTGGCATTAGGCACCTCAGCCACGCAGGCATGGCGACAATCTGCGAAATGGCATTAAAAGGTCTGTGGATGGGTTGAATATCAAAGGTGGCACAAAGACAGAGGGAGTCTGCGCAGACTGCGTGTATGGGAAACATGCAGCCATGCCATACGATGGTGTTGTTTGTTAGAATTCCAAACGATAGATCACTGTAAGTAATAGGAATAGATCCCCTTAGTCCGGTATAAATGACTATATTATTTGGGCGGACCCGTACCTGTAAGTGATAGGAATAGATCCCTACATTACTGTTAGTTACGTGTCCGTTAATATGTATAGCGTAGTAGGTACTCACCCTTAGTCCGATATAAATGACTAAGGGTGTCTGTAAGTATAGTAAGGTATATATATATTCTATAGTGTCCTTTGATATGAAAGAGTAAAAGAGAATAAAGGGAAACAGACTGTGAATGATCGGGCCCTACACAAAGAGTGTATTCGGTGCCCTACACATTCCAACACTCCTCCTTAACGAATATGCTCTCCTCCTCGAATGGAATCTTGGTTATAGTAGGCCGAGTAGTGCTCGGAGGCGGACGAAGAGGGGGCGGTCGAGTGGCTTTGTGAAGACGTCGGCGACGTTGTTTTTGGTGTTCACGTATCGGACGTCTATTTCTCGAGACTGTACGCGTTCCCTGAGAAAATGAGAAAATAATATTTTATGTCAACATGTTTGACGCGCGCGTGAAGGAGGGGGTCTTCAGATAAATTGATCGCGGCGTTGTTATCGCAGAGGATAGTGGTCGGGGTAGGTGTATCGTGGCCGATTGCGTTCATGAGGGCTCGCAGCCAAATGCACTCTTGGGCGGCTTCGAAAGCCGCCATGTACTCTGCTTCGCAAGATGAGGCCGCGACCGTTTTCTGTTTGCGTGCCACCCATGAGATTGCGCCTGACCCGAGGCTCCAGGTGTAGCCCCCGATGCTTCGTCTAGTGTCGAGGCAATTTGCCCAATCTGAGTCGGTGAAGCTGATAAGCGAAATGGGGAGCGAGCCTCCGAGGTGTAGTTTAAGGTCTCGAGTCCCTTTTAGGTATCGAACGAGACATATAGCGGCGTTCCAGTGTATGGTAGAGTAAGAATCGACGAATTGTGTGAGTTGTTGAACTGCGAATGAGATGTCGGGTCGGGTAGAAATTGCGAGGTATAAAAGACATCCGACGAGGGAGCGGTAGGGGAGTTTGTTGACGGTTGCTAGTTCATCTGGGGATAGGGATGCTCGGTCTATGCGCCGGAGTTGTAGTCCTTTCTCCATGGGGAGCGATAAGGGTGTGGCGTCCTGTTGGCGGAAGAGGTGGATGATCTTGTCGATCAGGGCGGTTTGTGAGAGCTTGACAATGTTATTGGGGCGATCCCACTCGATGGCGATCCCGACGACGAATCTAGGGATGCCGAGGTCTGAGATAGTCCATGTCTTGCGCATCTCCTCCTTAAAACGATGGTCTTCCGCCTCGTTGCTGGCGATCGCTAGGAAATCGTCGACGTGTATGGCAGCTATGACGGTCCCGGTGTCAGTTTTGCGATAGTAAATGCAGGATTTGCACGCGAGACGGGTAAATCCCCAGGAGATCATGCTGTCATTCAGCGTCTTGTTCCAGATTCGCCCGCTCTGCTTCATCCCGTATAAACCGCGTACTATGCACCAGACCCAATCCTCCTTTCCTTCTTCCTCGAATCCTAGGGGTTGCTCCATGTATTGGATTTCATCCAGAGGTAGGAGCCCGTAGAGGAAGGCGGTCTTTACGTCTATTTGCATCACGTGCCACCCTTTAGAGGCGGCTAGATGCAGGAGTACTCGCCATGATTCCATTCGTGCAGTCGGTGAGGTTGTTTTTGTGTAGTCTTTTCCGTAGATCTGTTTGTACCCCTTGAATACGAGTCTGACCTTGAATCGTACAGGCTTTCCGTTTTCGTCGCGTTTGATTTTGAAGACGGGTCGTCCTTTCCGAATTTTCTGGCCCTGTGGGACTTCAGATCGCGGGATGAGTTTGTATACTCCCATTTCCTTTAATGATCTTAGCTCTTCCTTATATCCCTCCTCCCACTTCTTCGCGTCTGCTGACTTCTTTGCCTCCTCCCAAGTTTTTGGCTCGTCTTCGAATTCTAGGCCCGTCGGATCAATTCCTCCGGAGTCAATAATAGCGGCCAGAATTCGATCATGATCGAGTTCAGGGTTTTGATCTGTCGGATCCGGGGGATCGGGTGTTGGTTCCGGTGGCACGGTGATGTCATCAGGAGGTGTCGCCCGTCTTTCTGCTTTCGCCGCTTTGATGCGCTCTGCGCTGACTATGGATTCCGCGATGGCGCATTGAGTGCGAGTGACGGTAGTGGGATCAATCTTCTGGGGCTGTTGTGTGATTCGTCCCGAGCGTCGTGGCCCTGCAGGTGCTTCCGGTGGTTGGTCCGATTCATCGGTGCTGTGTTCTGGCGCAGGCGGGTAGAAGTCCTCCTCGTTGTCCTGGTCCATATCTAACGGTGTTTCTGTTGCCTCTTCGCAGATTTCTTGTATTGTAGTGGGTTCTTTTGAGCTCGGTTTATCGATGGGGTAGACTGGTGGATGTCCGTCGTGGCTCTCGAGGAAGCGGACATGGTATGAACTATAAACCTTTCCAGATGGCCTATGGTAACATCGGTACTCCTTCGCTCTGGGGTTATAGCCAATCAGCACACATTCGATGGATCGTTCATATATTTTGGGATTGTTACGGCTTTGGATCAGGACGAAAGCTCTGCATCTGATTTTGCACATGTAGGAGTAATTTGGAGGACGCTCGTTCCACAGTTCGTATGGCGTCTTGCCATTGAGGGATTTGGTGGCAGTTTTCTCTTGTAGGTGAGTTGCTGTGAGATAGAATTCATCCCACATGTTTGGTGGGCAGCCGGCCGCGATGCGCATTGTGCGCGCTTTGTTGTTGAGCGTTCGATGCATGTGTTCCACCCTCCCTACATGCGCTGAGGTGTACGGTGCGCCGAATTGTTGCGCGCCTCCTTGTTCCTTTAGCCAGGCCTCCATTTTGTGTCCAGAGAGCTCTCCATCATGCCCTGTACGATATATGCCCACTTTAAGACCTGTTTCGCGTTCTCTTGCCCGTTCCCAAGCTTTGAGTTCTTCGAGTGCGTCACTCTTCAGCTTGAGGGGGATGGACCATGGCTTATTGGTGTAATCGTCAACGAGGTTCATGACATAGTAATATCCATTTCGCGATTGTACATCAGCCTTTCCGGTGAGATCTATCCAGACGATCTCTAGTTTCCTCGTCGCCCTATGACCCTTCCCCTCTTCACGCGTCTTTGGTACAGGTGTCCTTGTCTGTTTTCCAAGGATACACGAGTCACATTTTTGCGGACGAGAGGAGAAGGTAAGGGGCGTACCTGTGATTGTTCCAGCCTTTGCCATTTCCGCTAGAGTCTGGTAGTTGGCATGCCCGAGGCGTCGGTGCCAAGTCTCAAGGTTCGGGGCATGTTGGGCAGAGAGTGCGTGGTCGGCGGATACGGATCGTAGGTTGAGGGCGTAAAGTCTTTGGTTTGGGATTAGGGATCCGCCAGCGATGAAGGCTCCGGTGGATTTATCGTAGATCTTCACCTCCTTGTCGTCGAAGTGCGCGACAGTTCCAGCGCGCGTGGACATGGCGCTGACGGAGATTAGGCGGACAGAGGAGTTTGGAACGTAGAGTGCATCTTCTAGGATTATCGATGCGCCCTTTGCGATGTGTAGGCGTATCTTGCCTATGCCGAGCGCTGCGATCGACGATCCGCTGACGCCGGTGATGGAGCGGGATGTGATGGGCTCCAGGGTCATGAAGTCGTTCATGTCGGGGGAAATGTGGACGGTGGTGCCGGAGTCTACGTAGAAAGGGTTTCCTTCGAGTGATATTGGTGTTCTCCCTTTCTGTTGGAGTGGCGCTATGCTGGTGTAGGTGGACTCGTTTACCGGCTTTGAGTATTTGGTCCAATCCACGGATGCTTTAAGTCCCCCTTCCACTGCGATCCATGCGGTTTCGCTGATAGATGCTATACCGCCGGTGGGGGGTTGCGAGGATGCTAGTCCTGCGAATTCAGGTTTGGGAGAGTCAGCTTCGGTGATATCGGAGCTGTCGATGTAGGTGATGTATGCCTTCCCGTCCTTGATGTATGGTACGGGGGTCTTGTTCTTATTGGTGCTTCCGCCCGATTTGTGGCCAGACTTCTTTCTTCTCACGGCTACCGATTCCGCGATGGTTTTCCCGGCCATTCCTCCTCCTGGGCGGACGCACCATTCGGAGGTATGTCCCTTACACGGTTTCTTGGCTGCAAAGCATGTGGAGCAGCATATAGCGCCCGGCTCGTGGTTATGAGAGTGGCTGCTAGAGTCTTTGACCGTGAGTGCCGTGTCGTGGGGGCGCATCTGTGCCTTCGCGTCCATGAGGGTTTGCTCGTTTTGGAGGACGCGTAGGATCTGGGCCGCTGTGTGGGGATTCTCGGTGGATGAGTCGGAGAGTGCGCGGGAGATTGTGGATTGGGTGGACTCGTACGCCTTGTCGCTCAAGCTGTTCAGTAGCGTGATGCATTTGAAGAGATCGCGCGTGATCGTTCCCATGTCGAACGCAGTGTCGATGAGCATACAGATCGTGTTCGCCGTCGCGACTAGAGGTTCTGAGGGGGAGCAGTAGGTTGATAACGCTTGACGAATAATGGCTACTTGGCGGATCGGTCCTGCGCTCTGACAGTGTTCCCTTAAGGCCTCATAGCTCTTCCTCACGCCCTTGTCGTAGTCGATTAGGTCGTGGAGGGAATCGTCGACGGTGCTTTGTAACGCAGCAACGGCCATGGTGAGGTTCTCCGTATAATTCGAGAAGGCGCGTGGTTCGGTATGGGGTAGTGGGAGGTATGTGAAGGGGGGGAAGACGTAGTGAGTGAGATGGTTGAGAGTGGTAAAGGTTCGGAAGCTTCGCTCCCATTTCTTCCAGTCATGACTATCGCGATGGAGTTTGACGCCACTGAAAGGAATGCTGGCTCTTAGTAAAGTGACTGAGGGATGGGTAGCGTCGGTGGAGAGGACTTTAGGTGTCTTGTCCGAATCCGGGACCTCCTTAGGCTCTGTAGGTTTGGGGGGCATGGTAGATTGTAGGATCTGTTGTAGACAAAGGGAAGTACGCGCGAGGCGCGTCGGTCCTGATGCGTCTTTGATCCGGAGATAAGATGTGTTTGATTAGATTTCTTGTGAGTCTCGGTCCGGTTTGGTGTCGGTAGGAATGCTAACGCCGATTTACTGAGGGAAATGCGGCAATAGGCCCATAACCTGTTAGAATTCCAACCGATAGATCACTGTAAGTGATAGGAATAGATCCCCTTAGTCCGGTATAAATGACTATATTATTTGGGTGGACCCGTACCTGTAAGTGATAGGAATAGATCCCTACATTACTGTTAGTTACGTGTCCGTTAATATGTATAGCGTAGTAGGTACTCACCCTTAGTCCGGTATAAATGACTAAGGGTGTCTGTAAGTATAGTAAGGTATATATATATTCTATAGTGTCCTTTGATATGAAAGAGTAAAAGAGAATAAAGGGAAACAGACCGTGAATGATCGGGCCCTACACAAAGAGTGTATTCGGTGCCCTACACATTCCAACATTGTTGTACCTGAAATGACACTAAACCATCATGCTCACCTCAATATATGGGGACCAGGGTTGACAATGTCACTAGGCGGCGCATCATACCTAATGTTGGGTGTTGACGGGAGTTTCTCTCACCTGTGTGGATACTGCCTCTCACAAAAGGATGCGGACACCATGCTGGATGCATTCAAGCACTACCACGTGAGCTTGGAATGCCTAACCGGACACAAACTCAGAGTTGTCCGCATTGACGCCGGCTGCGAGTGGCTGAACCAGAAGTGGTTCGACTACTGCGCAAACCACGGGATCATCCTCGAGATTAATACCCCCTATGTGCACCCACAGAATGGACTTGCTGAACGGACTATACACACAATTATCAAGTGTGTACACTGCTGGATTACCCAAATACCTCTGGGCCGAGGCATGCGCCACGGCAATACACATCAGAAACTGGATCCTGTCATCACGTTACCCTGGCCTAGTCCCTGAGAAAGTGTGGACTGGGAAGTGACGAGGCGTTGCCCACCTCCGTCCCTTTGGGTGCATAGCCTTTGCCAAAATCCCTGAGTAGTTGGTGACATCGAAGTTGGACCCGAGATCGGTCAAGTATGTCATGGTCAGATATTCATCAAGCGGATACAAACTTTTTGATCAGGGCACCCAATCGATCGTTACCAGTCATGATGTCATCTTCATTGAGGAAACTGGACACCACATGCACACCGACCTCAGTGATGACGGCTTGCTGGGCAGCGGCGTGCCCACTAAAAACCCATCGGTCCCTGGGCTCATTCTCCCGAACACACAACCCATAGCCCCACACCTTTGTATCACTGACGGACCGCTCCATGACACACCCACAGCCACCATCCCGAACCCCGCAGCTGAAGACATAGATCACCACCCTATTGCCCACCGCAGGCTACCTCAAAATGCCAAAGCTACTGACGTGAGTGTCACAGCAAGGGAGACCCTGGCAATGGAGGAAGCAGCATGCAAAGCTGGGAAAGAATGGGCACAGGAAGAGGAGGATGGATCACAGGCTTACCTCACCGCACTCGACGCGAATGCCTTATCTGACGATTACCTCCCTAAGCACTACAGCAAAGCAATCCGATGCCCAGACTTGTGGGACACACCTATGAAGGCCGAACTCGCAATTCTCCAGAAACGTGGCATCTTCAAACTGGTCCCAGAGGTGTCCGTCCTGACAGGGAAGAAGATAATAAACTGCATGTGGGTATATGCACACAAATATGACACGGACGGGAACATTGTGAGGAGGAAGGCGAGGCTTGTCGCAAAGGGGTTCACACAGGTACCAGGCAAGGACTACGATGAGACGTACGCCGCGGTCATGCACTTAGAATCGATCCGCATCTGCGCCACTATCGCCGCTGCCCTTGGACTAAAGATCTGGCAAGCTGACTTTATGTCAGCATATCTCAACAGCAAGTACGAATACGTGGTCTACATGCGCCTACCACCAGGGTTTAAGGGGGGAGGAGGTATGGTTTGTCTGCTCTTGAAAACCCTGTACGGTATGATGCAGGGTGGCCACAACTGGTGGCATACTCTGGACAGGGTGTATCGCGAGCTGGGATACAGGGCATCGAGGGCGGACAGCTGTGTAAGGACGAAGACGGAAGGGGACGAGGTGACGATCACAAGCACGTTCAGGCTATCGTCAACAGAACAAGGAGCGGAGAAGGCGAAGAAGGAGTTGGGGGAGCGATTTGAGATGAAGGACATGGGGGAGGTGACATTTCTGCTTGGAATGCACATTGACCACGATCCAACCACAGGTGCAATCTCACTTTCCCAACGCACCTATCTTGAATGCGTCCTCAAGCGATTCGGGCTGCAAGATTGCAACCCACATGCCATGTCCCTGCCCACCGGTATCTGACTCGATGAAACATTAGCCCCCAAAACTGCCGCTGACATAGACTTTATGAGGGACAAGCCATACCGTGCCCTCCTCGGCTCACTTATGTGGGCACAAGTCTCAACGCAACCAGACATCTCATACGCCATTAGCCTGCTCGCCCGTTTCCAAATGAACCCTGGTCCAGCACACTGGAAGGCCATGATACACGTACTCGGCTACATTAAAGGGACACCCAACTATGGTATAACCTAAGTACCAGGAAAGGAGGGTGTCAGGCCCATTGGATACGTCGACACAGACTTCGGGGGGGGACCTCGACACTCGGCGCTCCACAGGCGCTTACCTGTTCATGATGGTGGGAGGACCGGTCTCATGGTCCTCGAAGCGGCAAGCCACCAAGGCCGAGTACATGGCTATGACCTGCACCACACAACAGGCCCTCTGGATGCATAACTTCCTCGTCGAGATCGATTTACCACAAGTGCTACCAGCTACGCTCCACGGGGACAACACATCGGCCATCGCCCTCACACAGACCATGAAGGGACACCCGCATGCAAAACACATAGACATCCGACATCACTATATTTGGGAACACGTACGCGACGGTGACATCAAGCTAATCCATATTCCCTCCACTGACAATATCACCGATATCCTCACAAAGTCCCTCCCGCGTATCCTCCATGAGCAGTTCGTCGGGCTCCTCAAATCAAATGACTGGTCTTGCCATCCGGGGGAGTGTTAGCCGGGGGACTTACCAAGACTGACACTGGGCGCCGCGCGCCCACCATTTCCTTATCTGGCAAATTACTACATTAGGATCAGCTATACATTACGCCACGATGCAGAGCATCGTGGCTCAGACTTGTCGATCGTTCACGGTATTTGCTAGTCTTTACCGTGAACCTTATATTATTTTACCGTACTCACATCCCGCACTTCGTATACTGCCCCCTCAGTCATCTTCAACACTACGTGTCAAGACCTGAGGGTGAGCAACTTATTTACTTCATCACATAAAGCATTTACTGATTTACCTGTAGCTTATTCTACTCTTATAAATCTACAATACTAACAATAGTTGGGAGATTGAAATTTTTACGCAAGTCGAAAATTTAACCATGTTCCTCATATCCGTTCTTCCTCAAAATTCATAGAGAGTACCATAGAGATATGTAGTGTATTCATATCAAAAGAGTTCTAAGAAATGTATCGTAGTTCCACCTTCGGAACGATGCCGGCGTGACGAGTCGCAAAAATTGGGAGATTGAAATGTGCCATCACGATTTGTCACGCTTCCCTTCCAAACTCCGCTGCAGCAGTGACACGGCGATCACACATCAGGCCAGGTCACTCACATGTCACCTGAATTAAACAGACCGTGTTTTGTCTTGAGATGAAACACGTACACAAGCAGATACAATTTTTTGCAACTGCCCTTCATATTGGTAAGTCCTCTCCACACTCTGTTTCTTGCTGATCTTCATCCTCGTCCTACCCAGTATCTCTCTGCACTACCCTAGTGAACTCCACATCATCACATCGCCCAGAAATCATAGTAAGTCCAAATTGAATGGATGTGCACCAACACGCGCGTGCGGCCTGAGCGCTTAAAACTCATGCCTCGCACCAAGTGAAGAAACGCAAAAGAAAGGCTCCTGGGAGCAAGGTGCAAGGTTCACAGGAAAGGTGCATAGTAAAGCATTTTCAATCCTGTACCAGATCTAAATTTTGTGCCAGCTTCACTAGTCCACTGGAGAACGATGGTTCTGAATTTGGCAGACCTAGGTGCGTGCTCAATTCTTCAGATGGTTGCCCAATCTAACATATTGCCAGTGTCCCCCACCCATCGCTCACCGACATTGAGGATCAGGCTCAAACATCCCCCACCTCACGCTCGAGCCGTTCCCGCACCTGGACAACGACAATTTTTGACGAACCCAGCGACTTTTGCTTGGAATGCAAGCGTCTGCGTAGCGGTCCTCAGGTCGTCCTCGGGCATTCGACGGGGTGTGAGCTGCAACTCGATAATCTCCTTGAGAGATTGATGGAGTGCTATGAGAAGAAGCTCTGGGATATGGAAATGGATTTGGAGGAGCAAGGAGAGGCCCTGAAACATGCACAGAGGGATGTGTCTTCGGCACAACGCGAGCTTGAATACCTGAGGAACATTGTGGATTCTTACGGCAGGCATTTGATCATGGCTGCAAAGGGTCCGATTGAAGGGCTGGATGAGCGTGCTTCAGACTCAGATGGGCCCATCGGCAGTGGATCACATTTTGTGCAACACGGAGACCTGGACTCGTCTGATTTTTAGTGTTTATACTTCAGTGTTTCGGTCTTGTGGCGAAATGCAATTAAATTGAGCTACTAGGGAGAATGATATGGAAAGTTGTATGAGTAATTAGAGAATGGATACTGATTATAGGGCTGGGTATTAATATTTTTGATATGAAGAGGCTGAAGGAATTGACGCGATGACAATGGACCTGCAATATTGCCAGTTGAGAAGCTTGTTGGATTGGGTAGGCTATGGTGGAGGGATGGGAATGGCTGGGATGGCAGCATTGAAGTCTGTGGATGCACAACAGACGGTCCTGGAGATGGGGGGATGTTCTCGTCTTGAACTTGACGTGAAGCTCGACAGCGAATTAGACCTTCAAAGCGGGGTTGGGTTCGCTTCTCTGGGTGTTCTTCACAGTAGCCAGTGACACGATCTATGAGGTCCTTCTTGCTGCCCTCAAGCGAGAGTTTGAGAGCAAACACGATGTCTTGAAGATCTGGTTTGGACTTCAAGCTGAGTGCACCAGTGAACACGGCTGTGGGATCACGGTCACGTTCCTCATGCTGACGTTGACAGTTTGCGTCCTGTTCTATGTGGCGAGAATGTGCCTCTTCCTTCTTCTGTCGCTCTGCCTCCTTTGCAGCCTCTTGCTCTTGTGCCATCCGTCTCCCCTCCTCTGAAGTTAAACACCTTGCATTGACATTCAACTTCGCTCGCTTCTGTGTCCGCGCATCTTTTGCATTCGACTTTCTCTTGTGCTCTTGCAGCTCGCCCAATGCCATTGCACATTGCGCCCTCAACAATTCGACTTCCTCCTGGAGCTGTGTACACTCCTGCTCAAGCTTATGGACTCGATCACGGTGGCGAGCAAAGTAGCTTGGGGTGGAGTAGGATTGTCGGAGTTCTTTTGCTGGTGTGACAGTATAACGGAGAGGATTGCTCAATGAAGGGCGTGAAACGGGGTGAAGGGGTGCAGGTGACTGGGTATGCCCCTCATGTTCTTCCTCTGTGTGCTCCTCTGCTTCTGTTGTGTCCACACCTTCTGCAACAGGTCAGTCCAGTAGCCCATGTGGATCCAATGCTGTGTGTAAGGCCCCAGAGTCGACCTGCTGCTCATTCTCGCCACACTGCAACCAAGGTTAGCCATTAACATGCATTTCCTCTTCTCTGTCTGATGCCTCTCCACCACCAACCTCTTCATCGACACCATTTTCGCCATCTGACTCAAATGTGACAGCCCGTGGCTCAGGGTCCTGGACGAGACGGACTGGATAGCTTTCTGGGACGGAAAGCGCCGAGGTAGAGGACAAGATACTGGGAGCAAAGTGGCTGGCATTGAAGATAGTCAGGTCAACGGGCCAGCAGCCACTCTTTCGAAAGGCTTTGCGGATTGTTGTGTCCTTGAAGGTCCGTTCCCGCACTTCCATGTATACTTTGACAAAATCCTTACGTCGCATCTCTGCCCCAGTTCCTTCCACAATCCTATCACATTCCTCGCTCCACTGTCGTGCAAAAGGACCAAAGACACCGACATCGAGAGGCTGAAGCATATGTGTCGTGTGGGGAGGAAGGCAAAACTGAATGATATTGTGTGTGAGGGCAAGGTCAATAATGCGGAGCGAGTTGTGCGAGCCATGTCCGTCGTAAATGAGCAAAATCGGTTTTCCTGATGTATTGCGAGCTGTAGCCTGTGGAATAAAGGACTTCTCAAACCATTCTTGACAGAGAAAATCATCAGTCCAGCCATTCTCAGACATCCCAACACTATATTCGACATTAAGTCAGTACGAAAGTAAGGGTAGAAATTCAAAGAGACAGACCATATTTCCGGATCAACGTCAAACCATTCAGGGCTAAATTCCTTGCCTGAGAAGACAAAACCAGGTAGAAGGTAAGTGCCATCTGCACAGACACATTCAATGATCGTGACAAGCTCAAGGTTTGAACTGGATTGACGGTAACGCGGACGTCGAGAACGGGGAACAAAATACTTTTGTACTGTGACCTTTCTACCACCTCCCCGTTGGCACCCTTTCTCATCCATATTGTAGATGTTCTCCATTGGAATACCATGCTTCCTGATGACCTCGGCCAGAAGCTCAAAATGATCCGTGACAACCTTGACGTTAAATGCCTGCGCCCATTTAGGATCAAGCCCCGAGGGCTTTCCCAGTACGATTTCGGGATGCCGCTTGAGAAAATATCAGATCCAGCTTGCACTAGGCCGCTTGCCGGATATGTATTCGGCCTTCTTTCGCACAGTTCATTTACTGAGTGGATTTGCCGTGTCTGAAAGGAAAATGATCCAATCAACGAGAACTTGCTCAGCTTGAGGGGAGAGGAGTTGCTGAGCAGCATGGGCAAGTTTGTAAGGCTTAGTGTTGCCAAGGTGATAATTCTGCAGAGTAGTATAAGGAATGTTGGTTTTTGTTTCTGCCTTGATTTGCGTGCACACCTGGGTGTAGTTGGCCTTTTCACCCCGTGCCTCCATTTCTCGGAGAAGAGTGCAGCCATATTGCAAAAGTTTCGCAACCTTGGGATCAGAGGCACGGATAGTTCTGGGCCTTGGGGGCATGCAATCCCAGTGGTAGGCATCCGTCGACGAGCCGAGGACGAAAAACAAAGTGTCGCGGTCCCAAATGTTGGGACGTGTTGATCTTGTGACCTGGCGGGCTTTCAACTTTCACGGCAATTGCCCACAAAGTGGCTGGCCTGTCACGCTCGAGAACATCTTGTCCACGGTAGCCGTCTCACTCAAATCTTTGACTGTTTCTCTTTGAAGATAGGTTTCAGACATATGAAGACAGATGCTGAAGAAATTTGAAGAGAAACAGAGATGAAACCATTGTGATATGTGTCAGACAGTGCTTAAACTACTGATTTGATGACAATGTCCATCATCCTGAGCTCGCTGTATACCACCGAGGCTCATTTTTTTTGTGGATTCAAGTTTGAGATAGAAGTAGTATAAGATCTAATGAAGCAGTGTAGAGAAAGGTAAAGGATTTGTGCTGTAAAACAAATTTTTCAATCTCAACCATTTTCAATACCATAACATGTGATAGTATGGGTCCCCAAAGAGGAGAGGTGCAAAGATATGGGCAGTTTAATGAAATTGAGCCCACATCCATACAATGATAGATCATAAATTCAAATCTCAATCGTGTCAAATCATCAGGTAGTGATACTTCATCAAGAGGAAGAGTGTAGAAAAAGAGAAGTTGAAAGAAATCAATATGTAGGATTAGAATGCGAAATCGGTACAGTCGCGGACAAGCAAACACCGTCAAGTTTGGCGGGTCATTTATGTAGACTCGATCACAAAGCGGAATCCTATTTTGCATGCAGGAACAGTATAATAAGGTGTCAATGAGTGAGATTCCACGAGCCGATTCTTCAGAAATGGCCGGGGAAATTCTTGGACCCTCAAAAATTTGGCCGCCCCCCTGAAGAAAGCTTAAAAATCTTGGAAGAATGTGCAATCGATTCCTTTTGATAAGCTGATCATCTTCCGAGATTATCAAGGGATTTTCACGAGCCGTTCAGCCACAAAAATTTGGAACATTTTGCCTATTATCCACACATACTCTTGTTGTAATGCCCAAAGCACCTCGCGGACGTAAGCCGAAACAAAAGAGAAATATCACAGGCCTTCGAAATCAACATCAGGTCACTCCCGATGCGTTGCAAGAGCCGGTGCTGGCTGTCGGGGATGCTGTCATCGAAGCACACGATGACAACCAAGTATCGATGCTCGAGACTCTCATTCGTGACGCAGGGCATGAGTGCATGTTCCTGCCAAAATTTCACTGTGAATTGAACCCAATTGAAATGGTCTGTCCAGATTCTTATTTTCAGACATTGTCATCTCACGGAAACACGACATTAGTACTGGGGTTGGGCTAAATACAGGTACAGACAACTTCCGAAAAAGAGCTTTGATGATTCGAAGCGTGCAGCCCTTGACGCGCTCAACGCGTGCCCCGCCAATGTCATCCGCAGGTTTGTCAATCGATCCTGGCGCTTTCTGTACGTGTATCGTTTCGGATTGAAAGGGAAAGCCGCGGAATGGGCTGTTCGGAAGTACAAGGGCCATCGGACAATCTCACGGGGGGCTCTGATGCACCTGGAGGTCCTTGTCCAGGGTACAGGGGCGTCCTAAAATGTTGCTGAAATCGGTCAAAAATTTGGCCGCCCCCATTTTCTCGTGGGAAAAACTTCGGAGATGTCTTTTTCGACTCCTTTCGTCATTCTGAGTATTATTCCGTTGTCAGCTTGTTCGAAAAAATTCTGGTTCCCGAGATATCAAATTGACTGTGTTTGCTTGTCCGCGACTGTAGTCGAGACTCGAGAAAGAATGCGAAATTGTTAATGGGCAGCGATACAGAAGTGACTCCCCGATCTCGCGGAGGACATTGAAACTCCGACATGAGGGTTCTTCTTACTTACGGAGCATGGTTTGGATTCGAACGCTCGACTCTGGCACTCCTGGCGCACCGTACCTCGGGCTGTGGTGCGACTTTTTACGCCGGTTTGGGCCTGTCTAAGGACGTCATTCAGGCCCTCGGTCGTTGGTCTTCCGCCGCTTGGAAGATTTACGCCCGGGAGAACCCTGCGGTTCGCGCTAAGCTCTAGCTCGCCGCACATGATAACTTCTCGGCACAATACCGGGATAAGGTGATAATTAGCACAATAATCAGAAAAGATTTCTCGACAACAATTGTATCAAGAGTCAAAAAATAATGCGACGTTGCAGTAATAAACAAGAGAATATGACAGTCCACGGTATCACGGGTGCCGCGGTGGAGGTCTAGTGACGAGCCAGGAAGGCGACGGTTGAGCCGAAAGTCGCAGCGAAGACTGAGCCGCTCTGGCATGCTCTTCCTGACGTTGCCAGAGAAGTTCCGCCCAAAATGGATGTGGAGGAATGTGACCAACAAGGGCGCGGAGCACATCAAGCCTAGACAACAGCATTCGATTAATAACGATGGCGCGGAAATCTGGATGTAACGAACCATCGAGCCTTTTCTTCGTCCGTATCAGCGAAGAAGAGGATCTCTTGATCTTGGGCAAATATCAAACGGAAGGATCGTTCCACGCCATACAAACCGTCGTACTCGTCATATTGACTGCTTCGAGCGCCGGAGCCTGGGCTGAGAACGTTCCTGCGTGCTCCTTGATCGTCCTCGACAGCGATCGCCCTCTTTAAGTCAATCGTGGCTGTGGCCTTCTTGGTCACATGGTTGAATGCAACCAGATTGGCGCCAATCACGCGTAGTTGTCGGCGACGCCATGTCTGCGAAAGGGATCAGTTAACAGGGTACATATCAGACTGGAAGTCACTTACGCTACAATCACCGCCAGATTGGGTTAAGATTCCTTCGAAATATGTCACCTTGTGCCAATTAATATGTCTCAACCCACGATGACACTCCTCTAAGCTCTGCGGGAGTTGCTCGGGGGCAATCCCTGGTAGCGGTGGCAGCCTGAACATCTGCAGAACAATCTCCCCAACCTGCAATGTTGAGTAATTCCCCCCCAGCTCTACACGCTGACCGATGAGTGGGTAGCTCGTTTCAAAAAGCCGAGTATCGCAACGCGAGGCAATATCCTTGAAAGATATGAATGCACGCGCTAGCGTACCGTCGGGCTTGAGGTATCGGGCCAAGTTCTCGGGAAGTCGTTGCGCAGGCTGGGATGGAGGAGCGACCTGTATGGGGAGTTTGTCTTTCGAAGATTTCTTGGGTGACGAGGAAAAAAAGCTTCGCATGCCGCCTTTTGAGGAGGTTTGAACCACAGGTGGAGGTGGAGGTGCTTGTGTGGGTGGGGGAGCTAGGGCCTTGAATTGCGTAATGATATGAGGGTCTCGTCGAATTCTTAACGTGAGCGTAAATTCCAATTTGCTGTGCTCAATCCTGGGAAAACTTATTGATAACTTGGGAGTGAAACTGGAGTGAAGACATACAGCTCGAACTCTTGCTCAATGCGGAAGTCCTTGTTCAGCTGACACTCTGGAGTGCTCACGAAATGGATTCCATTGTTTAGCGTGCAGGTGAGCGCCGTAGGCTGTTGGGGGAGTGGAATGCGAATTCCTTTGACACCCAAAACTAAATCAATGAAAGCCAATCAGATGTGATCACAATTTTATCTATGATTCAACATACCTTTGACGAAAACTTTCCCATACGCTTTGCCGGTCTTCTCATGCGCGCGGTACTCTTTAATTTGTTTCGAGTACTCATTCTGGCGAGTAGATATTGATCAGTGATGATACAGGGAAATGTGAATGTGTGACTCACCATGTCTGAGGGTCGACGGACTGCCCTCCAGGCCTTACCGGTATTCACATCACCAGGACCAGCCAGATGAGAAATGGTATCTGGATCCGATGAAGATGCGTATATAGTGCCTTCATGTTCACGAATGTGATACTTCTATTGACGTAGATCAGCATTGAATGAAATACTGACGGCATAAAGCACACCGTTTTCCTCTTCGGAGAGTCCTCCACTAGCTTCTTGAGCTCCTTCTCAATGCTGTTGCTGAGTTGATCATCCTGCGTCTCTGCCGCCCCAACCCCAGCGACATCCAGCATTATATCGCCCCTTTTCTTCGCACCTCCACCCAAGACCTCCGCATCGCCGGCGCTCATACTCCTCCTCCGACTAGGTCGTCCGACACCAAGCAGTTGTTGACCTCTGCCTCTCTCACCAACATTGGAAGGGGTAAAGTGGTCCTCATCCTCATCCTCTTCCACGCGTCTCGCCTTGCGCCTCTTCTCCAGGATCATTTGCTCCCTACTCCGGATGTTGTCCTTTGGCGGCACTGGGGGAGGAATAGACGACGAAGACGACAGGCTGACCTTCCTGCTAACGAAACTATTGCTGTGCAATAACGTAGAATCCGTGGCGGCGCGTTCCATGGGTCTAGAATGAGAAGAGGAATTCAAGACCTCGCAGTCAGCTTCCTCGGTGACCATGAAATCGTCAACCTGGGTCCCAGCGACATCATCCATGAGCCGGTCCAGGGCACTCCTCATATCCATGTCAACATCAACGTCACCCATCTTCATGCTGCCGCCGCTCTGAACGCTCGGGGTTTTCTCCTTATCTGGCCTTCCGATCACTCCGAAGCTGTCCAGAGAAGGCTTTCGTGAACCATAATCGATCGCTCCGAGACCCAACCCTCTCCCGAACTTGCTCCCAAAATCGAATAGAAGTCTCTCTCCAGCGTCGAGGAGAGCAACTTCCTTCCTTCCAGCGACATTCGCGCCGGTCAGTGTTTTCTTCTCGGCGTGTTCGATGATTGCAGTTTCAGTGCTTATGTCCGTCATCGTGGTCAGGACTGACATCCTGTCCTTATCCACCCCTACGTCCTCAGCTGGTTGCGATGCCCCCCTTAGTGAAGGTTCTGCGGGCGTAGACGAGCAGCTACTGTTCAGGCATAGGCTGTGCCTATCCAAGGGTCTGCGCTGGACTTCAGGCCTGCTGATTCGTTGCCCGACGCTCCCGCTGACGTCCAGATTCTGCTCGCTGCCACGTCGAGGTGATGAAGACTGCGCGCTGGGTGATGCCGCGTAAGTCAGGGAAGAATGGTGTATGTCTTCGGAACGTGGTTGTCCTTCCGACGTGCGACTTCGTGCATCATCTTCCCATCGTGACTCCTCTTCCAAGCGAGAATCGTTGTCTTCAAGGAGCGACGTGTCTTCCACACCCTTACAAGAAATACGTCAGTTTCTGATTTGCTTGAAAGTAAGGAAAATTCACATTCATCGCGTCATCCTCCGCATGGATATCATGGGACATCTGCGAGCCATCAGTGAAGGCATTGGAAGTCTCGATGGAATCTGTCGTTGGGCCTTCCTCCCAACTGTGAGGCGGGTTTTCATCCTTCAGAGGGGGCAAGGTAAAGGGATCCTCAAGTGATGTAGATGAGTCGCCTTCTAGAATGCGTCAGTACAATTATCCGCGAATACAATTTTGCAAAGCTGACCTGACGAGGCATTCTCCAGCCCGAATCTCGGGATCAATCCTTCTCCTCGACCTACGTTAGTGGAATCGGGCTTTCTAGCGCTCTTGCAAGGGGATGGAGTTCCTGGTAACATCAAAACATCATCACAATCGTCCTCCTTAGCCAGTTGATGACGTTCTGCGTGCGTGGATCTTCCCAGAGGAGGCGTAGCTAGGTGAGTTGGCCCGACTTGGGGGGGCACTTCTGGCGACCTGAAAGGGCTGACAATCTGTGAAGAGGAGGCCCCCGTTCTCTCCGTTGTAGTATTTGAAGGACGTGACGTGGACACACTGGGTGACGGAGCCGCAGACCGTCGAGGAGGAGTGGCAGGAGGTCCATGAGGGGATGCGTGAGTGGGTAGGTTGAAAGCATAGCCGTTCGAAAGTTGTTGTGGAGAGGAATGGGCCGAATGGTGGGGAGCAGAATAGGAAGGGGCCTGTGGTGAGTGCTTTGGAGATTGCGAACGTTGGATAAATCGAGCGGCTTGCTGAGATCGCCCAAGCGTAACTCCGTCTTCGGTGTCCAGATCTGGGGGAAGGCCAAGGCCGTCGGTGTGGCGTGTTGGAGTGCTGGCACCACCCAAAACTTGATCGGCGTGATAAAACCTTGGCACCACTACGGTTGTTGCACTTGAGGATGCAAACATTTCCTCCACCAGTCCTGATATGCTCGCATCAGGATCCAAGGTCATACCCAGTAGAGAAGGACTGTTATCGCCAGAAATATCAACAAGTTCAAAAGTTTCGTACGACGAACCCTCTCCCTGCGTAGGTGGAGTTGCTCCCGTTATCAATTGATCACCACAAAAAAATGGATCCTCTTCAAGTTGATCCTCGCATTCTGGTTGCATCTCTTCTTCTACGCTGTTGATAGCCTCTTCGTCCAGTTCATCCTCTTCCCGGTCAAATTCCAACACGTCGCATCGCTCGTCCCAAGTGACAGTCTTCCTTCGTTCTCTCTTGCTGCGACTGCCAGTGCTGAATCGAGGACCATGCATTCTTCTCGAAACAAGGGATGATCGCGCGGGAGATATGCCAGTCGTAGAGACAGTGACAGGGGAGGAAGCAAGGGAAGCGATTGGTTGTGCGATTGTAAGCGAGGGAGTCGGCGCTTTAGGTAGTAGGTAAGCAAGAGGTAGGGGTGGGCGTGGGGGTTGCTCCTCCACGCTTGATGTGCGTTTGAAGGGACTTTTCGTAACAGGCTCCTTCAGGATGAGTCCCTGGAAGCCCTTCGATTGTCTACGCTCCCTCTTAAAAGCGAATGGACGTTCGTTCTCGTGCTCTGCTTGTTCGTCCATTGACAAGGGACGAGGCCGCTTCTCACCCGAAACCCGTCTTGGTGAGGGAAACGGAATGGGATTATGTCGAGAAGGTGTCGGAATCTGTGATTTGAAGGGGGATTTGGAAACAAGGTTGTTGTTTCGGACGTGCCTGTAGCTAGATGATGAACGACGGGCGACCAGTGGGGGCTGCGGTAAATTATGGGGAGAGTCTCGTTTGGAAATTCTGAGAGGCGAAGTGATTGAGCCAGAGCTCCCTGAGCTTTGGCTTCCTGAATTGGATGTTGGAGAGATCCAGCCCATGCCTGAATCGCGGATTATGGAGGACTTGATGGGGTCTGGTGAATTGGACAGGAGCCTGTCTGTCAGCGGAGATTTCTGGGTCGACATTATCTCAAGAGTGGTCGCTGGGAACGACGATGAGCGATGGCGAGACCACCGGCGAACTCGCTGTTGTGGGCGATAAGCTCTTACTTGATGGTTGCTGGAAAAGATTAAAGTGGCAGCTCAACAAACATCCATTCGTGGGAAACCACAAACACACTTCACGCGTCGGTCACATGACGGTGTACGCGTCTGTTTGACCGCCGAATAATAGTGACAGCGCGCTCCGCCGCAGGGCCCGCTACTTTTGCACATAGACGCATCACAGTATATTGTGTGCAACAGCCCAGGCCAATACATGTATTGTATTTGACGGAGCCAGCAGGCCCGGTGTGGCTCCAGCGGCTACGCAGCAAACTCAGAATTGAAGGAATTGGTAGGTCACGAGATATTGGCCAGACAATGTCAAAACATGAAATCAGAAATGGATGATCCAGGGGTCAAAATGTGTGTGATAGCAAGGGCCGCATCCACGCAGTATTGGCCCAAGAGGTACATGCCTTCATTCCAAAGATATGACCCAAACTTCTTGTCACATTGTCACTACCAGGCCCAGTCCCAAACCTCTACCACACCCCACCCAATCCTTCCAGCAACCAGTAGGACTGGAAAGTGAACTAAATCACTGCCCAGAGAAGCCTACATCAGCAAGACTCCAGGCAGCTAGAATCGGTGGTCCTAGTCATTCTATCCATCCTAGCCCGCTAGCTTCGTGGCTATTTCTAATTTGATCCTTCTATTTCTAAAGTGCTGCTATGTCTTGTCTAGCTCCTCTACCTTGTTAAAATAGATCTATTCATTGGGCTAGGGTATATATAGAGCCAGGCATAGAATTGTACTACAAAATCATATCCATTAAAATGAGCCCCGACAACGTGATGAAGTGATACAGTCTGCAGAGTAATGAAATTTAATGAGATACCAAGGCGTGAGGCTTGAAGAGACATACCAAAGGGATAGTGTAGCCCTGATGTCCTCTTCCAGGTGGCCAACATTGGCAGTTTCATTATGCAGCCCAAGACAAGTGTTGACTTCGGCCAAGATCGTGGCCCAGTGATTTTCGTGCTTGAGCCCCGATGCCAGCATCGCATACGACTCGGTGCATCTGATCCACTCCATGCTGCCAAACAAAGGAGTGGACAGAGCTCTCTTCCCACCGACGGGCACGTTCTTGGCCTTCTTCTTTGAATCTTCACTTTTTTTCGGGTCTTCGCTGTTGGCCCACAATTTGAACGCTCGTTCAATCTGAGCTTCATCAGATGAATTTTGTGTACAGAATGATGGCAAAGACCTACTGAAGCTGTGCATAAAGCCAGTGCATCAACCTGAAGTCCGTGGTCGTGCATCGTGCCGGAAGTCTTCTTCATGTGACGAGAGAATATTTCGAGCACCAATTCCAATTGGAATGCTCCTTTCTCCCCCTAGGAAAGACAAGTAAGTCAGTAAATAGATAGGCAGGTTGGCCAAAACATACTTTCTCGCCCTCAGGATTAGCATACAACCAACTAAATTTTCCCGGCCCTCCGCACATATCCTTCACCCATTGGGCCATCTCCTCCCTGTCGAATTTGTTGTTGTGGTAGATCTCTCCGAGAATAGTAATCCCCTCCTTCCCAATAGAGCTGCACCATTCTAATAGAAGCTTGCTCATCTGCGATGAATTTATCAAAAAATTGAGGACAGATAGTGTAAACACAAAGATACCTGGTCTATGACAGTGATAAGAGCATCTCCTGGCCTCTCTGTCCAGGTCCAGTGGGCCTCCATCATCAACCCTGGGTACACCAAGTCCCACCATGCTGGAATGTGTTCCTGGACAAGTGCGCTTGCGGAAAACGGCTGTAGGAGTGTGCCGGCCCTGTTAATCGCAGTGCTTCGGTATTCCTTCTGCCATTTTGACGTATACTCCTGGTTGAGAGAGCTGGGAGGGAAAGGAAGGCATGTTACAGGTTTCTTCTTGAAGTTGATTGCAGTCGCAATATCGGCGATGGTAGTTGTGACCTTCGACACATCGACTTCTTGGACCTTGACTCGCATCTGTATTGAACTCATCAGATAAGTAAATTACAATAAGGAAAAGGATACATATTGTTTCGGTTCCTGGTGCTGGAGGGTTGGATGCTGACCTTGACTGACATCTTGCTGTCCTTGACGGCACTGAGCTTTTCGGGGGCCTCGTCTTTGTTGAACTCACCAGGAGCTCGATCGGTGTCGTCGTCACTATCATCATTATTGTTCTTGCTGTTCTTGATGTGATCGTCGTCAGTGGTCTTGCTTGTCTGGGTCAGTGCACACATCCCAGCTGTTTGAGTGATACATTTCTTCCAGTCAGACCAAAGGCCAGTGGGTTCAGTTTTTTTAGCACGCTTGGTTTTGATATTGAGGGCACTGTCAAGGAAGGTATATTGAGGCCTGGTACAACCAGAGAGCGCTTGAAATAAGTTGAAAACATACCCGTCAGAATCATGGCCTTTGCGCTTTGTTGATGTGACATGCATAGGATCACGAGCTGCAGTGATCTGATTTCGAATGGCGCCTCTTTTGACAATTTTCTGCAACAAATTCTGGTCAAGATCTGAGCAAACTTGAGAACAAGTGATACATTCCTTTGTTTTGTCTTTGGGGCCACCTCTTCTTGCTCCTCATCGTCGTTTTCCACATCTTGATCCTCAAAATCCTCGTCATCAGATGTCAAGTTATTGTCAACCAGCATGCCATCACTTTCCGAGTCAACCATTGACTCAGCGGGCAACGATAGACCTCCCTCGGAATAATATTCAACTTCTGTGCCATCCACATACTCAAGTTCACTATCACTGTCGTTGCTTTCGGTGATGACAGGTCTAGCCTTGGAGGCTTTGATCGACTTGTCAGCACTCGCTCCCTTGCGCTGGAGCTACCTTGTGGTCAGTAATCTATTACAATTGAATTTACACCCCTTACTTTTGTTTTGCTTTCAGGAGTATTAGCATGAGAAGCACGAGATTTTGCTGTCGCTGTTGCGGCTGTCGAAGTGGCTGGCTTTGCTTTTTTAATTACATCTGCTCCTGGTTATTGTTCAGCTCTCTGTCCAGAAACTGAAGAAATAGGAGACAGGTATTCTCACCTCTTTTTTTAGGGAGAAGGTCTGGATGTGCAGCATATTTTTTCGCTAGAGTCTGCTCTTGTTCTAGGCGGTCCTCAAGTGCAGCGGTACTCTGAATTTTAGCCTGGTTCTTTGCCGTGATGGTTGTGGCAGCAGCGGCTGCTTCTGCCTCAGCTCGAGCTTTGTCTTCCTGCACCTGTTTAGAGGTACGTCTCTTTGTCTGAGCATCGAGGACAATCTGAGCAGGATTTTGATTTGCAGTCTTTTGCTTAGGACGGGAAAATAGAGTGGAGGACATAGGATTGTGATGGAGGGTAAGCAGGTGGAGGTTTGGTGCGGAGGAAGGACTGGAAGCCCCAAGACAACAAGCCCAGGTCACGCACGATCTTTTTCAAATATTTGACCTGAAGTCGAATGATGCTACCATGTGGCGGGGCCCACTCGTTAGTCCCCTATCTATTCATTTCTTGGATTCTCTTGTCATACCTTTCCCTATTACGTTTCTGCCCAGTTTTCATGTACAAGCTTCGTTGCCATGATCCTCAGTGCCCACAGACGTTCAAGTGTCTTGCGGGGCATACTAATCACTATCGAACTGTTCACCTCAACTACAATCGTCGTGAGCAGGCATCCCCAACTCCAGCTCCCACACCCGGTTTTCCCAGTCAAGCCTCTCGCTCGTCGTCGCCTTTGCCTTTTCTCAGGACCTACACCAAGTCGCCGCCGCTTTCGAGAGCATCAAAAACTTTACACTCGGGCCTCAATGGTATGTGCTAGCATCAAAATAAATTTACATGCACTGATTGCTTAACAGGTGTTGTATGTGACGAGTTCGGCAATACTCTCGATCCTGATACACCAGCTCCTCCACACACAGCACCTGAGCGCACCGATTGGGCTCCGTTCACTGGTGAAGTTCAGTTCAAAACTGCTGACTTCCTTTATCGTCATGTCGAGATGTCTGCCTCGAACATCGATTACCTTTTGGAGCTCTGGGCGCTTTCGATGGCAAAAAATAATGATCTCGGTCCCTTTTTGTCATATCAGCACATGTACAGCACTATCGACAACGTGCAGTATGGGGATGCCGTCTGGAAATGTTTTTTGGTCAAGTATGATGTGATATGGGCTCTGACGATGTCTCCTGGAAGATGGCGGAGTATGAGGTCTGGTACAGAGATCTGGATGTAGTTGCCACAGATATGCTCAGCAATCCCGATTTTGATGGCCAGTTTGACTATGCACCCTATCTTCGCTGGGATAAAAATGGTCAACGAGTTTGAAATGATTTTATGTCCAGCAACTATGCGTGGAAGCATTCCGTCAGTCAATTTTCTGCACACTAATTCTAGCTTGGCTGAATCACATTTTCTAGAATGCTATTGTCGAGGAAAACGATGACAATCGGGGAGCAATATACTGCCCCATCATCCTCGGAAGCGATAAGACTACGGTATCCTTTGCTACAGGACATGTCGAGTACCATCCCCTTTATTTTTCTATCGGGAACATCTTCAACACTGTTTGTCGAGCCCACCGCAATGCTGTCGTACCCATAGGATTTCTCGCAATCCCCAAATGTGTGAAATGTGCTTTAAATTATTTCTTTGTCTTTGCTGACCTTCATACATTCTGTAGGTGATCGAAAATATGATAAAGATGTGGCCCTTTGCAAACTCAAATGACAACTTTATCATGCATCAATCTCTACAATTCTTCAACCACTTCAACAAGGAATGACAACTCCGGTTATCCGCCACTGTCCAGACGGAACCTTCCGACGTGTAAACTATGACCTGGGTGCCTTTATTGCGGACTATCCAGAACAAGTCATGCTCGGAGGCCTTGTCCAAGGATGGTGCCCCAGGTGCATATATTCATACTCATTGAGCGACTTCCTGTGTTTAAATTTTCTTCGTAGAGGTACCGGCCGTCCCACCAAAGACTGGGATTGTCATTGCGCCAACCGAACTTGCGAATTGCATGAACACTTGATGGGAGAATACTCATCGGCAGATTTATGGGAAGGATATGGCATAGATGATGATGTCATAGTAAGTATTCTGATCATTCAACTTGTCTCGCTGCTATAACATGCTTTTCTAGCCGTTCACCTTCAACTTTCCTCGTGCCAACATTCACGAAATGTTATCACCCGACATCCTGCACCAACTTATCAAAGGGACCTTCAAAGATCATCTCGTCGAATGGGTGGGCCATTATCTTATCCTTGAGCATGGTGACAGATGGGCAAATGAAATTCTTGACGACATCGATCGTCGATGTGTTCCATTTCTTTTTTTAAACCAGTATTTTTTCTCATTGACCATTCAGGATTGCTGCAGTGCCAACCTTCCCCAATTTACGCCGGTTTCCTCATGGTTGAAGGTTTAAGCAATGGACAGGAGACGATTCAAAGGCTTTGATGAAGGTGTGTTGTATTTAGCGGTCATTTCTTTGTCTTCTTCGCGACCAAACCACAGGTATACCTCGCTGCAATTACAGGCCATGTTCCGGACCAAATGGTTCCATGCATCTCATCATTTATGGATGTATGCTATATCGCACATCGGGAAGACATCACCGAAGCATCCATGAAGCAACTTGAAGCAGCAATTCACAATTTTCACAGCCACCGAGAATTTTTTCGGACCACCGGTGTACAACCTGATGGATTCTCCCTACCACACCAGCACTCCCTTGTCCACTATCCTGAACATATCCATCAGTTTGGGGCACCAAATGGACTTTGCTCTTCCATTACTGAATCTCGTCACATCACAGCAGTCAAGCGACCTTGGCGACGCTCTAATCGATATGAAGCTCTTGGACAAATGCTCCTAACAGATCAACGACTTGATAAACTCGCCGCCTCTTGTGTAAACTTTGTTGCCCGAGGCATGTTATCCCCTGATCGATTAGCACCTCCGGCACCTATCATTGCAGATGTTATCGAAGGTAATGACACAGAGGACGGGCCTACAGATGAGTATGTTACGGGAAATGTGTGTAAGGGCGCTTACTATCTTATCAACTACCGTCATCTAATCATATCATATCGAGACGATTATGCTATTGTTTGGCAACACCTTCTGGTGTTGCCTATTTAATTCATTATATTAAATAAGTATAAACACGACCTTGTACACCTATATGTAGCAATTGACAGACTTGTCAAGCTTACTGTTAGGGCAACACTACCAATGATAGTGGGCTCCCACAAGAATACTCTACTAGTAAAATTTAGAGCGAGAGAGAAAGAGGATAAGAGTGATGTTGGTTATTCTAGTAATCTCAAGTGTTCACACTAGAAGTAGTGGAAATCCTAAGAGAACTCGAATGAGGACTCTGGATGGTTTATTGTCCTATATATACTACTTTACAAAGTACATGCTAGAATGGTACCGTATACATGTGTCCATGAGGGAATACAGCCATTGGTTGATAACATGTGGATGCAGCATGTTGGACTGTACACTGAGAAAGCAATGAGTAAGCCATGAGTAAGCCATGAGTAAGCCATGCTGTGTCGCAGTCATGCTGACTGTTATCCATTACATACAACTATCTACATTAGTGTCACGAACGTCCCTAACGACCACCCCTAAAGTCACACCCACTACGCTTTCCCACGCACGTCCGCCGTACATATATGACACCACTTTCTTTTCGGACACCTTACCTCGATATTACCTATTGTTAAGACTAGTTCTCGATTCTCGTTCTCGTTTCTCTCTCTCTCTCTCAATCTATTTGGCTTCACACCTGTATCACTTGAGCTCGTTCGTTCGAATTAGCCCCGGTGAACACCTCCGTCAACGCTCACGACCTCCGAACACTCCTTCGTAGGCCGTCTTCCTTGACGGACGTCAGGCCTGTCCGCTTCGGTGGTTCCAGAATAACTCTGTAACCGGCGTGCTACACAGGTCCTAACATAATATCGAGGTCCTCCCACCCACCGGACATGTCCTCGACGATAGTGGAGCCTAACACAACCATCCGCTATCAAAACTTCGAAGGTCCCTCCTTCACTCAAAGGAGACCTTCACCACCACCCTTCGAAACCTCCCCTGCCTCAACAGGACCTCCGATGCAAGGGACTTTCGGATCCAACAGGTCCAGGTTGGAACACCAGATCTTCCAACCTGGCCAACATGAGGGGGATTTTTCCTCAGTCAGTCAGGACCCACGACGACCCCTACCCCGAACCCCCTCAAACGTATTCAACCCCTCTTACCAATTCGCCACCCCCAACTATCCCCCCTTACCACCATCCACAACGACCTCCGGACTTCCGCTTTCAAGTAACCAGACTCCCGGATCGTACTACGAAAGGTTGAGGCACCCGGAGATGTTCCAGAGGAGGGATAGGGCACGAGAGGAGGGACAGGGACAGTTCGCTCGTCAACAAAACCCCTTTCTACACGGTTCAGACCACGAAAGGATACTCTACGAACTCCGCATGACGCGAGAAGAGTTTTCACGACAAGCGCACGAGCTCCTAGTCGAAACCATGGGGATGGATCATCAACCCCGAACACCGGAACAATGGGCCAACCTCGTGTTGTCGACCATGCAACTGCACGAAGCCCATCGATTACCCCCACAACTGACGGTGTTGCTACAAATGGGGGGAAACGAAAGAAGGTTACGCGCTCTGGCTGGAGAAATCCAGACGTCCAACGAGGGAAGAAGATTCTCCGACCCCCAAAGCGCGGGACGTTCCTTCCACATGCCAATTCAGGAGCCCGTTCCCTCCAGAATCGAAACTAGATTCGAAGAACCTCCACGAGCGACAAGCACGGTCAATACGCAGACAGCTTCGGCTCTACTCAGGAGGATGAACCAAGGGAACGCTCCCCCCAGCCAAGAAGGGTTCGAACCCACCGTCACACCAGGGGCAGACGCTCGAAGAGCTCCGACGTTCGGGTTCTGGGGAGCCCACAACTTACAAAGAATCCCCGAAGAGAACCCCCCTGTCGAAGGACCGTTTTCCAGGCCAAATTCGGGTTTTCAGGGCCCACAGAGGACCTTCGCAAACCAAGAAGGAGTACCTCCGAGGGAACCTGAGAACATTCCCCTACCTCCGTCGGAACGGGGAATCCCAACGCCACTGTCGTACGCCCACAGCTACGAACTACGCGAAGAAAACTCGGAAAGAAGAGAGGTAGCACCCCCTAGGGCACGAGAAGACTGGCGCCAAACACCACCTCATCTGGCAAGTCAGAACAGGAGGTCACCACAAGGCCCACGCCCAATCTCCCCAAGAGAACGACGTGGAATCGGAGCGGACCCCGGCCCCGGTCAAAACGTAAACATCCTCGACGGAAGGCAAGGGACCCAACAACAATTCCCCCAGTTCGAACAATACAGAACTGGATACAACCCCGGACCAGCCCCACCCATACCCGGCGGACGACCGAACCCCCAGTACAACGGACCACCTCCACAGCCCCAACCACCTCCGGGATCTTCGGGACCACCTACCCCGAGAGGAACTCAATGGGGAAACGGCCCCGGAGGACCAGGAGGGGGAGGAGGAGGTTATTGGGGAAACGGCCCCGGAGGAACAGGAGGTCCTGGAGGAGGGGGAGGTCACGGAGGATACGGACCACCACAAGGACCAGGAGGCCCGGGAGGCCACGGAGGTCCCGGAGGGGGAGGAGGAGGCCACGGAGGAGGAGGAGGAGGAGGCCCACCCGGAAATTCGGGAGGAGGCCAATTCACAAACCCTCAACGACCCCCACCTCCACCGCAACAGCTCTTAGGCCCAAACCAAAACCTGACCCCGGAACAGTACCGACACCTCCTAAACCTGGAATCGAAAATCGACATCAGGAAACCGGACCCCTTCACTGGAAAAGAACCGAGGAGATGGAAAACCTTCGTCACGGAATGCCTAGTAACGTTTCAAGCCAAGGCGATCACCTACGAACAGGATCACCTGAAGGTGTCATTCGCGAGCTCCTACTTAAAGGACGGAGCTATGGACTACTTTCGGCTGCAACTCACGTACAACCCCCAACACCCAATGTTCACGAATTGGGAAGGATTCGAACACGAATTAGGATCACGCTTCGGAATACCGAACTCGAGAGTGGAAGCCGAGAACAACATTTCGCGACTGAAAATGAAGGAATGGGAAAAGTTCACAGCATTCATCATCAAGTTCGAACAAGAAGCGTACGAAACAGGCTGGAACTGGGTAGCACTACAGTTCACACTCCGGAAAGCGCTCCCCCAACGAATCCTTAACGTCCTGGCCATCGCACCAAGCCCCGAAACCTACGAAGGTTACCGAGATCTGGTCACCCAAATCGACCGGAGGTACTGGGAACATCGCATAGAAAATCCAGAGTCCTACAAACCCCTCTGGGCGAATAATGCGAACACCTCCAACACCTCCGCACGACCTCCGATGGGACCTTCGGCCGGACCCGCAAGCCGCACGACGCCGCAAACGGCTCAGGGGAACAGGAACGCACGCTTGAACGCCGAAAGTCACGATCAGGACCCGGACTCAGGTAAGGAAGGTAAGGCGCAAGACCAAGAAATCGCATGGGATGACGAAGAGGCACTACAAGCCAACAACTTCGGATTCAAGAAGTCAACGCGCCCCTGGGTGAAGATCGATGAAGACGTAAAGCAACAACGAATTCGAGACAAGGCCTGCATCCTATGCGGTGACCTGGAACACTGGATGCGCGACTGCCCAACAGCAAACGCCATGGGCAGAGCCACCTACCTCATCGGCGACGACATCTTCGAATTCCATCACAAGACAGAAGAGGGAAACGCGGGGGCGATTCAGGACTTACCCGGGCTCTGAATCGCGAAGAGCTGAAACCGGGCCTTGACACTAAACTACGCGCAACGGCACTATCGACAACGGACACCCGCACTGTAACACTCTCCTCCCACTCGTCCCTGGCATTCTTAATACACCTCACGCCAAACGGAGGAGGAGAAAAACCCGAAAATACGCTTATCGACAGCGGAGCTACCGACAACTTCATGGACTCCGACATGGCGACATCACGCGGGCTCCACCTTGAGGAGCTCAAACCCCCAATAAACCTTTGCCTATTTGATGGAGAACTCTCCGCATCGGGCAAAATCACACACTATACCACCAACGACGTCAAATTCAGTGACGGCACCACGCAGAGGATAAGGTTCCTCCTTACGAAACTCCACGAGACAGCTGCGATAGTGTTGGGACTATCATGGTTGAAGGAGGTCAACCCCCGAATAAACTGGAAAGACCTCTGCATCACGCTACGAAGGGGGTCAAACGGCAAAATTGAAGGATCACTACCGGACCTCCGAAGGAAAAAGGAAGTCGTCCCAACGACAACAGGCACAGGAGATCAACGCTTACCCTCGCGGTCAGCTCGCTCCTTCACGATCGAAGTACAGTTAGAAGGATCCTCAACGCGACTACGGGCACTTATCGATAGTGGAGCGGCGGGAAATTTCATAGCACAATCCTCGTGTACGAAACCGGAACCTCTCGCCAGCCCCATGACCCTACAACTGTTCGACGGAAACCCCAGCGGAGGTGGAGCCATTTCACACCATAGTCCCGAAACAATCAAACTTGAGAACGGACTAGAGTATAAGGTCGACCTCCTCATAACACAGTTACACCCGGCCACGCCACTAGTGCTCGGATTACCTTGGTTACGGGAAGCAAATCCGGACATCGACTGGCGGGAAATGTCCATGACCATGGAACAAGGGGCAGGACTAGCCGCGATATCGCTTTCCCAGAAGACGCAATGGAGAACCGTGACCCTTGAGGAGGAGGAAGACGTCGAAGCTCCGAAACCAGCCAACCCCCTTTCGGAAAACCAACCCCTCCTCAGGGACCTCCTGGACGACGACAACGATCAGAACGACACCTCCAGCGATAACATGAAGGAGGAAGACACTCGCCCAAACACCAACGAACCCCAAGAGGAAGTACCAACACCGACAACCGAGTCACCAGAGGAGATAACGGGACGGAAACGCACCCGAAAACCACCCCCACCGAACTACTTCCCTCCAAACGTTCCGAGGTCCAAATTCAAACCCCACCCCAAACGGAAATCCGCAACGTCCCCAACGACAGAAACACAGGAAGAAGAGGAAACCAACCCGGAAACGGAGGCCGAAGACGAAACCGGAGAGGGAGAAGAGGATGTCGAAACACAAAACATCCGCCTGATCGGAGCGGCGCCATTCGCGAACCTCATCAGGGACGGAGCCACAGCGTTCCAACTACACATCTCCCCCACCGAAAAGGAAGAACACCTCCATGCCAATAACACCTCCGACGATGAACCCAAGCAACCAAAGACAGAAAAGGAAATCTTCGAGGAAGTCGTACCTCCGGAGTACAGGGACTTCGAAGACGTATTCTCAGCGGGCGAAGCGAAAACCATCCCCCCACACCGACCCTACGATCACACAGTGGAACTCGACGAAAACACTACCCCTCCCTTCGGAAAGATATACAACATGTCCGAACTGGAGTTGAAAGCATTGAAGGATTACATCGACGAGATGCTCGGAAAAGGGTTCATCCGACCTTCGAGTTCATCAGCGGGAGCTCCGGTACTGTTCGCAAAGAAGAAAGACGGATCACTCCGGCTATGCGTGGACTATAGAGGATTAAATCGGATCACCAAGAAGAACCGTTACCCTCTACCTCTGATCGGAGACCTCATAGACCGACTTCAAAAAGCGAAAGTATACTCAAAGATCGACCTCCGAGTGGGCTACAACAACGTCCGCATAGCTCCGGGACACGAATGGAAGACAGCCTTCCGCACTCGTTATGGACTTTTCGAATACCTGGTAATGCCTTTCGGCATGACAAACTCACCCGCGACATTCCAACACTTCATGAACGACATCTTCCACGACATGAACGACGTGTTCGTAGTGATCTACCTCGACGACATTCTGGTTTTCTCGGAGACCTTAGAGGAACATCACGGACACGTTCGGAAGGTCCTCGAGAGGCTCCGGAAACACAACCTTCATGCGAAACCGGAGAAATGCACGTTTCACACTACGGAGATCGAATACCTAGGCGTCATCGTATCCCCCGGCGGAGTAAAGATGGATCCAGGAAAAGTCGACGCGATCCGGAAGTGGCCTAGACCGACGAAGGTCAAGGAACTCCAATCTTTCCTAGGCTTTGCAAACTTCTATCGGCGGTTTATCGACAATTACTCGGGCATAACGAAGAGGTTAAACAAACTCACGCAAAAGGACACAATCTGGAAATGGGATTCCGAATGCGAAGGAGTCTTCGAACTATTGAAGAAAGCATTCTCCTCCGCACCCATCCTACGACACTTCGATCCTCAACTACCGGTGATACTAGAGTGCGATGCCTCCGACTTCGCCATAGCGGGGATCATCTCCCAATTTGACGAGACATCACAAGACTTACGTCCGGTCGCCTTCTACGCGAGAACTATGATAGACGCGGAGCTCAACTACGACATCTATGACAAGGAGCTCCTAGCAATCGTGGAAGCGTTTAAACAATGGAGGGCCTACCTAGAGGGATCTCCCCACCGCATTCAAGTGTACTCCGACCACAACAACCTACAGTACTTCTCCACGACCAAACAACTCAGTCGCAGACAAGCACGATGGTCGGAATGCCTGGCGAACTTCGACTTCCAGATAAACTATCGACCCGGAAGACTGGGAGCGAAGCCAGATGCCCTTACGCGAAGAGCGGACGTGTATCCAAAGAAGGGTTTCGAGCAGGATCACAACTCCTTCAACAACCGCATCATCATACCCCCCGAACGATTGAACGCGGCCCTAATACTGAACGAGGAGCTCCTACTAAACAATGTCCGGAACGCACCCCGAGACGATTTCTTCGAAAGGCATGCACCCAAACTCGGAGAAGAGACCTCCGCATTCTCCCTATCCGATGATCACAAACTACTCCTTCGCGACGGAAGAATCTATGTACCAGACCATTCCAGATTACGACTCGACATCCTACAGCAACACCACAATCACAAACTGCGCGGACATCCAGGGATCAGAAAGACCACACAACTCATCATGAGGACTTATTTCTGGCCCGGATTACGGAAGGAGGTCACTCGATACGTCCGAAGCTGTCATACCTGTAAAAGAGCGAAGGTCCCACGCCATAGCCCATACGGATTATTGAAACCACTCCAGATTGGGCGAAGGGCGTGGGCCTCCATATCCATGGACCACATCGTAGAATTACCGGAATCGGATGGGTACGACGCCATACTGGTCGTAGTATGCCGCCTCACCAAGCAAGGCATCTTCATACCCTGTCACACAACGGACACAGCAAAGGAACTTGCTCAGCTATTCTTGGAACATGTCTTCTCCAAGCACGGACTGCCCGATGACATCATCTCCGACAGAGGCACCCTCTTCGTCTCCCGTTTCTGGAGCTCGCTATGTAAAGCCCTGGACATCAAATCGAACCTTTCGACCGCGTATCACCCGGAGACCGACGGCCAGACGGAACGAGTAAATCAGACACTGGAACAATACCTCCGGATGTACGTGAACTATCTCCAGACCAACTGGCGAACACAGCTCCCTCTGGCGGAATTCACGTATAACAATACGACCCATTCGACCACGGGAGTTTCCCCTTTCTTTGCGAACAAGGGTTATCACCCCCGCTTGACAATCTCTATAAAAGATATACCGGCGAAAGAAGCCCAGGAGGTAGCCGTAGACCTCCGGACCCTCCAGGACTACCTCCGCAAAGAAATAGAGATCGCAAACGAAGCCTACAAACGATTCGCGGACAAGAAGCGGGACCCTACACCAGACTGGGCTGTAGGAACGGAGGTATGGCTCGACTGCCGGAACATCAAAACGAAACGCCCCTCCAAAAAGCTAGACCACCGGAGACTGGGCCCCTTCAAAATCCTGCAGAAGATTTCCAGCCATGCGTATCGACTGGAACTACCTCCGACACTGAAAGGGATTCACAACGTATTCCACGTCAAGTTACTCGAGAAGCACGAACACGAGAATTTCCCTGGACGATCAAAACCACCTCCGCAGACGATCAAAGTCGAGGGCGAAGAACACTACGAAGTGGGACAAATCCTAGATTCCCGAACACGAGGGAAACACGTCCTCTACTTGGTACGATGGGAAGGGTACGGCCCCGAAGACGATACCTGGGAACCAGCGGAGAATATGGAGGGAGCAAAAGACATGGCCCTCGAATTCCACCGACTTTTCCCAAGAAAGCCACGGGACCCCACGATTTAAAACGACTCGACGAACACTCATGCACATCACGAAAAATTATGCAAATCCATTTCAAGAAAACAAACTGTGTTATATGTATTCGTACCTCCTGGACAACAACATTACGAAAGAGAAACGATACCAAGAAAAAAAAAAAAATAAACGAACTTCAGGTGTAAATATTTGGCAAAAGGAAATGAAGGAAGTCCAAGACACCGCAAAAAAGACCGTCTACTCGATGCGACGACGCTTGGAGGGACCTGCACTGGCAGAGGAACCGTCCTCGCGCCCAACCCCCACCTCCCCAACCACCCCTACCTCCAGAGGAAGCATCGACGCGATATCCTGCTCGTCGTCGGCGATCAATTGAGACTGAGACACGAACCCCGCAAGGGCGTCTTCACGAGTGAGAGATGGACGATGAAGAGCAAGGAAATGCTCGAAGGCGGGAAAAGGGGACTCGGGATCGACGGGAGGGCGAAAAAGCTCGCGGAGAGAATGCTGCTCAAGAATCTGGTGAGCGGCGTCGATGATACCCCGGACCGGCGACGCCTCCATCTCGACGAGGGCGCGACGCAGAGCGCCATCCGCAACAAACATATCGGATGCGAAAGCAACACGCGCAAGCTCAAGAGCTACAACAAATTCCGGAGGTGAAAAAAGAGAACAAAAGAAGACAAAAGAAAGACTCACCATCGGTGCGAACGCGAAGGTCCAAGGCATGACCACGCCAATAGTCCCGAACCCCCTGGAGATGGACGACGTGCCCCTTCAGACCCGCAACCTCATCCTCAAGACCCGCAACCTCCATCCGCAGATCCTCGACCTCGGCGTCACGATCGACGTCGACGACCTCCACGGCACTCGATGTCTGCGCCTGCAGATGAAGGAAACGTTCACGCTCGTCGGCGAGTTCGGCTAGGACTCCACGAAAACGACCCTTGTTGCGTTCGCCCTCGGCCTGGAGACGCTCTACCTGGAGGGACAAAGCCTGCGCACGCGCGACCTCCTGGTCATAGAGGCGCCGAAGACGGAGGTGCTCCTCAGGCGAAGGAGCAAGAGGGGCAGGAGCAGCGGGGGGGGACGACATCAACATAGCAGGAGGGGAAGCCTGGTGCAGAACCGGTGAGGGAGAGACCGATTCAGACGAACTCTTTAAAAAGAGAGGCTCCGAGGGCCCGACGATGGGAGAATCCGGAGAAGCGGCACGCATGGCGGCCCCAAGACGATGAACAGGGAAAGGGGAAACCGAGCTATCGGAGGGGGGAGGAGAATAACCAGGCATAGGCGAAGGGCGCGCCTCCGGAACAGACAAGCGCGCACCCCCACGACCGACAGGCACAGACCTTCGTCCCTGACCTCGCGTACCACGGAAAATAGCACGAGGAGGGGGAGCAGGAGGAAGTGAAACGGCACCAGTCCCTACAACGGACGAAGAGGCGGCGGGAAGAGGAGGCGGGATTGGCAAACGCAGGGCGCGACGGATGCTGGTAAAAGACATCGCAACGCCAGTGCGGGAGAAAGTAAAACCCTCGGCGCGAGAGCGAAGCCACTCCAACGGAATTCCCAACTGCCTAGCTGCCACCTCTAGGCCATGGTCCAACGAAAGCGAGCACAGGGAATGCGCCGCACGACACTCAACACAGGGCAGGGTCCCGCGAAGACGAACCTCCTGAAATCGACAAGACAGCCGACGCGTCCGACACCGATCACACTAACGAAGACCCCAAAAAGGAATCAGCTGAAACGCTGGACTCGATCGCAGAAGAAGGGCGACATACCGGCTCATGCGCCTCACACCACGCCAAGGAGGGAGGAACCTGCACAGCGGTACGCAACACCTCCGCCAAAATCGCATCAGTGAAGAGGGGCCCCCACGACAACGAAGTCGCCGCCGGACGCGACACAGGGTCACTAGCAAACTCGAAATCGGCCTCGGGAGTGGTGGAACGAGGGCGACGGATCTGTTGGGATCGAATGGGCAGGCGGATGATCAGACGAGGGACAGGAGGTGGGAGAAGAACGGGGGACGACTCGGGGACCGCCCCGTCACTCCCATCGAGAAGGGTGGCAATCCCAGGGAGAGAGGGCGCCGGGGAAACGGGTTGAGGCGCGTCTAAGGACGCGACGCGCTACCGATCTTCATGGATCAAAGGCGCCACGTCCGGATCTCGCAAAGCGGGGGCATTAGGAGGAGGAGACGCGACACGGGGCATAGCAGGCGACATGAGGTCGACAGAATGGAAACAGAAGAAGAAAAACGACCAAGTTTTTCTCTTTTTCGATCTCCGAGATCCTCAAAACACCCACAAGGACCCACAACCGAGGCCCTCACGTGCCCCTCACGTGACCGCGCGCGCGCACCAAAAAGGAAAAACAAATGCCACACTCCCCGTATCCGAACATTTTTCCGCGTCTCAGTGGCTCGACGCTTGAGGAGGGGGTAATGTCACGAACGTCCCTAACGACCACCCCTAAAGTCACACCCACTACGCTTTCCCACGCACGTCCGCCGTACATATATGACACCACTTTCTTTTCGGACACCTTACCTCGATATTACCTATTGTTAAGACTAGTTCTCGATTCTCGTTCTCGTTTCTCTCTCTCTCTCTCAATCTATTTGGCTTCACACCCGTATCACTTGAGCTCGTTCGTTCGAATTAGCCCCGGTGAACACCTCCGTCAACGCTCACGACCTCCGAACACTCCTTCGTAGGCCGTCTTCCTTGACGGACGTCAGGCCTGTCCGCTTCGGTGGTTCCAGAATAACTCTGTAACCGGCGTGCTACACAGGTCCTAACAATTAGATAAGATGTCTGATTAGATTCCTGGTTAGATAAAGAGAGATTAGATATTGAAAAAGTTCATCTTCTGACACTTACGTCTAGCGTGAACAGCAAGGGCCCCAACTCTGTAACCCCGTTACATTTTTTTAAGCTACCTTGCTTTCTATTGCTGCGTACCCACGCAGTCACACAGACCCAAATTCTATTTTGAACAACCATCATCAAAAGAACCCACGAGACCCAGATCCAATGACACCAACGCCCACATCTGGAAAGAGCCGAACTCCGGTCCCCGAGGAGGCCCTCACAGCACATCCCCCATCACAACTTCCACTGCAATCAGTGGAAGTCGGATTAGCAGCTGGTGGACAAAGTCCACCAGCGCAGAACACCCTAGGACCGGAAGAGGAGGAACTTTGGCCGACAACACGCACCAATGTGCCTGGGAGCTGGGCCGACGAATTGGCCAGGTCACAACGACCTGGCTCTACTTCCGCAAGCAGATGGCCAGACAGCCGTCTCTCAAGCAGAGCGTTCGGGGCGTCTACTCTACACGTAGTCAAGATGAAGTTGGACAAAGACGATTTGTCCGACCCCGATGCCAACGAAGAGGAAGCCAGCAACCGGGAATTGCTTGCGCTACAAGTAAAGCAATTTTGGGACACCACCGATGTCCTTAGCGAGCATTGACAAAGGCGACTGGAGGAACGAGCTGATAGGCTTGTTCTACGATCCACCAGAGCATAAGCGGTTGGAGAAATGGTCGCACAAGAGTATGCCGACTGATACTTGGAAGCATTGTCTGTAGTACTTACGGAATACAGGAAGAAGTACCCTAAGGGAATTTCGAATTCAGCAGTCAGTTCGATCGCTGGGACACCCGTAACTAAGAAAGCGCCACTCAGCAAAGGAAAAGGTCATTGGGACGACCTTTTCACGCCTCAAGCAGTGGCATCCAGATCGAACCAGCCCCTTGATGAGGCGGCCATGGCAGTATCGGCGCTGCATCAAGCGCGGCAGTTAGGAGAATCCGACGACAATTATCGTCGTCGGGCAGCGGCAGCGAAACACGAAAGAATGACTCGTGAGGAGCATCTTGCGCAACCACAGGGCTCCAGATGGGCCCCTGTTAGTGAGTCTACACTAGACCCACCCACTGAGCGTAAGGACACAATCACGCAACCAGCTAGCAATGAAAGTGCACCAGCTATTCAAGTACCTACGGAAGCTAAGGATGGTCGCGTTCCATTAGCAAAAGATTGGAACAACCGGGTTGCATATTAGCATTTGAGAAACGCTGATCTATCACGGAGCAAGTTCACGAATTATGACGATCAGGGAGTTGTCTTTGAAGGACATATGCCCGTGGATGAGATGGCGAGGCAATAGGCCTCGCAAACTCAAGGTTCGGATGGTGGACTGGGAACTGGGGCCGTCGGAAAACATAATACGACGGCAACGGCTAACAACCGTCAAGACATGCAGGTTCGTATAAAGTGAACCCGTTGCATATGGACAGCCTCGATCTCAAAGTCGAGGTTACTCAATGCCTGCTCCAATCCGCAGGAGTCAATCTATTGCAGACGGAATTCATGCTGCCAGAGAGCAGCATAAGACTAAGATGCGGTTGCATCAACTCATACATGAGCACCTGTCAGTACGACTATCGCTTCCTGAAGGGATGAAATCTTGTCGTGCGTACTCAAAGTCCATGGGCACTTACAGCAGAAGTGTGAAGTTCGGCGACCTGGAAGAATGGCTGTTGAGCCTTGTCATTATGCTGGCTGTGAGCCAGTTTGGAGGAGCAGAACGCGACCAAGAGCGCGTTCACAGCATGTGGTCATGGTTCATGCGACTATTCGCGACCATTACTGCGCAGCCATACCTCTACTCAGAGGCCGTGGCTGCCCATAACAAGGCCAATCCAGATCGGCCCTTCACACCGATTGTAGGCCCCGAGGTAACTATACCTCACATCTAGGTGATCCCTCCTGAGGGGCGGATCACTGAACAAGGTGTCCTTCAACACCTTATTAACAGTGGTATTCCAGTAAGCTGGATACACCACAGCTGCACTTATGGTCTACATTATCTAGACCATAACTATTCCAATTCAGGTCCCTATAAAGACCTGTTTTGCAACGTTGACGATGATTGAGTTTGTCGTCTAGACCAAATGGGTGTGCTGCCCGCAATTCCTGAGTGGGACGGGTGGTACCATCCTACCACCGACGACATCACGCACATCCAAACATTGTCGAAGGCCCTCCCAGGCCGCCTAATTGGCGCGGCCTGCCAAATGGGTGACCGTGTATCGAACGGTCGGTTGACGCTTTGAAATTGATCCATGGCAGCTCGAGCCATGGATCGGTCGCGCAAATGGGGTGCTACCGAGAGGGAGACTCAACGGAACTCCCTAAAGAGCATAAAGGCCTCTGCCCGCTCTTCATCTGTCACACCGTGGCGCCGATCGTTGATCAGGGCATACAGCTGATTGACTTCACGAGGGTTCATTGGGAACCCGCGTGGTGCGACGGCATATAGCCGTCCAGATGGGGGACAAAAATTGTGTCCCGTCCCCAGCTCGCTTTCGCATACTCGAGCTGCAGTGCCTAGTGCATAGGCATGGTTCTCGGCGGACGATACATATATCGTCCGCACTAACATGTCCCAAAAATGGTTGTCCCTCTCGTGGCGGTCGTTGATGAAGACCACCCCAAGCTCGTCAGGGATCTGCCCCGGCATCTCCTTTTCAGCTTTGCGAGCCATATCGTGGTACTGGTAGATCTTCACCAGTAGGATCGATTCTAGCATCAGCAGCTACGAAACGTGGAGCCTAGGAGACACCACCTGGGAACCGCACACCAATTGTAACAAGTTAGCGGGAATCTTGTGATTTCTTGGACGATGGAATGGTGCAGCTGGTCATACCCAACTGCTTGATGCATACGATGGAGTTCACGCGGACTTGAGACACATGAAGGCGAGAGAAGCAGCCATGGCTGAGCAACTCAGCCTGGCAAGAAAACGACCGGCAGTGGCGTCGCCAGATCGCGGGGAGGGACCATCGTCCCGACCCATAAAAAGGCAGCAAACGGAGGTGCGTCAAGAAGAACGCACCTCTTATGAGCCGAGACGACAAGAAAGGAGCGAGCCCAGGCATCCGGAACGACGCCTGGAACAGGAGAATCAGCGGTACAACCGCCATCCCGACCAGGAAGTGTGGCGTGATAAACATTGTGGAGGATGATCAGCAGCCTGGAATGAAAGGATTGGGTGTTGTCCGAGCTCAGCTTTTCTTTTCTTTTGATCACCAAGGAGTGACATATTCATGTGCATTGGTTGAGTGGTTCAAAAAAGTCGGGAGGGGTCCGGATCCAGATCTGGGAATATGGAAGGTGAAAACAGATCTCGTGGGTGGTGAGCGAGAAATATCTGTCCTCCATCTTGATACTTTTCTTCGCGGTGCTCACCTTCTTCCTGTTTTCGGTGAAGCCTACCTACCTATTGATTTTCATTTTTCGTACACTCTCGACACATTTGACCTCTTTTATGTAAACAAGTTTGCAGACCACCACTCTCATGAAATATGTTATTAATTTGTACTTATGATTCTACGTACGATAGACTCCTTCCCTAGCTAGAGCTATGTAGAGAAATAATGACGGGGTTAGAGAAAACGATATGTTCTAGACAATGTAGAGTATTTGCCCTAGTTTGTCTAGATCTCCTAGTACCATCTACTCTCGCTAGCGGGTTCGGGTCTTGCTGATGGAGAGTTGAGAGGAATTGAGAACCTGAAGACACCAGAACATATAAAACCAGTTAGTCACAATTGATTTATCCCGGCAACAGCGCCGATGGCTAGATAAGAAGTTCTGACCTTGCAAGGGGGCTGGTAGGCGAAAGGGGATTTTCTTTGTTACAATAAGCCACTTGAACCGCTGTCCCAATCAGGCAAACCCACTTCCTTTACGGGCCCTTCACCCCCGATCCGATATTGCAATAATTATATATTGCTAAGTCATGTCGACAAACTATAAAGTCGACATGTTTTCGATGGCAGTCCATACTCTTTTCCACCCGATGTCTTCGCTCCCTTTCACGCTTCCCCCACAGGTATTCGATCATTTCATCTGCCCCTCACCCGTCTCACCGCTTATGTAGCATGCTCAAGTCCTAATTATCGGTGGTGGTCCTGCTGGCTCGTATGCTGCGTCTGCTCTCGCTCGCGAAGGTCTCAGTGTTACGGTCTTTGAGGCCGACAAGTTCCCTCGGTCTTACCTTCCGTTCCCGTTCTTTGATCACAGCTCATTCTCAGTCTTCAGTTATCATGTTGGCGAAAGCCTGATTCCATCAGTTCGCCAATACTTTCGCTTTATTGGAGCGGAACACATCCTGGCGAACCACGGTTTCATACCAAAGGTATGTATCGAATATTCTTTCTGCCTGGTTTCGATAAATACCCCGTCTTTTTAAGCCTGGCTCCGCTATCAAGTTCAACCAGTTTAAGCGAGAAGGCTGTAAGTCTTGATCCAGCGTTTAATCTTTTTTTTAATTTTCAACAAACAGACACGGATTTCATGGCTTTGGGATGTGATAACAACTCGTGGAACGTCGTCAGTCTTCTCGTCTTTCCAATTGTTCATCTCCTCAAGAAGTTCTATGTCGAAACAGCTCCGTTCCGAGTTCGATCAATTGCTCATGAATTATGCTCGTACATCAGGAGCTTCCGTTTATGAGCTCACCAAGGTGACGGCAGTCTCCTTTTCCTCGATGGACCCCACCAAACCTGTTTCGGTGACATGGAGTCATACGCCTCCACCTCAACCGCTTTCACCGCCTGCATCTCCAACAGATTCCGAAGCTTCCTTTTTTGACTGTAAACCGTCGTCTACCTCTTCTGAGCCGCTTTCGGTGACAGGAACGACGACCTTCACCCACCTGATCGACGCCACAGGACGCGCTGGGATTTTGTCTACCAAATATTTTAAGAACCGACACTTCAACGCATCCCTGAAAAACATAGCGGTTTGGGGGTATTGGACAAACACGGGAATTTACGGCGTCGAAACGACCAGGGAAGGTGCTCCGTGGTTCGAAGCCTTGACTGGTGAATATCTGTTAGATTGCTCTTTTCTAAAGCTAACTAATGTCCTGCAGACGAATCAGGCTGGGCATGGTTTATACCACTGCACAACGGCACTACATCGGTCGGCGTAGTTATGAATCAAAAATGTTACAACGAGAAACTTAAATATCCACTGCCTCCATCCCCATTTAACCATACCGGCACCAGTTCTATCAACTCCAGCATGCCTGCTCGCTATTTCTCAAGCCTCTCATTGGCTCCGGGAATCGTGAAGCTCATCACCTCGAAAGGTCGTATCGTTGAAGGCAGTGTGAAGAGCGCAAGTGACTTCAGTTACTCGGCGCCTTCTTATGCTGGTAATAATTATAGAATCATCGGTGATGCGGGTGGTTCGTCCTTTGTCCTTTACCTATTTCCAAAGTATGGACAATATTGAAGTTTTCTGCGTTTATAGCTTTCATAGACCCTTTCTTTTCCAGTGGGATCCACCTTGCTCTAACGTCTGCACTATCAGCTTCCGCGACCATCTGCGCCTCCATTCGTGACCATTGCTCGGAATCAGAGGCAGCAGAATGGCATACAAGGCGTGTCTCTACCAGTTACACGAGGTACTTCTGCAATACCTCACTCTGACCTATGTCTGAGCGCTTTCGAAGGTTTCAAGTCGTAGTGATGAGCGCATACAAGCAAATCCGCGCCCAGAATATTGATATTCTGTCAGACATTGACGAGGACAACTACGACCGAGCCTTTTCGTTCCTTCGTCCAGGTAAATCAATCCAAGTCATATTTTGAGCGTCTCCTCACAATATCCAGTCATACAAGGCGCCTCTGACATGGGGAAGCGTTTGTCCGAAACCGAGCTCCAGAAATCACTTGACTTCTGCGTTAATCTATTTAACCCTACCTCTCCTGAGCAGCACGAGCGGCTCTCCCGCTCATTTGGTGTCGGAAGGGAGCTTTTTGACGTCACTGCGCCACTTATGGACCCCGTGATGTTTGAAAATGCGCTACACATTGGCAGTGAGAGTGTCAACAGACGATTGGACGTCAGCAGCGACCGTGACTCGGATGTGGAGCAGTCTTATTCGGACTCGGAGAGGGCTATAGAGACGAAGATGGTGCTCAGCAAGATCAACGCTCGTAGGGTTGTTCACGTGGAGTACACTGTGAACAACATGGAATCCGAACCTCTTAATGGCTTCGTTATGCGTTTGGAGAAAGGGCGGTTGGGCCTATCGAGACCTATGCATAAAACAGGGTGAAAGGGTTCAGTACAACGAAGTTCATCAAAATTAGCTACAGATACATTGGTCTCGTTCGTCTCAAGTGTTCTCAGCTTCACAGTGTTACACGACTTATTTGGACACAGGATATTTTTCCTAGGTTTCTGTTTTGCATTGGATTGTGATGTAGGTCGCTCTTCTTGAATCATACATACACCGTATAAACTGTGAAAAGTTTCCCACTTCAACCTGTTTATGACTACTAGTTATTCAGACTTTGCACTCTTTGAGGTCTTTGTCTGGAACTCAGGGAGGATTAGCCAGGAAGGGTTGGTGTTGGACCTAGGTCCTCTTATCTCATCGCTTACGTTTACTTGTCATGTGACGTTCAGGTATTCTCAGCCCATTCTGGTCTGTCGTCCTCAGTTGTCATTTCTCTCCTGCCACGACACTGAGGACGTACGTATTCCCTTCGTCACCTTTATAATATCCCTTATGCTCATAGACACACAGTTATTATTTGTTACCGTGTCTAGGTATTAATCTAGTTCTCATTTCTCTCCTGCCACGACACTGAGGACTTATTATTTGTTACCGTGTCTAGTCTTGCACTTAGGGCCATCAGGTTATGGGCCCCGCCCCCTAGGTCTTGACTTATCGGAACATTTTTTTCGCTCGTGCTCAAGGCTTTCTACGTCGACAACTCACCCTTTATACTTCCGAGAATGTGATCGATCACAATCGTGCAGAAATACTTCCGTTTTTGTTTCCGTTGATATGGCGGACCCTTTCAACCGAGATCAAGGGGTTGCTCAACAGGTTTCCTCCCCTCCCCCTGATCGGAATTCCTCTGGATCCCAGCAAACTCAATTCCCATCTCTTGCAACATTTCCGTCGAATCTTCTTGCCGATGCAGTATGGCCCAATTCCCGGTTGCCGCCTTCGTTCGTCCCTCACGCTTCTTCTTTTTCTCTGATACAATTCCCTTATCATCACGAACCTCCTTGGAACCTCCCTCCCACTTATGGACACAAAGACAGACATTTGAACCTTCTCATTCGCAGTACAATACCACGCATACACCGACCACACCCGTACCAGATTCTTATACCACTCTTCCAATTATTCAGACTGTTACTCCTGGGCAGACTCGTTTGCTTCCTCATTCACCTTCTGCAACATTCCGTCCATTTGGTTCTGCAGTTTTTCAGGCACCCGTTTCTTGAGCGCATACAACCGCTTCTCCTTATCCACTTGTTCCCAATATTCCTGCTCCAAATTCTTCTGGTGGACTTTCCTATGCATTGTTTGTTCATCTTCATTCGGTTCATCTTCCTACTAATTCTCCTTCATCAATTCCTTATCCTCCTTCACAACCATCCTCTGTACCTACTGTTCAACACTTTATACCTAATCCCTCACCTCCGGGTGTCATTCGTACTCCACCACGTTTTCCCACCCCAGTTGCGCCTGCACCTTTCCTACCTATTCCTTTGAACCATTTCAATTTACCGTCGCTTGCCCCCACGCCGAACATACCAGCTCCTCCTTATTTCCGCAATCCTTCTCTTTCCCCCTCCTGTCTCGATTCGTTCTTTGCCTTCTCCACGCCCTGTATCAGCTGCACCACCATTTTATGCTCCATCCCCGGTTCCTCGCCCGATGTCTGCCCCTGCACTTCCTCCTTCTCCTCATCATCCACTTGCTCCGTTACCACCTAGACGTGTTACTTCTACCTACGTTAAACCTGAACTACCTAATCTTTCTTCTATACCTACTCTTAATTTGGCGAACAAATGGTCCAAATGGCATTCCGCGGTCCTTCAAATCATCGAGGCCACTGGCTTATTCGACCATGTTGCTGGCGTCCCTCCTCTAGGCGTTTTTATCGACCCCACTGCTTACCCTTCCACTCCCCCTGTTCTCAACTTTGCGAACTACACCGTGGAGGAACTTGATGTGTACAAGGCTTGGTGGGCGATAGATGATGTCGTTTCTTATATTCTCATCAATAAGCTCAGTACTACGCCATATTCTCTCATCCCACCTAAGCGCGACGCTTGGAACAACCCTCAATGCACAGCTCGTGATGTTCTCGCCATTTTGCGCACCAAGTATGGTGTATACAATGCTGGGTTGGCCACCTTAATTTGGGATACAGTTTTATCAAAATCCACCGTGAACGGGAACATATCCGCATATGTGGACATGTGGAGAAAAGCCGTCATCAAGGTCGAAGGCTTGCACTGGGATTTTTTGCCGTATGAGAAAGTACAGAAATTCGTCGATGGTTTACCTCGTATTTTCGAATATGCTGCTCTTCGTGCTCAAGTTGAGGCCGGATTTGCAACTCATCCTCCTTTCGGAACTGTCTCTTTCCATGATGCTGCCCAGATTGCCCTTGACATCGAGATCTCTATTCGACGTCTTAATGCTTTGCAAGGGACCCCCTCTCATCGTTCCTCTAACCATTCCAATCCTCCGCCACCTGCAACCACGACGTCTACATCTACAAATGCCCCTGCATCTACCGCCACCGCTAATCCTGCTGTCCCACCTGCCTCTGCTACTCGACCTCGTTGCTCGAATTGTGGTGCCCTGGGACATACAGCTGGACATTGTTGGGAACCGGGAGGAGGAGATGTAGGAGGTCGCGATCATTATCTGGCTGCAAATCTGCCTCGACCCTGTGCCCATGTTGCTACTGCTCCCGATACAGCACTTTCTCCAATTGTAGAATCTGTCGAGTCCGTCGAAATTGAATCGGCTACTGCGCCCACTTCTTCGTATTCCCCGTCCGATTCTTGTGATCATACTTCTCCGGAAACTTCTTTCTACTTGGACTTTGCCAACGTGACCAGTCCCGTAGTCCTCGCTTCTCTCTCAGATCGGTTCAATGCCATTTTGGACTCCGGATGTACCGTTCACATCATCCGCGACAAGAAGTTTTTCTGGAGTTATGACACCGGAGGTGCTACCCCAGTTGGTATGGCTAACTGTGGCGTTTTCAATGCGCTTGCGACGGGTGAAGTTTGATTCCGTGTTCTTCTCGATGGAAAAGAGCATGTTTTCTGTATGACGGACTGCCTACATGCGCCTGATGTGCCCATCAATCTCCTTTCCGTCGGATTATTGACCGAGAAGGACATGAAGCTCGTGTTTGAAAAGCATGTCACCACCATCCATTTTCCTTCCTCACTCCCCTCCCTTGCTGAGCACACCTTCCAGGCGACAGTCATCCGATGCTTATCCTTCATGACCCTCGACTTCATTCTCCCTCCGACGGACGATACTTTCCCTCTGGATTGTGATCTTGTGTCGTTCCCCGCAGTTCCTCTTGCCGGTTCGGACCTTCATTTTCCTCGGGTCCATCTAACTCCGGATCTTTGGCACAGGCGTTTCGGTCATCTGGGCCTTGATGCTACACGCGCAGTTCTTACCAAGTCCTACGCTTCGGGTGTCTCCTACGCAGGTCCTTTCTGGGATTCCCACTGTATTCCGTGTTTGATTGGGAAACATCCCCAGCGACCCTTCGACCACTTCACTCGGCGTGCTTCCGCCATCTGTGAGCTCTTACACATGGACACTTGCGGACCTTTCCCTGTCCAAAATTCTCATGGAAAATCGTTTTTTCATACCATACTCGACGATCATTCTAACATGGGAAGCACTTCACTTCTTGCTCACAAAGATGAAGCTGCTGCACATTACAAGTTCACGGAAGCTTCTTGGGAACTTAAATCGGGAAACAAAGTTCTCTCGGTCCGTTCGGATGGCGCTGGGGAATTCACTGGTAGAGAATTGAAGGAACATTTTTTACTTCGCGGTATCGATCACCAAGTCACCGCACCGTACGCACATTCACAAAATGGAAAGGCTGAACGGTATATTTGAACTCTCGAAGAAACTGCCCAAACTCTTCTAGCCGAGTCTGGTTTACCAGCCTCTTTCTTTGGTGATGCCGTGCTTACCGCTCAGTACCTTCGTCACCGCCTCCCCACTTCCACTCTTTCAATCAACACTACTCCTTTCGAGATCATGGAGAAATCTAAACCAGATCTCTCCCACCTGCGCGTATGGGGTTGTCAATGCTTTACACTTATTCCTTTGGAACTTTGAGCCAAAGGTGGTCCCAAGCGGTTTGAAAGTATCTTTGTGGGCTACGAAGATAACCGACTAGGTTGGCGAGTTCGCGATCTTTCGGGAAAATATCATTTTTCACGCGATGTTATTTTCAACGAAAATATGCGAGGTTCTCTTCAGCACCTTCTTCTGGATCTTCCGTTCTCCTCCCTGCTCCCGAAGATCCTGCTACTTCCTCGGGACCTCCTACTCCCCTCCCCGCTCCCGAAGACCCTCTGGTTCAACCACCTCCCCCTCGTCGCTCGGTTCGTACTGTTATACCTACCTTCGCTGGCATTGATCACGCCACCACCATTCGTGAACGCGATGAACGTTTAGCTCGTCTTCGTGCTTCTTGTAACGCTCGATCTCGAGAGGTACACCCACAACAAACACTCCCTGCTATTGACGACTTCGTTTCCCTGCTCTCCGCATCATCTTTTTCCTCTCCTGAAGATGATCTTGTCGCTCACAAAGCTGAAGTTATCCAACAGTATCAATCATTATCTGCGTATCCCGACCCTCTTCTTCGCCAATCTCCGCCCCGCGCTTTTAACTTGGATCAACCTCCCGCCAATTATAATGAAGTTTTAGCGCATCCTGACTCCGAGATCTGGAAAGCTGCCATGCAAAGAGAGTATGATAGCCTCATCGAACTTGGAGTATTCAAGCCTACCATCTTACCTCCCGGACGGAAGGCGATTGGGCTTAGATGGGTGTATGATTTCAAGTACAATCCTGATGGCTCGATTATTCGTGGAAAGGAAAAAGCACGCATTGTAGCTCAGGGCTTCGCTCAACACCCCGAAGATTATGGGACCACTTACGCTCCTGTTGCCAAACTCACGAGCATCCATATTATCCTCGCCTTCACCGCCCAACACAATCTCGAGCTCCGCACATGTGACGCTAAAACCGCTTTCCTGAACGCGCTCCTTGGCCATGAGGTTTACGTGAAGCAAATTCCTGGTTTTCCTAACATTGATCCTGGACTTGTACTCCTTTGCATTCGCGCACTCTATGGCCTCAAGCAGTCCTCATACAAGTGGTACTCTCTACTTTGGCATATTCTTGAAGACCTTGGGCTCATCCGCTGCGAGGTCGATCATGCAGTTTTTTATGCTCATTTTTTGACCCCTCCGCATCCATCTATTCCGATGCCTGCTGATGGTTCCGAGCTTCTCATCATCATGCCCATCCATGTCGATGACGGTCTCGTCGCCACCAATTCTGAGCCCCTGTACAATTGGCTTCTCTCTGAAATGAATCGGCATTTTACTGTCGTCGACTTAGGCACTGCGTCCCTTTATCTCGGTATTCACATTACCCGCGATCGTCCTAACCGCAGACTTTGGCTTTCGCAACGTCCCTTCGTCGTTGACCTCCTTACTCAGTACAACTTACTGAATGCTCATTTGATATCCCTTCCTTTACGCCAAAAACTCTCTTCGCTTCCAGACGCTCCTCCAAATAGCCTTCCAGATATTCCAGATTCTGAAGTCACCATTCATTACCAGCGCCTTGTCGGTTCCATCCTATATCTTGCTCTTTGCACTCGCCCTGATATCACGTATACAGCCATGGCTCTTGGTCAATTCAACGCCCATCCCACCCGTGCCCATCTTTTGGCTGCCAAATCCGTTCTACGCTACCTGGCTGGTACCGCTGACTATGCTTTGGAATACAACTTCGAATCTACGCTGATCGGACCTCCCCTCAGTCTTTTGGTTCTCTCCAATTGCGGTCTAATGGATGCCGACTGGGCTGGCGATGATGTAAGGACGCCCACTATCTTATCTAATATTGGTTATCTAGATACGATTACGCTATTGTTTGGCAACACCTTCTGGTGTTGCCTATTTAATTCATTACATTAAATAAGTATAGACAACCTTGTATACCTATACGTAGCAATCGACAGACTTGTCAAGCTTACGTCTAGTGTGAACAACAAGGTCCCCAAAATCTGTAACTCCGTTACATTTTTTTAAGCTACCTTGCTTTCTATTGCTGCGTACCCACGACATTACGCAGACCCACATTCCATTTAGAACACCCATCATCAAAAGAACCCACGAGACCCAGACCCGATGACACCAACTCCCACATCCGGAAAGAGCCGAACTCCGGTCCTCGAGGATGCACTCACAGCGCATCCTCCATCACAACTTCCACTGCAACCAGTGGAAGTCGGATCAGTCGCTGGTGGACAAAGTCCACCAGCGCAGAATACACTAGGATTAGAATTGGAGGAACCTTGGCCGATAGCAAGCACCAATGTGCCTGGGAGCTTGGCCGATGAATTGGCCAGGTCACATCGACCTGGCCCCACGGCGGGAAGCAGATGGCCAGACAGCCGTCTGTCAAGTAGAGCGTTCGGGGCGTCCACCCTGAGCATAGTCAAGATGGAGTCGGACGAAGACGACTTGTCCGATCCCGAGGCTAATGAAGAAGAGGCCAGCGAAAGGGAATTGCTTGCGCTTCAAGTGAAGCAATTCTGGGACACCACCGATGTGGTTAGCGAGCATCGACGAAGGCGACTGGAGGAACGAGCGGATAGGCTCGTTCTTCGATCTACCGGAGCACAAGCCGTTGGAGAAATGGTCGCACAGGCATATGCCGACCAATACTTGGAAGCGCTGTCCGTAGTAGTTACGGAATACAGGAAGAAGTACCCTAAGGGAACTTCGAATTCAGCAGTCAGCTCGATCGCTGGGACGCCTGTACCTAAGAAAGCTCCGTTAAACAAAGGAAAAGGTCATTGGGATGACCTCTTCACGCCTCAAGCAGTGGCATCCAGATTGAACCAGCCCCTTGATGAGGTGGCCATGGCAGTATCGGCGCTGCATCAAGCGCGGCAGTTAGGAGAATCTGACGACGATTACCGTCGTCGGTCCGCGGCAGCGAAGCGCGAAAGAATGACTCGTGAAGAGCATCTTGCGCAACCACAGGGATCCAAATGGGCCCCTGTTAGTGAGTCTACGTTAGACCCACCCACGGAACGTAAGTATACAACCACACAACCAGCTGGCAACGAAAGCGCGCCAGCTATTCAAGTACCTATGGATGCGAAGGATGGCCGTGTTCCATTAGCGAAAGATTGGAACAACCGAGTCGCATATCAGCGTTTGAGAAACGCTGATTTATCACGGAGCAAGTTCACGAATTATGATGATCAAGGAGTCGTCTTCGAAGGACATATGCCCGTAGATGAGATGGCGAGGCAATGGGCCTCGCAAACTCAAGGTTCGGATGGTGGACTGGGAAATGGGGCCATCAGAAAATATAATACGACGGCGACGGCTAATGGCCGTCAAGACATGCGGGTTCGTATAAGTGAACCCACTGCACATGCTCAGCCTCGATTTCAAAGTCGAGGCTACTCAATGCCTGACCCGATTCGCAGGAGTCAATCAATTGCGGACGGAATACATGCTGCTGGAGAGCAGCATAAAACTAAGATGCACGAACGGTTGCATCAACTGATACACGAGCGACTGGCTGTACGCCTATCGCTCCCTGATGGTATGAAATCTCGTCGTGCGGACTCAAAGTCCATAGGCACTTATAGTGGAAGTGCCAAGTTTGGCGAATTGGAAGAATGGCTAGCCAGCCTTGTCGTGATGCTAGCCGTGAGCCAGTTTGGAGGAGCAGAACGCGACCAAGAGCGCGTTCTGATAACATCCGAGTTCCTTGATGGTGAAGCTCGGAAGTGGTACAATCGCCATGTTATCCATGTGAACCGCGAAAAGCAGTCCTGGACGTTTGAAGACGTCATACTAGGGCTGTACGATCGGTTCGTGTTGCCTTCAACCATGCAGGACGCTCGTAACGACTTTAACGCCGTTACCTATTCGGCGAGCAAAGGCATACAAGGTCTGTATGACGACCTTGTGGATCACGCCATGAACATGGCAGCAAGAACGGATGATTGGACGTTCCTGGAGAAATTTCTCAAAACACTTCCGCGCGATATGCGGAAGGCATTATTCAATGACGGGCTATCACCCGAAATCAACACAGCCCAAGAGTTCCAGCGGTGGGCTTAGCACATCAAGCCACCCAGAAGACGGCTGATTACTTTGAGCGGACCATAACCGCTCAGCGAAGTCAACCGAGCCAAATGCGAAAACCAGATGGGGGGCGAGTAAACGCTCCACACAATAATTTTAACAGGCCCCGATGGGTGTATGGCGCAGTAAATGAACAGCCATATGTCAAGCCAGCGTATCAGGATCAACCTGGACGTGGAGAGCAAAAGCCCCATGTCGAAAAACCAGCGGTGAAGACGGGAGATCGTCCGCGTTACGATCAAACCAAAAACCACGATCATCACAACCATCCTCCGGGTGAAGTGTGCTTTAATTGTGGAAAACTAGGGCATTTTGCAAAAGATTGCAAACAGCCCAAGAAACAGCGAGTGTTCCTAAGGGCCGCACGTACAGCGGCACATGACGCGGCAAGTGAGGCGGACGATGAAGATACGTCTCCCGAGGACCCAGACGGACGAGACAATGGACGCCCTGATACAGAGGCGGACAATGAAGACGAAGGCGATGAGTTCGTAGACATGGAGGTCTACGAAAATGAATACTATGCTCGGGACGATGAGACCAAGTGTATGTTTGCAATGACAGAAGTAATTGCATCAGAAGAACGCAATGATAAACCACCAGTTCACAAAGTGAAAGTGCGGACGGGTAGGGACAAGATTGCTCGTCCCGTAGTTCCGATAAAGGACAAGGAGTGCCTTGTCACCTACATTAACGTAGGTGGACATGAGGCTTGGACCCTCTGGGATTCCGGGAGTACAACTACCGGACTTACGCCGTCATTCGCTCAAGTGGCCGATATTCGAGTATTTCCGCTGGAGGATCCATTAATCCTCCAGCTCGGGACTAAAGGAAGTTGGGCCACAGTAAACTTTGGCACGACGGTGGAAGCCGCTCTTCCAGGGTTTAAAGGCAAGGTTTACATGGACCTTGCTAACTTTGATCGATACGACGTGATTATAGGCACGCCGTTTATGCGCGCAAATAACGTCGTGCTGGACTTTAACCGTGACGAAGTTGTCGTCAATGGAGTCGCTATACCAGCGACTAAGGTAAAAATGGAGGATACCGATGGCCGAGCTAGACGCCATCGGTCATTGGAGAAACGAAGAGAATGACTAAAAGTAACAGTAGAAGATGACGATGATCCTGATAATGAGGGTAGGCCGATAAACAGCCTACCGAAGGATCATCCAGCACTTCTATTATCCGAGGAAGAGTTTCAAGAAACTCTTAAGGAGGGGGATAAGCCACCTCCGAAGAAGAGAAAACCCCAACGACGACAGCAGAAGGCAAAAAACGAGCCTTCGAACGAACGAGCACAGGTTGACGAGCCATGCGAAGAACGTCAGCGCGATAATGAAGCGCGTAAGACGAGCGGGGCCGACAAGGATACGGAATCAGAACCGTATACGAATACGAGTAATCGATCATTTTGGGATAGACCAAATCCACATCCACAATATGAGTGGATGTTCGACCCACGGATGCCGCAAGAATGGAACGCAGTAATAGCGTCAATGCAGGCTCACGAAGGAAGAAATGTAGGCACGCGAGGACAAGCGTACCGAAATCCACGGCCTGAGGAAGTATCGGAACCAACGGAAATGAATTTTCCGGTGAATGTACAACGGGCTAAACGGCCGTTGTATCGGTTACCAGTGAAGGATGAGAGTGACTTTGCTCTCGTAAAACTACGAGCTAGGTTTGATGTTAAACCTAGCAATAAAGACACAGCGCACATTCGCGCTGCAAGAACGATGAACGGAAAAGGTAAGGCATCCAATGGAGGCCTTACCGCGGAAGATTATCCACGACTTCGCCAGCAATGGCATGACGAATTCGAAGATATGGTGGGTGGTACGAAACAACAGCTACCACCCTGGCGGGAAGTCAATCACGAGATTACTCTCGTCGATGATGAGAAACAGTACCAGTACCACGCACCGAGGTGTCCAATGTCCCTTCGCGAGGAATTCTACGCGAAGGTCAATCGGTATACGGATTCTAAATGGTGGGAGCCTCGTTCGGTGAAGCAAGCAGCGCCGCTGCTATGTATCCCGAAAAAAGACGGCTCCCTGAGAACACCCTTGGATGCACGCCAGCGTAACGATAACACGATCAAGGACGTTACGCCCTTGCCAGACCAGGAAGTTATTCGCGAAGATGTCGCTAGGGGAAAAATACGGTCAAAAATTGACTTAACGGATGCGTATGAACAAGTACGCATCCTTGAAAAAGATGTACATAAAACCGCCTTCGCAACGATAGCGGGAACATACATCAGTAACATCATGCAAATCGGGGACTGCAATGCTCCCGCGACATTTCAACGATTAATGACGTCCATCTTTCGGGACGTCATTGGGAAGTTCATGCATGTCTACTTGGACGATATATTCATATTCTCGAACTCTGTTGAGGAACATGAAGACCACTTGCGAGTTGTGTTCGAACGATTACGCGAACAATCACTCTACCTTAAATGGAAGAAATGTGAATTGTACTCGGACCGCTTTGATTGCCTTGGTCACATTATTGACGACCAAGGAATTCACCCTGACGCTGACAAACTGGCACGGATCCGTGACTAGAGGATACCACGGAATTACAACGATATCCAACGATTCGTTGGACTTGTTAACTATCTGGGACAGTTTCTCCCAGATATATCTGCGTACACTGGTCCACTAATGGCGATAACCGAGAATGGGTCGCCATTTTATTGGAGACCAATTCATCAACGATGCTTTGAAATGATAAAGCATATATGCTGCACAACGCCAATTATTCGGCCGATTCAACCGAAGACAGGCGAACCAATTTGGATTATCTGTGACACCTCCAAGTCAGGCGTCGGTGCGATGTATGGACAAGGACCTACATGGATCCAAGCCCAGCCGGCTGGATTCATGTCCAAAAAATTCACTAATGCACAGCAGAATTATGCTGTGCATGAACTCGAGACCTTAGCTATTCTCAAAGCGTTACTTAAGTGGGAGGATAAACTTGTGGGCTATAAAATCCACATCATTACCGACCATAAAGCCCTCGAATTCTTTAAGACCCAGGTGAATTTATCACCTAGGCAGCGTCGATGGATGGAATACATGTCGTGATTTAACTTCGACATAACCTATGTGAAAGGCGAACTGAATAAAGTCGCCGACTGTCTATCGCGATACTTCGAGAGCGATAACCATCAAGATCGTTACGACGTCCACGACTTCGTAGCTGCTGATGCTAGAATCGATCCTACTGGTGAAGATCTACCAGTACCACGATACCATGAAATCGTGGAAAAAGTAGTTGAGATTCGAGCGATGAAAGACGTAGAAATACGTCGAAGCAAGCGTCTTCAAGAACGCCAGGAGGATCGAGATGTCGAAGCTCAGATAATGGAGGCTGCGGCACCAAGTACCGCATCCGGAACATCGTCACACCCTCAGAAAAGCATGAGTCCAACCGAACGGGAACGTACGGTCGGAGATATTGTCCTCGGGAGGGACACAGTTTCTCCTCCCCCAGACAAAATGGATGAAAAGATCCGTCACGACGTCATCCTTGGATACCCAAAGGATAAACTATTTTCAGTTATTCTCGCTAACCCAACGGACTTTCGTACGTTCACCACGAAAGACAATCTCATTTGGACCACGAACGCTATAAATGATAGTGTTCTATGTATACTGCGAGAACCCGAGCTCATCACCACAATTATTGAGCAAGCCCATAAAACTATGGGCCATTTCGGTGCCGAACGGACTACTGAATATATTCGACGATGGTATTGGTGGCCATCACTAGCCACGACCGTGCGTACGTTTTGTAAAACGTGCGAATACTGCCAGCAGATCAAGACGTCGAATCAAAAACCGTCAGGGAAACTACACTCCCTGCCAGTACCAACTAAGCCTTGGGATTCTATCGGAATGGACTTTATCGGTCCATTTCCAGAATCAAAGGGATATAATTACCTATGGGTAGTAATTTGTTGTATGACGAGTATGGTGCATATGATACCCATACATACGACGATGACAGCAGCCCAATTATCATGGGTATACTTACGGGAGATCGTCAGGCTCCATGGCCTGCCAAGCTCGATCGTAAGCGATCGAGACTCTAGGTTTACGTCACGCTGGTGGCGCGAACTACATAAGTTATTAGGAGCTAAGCTCCTAATGTCGACATCTTTCCATCCTCAGACGGATGGACAAACGGAGCAAGCCAATCGTAGTATTGGCCAGATATTTCGCGCCGTTGTGAGGCATGACCAAAAGGATTGGGTAGATTGTATACCTACCCATGGCTGAGTTCGCGATAAATGCGAGCGTATCGGCTACCACCAAGTTCGCTCCATTTGAGCTGAATAGTGGATACATGCCGTCCATGTTGAAAGAGATACGCTCAGACAGCGTAATACCGAAGGGAATTCGAGAGTATGCTGAACGCGCATTGCAGAACATAGCGGAGGCGCATGACGCTATAATCGAAGCGCGCATATTTCAAACGCGCGAGGCAAACAGGCGCCGATCCGCTGGTCCAGAAATAAAGGGGGGAGACTTGGTGTATTTATCCACCAAGAACTTGAACCTCCCCAAGGGACGCGCCCGTAAATTGTGCCCAAAATTCGTCGGGCCCTACAAAGTGCTGAAGGCCATGCCAGACACGTCGAACTATACGTTGGAATTACGTACGGCACTCATGGAGCGCCGGATACATCCAACATTTCATATATCGATGTTGCGTCCATACTACGCAACGAATGATACAATGTTCCCTAATAGAACTCATCTGGAGCCCTACGATTTTGGGGCGCCGGATAATCACGAATGGTTTGTAGAAGACATTTTGGGCCATAGATGGACCCAAAATAATACTGTGGAATATCAGGTTAGGTGGAGCCTGGGAGACACCACCTGGGAACCGCACACCAACTGTAACAAGTTAGCGGCACTGGATCGCTACTTGGAACTACAAGGGGTGAAGAGCGCGTCGAGATTACCGCGACGAACCTAGAATGTGGTGCGGTCATGTGACCACGGCGATCAGGAAAATTACATAACCATCAAAAGTTATGACAGAAGGTTAAATATGTTTGGCGCTAGACGCGCAACCGATTTTCAACCATCTCAACACAAACCAACATGTACCCCAGCCAAGTACCAACCTCCAGCAACGACGCGATTCGGGGCGGCGACAGCCGCACCGACCAGCAAAATTTGAACCCGGGGCCGAGTTCAAGTGGGGAGGGAGTGCAGGGGCGCGCGGAAAATGCGCCCCTGCCCCCAACTTACATGGGCTCGCAGCCCCAATTATACCAATATCCTCCGGTTGGCCATATGAGCCAACCGCCCCATCAGGGGCAACAAACATTTCCGACGGTTGGCCATATGAGCCAACCGCACCACCAAGGGCAACAACCACCTATGGGTGGTTTTTACCCGCCAGGGCTGGCATTCCAACAGATGCCATCAATGGCGGGTTTCATGGGGTACCCGCAACCGACGTGGTACCCCCAAATGCCCATGCAGCCTGTACCGCACAATACGCGGTACAACGAATCGGAGAAGATGGAGGTAGACGACCAAAGTCGTCTGCAAGCAAATGTTCCGCCGGCGCAAGTGGTGCGCGGCGAACCGGTGCGGCAACATGTCGCACCGAATGCAGACGACAAAGCGTCGTCGGCGTCGAGTTCGCGGAGGATGGCAGACGATCGCAGAGTATTGCCTGCGTCAAGTTCGAGGAGACCATTCGCAGACGATGGTCTCCTTTCTTCTCTCTTGGACCGATTGGAAGACGCGGGTATTCACCGCGAATTTTGTGATTTCTTGGACGATGGAATGGCGCAGCTGGTTATAACCCAGCTGCTTGATGCATACGATGGAGTTCGCGCGGATTTGAGACGCGTGAAAGCGAGAGAAGCGGCCATGGCTGAGCAACTCAGCCTGGCAAGAAAACGGCCGGCAGTAGCATCGCCGGATCGCGGGGAGGGACCATCGTCCCGACCCATAAAAAGGCAGCAAACGGAGGTGCGTCGAGAAGAACGCACCTCATACGAGCCGCGACGACAAGAGAGGAGCGAGCCCAGGCGTCCAGAACGACGCCTGGAACAGGAGAATCGGCGGTACAACCGCCACCCCGACCAGGAAGTGTGGCGTGATGAACACCCACTTGATTATGGTTCTCAACGGGAAGAGCGCCGAGAGGATCAAGGGACGCGCGAAGTGCGCCCCTTACCTGCTCGAGAAATCGAGCGCACGGCGTCGACATCGTCGACGTCAGCGGAAGCAAAGCCGCAAAACCTATCCGGAGCGTTACCGCCCCCGGGAGAAAGCCGGGTGCGGAACCCAGAACGAGGTTCTCAGAAGAAGGAACCTGTTGGCAAATACACTTTGCCAGCGCCAGCTCCTGCACCACCTAGTACGATGGTGCAGCCCCCAACGCCGCCATCTAAGGGCAAACAGAAGGCATCGGATCCATATGCCGAGGCTATGGATGAATCGGACTGGGGCGAGTCGTCTGACGACGACAAGCCTGTCAGCAAGAAGAAGGCTGCTGGGCAAAAGCAGCATCGCGAGAATATGGCTCGCAAAGCTGAGAAGGAGATGCCGGGGCGGATCCCTGACGAGCTCGGGGTGGTCTTCATCAACGACCGCCACGAGAGGGACAACCGCTTTTGGGATATGCTAGTGCGGACGATATATGTATCGTCCGCCCAGAATCGTGCCTACGCACTAGGCACCGCAGCGCGAGTGTCCGAAAGCGAGTTGGGGACGGGACACAATTCTCGTCCCCCATCGGGACGGCTATATGCCGTCGCACCACGCGGGTTCACAATGAACCCTCGTGAAGTTGATCAGTTGTATGCACTGATCAAGGATCGGCACCCAGGCGTGACGGATGAAGAGCGGGCAGAGGCCTTTATGCTCTTTAGGGAGTTCCGGCGAGTCTCCCTCTCGGTAGCGCCCCATTTGCGCGACCGATCCATGGCTCGAGCAGCCATGGATGAATTTAGAAGCGTCAACCGACCGTTCGATACACGGTCACCCATTTGGCAGGCCGCGCCAATTAGGCGGCCTGGGAGGGCATTCGAATATAGGCCGGACAAGCCTACACGAGGCGCTGGCCTGCCTCAGCCAGGCCCCGACCATGCCCTCGATGTCGAGCACTGGTGCCGACATATGATTCACCATGGGCGTATTGGTTCAAAGAACCAATACGGAGGAATCGTCATGGACTACCGGTTCTGCGTACATAGGCGCGGAACTTGGGGATACTTGTTGGCGAATGTACTAGCGCCAACTACCCACAGCATGCGGTCATGGTTCATGCGACTTTTCGCGACCATTACTGCGCGGCCATACCTATACGCAGAGGCTGTGGCTGCCTATAACGAGGCCAACCCAGATCGGCCTTTCACACCGATCGAAGGCCCTGAGGTTACAATACCTCGCATCCAAGTGATCCCTCCGGAGGTGCGGATCACTGAACAAGGTGTCTTGCAACACCTTATCAACATTGGTATTCCAGTAAGCTGGATACACCATAGCTACACTTATGGTCTACATTATTTGGACCATAACTACTCTAACTCAGGTCCCTATAAGGACCTGTTCCGCAATGTTGACGACGATCGAGTGCGTCGTCTAGATGAAATGGGTGTTCCGCCCGCCATCCCTGAGTGGGATGGGTGGTACCATCCCACCACCGACGACATCACGCGCATCCAAACACTGATGCACATGGAATTCCAGACCGAATCACTAGACTGTCTAGTGAGTTCGGAATGGATGTTTGTGGGTGAAGACCCACACTTCCGAGGACTCCGTGTTCGGGTGGGGGAATATCTCCCCCCAGGCCTGCATCACCCAGCTTCATCGGGATCGACGTCCATCAACGTCGAAATGGCGGACCCGGCGGCAGCTATACCTGCCCCCGCGACACCCTCCACAGTCGTGGCAGCTCCAACTGGAGCTACCGAAACCCAAGTGGACCCCGTGTCGGCCCTTACAGGGCCTTTATCACTGGCGGTGATTACCACCAGCCAGGGTCCGGTGGACAACAACACCACCGACCCCGACACAGTGATGGAGTCATAGGTCGGGGAGACAACCTAATCCCCCCGTCAACAAACCGACCTCGACACGTAGGGCGTACCGCCGGGCCGACCGCCATTGTCAGGTGCAGACCACCTGACTCCCGAGGAGCAATCCGCAGGTTGCGTATTAACACAACATTGGATGTCCTCACCACCACTCATTTGTCGCACGGCACTTTGAGGCCGTGCAGTGGCGCTAATGCATCCACTATTCGCTAAGTCGAGAATACGTATCATACCTACGTATTCTTGCATTATTTGATAGGTCTAGGTCGCCGGGACCTAGACCCTCCTTTTACTCTCTTTTTCTGCCCAACTCCCTGGTGAAGATCGCTACACGCGATCTTAAAGGGGGGTATGTAAGGACGCCCACTATCTTATCTAATATTGGTTATCTAGATACGATTACGCTATTGTTTGGCAACACCTTCTGGTGTTGCCTATTTAATTCATTACATTAAATAAGTATAAACAACCTTGTACACCTATACGTAGCAATCGACAGACTTGTCAAGCTTACGTCTAGTGTGAACAACAAGGTCCCCAAAATCTGTAACTCCGTTACAGATGAGGACACTTGCCAAAGTGTTTCTGGATATGCCTTCTTCCTTTTCTCCAGCCTTATCTCCTGGAGTGCCGTCCGCCAACGCACCATTGCGCTTTCCTCTACCGAAGCAGAGTATATGTCCATATCTCACGGCATGAAGGAAGCCTTATGGATCCGACAATTTATGCGGTCTTTATCACTTCCTTTCCCTCGTCCTTTTCCTCTTCTCTGCGACAATCAAGGCGCTATTGAGATCGTGAATTCGGACAGCACTTCCTCGAGGTCCAAACACATTGATATTAGGTACCATTTTATCTGCGAACATTTCCGCTCCGGATCCTTCGCTACTTCCTGGATTCCGACTACGGACATGACTGCCGACATACTTACAAAAATTCTACCTCTCCCTCTTCACCTCAAGCACTGTCGGGCTCTTGGTCTCGTTTCCCTTCCCCCTCCTTAATCCTTCTCTTGTTTATTCTCTGCACTACCGCGATGATGGGGTTGTGTTGGACCTAGGTCCTCTTATCTCATCGCTTATGTTTACTTGTCATGTGACATTCAGGTATTCTCAGCTCATTCTGGTCTGTTGTCCTCAGTTGTCATTTCTCTCCTGCTACGACACTGAGGACATACATATTCCCTTCGTCACCTTTATGATATCCCTTATGCTCATAGACACACAGTTATTATTTGTTACCGTGTCTAGGTATTAATCTAGTTGTCATTTCTCTCCTGCCACGACACTGAGGACTTATTATTTGTTACCGTGTCTAGCCTTGCACTTAGGGCCATCAGTTGGGACTGAGAAAAGTGTTAGCATTAGATGTCTATTGAGATTGTAACCTAAAGTGGGAGATGATATATGCAAAGTGGGTGAAAGCGCGAAGCGCTTCCAACAGGAAAAAATAACATTGCGTTGGAGGAGCATATAGATGTGGTAGAAATAAGTATAAAGGAATTTTTCACAAAAGAACAGTGCTTTTACCTATTTGCATGGTTTTGATTGGCGGTGCAGCACTGATGTGTGGTTCTGGTTTGTGGTTTTGGGCTTTCATGTGTTTGCATCACATCCCCCTCCACACAGGGCGCTACACCCTGGAATGCAAGGAAGACCTTTGATTGTGAACACCCGGCTTTTCTCACCACTTCCAAGCATGCTATCATGCACGACCTCATGTGTAAACATAACCTTGCGTTCACATGGGACGACTCCGAGTGCAGTCGCTTTCAATCAGACTTCTTCCCCCCCATTGATATTCCAGTTGTTGCCCACACTCCTTGGATCAAACATAACATTCCCATTCCCCCAGGCATCTACAACGAAGTCTGTGACATCTTTAAAACCAAACTCTCAGCTACATTCTATGAACCACATCAGCAAGACCCGAACCCGCTAGCGAGAGTAGATGGTACTAGGAGGTCTAGACAAACTAGGGCAAATACTCTACATTGTCTAGAACATATCGTTTTCTCTAACCCCGTCATTATTTCTCTACATAGCTCTAGCTAGGGAAGGAGTCTATCGTACGTAGAATCATAAGTACAAATTAATAACATATTTCATGAGAGTGGTGGTCTGCAAACTTGTTTACATAAATAGGTCAAATGTGTCGAGAGTGTACGAAAAATGAAAATCAATAGGTAGGTAGGCTTCACCGAAAACAGGAAGAAGGTGAGCACCGCGAAGAAAAGTATCAAGATGGAGGACAGGTATTTGTCGCTCACCACCCACGAGATCTGTTTTCACCTTCCACATTCCCAGATCTGGATCCGGACCCCTCCCGACTTTTTTGAACCACTCAACCAATGCACATGAATATGTCACTCCTTGGTGATCAAAAGAAAAGAAAAGCTGAGCTCGGACAACACCCAATCCTTTCATTCCAGGCTGCTGATCATCCTCCACAACAAATGCGCAGTCTCGTCGTGGTCCTTTCCTGCGCCACTAAGGAGTCGAGTGAATCCGCTCTCGTCGCATTCCACAGATTCCGGAGTCGTCGCTAGGGGCGTAGAAGGTGGCGATAACTGAGTGGTAAACCTTGATGATGCTGCTGATAGAAGGGCAGCTGTTGAGCGCGACAGTGTTTGAGGATATGGTGTCATCATCATTTAGTTGGTCAAAGAGGAAGCGGCGGATGAGTTCGGGCAGCCGAGGATAGTTGATAGTGGTTGCGAGGTCGTCCACGTTGCCAGGATAACGCTTCGATGATTCTATATCATAACAAGATGAAAATAAGGATTAAATCAAGAAATTATTGACATACCTCGAGTCCGGGCAAGAATGACATTCCCCATTACGTGGTCATCAACGGGCTCTGCATCGTCATTGGCACCAGTTCCTCCATCAATCATATCTGAGGTGAATGGCAATGGAGGCACGGAATGGTCAACCGCAAGCATACCACGGGCAACGAAATTGGCACAAGCAGCTGCAAGCTTGTCGAGGCGTTGGTTCGTCACAAGCAGCCAAGTGCTTCATATCTATTGGAACGGCGAGACCGTTGGGGGCACCAAACTGAAGGATGTGGCTCAGGTAGTGAGTCAAGGTGTGTTGCCGGGGAAGGGAGAACCCGCTGCGGACACCAGTAGACCGGAAAATTTCACTAAGGGTCAGTAATTTTACCTTACCATATAAACACTGTCATGTAGTACATACAAACTCCAGTGAATTACAGCCCGTATTTTCCCTCATATTCAGAGTTAACAGCTCAAAATCCGCCGTCTCCGTCGTCTCTGAACCGTTCTCATTGTACAAACTCATCGCAAACCGTCGCCATCATTGTAAAACTTGTAACCACCGTCTCTGTCAGCTTGTACTCATCGCCCGAACCCGTGAGTTCTCCGTATTAACCTCGTTTGTCTCGTTGTCGCGCAACTGACACCAAAAGTCGCGTCGCCGACCCGTTCCAACTGGGAACGATCACATACTATTGCATTCGTCGCTTCGTTGTCGATTCGACTAATTACAAGTCAGATCGTCTTTACCTTCATCAAACCACCCTTTCAACCCTGCACACTCGCGTGTTTGGGAACTTTTAACACTTCTCGCCCCCTACAGTTGTTAGTCATTTTGTTGTTGTGCACAGCACCTACAGGCCTTCTAGCCCTATCATTCTGGAGCCTACCGCAAGGGTCTTAAAAACCACCGCTGAACACGCAACCTTCTTCCACTTTTTCATAAAAACCCACGACTCGGTGACCATTCCGCTGGCAACTTGACAAGAAATGAGAGCCCGAACTCTTCGTGCCAAAATCTGTGCTGTCTTTGGACAGGCTGACACCGACTCAGAATCTCTCTCCCTGCTCTTTCACTCCGTAACCCCACACCGCGCGATCCACAACAACCTCAGCCCCCCTTCTATAGCCCTTTATCAGAACTACCGTTGCCTACCCCGACCAACCGAACACCGTCTCACGAACCAACTGCCCGAACCAACCCAGACTTCGACCTCTTCGCGTCGGAACCCCCTACTACCGATCAAGGAGTTGAATTTAGACTCAGTCCCTTATTGCCTACGACTACGGAAACCTCAGATTCTTCCTCGCCGTCATATTCCCCCTCTCTGTCCCCTCTTCAGAAACCAACACCATCTATTATGACACAACCACTGATCATTATAAAACCAATGCCCGCATGCAGACAAAGTTCGGCACCGATGTTCTCACCCGAACGCGCGCGTGAACTACGGCGGTATTTCTCAGACTTGGATAACCTCTTCACTGAATGTAACATTGTAGATGAACGAGAAAAGAAGATGCACACCATGCGATACACCAATATCGATACTGCCAATCTATGGGAGCAACTTGACGAGTTCGCCAACGGCGCACACGACGACTGGCGAAAAGCAATAATGGCACTTTACCCAGGAGCTAGCGAAGAAAGAAAGTACTCGATGGCCGATCTCGACCATTTGATCAGAGAACGACACCAACTAGGGATCCAATCCAATAGCGATCTCGGAGAATATTACCGATGGTTCCTTCCTATCACTCAATTCCTTGTCAGCAAAGACCGACTTTCGAGAAACAAGCGCGACCGCCGATTTCGCCGCACATTCCAGTCCGACTTATGGTCAAAAATCCATCGCAGACTCGAAATCCTAAACCTGAACCACCACCCCGATAATCCATACGCCACCGAAACCATCCGCGCAGCAGCCGAACACATTTTCCACGGAACAAGTGCCATCGGACGACAAGAAGAGCATGTGCGTGCGCCACCACAGATTACGATCACGACAAGCGGGTTGTTAGCGGACGCGACCAAGTCGCCAACTACGGGCCAGCCCCTCAAACTGGAAGAGCTCTACAAGAAGATCCACCTCCTAGAACAACATATCCACTGGTTAGAACACACTACAGGGAGCGACGGTAATCGGCCAAACCGGGTACCTCACGACAACTGTCACTTTTGTGGTGGCGACGGATATTACATCCCCAACTGTCCTATATGTCAACAATACATGGCCGAAGGGCACTGCCGCTGACAAACCGAAGCCAACAAAATAGGACTACTGAGCGGTGCGCTCATACCGCCTGGGACACCAGGCACATACATAAAAGACAAGATTGACGAGTGGCACAGACGTAACCCCAATCAATTAGCAACAGGACAGCTGTCGGCCAACGCGAACCCGACCGACAGCATGATGCTAGAAATACTACAATTCAACGACGTCACCAACCACAATTTGAAAATCGAGGATCGCATGGTCATACTGGAGCAAGAACTCAACACATTGCGCGCACGGAAAGAAGTCTTTGACAGAGTAAAACTTATTACCCTCCTCCAAAAATTGCACAATCTACATACATTTAGCCTCCACAAGAAATATTCGCCTTCCCTACCATGGAACACCTGGTAGTGTTGAGGTTGTAAAGGTAGTCCGGCTTGTTTGGCCTGAATGCCTCGTTGATGTCCAGAAAGGCCTCGAAAGGATCTGTAAGGAAGGAGGTGGTGATGTTAAAGTCACAAAATATAACAGTGTATACCGTTCTGTCAAGTTCAAGTCAGCTGCTCCGCCAGGCATCGGTACCGTACTTCAACCTAATGTAAGAGTCAATAATGACCTGTGCCTGCGGGTAACCACCAACGTTACGAGACCATAAAGGGGTTAGATGTAGCAGGGCACGACGGGAGTGAGAGTAATTGTGCCACCTTCAGGTCTGTTTTCGAGCACGGGCTTGTTGGCGATGATTGCATCAACCGAGTTGCGGTGTACAAAGGTGTAGGTGACCCGAGCCCCGGTCCTGGCAATGGTGGTGGCTTGTACTTTGTGGTGTTGGTGGCGGAATATGCCATCAAGTTTATCTTTGAGGGAAGAGGCGTCCTGTTTGCCTTAGGTGAAGGCAAGCTGGCGACTTTTATCCGGTCCATGGTGAATGTGCCAAAGGGCCGTGATGCCGTTGACGTTGTCTAGGGTCCTGCGCACAAACTCCAGGACATCTGGGTGAGGAGAGGCCTTGAGGGGCCCCGTAAGTGAAACCGTCGCATAGTCAAGGTGGTCCTGAGCAGTGCGGTACGATCCAGGGGTGATCTCTAAGTCCGGAAGATCCTGGCCGCGCTCAGTGAGGTCAGCGACAATCCTTTTTAAATGGTCAATGGCTGATTGGGGGCCGGTATGGTCAAGCCCAGACACGGTGAGCTCCTGCCCGGTGAAGGGGCGGGTGGACGGGTCGAAGAAGGGAGGGGGAGAGTCGGCACGTTTATCTGAGACAGGAGGAGGTTGGAGTGGTCCCGGTATAAACAGCATTTTCTTTAAGTTGTGGGTTCAGGGTAGGATTAGAAGCGATATATAGCTCGAGTATGATATTTCAGATAGGATTAGAGTTGTATTGGATTGTATTGTGGTGGTCGAAACTGAGGATGAACGGACAGAACAGAAGGCTCAGTCCTGATAGCGGTTGGTCACGAGCCTAACCACGATCAATTAGGTGTTGCTGCGCGATATCTAATACTTCAATACCCTCCTCCATGGCCTCTCTTTTGCGACGACCTCTCAAATTCAGAATCATCTTAATACCCCTGGTCCTGGTCACTATTGCTTTGCTCCACTTCATCATCTCCAATCAGTACCAGATCAAGAACGCCTTCTCTTACGCGACGAGGCCATTATGGGACGCTGCTGACGGTCCTACGGAAGTTATACCCCATTATTACGCTGAGGGCATGCACATGGACTCCCATGCTTGTCAGCTTCACGGTTGGAAGGAACGGGCAGGAAAGGTTAAAATCAAAATCTTCGACGCTGTTCTCATGAGCAGCGAACTTGATCTACTTGAGATTCGAATGAATGAGCTGGACTCCGTCGTCGACAATTTTTTCATCATCGAATCCAATACAACGTTTACTGGACTGCCGAAGGAGACGTATTTTGCGAAGAACAGGGAAAGGTTTTTCAAGTTTAAGGAGAAGATAGTCTACAACTTGTAAGCTGCCACCTAAGTTGTACCCTGGTCGAAGCTAAAATGGAATTTAGCCTGCCTGGTTATCCGCTCCGACCAGGACAGTCTGCTTGGGATGTCGAGGCTGCCACGCGTGACGCCATGACCTTGTTGCTCCGCAATTACATTCGTGCGCTCCCCTCCGGTACTGCAAGTCTTGTCATAATGTCGGACATCGACGAGATTCCCTCTAAGCATTCGATCGATCTTCTCAGAGCCTGCGAATATGGTGAATCTATTCATCTTCAGCTCCGCAATTTTCTTTACAGGTGAGCTCTCCCACATTGTTGCAAGAAACGTCTTCTGACAATAACGTTGTCTTCGTAGCTTCGAATGGCAGTTAGATATGTCAAGCTGGCGCGCCAGTGTGCACTTCTGGCGCCCCAATGTTTACTATCGACATTCGAAAAGTGGAGACCGTATTTTGGCAGACGCGGGCTGGCACTGCAGTTACTGCTTCAGAACCATTCCGGAATATATAGTCAAGATGAAAGGATTTTCGCACTCGGATCGCATCGGCGGAAACATGAAACTCCTTGACCCACGGAGAATACAAGAAACCATTTGCCGTGGCAAAGACATTTTTGGAATGCTGCCAGAAGTATACAGTGTACGTGTTTATCGAAGTTGACGAGAACCAAAAGAAGTGACCAATCATCTCAGTATAAGGACCTACTATCCCAGATGAGCTTAGACCCGTAAGACTGACGCAGCACTGTATGTCATCGTTCTAACGGACATCCCAGGTTAACTTCAGCAGTCGGACTACCGCGATTCCTGATCGACAATGCGGAACGGTTTCGTTTCCTATTACCCGGAGGATGTAAGCGGGAGAGCTAATTGTGGCGGTGATGAACCTGCCATTTCCTTTGGATCTTCCGCTACGAACTGGACTCTCGTGCCCGCCTGCCCTGGCTATCGCCGTACTTGGCAGAAGTGGGCAAAACGCGAACCTTGTCTGACGGGGCCAACGGTTGAGTCGACTCTAGGCATTGGGCCGTCCGTTTCGTCAAGGACACCTTTGTAAGATGTGGTCTTGTTCGTAGTTCATCACAAACATACATAGATAACGGTTGATTTGCAGCGATATGTGTGAGGTTTTGATGGAGTGTGTGAATGAGGTGGTTACGACGGGTAATCATCGATCAGATGTGAAATACATCGACAGTAATGTTTATAAGAACTGCAACCGTGCATCATGCTACCCTCTCACAAGTACCACCCTGTATCGCACCATTTCGGGCGAATCGATGTCCTCGACTCCAAAACCATTTCACTAATCTTGTTCCATTCACGCTCCTTACCCGCCATTTCCTGTGTCTATAATGTTTTTTTTAACCTTTTACTTTCTCTTGAGCCCGGTTTTCGTCGCGGGTTTCGACTTACGCAGTCGTTCGGAATCCGAAGTCACTGTAAACAACTCTTCTCTCGGTAGTTCCTTGGTGTCAACCGCTTGGTATGCTGGCTGGCATGTTACCGACCAACCATTGTCAACTATCAGCTGGTCCAAATATACGGTGATGAGTTATGCATTTGCGTAAGCCCCAGCTACATATGCACTTCCTGTCCAACACACCATGCTAAACATCGACCCTGTAGTTTGACCACTCCAGACCCAAGTGTAATATCTGTCGTAGACTCTGACCAGATCCTACTGCCTCAATTCGTGACTGCTGCACGCAAGCATGTAAGTCAACTCCACTGTTCAAGCCTTGCCATTAATGCGGCTGCTAGAACGTAAAAGCCAGCTTGTCGATCGGTGGATGGACGGGATCGAGATGGTTTTCCGCCAACGTTGGTTCTGCTCAAAATCGAACTGCATTTGTGAAGTCTGTTACAGGGTTGGTGAAGAAGTACAGTCTGGATGGCATTGATTTTGAGTATGTCTCCGTCTTTTATTTGCATTCGTACTTTGCTAAGCAATGCAGCTGGGAATATCCTGGCATTCAAGGCATTGGATGTAATCTCGTGAAGTCGAACGACACTGCAAACTTCCTGTCCTTTCTCCAGGAACTTCGTCAAAATCTTGGTCCTGAGGTGGTCCTGTCTGCCGCAACCGACATCAGACCATTCCCCGATGCATCCGGCATTCCGTCGGTAGACATCTCGAAGTTCGGCGAGGTCCTTGATTACATCGTCATAATGAACTATGACATCCAGTCAAATCCATCCACAGGTGCAGGTCCTAATTCCCCTTTGAACGACAACTGTGCACCTTTGGCCTGTCAGTATGGCTCAGCCCAGTCAGCCTTGGCGGCGTGGACAGATGCTGGCATGCCTCAAGATCGTATTGTGCTCGGAGTGCCGATGTACGGCCGTTCATATCGTGTTCCCAGAAACGCAGCTCTTCCAGATAACTCCAGCCTTGCATCTTACCCTCCCTACGATATCAACAACAAGCCGATGGGAGATCGATGGAACGGTGAAGGCGGTTTGGACGTTTGTGGAATCTACCAATCTCCTGGAGGGTCTTATGCTTTCTGGAGCCTCATAGAGGATGGCTTCTTAAACGTAGACGGGTCAGTGAAAGATGGAATTTTGTACCGCTACGACGAATGCAGCGAGACTGTGAGCATCATCTTCTGCGTTCGATTTAACGAATCTGACATCGTAACTGTCAAGCCCTATGTCTATGATCCAAAATCCCAGATTATGGTCACGTATGACAATAAGCAGTCCTTTTCTGCCAAAGGCGACTTCATCAAGACAAATGGCCTTAGAGGCTTCGCTGTCTGGGAGACTGCTGGTGATTATCAAAACCTTTTGATAGATGCGATCCGTGAGTTTGTTGCCTGGTAATTCAGGCTAAGTTGCTGAAGGTTCTTCTGTTGACCAGTCAATGGTGTTATCAATGGCGCCCCACGGGCTACCAAGCCATTACCTCAGCCTTCAGCGACGGTGACGTCGTCATCGTCTGCTTGCGATGGATTCTCGTTACCCGCGAAGCACTGGATATTGATGATCGTGCTGCACTACTTTTTCAGCTGGATCCTTATATGATTGGCTATCGTGCCTCTTGTTTCCAAAACTCATAACAGCCATCGGTGAACTGTACCCTGGTCCGGGGTGGTTTGGTTCAGGGTGCATATAAGGCTCGGAACAGTGATCGGCGTTGTATGGTGAGAGTTAGAGCTTCTCAAGTTCGAGCCGAGGATGTTGCCCCGTCTCAACCGCGCGTACACGAAGACTTGAAGAGTTCAGCAGACATTCGTATATTCAGACCCTCCGGACTCCCTTGATGTCCAGTTCCTGTGGCTCTCGGATTACTAGTGTGAGCCTTGCTGAGACACCGTTACATCAGCGTCGACGATTGTACGCCAGGCGATTTACACGCGCAGGATAAAATGCGGTCGTCGTTGAAGCTAAAAAACGCTCGTATAGGCTAGCCTGGGTTTGCGACCAGGTTTTGTGTCAGAAAGCTGTTACTTCTCACTCGCTGTTCACACGCCTCCACCCGAGATGGCCCACATCCTCTGGGATAGAGTCGCCAGAACTTTCGCAAGGTGGCCGCCTCGTTGTGGACAAGGACAAAGTTCTCCGCCAGAACGGCATGTTCCGATCTTGTGTACACGCCCCTTCAACCTTCTTGATTTAGGTCTCCCTTTGTTCCATCCTGGCGTCCGGGAGTTGCGAGAATGATTGACCCCTAGAATTGACCGTCTGTTTGAGATATCCACGCATATGTGTCCTGCCTCGCCCCTTCCTCGTCAGGTCAATATAAAAATGGACATACTAGATATCTGCCATCATCCACGAAACCCTCACGACCGCTGTACGCTCAATTTACTTGAAATCCTTCCCTGTCTCTAAGCATGTATGGTTCAATTTCTTCACAGATGAGTCCCGATTCACCGCCACTGCGCAGTGCTCCGAGTCGGAAGCAGCCTTCTCCACGCGCGCCAAGTCCCATCCCGTCACCCGCGCAGGCTATCGCTGACGCCTGGAAACGCGAATCAATGGAGAGCCAGGAGACATGGAGAAGAATTGACGCCAGCGTCCGGCTGCGATACGCTGCGCGTCCGCGGCACAATTCAAAATCGAAGATGTAACCCGAAACTGAAGGGTGAGCACTCTAAGGCCTCTTTAAACTTCGTCGAGGTGACAGAGTCAAACCCGCAGGCTTCCAACGATCTCGCCAACATTTCTTACCCAGGGGATAGAAACCTCCCCCCGCTGCATGTACGGTGGAGTCTGAGAGTTGATGGGCGGCCACTGGTGGTCTATTTATTAGCTCAACAATGTTGTAATAATTAGAAAAGGACTGGGTGCGCACATGTTGTAATTTATCACCATTTGTATGTTTGTCACTTAGGATTGCATCGTATCGACGTGACCTTCGCTTTCATCTTCCTCGTCGTCTAAATCATCCTCGTCTTCTTCTTCCTCCTCCAGCGCAGCTTCTGCTTCAGCCTGCGCTTGGGCAGCAGATGCCGCACTGGCGATGGCTTCTTCGAGCATCTTCGTTTGCTCGTCCGAAAGACCATACATGGATAGTGAAGAGATGGGTATCGCAGAGTCCTTGCTTGATCCAACCGTAATCGTAGTATAAGCAGAGGCTTGGTCTTGTGACAACGATTCATTGAATACGGGGTGATAAGGAGCTGCATTAGTGAGATCAACACCAGCAGCCGGGGATACCGTCTTCGTTGGCATATTTTGCAGCTGTGCGCGTGCAATGACGCTGGCCAGGGTAGCCTGTCCTGCTGTCGGATCCATAGGCGGCGAGATGGGTCGTTCCATAGGGGTACCTAAGGCACCGCCGACATGGGCTTGCAGAAGCCCATGTAAGCTCAAAACGGATGATTGCATCGCAGAAATGGTGCCAAACTGGACCTCCCCTTCCTCCATATGAGTGGGATCATGGTATCCATGTGACAGTGGTTGCGCAACGGCTGCATCAGCTTGAGAATTAGCGATACCACTCCACAACTTTGCATTTCGTTCCTCCCTCATCGAGTCTTCACCCTCATCCTGGTCAAGCTCCACTTCCATCACCTCAGCAGTTATACAGGCTTCGCTTCTGGGGCCCCGAATTTTTCTACCGGTCTTATGTCGTTTGATCGCGTCGCGCCGTGAGAAGACTTTGAGACAGCCGGCGCATTTCCACGCCTTTTTGTCGTGCAATTTGATGTGTCGTTTGAGATCGTGATTTCGTGCAAAAGATGCGGGGCAGGTACTGCAACGGAAAGGTCGGTGTATGGCATGGACACGTTGATGGGCGCGGAGGCTGTATAAGCGCGAAAACATCTTCTTGCAGCCTGCTATGTGACAGGGGTAGACGGCCGTCCCAATGTCCGTCGAAGATGCAGGGGGCTGAGCAGGGAGCCAGGGATATGAGGGGTTTGGGAAATGGGTGTGTTGGGAGTGCGAATCTGGAGTTTGCCCAATCTGAATCCCACTGAGGACACCAATGACTTGTATAAGGCCGCTAATTTCTTGGAGGGCGTGCATATCGCGCCCACCGCCCGCTGAAGACGTCACAGCAAACAGGAATACCTGATGCAGCTGCAGACGAATAGAGGAGACAAGATTTGAATCAAGAGGCTGGGCAGGGGAAGATACTAAAGCTTGAGTAATGACGCGCACTGCTTCGTTGACTTGATTCTCTAGGCCGGACTCGGGGATGTAGGGACGTTTAAATGCTTGAGGGTCGTGCGGGTTGAGGCCATCGTCCACTTCCTCTCGTTTGCGTTTGCCTTTGACAAGTTGAATTGAAGACGCATTGGAGTGGCGCAAGTTGCCAAAAAGAATGTCTGAGCTCGCTAGGGACACTAGAATTGGACTCAAGGAGACAGCGGTGGCCTTGGAAACTCCTCCGGATGCAACGAGTCGCTTTAGAGTGTCCAAAACGTTGTCGTCGTTCGAACTGGGGACGATGGCAGAAGCGAGAGCATGACGGGCAGGAGGATCGTTTTCGACAACAGTCAGTATTGCTTTCATTGTAAGGATCGCAGCATCACCCTTGCGAGACGAGTTGGATGTGGCGAACAAGGTGGTGTCCGGTTGTGGAGAAGACCCAGCGGCGGGTGCGGGCGCAACACCAATGATTTGACCAGCAGTTGCCTTACTGAGGTCCGCCCATAGTTCTTCCCCCAAGCGTCGGGCTATCTCCTCTGCCTCTGCGTCGATGTCGTCGTCCTCGCCTTCATCATAGTCGTCTTCGTCCCACTCATCCTCCTCCTCCTCCTCCTCCTCCTCCTCTTGGTTGCTCACGGGGAGAAGCGGGGCGTCCGGCTGGGGCTGAGCCATACGTTAATTGATGCAAAGGAGACAAAAAATAGTAATTTCCGGCACCGCCACAGCCGTTAAAAAAAAAAACTTTTTATCTTATCTACAGCATTTGCACAGGTTTGGTCATTCCATTTTTCAGTTCAATTCATATAATTATGCCCGATCCTCAATTGCTCTGTAGTCGTAGTTTCCCCTTTTCCTAAACCACACTTGGCGGTTGATGTCGAAAACGGTGACAGATCTGACGGCTGGGACCGCTGGAGGGATTGCACAGGTCCGCCCTCTCTCCCCGGCTTAAAATGGCTCACGCGATTGAACACCCCTCAGGTCCTTGTGGGGCAGCCTTTTGATATTGTCAAAGTGGTATGTTATATGATCTTCGAGGTTAACAATGCAAACCTATCCCCGGAATTCTACTCAGCGGATGCAAACTGCTCCCAAGGGCACGTACAAAGGCATGATGGACTGTGCCGGTGGTATCTTGAAGAACGAAGGACCTCTCGCATTTTACAAGGTGAAGGCACTCCAACCACATCGACACAAATGTGCTGAATTTATTTCAGGGAACATTGACACCACTTCTCGGAATCGGTGTCTGTGTCTCGATTCAATTCGGCGCGCTCGAATGGACGAAACGGTATTTTGCGAACCAGAACAGACTAAACGGAGCCGGTGGTTTGAACGGAGGCGTTCTTACTAGCAGCCAACTTTTCACGGCCGGTGTTTTCGCGGGTCTTGCTAACGGTGTTGTCTCAGGGCCGGTGGAGCATATCCGCATCCGTGAGCCTGAAGTTCCGTAAGGTTCTGTTGGTAACTGCTTATTACATGTCCCAGGATTGCAAACGCAGTCGAACACCAACCCCACATATGCTGGCCCTTGGGATGCCATTAGGAAAATATACTCTGGACATGGCGTTGCCGGTATCTATAAGGGCCAGGCAGTCACTTTGCTCCGAGAAGCGACTGGTTATGGTATCTATTTCATGACATACGAGAAAATAGTGCAGTGGCAGATGGCGAGGAAGGGAATACGAAGGGACCAGATCAACCCGCTGAACGCTGTGTTGTATGGAGCCACAGCAGGCTATGCAGTGAGTACAAGGTCCGAAATCATGTGAATACATTTCTCATTTCTCGTCAGCTTTGGGCAGTCATATACCCCATAGACATGATCAAGTCGAGAATGCAGACGGATGGGTTCTCTGCCTCGACTGGTCAAAAGTATACCTCTACCCTCGACTGTGTTCGTAAAGTTTGGCGTACAGAAGGCATCGGTGCCTTTACGCGAGGGCTTGGACCAACTCTTATTCGGTATTTTAAACACTCGATACTGTCGGAGCTAGCTGCTCACTGCTTCCCTACCAGATCACCGTTCGCGAATGGCGCGACTTTCCTTGGATTCGAAATGGCAAACCGCCTGCTGAACCCTTCATAGACATCTTGGTCCCTGACCGGATCTAGAGGCACACTTCTTGCGGAACTACGTTTAATCTAAAGGAAGGGAATATTGGGATCTCTACCGCAGCTTCAGACCTTAAAACCCACCAACCTGACTATGGCCTGACTTGCGAACGCGGTGGGCGCACAAAATGTTCCATTTGCACGATATTTGACAATATATAGAATGCACATTGTATTTGTCTTTTCTCTAATCAGTGCTTTCACAATAAGGACAAGGAGTATCTCAGAGAAATGTCACCGAGAGATGGCAAGTAAAACGAAATATCTGACAGCCAGGTTCGCAGGAACAAATCGTTGCCAAAGCGTCATCGGAAACGACGTGTCGTATCAGTTCTGACACCCCCCTTCTTGCGTTGTCCTGTCGAGGTGAGGCAGACAGTCTCATTACCGCCACTTCTATTCTTCGGACGCCTACAAGGAATCCGTGTACTCCCATAGCACACCTTCCCCATCCAAAAAGTCGACTCCCTGCTTTTCAAATTTCTCGGCCCACCATATGAAGACATCCTTGATTAAGGCATCAGTATCGGCATCGACCAAGAAGCCGACAGTCCTGATCACTTCGAGGTTGGGATACCGATCGGGCGTGAATGACATGAGATGTCCCCTGGTAGTTGTCGGCTTATCAGGATACAAACTCTCCGCGCGCACGCTGCGGAGGCCTATACGGCGGAGAGGATGGTTTATATCTGCGCTCATTGAGGGGGATGTGACGGGGAAAGTGAAGCTCGCAAGGTTAGGACAGAGTTTGTTCTGGAGAAAAATGTCTGGGTTGATATGAGTTGCCGTCCGCCGAAATTGTGAGGCATCAGGCTCGGTATCAGACTCGGTGAAGGGCGAGGGAAGATCGATACTGACTAGCGACGCGCCGTGTGCTTCAAGGAATGAAATGAGAAGCTCGGTAGGTGCACCTTCCGGGTGAGCCTTGAGTGTGAGATTGTGTAAAGAAGGGAGGCGGAGAGCTGTCGCAGCGGCCATACTGCGCTGTGTATTCGAGGTAATGAGGTTTCGAACACTGGGCAGTATGGCAGGCGAGGATTTCGGAATGGTTTCCCCCCGATAGTTGCACAGATCCAACACAAACAAGGAGCTGAACGATCCAAGGAATTCAAGGGATGCAGAGGTGGTTTTCCCGAAGATGGTGGAGGGATAATCGTTCCAATACAAGCCCTGCAGAGAGGGGCCGTATAGTTTCGAGATTGCATCCAGAAATTCCAGTGGCAGGGGGTAATTCCATGTTCCGCTCAGCATACGCAGATTTGGACAGGCTTGAAAGATACGAAAGACGGTTTGCAGGAAGCGTACGTCATTTGTACCCCGTGCGTGGGTGAAAATTGCGATATGGCGCGTCCACTGTCCGTAAGTAAGCGTGCCACGAGTGCCTTGAGAGCTGTGTTCAAAAGCAGCGAGAATCGCGCATGCACGCGCGGGACTCCGAATGACTATATAATTGTATAGGATCTGAATGGCAAGACGCCGCCAAGAGCGACAGACGAGTACAAGAGACAGCTTTGTGCGCATTGAGAGTGACGGGGTGTTGGTACCCATGACGTTGTTCGACACGCGCCGTTGAGTGAAAGGGTCGAGCGGGGCAATAGTAGCTTGTTGATGAACGTGTGTAGCGAATTGAAAGATCTCGAGCCATATTTCCTGGGGAAGGAGAGGGAGTCTCTTGCGAGGTTGGGTCTGCGGGATAAGAATATCGTGTGAGAGCGAGCTACAAAGCAGGCAGTCATACATAAGATAACGTTGTGTGAAGTGATACGCATATCTACCAATTGAAGGGATTGCAGTATTTTTGCAGCAGGGTGGCAGCTTGCATGGTATTACTAGTCAAAGTAGTATGTACGTGATCAAGTCCAGCTACGACTCCAATGCTCATGCCAAATACACACAAATACTCCTACGTTATGCGTCCACTGTCCCTCGCTGTTCTTCTGTCAGCTCTACAGTTCTCGCGAGCCATCAATGTCTATCTCAACCCGCAGCCCACCTTCCTTCGCTCATCCATGTCGCCGCAGTATGCGAGCGGCGCTCTCTCGCGCCATCTAGGTCTCGAAACATTCGAACCATTTCTTGACGCCTCCAGTTCGCAGTACAATGAGGAATCTTTTGTAGGAAAGGGAGTTAACAATGCCCTTCTTCTCACAATGGATGAGCATGACGCGAAAGGTCAGAAAAATTCCTTGTATGTTGCCCAAGTAGCCCTCTCATCTTGTCCGACGTAGCCGTCTTGCCGCCGTCATATCGACCTTCGTTCCAGTTACCTTCCACCCCTGTTGACTCGCTCTCGTCTGTGATATCCACCTATTTGCACCGCGCGCCGCACAGTTTCGCCTCAATCTACGATGACGGTGTATCCCGTCAACTTAAGGATGTCAATTCCCTCTCCACGTTCTTCGAATCAGCAGAGGCACCTTCATTCGCTGCCCTTGAGCTGACCAAGTTCTCCAATCTGCGCGAAATGTATGGTTCCACGAGTGACGAGTACGCCAAGTCCGCAGATGAAATTCGACATTTCCTCGAACATGCCTACGAGAACCATAGGGGTTTACACATAGCCCTTCTTACGTTCTCCACTTCCGCCTTCTCGCTAGGTAAACGCGAGCCCCAGGTTTCCCAGTTCCCCGTTCCGGTAAACCATTCACCCCCGCAGCAACCGATCGGCTCCGTGTCAACTTGCTTCACAACTCTCGAAACCTGTACAAATACGACGAACTCCTGCTCAGGGCGAGGGCAGTGTTTCGAGGCAAACAAGTCGGGCCGGACTTGCTTCGTTTGCGTCTGCGGTGCAACGAAGATGGGCGAAGGATCCAAAGTGAAGACCGATACGTGGGCTGGGCAAAGTTGTGAGAGAAAGGACGTTAGCGGGTCAGTTCCCCTCGACGACGTTTGATTTCGCCGCACTCACGCTTAGTTTCTTGCAGCCCGTTTGTCCTTCTAACCGGCACAGTGATCGTCTTGATACTGCTTATTTTCGGCTCTATCTCCCTTCTCTCCAGTGTCGGCGACAACGAGCTACCGAGCACTTTACTGGCTACAGCTGTCCATGTAAAGAAGGATTAAACCTGTTTCACAACACGGAACCTTCTTTTACTGATATCTGCGGATATGATCCTCGACACCTTCAAATAGGCAATTACATACTGCGACATCCCATTTTTGGCCTTGCACGACGATATGACGACGATATGAGCTACTCCGAATGCATGTTTTGTCATCCATCAAAAATCAAACTGACAGATTCAGCTGGTATCCATGGCCATGTAATATGGCTTGTTGCAGCTGGTTGCCTGGGCCTTGATGAATGCGGAGAAAGCCGAGACTGTTTTTCTTACGTCTAGACGCTTGCACGGTTGGATACTCTATTGCCTGGGAGCCAGGCAGCCATCGTTACCACGTTGTTAAACATAGTACAACCCCATTGAGCATTTAAGCGGGTGCAATGAGCCCCGCCGCAATTCATTTTAGATGATTGACAACGGAAGCAAATCCAGATCCCAAAACCCCTATCCCGCCGGACGGGAATATGGCCTTCGTTTCAGCCAATGTTCATCTGCATTCTCACCTCCAGCTCCGAGAAAGCCTCAAAAATCTCTGTTTTGTCGATCGTATAAATTCCGACGTACATCAGTGAATTTGCATGATTGCGGTAATCAGTAACATATAGAATATCTGAGCTGAAATTTGATGTAAGAGGAATAATCTGCTATGATATTTTACCAATAATTGTAAGTCCGGACATGGCCATAAAGGTCTACCTCTTTTTTCACAAGTGGAGGCCGTTTTGGCATAATATTATATTGAATCGAGAATTTGTAGAATTATGGGTGCTAGTTCAATGCTTTGTCATTTCGAGAAACAGTACCAATCAAATTATCCAGATACATAGGGGGGCAGCCAAATTATATTGACAGAAAATCTAGCTACGGTATTGATGGCGGGCAGTTGCACTGCTCGGGTCACAGGCACATCACACAGGGAGCTCATGCACAAGAGGCTGCTGTGTCGTGCGCACGGGATAAACCTGTCTGTGGGGTGCATCAGTATAGGTGCACATGTAGACAGGTGTTTGGCAATGTACTTGTCATCCAAGCAGAGAATGGCAAACAGAAATACATTGAATTCTCGTTAACATTTGTGCTCAAAAAGGTCCTTTGTGCCAATAAACTTGGTGCCCACAACTGGGACAATCACAGTTACATATGTGATCACAAAGAAGCCCAACTGCAACATTGAGCAGGAGCAGACGAGAGAGACATGAGTGGGCAGAGCAGGGAGATGCCAGCAAAAAACGAAAGCGAGAAATTGCGGTTGTCAAGGCAGGATTTTCTGGAGCTGAGGTTCAACTGAGTTTTGCTCAACCTCGCCCACGTCCACGTGCGCTCACTGGAATTTTGCATGGGATGGCTTTGAAAATGAAGGTCATGCAGGACCAAGGTATGTGGGCAATAGGAAACTTTGCACAGAATATAATTATTGCCTGAAAGGCAAACCTGTTAGCATTCTGATGAAACATTCCGCCCAAGCATAATGTTCAATAAGAATTCCCATGTTTTTCAACTCCTTATGATCCTTTACAATTATTCTAACCTCACGATAATGCGTTCAAATTACTTAATAACATGACCAAACATGTACAGTTGGAACAACACTTTATCTAAACTTACCAAATTTACTGATGTAGGGAGAGGACTTGCTTGCGTGTAGTAGTATGAAGCAGCATTGGCAATGCCACTAGCTTACCCATGACAAGCCACAAATGCCATAAAACATGGCTTGCCCGTGGCTTGCAAGACACTGGCCGTTTGCACGGGTCCGTACTACAAAGGGCGAGGAACGGAGGCCTTTATCAACCCATACTATACCGATCTTTTGTGCCACCGCAATAGACCAGAGGTAGGCGTGAGTTGGGAAATGTGGGATCTTTCAACCAAAACTTTCCTGTTCTGCTTAAATGTATCGCTGATCTGTTCAAGGAAAGCAGCAGGTGGAATAGGCTGGAATAAAACACACCCCGTCCTGGTGCGCGTCGACTATAGCATTTGCTGGGTGGCACCATTACGAGAGTGTACGGCAGCTTGTGAAGACTGTATCTGAGGAATTCCTGCACGGTGATGTTGGCTTAGGAAAAGTGTTCTTAAAATCATCAGGAATCTCCAAAGGTCCTGCAGTACTAATACATCATGCTCAACAGGACTTTTTGGGAGTCGTCAGGATAAGCCTTCCCTCAACTCATCCACTCCTCAATAAAGTCAGGCCGTCGGCAAGATTGATAATGTACGCAATATGTAGATATGAAGCATTCAGGTTTAAGCCGAGGAGACATGACGACAATCCTATACTAATCTACTCCAGCATTCTAACATACTGTGATAGGACATTATTACTCTGATGAACTTCTATGAGGTCAGTGGTTCTGATGCTACTAGGTCAGACAGTATACATCATAATATTTATCAGTAGAGTGTACCAGCATGATCCAATTCCTAATTATCTGCACTTGTAATTTTCTGAAAATTCTGGGATTTTAATCGGCATAGACCTGCAGTTGGTGGACTTGAGCAAAAGTTCTCAATTTCTATCCACACCAGGCTCAGCCCATCAAGGGGCTTATTCGGGGGCTCTATCTTGAGCCGACAAAGGACGTCAGTTTCTAACTTCATCTGGCCCTTGCAATTGACTCAGCTCCATGAATTAACTGTGATTGAATGGGTCAATTTACGAGAATGAGGAGCATCAAGATCAAAGTTACACGTCGAACTGCTCAGTAGTGTTAACGTTGCACACTTCTCTATATGGAAACAATTCAGTATTGAAATTGACGTATGCAATAATTAGGCTAGACAGTAAGTGATACAGATAAATATGGCATAGGTAAGACACTACAATAGCCTCGATGAGGGGAATAATTTAAGTGTTTTCTCATCGACTGGGTGTCGACGTGGTGGCGCCATGTTCTGGAGGTATTCCAGCAGTGCCAGACTATCTGGGAGAGACTCGTGCGAAGAGACGAATCTGGATTGACTCAGAGATCAGTAATGGGTCTGAAGGGGTAGTTCAATCCGCCTCGCTGGATGGCTATTAGCGGTGTCTAATGACATGTGTGTCGATAATATCGAGACCTGTCTTGGGGTGTATGCGGTGTACTTGAGTCAAGGAAACTCGGGAGTATCAGCTTCGGTATTGAAGATGTGATCTGGTCTTCCCTTTGCAGACTGAGCACTTTTATATTTCCCACTGGGGACGGTTAGTTTAGCGAGGTGGGGAAAATCGTCAACTGAATGTAGACGTCCAATGGATTCTTCAGTGAAATATGCGACTATAGAATGCAGTCGTCAGAGTCTGGATATGACTGACACAAACAAACATACTAAGATGCCACTTGCATTGGCTGACATGGGTATCAACATATACCATGTATGTCTGTTTGACTAGCACTGAACGAGTGTTTGTGGATAATCTGGAAGGCAGCTGATCAGATGGGGGCTTCTGGTCAAGTGAACATGCAACAAACGAAGCTTCAGAATTATAAACATTGCCTGAATAAAGATGCTGGGAGTGCACATCTTTCTTTTCATGATAGAATAAAAAACGCTGTGGCAGTACCGTGAGCAAATCACAATGTGGAGTCAGACTGCCGCTGATGCACACCTCTCGAACTCTGGATGGCCCCCATCAGATACCTGCGATGAGAATATCATCAGGATGCCAAAGGTAGTTGAACTTCATCAGTACTGACCATCAGTCCAGCGCTCAATACCGACCTGTCAAAGATCATTCTAAGTCCAGAAAGATGCACACAGAGTAGATGGGCTTACCCCAGTTAGCTCTGCATGAGGGCCCCTTTCCTCTCAAACGTATACAGAGCCAGGAGATATCATGCCCCGTTCCTCGTTGTCTAACCGGTGAGTGACCATGGGAAGGATGTTAAGGAGAACTGCATGGAAGATTACTCTAGCATTGGCCGATGACCTGATATGAATGCCAGTACAAGTTGCACATTGCATAGTCTGAGGTGGGCGGTGATAGGGCTAGAAGGCCTGTAAGTGCTGTGCACAACAACAAAACGACTAACAACTATAGGGGGCGAGAAGTGTTAAAAGTTCCCAAACACGCGAGTGTGCCGGGTTGAAAGGGTAGTTTGATGAAAGTAAAGACGATCCGACTCGTAATTAGTCGAATCGCCGACGAAGCGACGAGTGCGATAGTATGCGATCATTCCCAGTTGGAACGGGTCGAGGTTAATACGAAGAACTCACGGGTTCGGGCGACGAGTACGAGCTGATAAAGACATGGTTACGAGTTTTACAATGATGGTGACGGTTTGCAATGGGTTTGTATGATGAGAACGGTTCAGAGACGACGGAGACGGCGGATTTTGAGCTGTTAACTCTGAATATGAGGGAAAATACGGGCTGTAATTCACTGGAGTTTGTATGTACTACATGGGGGTGTTTATATGGTAAGGTAAAATCACCGACCCTTAGTGCGACCATGCAGGTGTTTCACGTTAGGTTGTCACCAAGTCTGGTACCGCGCGACTCATTTCTGAGGACAGGTCGAGTGTGGCGCGCTATTGATTGGATACCAGTGTCGGGTCGGATACGTGGTCAGGGAAGTCGGTGATTGCAGAACTCCGTGAGTCGGTCGGATTTGTGCCGTGAATAGGAGACGAGATGGCTTGCCGGTAAATGTGTCATTGGTAAGGTGCCAAGTCAGGTGTTGACCTTTTGACAGACGAATGTGCGTAGTCACTGGTTGATTACTCAGTTACTCCGATCCCCCGACGACCAAGAGGAAGGTCAGCCGAGTCGAGTAAGTCATGTTTGGTCGGTGAATCGGTCAGTGTTGTCGCGTGCGCCTCTAAGCAGTCTATTGTGATCAGAACGGCCGGTCGGTGACCAGCCGGGGAGGGTGCGTATCAGCGGGGATGATGATAATGATGGAATCAAGGCAGAAAGGAACACAGAGCCTTTATCTAAGAGACGGTAGAATACAATAATGATGGGGTTGTCCACTTACCACACATGCCATCAGATTATGTCTACCTTTTGCAAATAGAGTTTTAGGAACTAAGTCCTCTTTGAGCATAGAATAAACAAAGGGCTGGATAATGATGAGAATCTGTGCCTGGTTGAGAAACCGATAATAACAAGGGAAAAGGTGAAGACCGACCCGTTCGTTAAGGAGTCCAAAAATACAGATATCACGTTTGAGATGGGATCAACTGTTATCCTCCACTGATGTCCAGTCTCATGCATTGGAGTCACCTGTAAGATTGAGGGAGACCCCGGTACCAGACTTGTGTGCCCTGAGTCCACACTTAATCATTGAATTATTGAAGCATTTACACATGGTGACGGTGCCTAGCTGTCCACCTGTCCAAAGATGTTAACATTTGTGTGATGAGCCTGATCAGCTTGGAACCGAACAAGCTCAAAATGAGCCTAGGATCCAGATCAGGGGGTACGACTTAATTAATCCAAGGATTGGCGAGCATGCATTGCGGCGGTTGCATGTTGCATCAGGTTGACACAAAGAAGGTGAGAATTGAATTTATGACACGGCCAAAGAAGTGAAGTCACATGGCTGTGGCTGGCTGTGGCCATCCAGCATTCACAGAAAATCATGGCTCGAATTTCTTGTCATGAGTCTGCTTCCTTTGAAGCTGGTTCAGTCTACACATGACAGCTGCCTAATTTCCAGGCTATTTTGACTTTGTCGACTCGGTCTTTGATGACTAATTCTCTAGACAAATGGATTCCTTCTTCATGTGGCACTGAGTCACTGAACGCTGCCTATTCTTTCACCGAAGTTCATAGCATAGTCCACTTAAACCGCCATTGATCAATCAATGTTTCGTCGACAAAAGCACGGTGGTCACCTGGGATCGTCTCGACGCATCTATAAAAGTCACGCAGAACTATGGCGGCTGAGAATAACTTCCCAGTTTGCAAAAAATGTCCTTGCACTCTCTACTCACAGGCTTGATGCTCGCTGGACTTGCGGCTGTGAGCCACGCCGTTGCAGGCTCACTTCAGCAAGTTTCCAACTTTGGCGCCAATTCGACTGATGTAACGATGTTCATCTATCGTCCTCCCAATGTTGCAGCGTTCTCTGCTCTCATTGTCGCCATGCACTACTGCACAGGAATGGTGCAGGCATATTTATCTGGCACACCCAGTATGCCAACCTTGCTGATCAGTATGGGTACATTGTTATCTACCCCAATGCTCCGGACAGCAGAGGATGCTGGGACATGCACACCAATGCCGCTCTCAAGCACAATGCTGGGGGTGACTCTTTGGGTATTGCGTCAATGGTTCGCTACGCAATTTCCAACTACAGGGTCGACCCCAGCCGTGTCTTTATGACTGGAACCTCGTCTGGAGCCATGATGACTAATGTCCTTGCTGGAATATATCTGGACCTCTTCAAGGCTGGTGCTGCCTTTGCTGGAGTTCCTTATGGCTGCTTCGCTGGCCCCAACCTTTGGAATAATGCCTGCGCTGCAGGAACCATAGTTAAATCTCCACAGGAATGGGTGAGTCGGCAAACTTGCCCATTTTATTTCACCTAAAAGTTATCCATAGGGCGATCTTGTTCGAAGCGGATACCCTGGATATGCTGGTGCTCACCCTAAAATGCAGATTTGGCAAGGAACCCTGTAAATATGTTCTCGTTGTACAGCAACGAATAGTCTCTTATCGTCATCATCATCATCACCATCCAGCGATATGACTCTCAACTACAAGAACTTTGCCGAAGGCATTAAGCAATGGACCAACATCTTTGGGTACAGCACTTCCCCTACCTTGACTCAACAAAACTCTCCTCTCTCTGGTTGGACGCGCTCCAGCTATGGACCCAACTTCCAAGCCATTATCGCCAATAACGTTGATCACAATATTCCTGTCCAGGCTAACAATGTCCTTGCATGGTTCAGCATCTGTAAGGGCGCTTACTATCTTATCGACTAATCTGATCTAATCGTATCTTATCGACACGATTATGCTATTGTTTGGCAACACCTTCCGGTGTTGCCTATTTAATCCTTTACATTACATAATTAAATAGTAGACCTTGTACACCTATACGTAGCAATCGACAGACTTGTCAAGCTTACGTCTAGCGTGCACAGCAAGGTCCCCAATCTTGTAACCCCGTTACATTTTTTTAAGCTACCTTGCTTTCTATTGCTGCGTACCCACGACATACGCAGAATCACATTCCATTTAGAACAACCATCATCAAAAGAACCCACGAGACCCAGACCCGATGACACCAACTCCCACATCCGGAAAGAGCCGAACTCCGGTCCTCGAGGATGCGCTCGCAGCGCATCCTCCATCACAACTTCCACTGCAACCAGTGGAAGTCGGATCAGTCGCTGGTGGACAAAGTCCACCAGCGCAGAATACACTAGGATTAGAATCGGAGGAACCTTGGCCGATAGCAAGCACCAATGTGCCGGGGAGCTTGGCCGACGAATTGGCCAGGTCATATCGACCTGGCCCCACGGCAGGAAGCAGATGGCCAGACAGCCGTCTGTCAAGTAGAGCGTTCGGGGCGTCCACCCTGAGCATAGTCAAGATGGAGTCGGACGAAGACGACTTGTCCGACCCCGAGGCCAATGAAGAAGAAGCCAGCGATAGGGAATTGCTGGCGCTAAAAGTGAAGCAATTCTGGGATACCACTGATGTTGTTAGCGAACATCGACGAAGACGACTAGAGGAACGAGCGGATAGGCTCGTTCTACGATCAACCGGAGCACAGTCCGTTGCAGAAATGGTCGTACAGGAGTATGCCGACCGATACTTGGAAGCGCTGTCCGTAGTAGTTACGGAATACAGGAAGAAGTACCCTAAGGGAACTTCGAATTCAGCAGTCAGCTCGATCGCTGGGACTCCTATACCTAAGAAAGCTCCGCTCAACAAAGGAAAAGGTCGTTGGGATGACCTTTTCACCCCGCAAGCAGTGGCCTCGGGATCGAACCAGCCTCTTGATGAGGCTGCTATGGCAGTATCTGCGCTGCACCAAGCGCGCCAGTTAGGAGAATCTGACGACGATTATCGTCGTCGGGCCGCGGCAGCGAAACGCGAAAGAATGACTCGCGAAGAGCACCTTGCGCAACCACAAGGTTCCCGATGGGCCCCTGTTAGTGAGTCTACATTAGACCCACCCACTGAGCGTAAGGACACGAATTCGCAACTAGCTGGCACTGAAAGCGTGCCAGCTATTCAAGTACCTCCGGAGGCTAAGGATGGCCGTGTTCCATTAGCGAAAGAGTGGAACAACCGGATCGCTTACCAGCGTCTGAGAAATGCTGATCTATCACGGAGCAAGTTCACGAATTATGACGACCAAGGAGTCGTCTTTGAAGGACATATGCCTGTGGATGAGATGGCGAGGCAATGGGCCTCGCAAACTCAAGGGTCGGATGGTGGGTTAGTAACTGGATTGGAAGCCGTCGAAAAGAATAAGTCGACGGCGATAGCTAACGGTCGTCGAGACATGCGGGTTCGAATAAGTGAACCCGCGGAATATGCGCAGCCTCGAGCTCAGACTCGAGGCTATTCAATGCCTGCTCCGATCCGCCGGAGTCAATCAATTGCGGACGGAATACATGCTGCCGGAGAGCAGCATAAAACTAAGATGCATGAGCGATTGCATCAATTAATGCACGAGCGTTTGTCGGTACGACTGTCGCTTCCGGACGGGATGAAATCTCGGCGTGCGGACTCAAAGTCCGTAGGCACTTATAGTGGAAGTGCAAAGTTCGGCGACCTTGAAGAATGGCTGTCGAGCCTCGTCGTGATGCTGGCAGTAAGCCAGTTTGGAGGAGAAGAACGCGACCAAGAGCGCGTTCTGATAACATCCGAGTTTCTCGATGGCGAAGCTCGAAAGTGGTACAATCGCCACGTTATACATGTAAACCGCGAGAAGCAGTTCTGGACGTTTGAAGACGTCGTACTTGGATTGTATGACCGGTTCGTGCTACCCTCAACCATGCAAGATGCTCGTAACGACTTTAATGCCGTTACTTACTCGGCGAGCAAAGGAATACAAGGTTTATATGATGACCTTGTGGACCATGCCATGAATATGGCAGCAAGAACGGACGATTGGACGTTCCTGGAGAAATTCCTCAAGACACTTCCGCGTGAGATGCGGAAGGCATTATTCGATGACGGGCTATCACCCGAAATCAACACGGTCCAAGAGTTCCTAGCGGTGGGCTTAGCACACCAAGCCACCCAGAAGACGGCTGATTACTTTGAGCGGAACATAACCGCTCAGCGAAATCAACCGAGTCAACCGCGGAAACCAGATGGGGGGCGAGTGAACACCCCACAAAACAATTTCAACAGGACTCGACGTGTGTCTGGCGCACTTAATGAAAAACCATACGCCAAGCTAGCGTATCAGGATCAACCGGGACGTGGAGAGCAAAAGCTCCACGTCGAGAAACCAGCGATGAAGACGGGAGATCGTCCGCATTACGATCAAACCAAAAACCACGGTCATCACAACCACCCCCCGGGGGAAGTGTGCTTTAATTGTGGGAAACTAGGGCATTTTGCAAAAGATTGCAAACAGCCCAAGAAACAGCGAGCGTTCCTACGGGCCGCACGTACAGCGGCACCTGACGCAGCAAGTGAGGCGGACGACGAAGATACTTCTCCCGAGGACCCGGACGGGCGAGACAATGGACGCCCTGAGACCGAGGCGGACAATGAAGACGAAGGCGATGAGTTCGTAGATATGGAGGTCTACGAAAATGAATACTATGCTCGGGACGATGAGACCGAGCGTATGTTTGCAATGACAGAAGTCATTGCGTCAGAAGAACGCAATGATAAACCACCAAGTCGTAAAGTGAAAGTGCGGACGGGTAGGGACAAGATTGCTCGTCCCGTAGTACCGATAAAGGACAAGGAGTGCCTGGTCACCTACATGAATGTAGGTGGACATGAGGCTTGGACCCTCTAGGATTCCGGGAGTACGACTACCGGACTTACGCCGTCATTCGCTCAAGTGGCCGATATTCGAGTGTTTCCGTTGGAGGATCCATTAATCCTCCAGCTCGGAACTAAAGGAAGTCGGGCCACAGTAAATTTTGGCACGACGGTGGAAGCCGTTCTTCCAGGGTTTAAAGGCAAGGTTTACATGGACCTTGCTAACTTTGATCGATACGACGTGATTATAGGCACGCCGTTTATGCGCGCAAACAACGTCGTGCTGGACTTTAACCGTGACGAAGTTGTCGTCAATGGAGTCGCTACACCAGCGACTAAAGTAAAAATGGATGATACCGATGGCCGAGTTAGACGCCATCGGTCATTGGAGAAACGAAGAGAATGACTAAAAGTCACAGTAGAAGATGATGATGATCCTGATAACGAGGGTAGGCCGATAAACAGCCTACCAAAGGATCACCCAGCACTTCTATTATCCGATGAAGAGTTTCAAGAAACTCTTAAGGAGGGGGATAAGCCACCTCCGAAGAAGAGAAAACCCCAACGACAACAGCAGAAGGCACAACACGAGCCTTCGAACGAACGAGCACGGACTCACGAGCCATGCGAAGAACGCCAGCGCGATAATGAAGCGCGTAAGACGAGCGGGGCCGATAAGGATACGGAATCAGAGCCGTATACGAATGCGAGTAATCGATCATTTTGGGATAGACCAAACCCACATCCACAATATGAGTGGATGTTCGACCCACGGATGCCGCAAGAATGGAACGCAGTAATAGCGTCAATGCGGGCTCACGAAGGAAGAAATGTAGGCACGCGAGGACAAGCGTACCGAAATCCACGGCCTGAGGAAGTATCGGAGCCAACGGAAATGAATTTTCCGGTGAATATACAACGGGCTAAACGGCCGTTGTATCGGTTACCAGTGAAGGATGAGAGTGACTTTGCTCTCGTAAAACTACGAGCTAGGTTTGATGTTAAACCCAGCAATAAAGACACAGCGCACATTCGCGCTGCAAGAACGGTGAACGGAAAAGGTAAGGCACCCAATGGAGGCCTTACCGCGGAAGATTATCCACGACTTCGACAGCAATGGCATGACGAATTCGAAGATATGGTGGGTGGTACGAAACAACAGCTACCACCCTGGCGGGAAGTCAATCACGAGATTACTCTCGTCGACGATGAGAAACAGTACCAGTACCACGCGCCGAGGTGCCCAATGTCCCTTCGCGAGGAATTCTACGCGAAGGTCAATCGGTATACGGATTCTAAATGGTGGGAGCCTCGTTCGGTGAAGCAAGCAGCGCCGCTGCTATGTATCCCGAAAAAAGACGGCTCCCTGAGAACACCCTTGGACGCACGCCAGCGTAACGATAACACGATCAAGGACGTTACGCCCTTGCCAGACCAGGAAGTTATTCGCGAAGATGTCGCTAGGGGAAAAATACGGTCCAAAATTGACTTAACGGATGCGTACGAACAAGTACGCATCCTCGAGAAGGACGTACACAAGACCGCCTTTGCAACGATAGCGGGAACGTACGTTAGCAACATAATGCAGATCGGGGACTGTAACGCCCCCGCAACATTTCAACGATTAATGACGTCAATTTTTCGGGACGTCATTGGGAAATTTATGCATGTGTACTTGGACGACATATTCATATTTTCGAACTCCATCGAAGAACATGAAGATCATCTTCGAGTAGTGTTCGAACGATTACGCGAACAGTCCCTTTATTTGAAGTGGAAGAAATGCGAACTATATTCGGATCGCGTCGATTGCCTTGGTCATATAATCGACGACCAAGGAATTCACCCTGACGCCGATAAATTGGCACGGATTCGCGATTGGAGGGTTCCACGGAATTACAACGATATACAGCGATTCGTTGGACTGGTTAATTATCTGGGTCAATTCCTCCCAGATATATCCGCGTACACTGGGCCACTAATGGCGATGACCGAGAATGGGTCGCCATTCTATTGGAGACCAATTCATCAACGATGCTTTGAAATGATAAAGCATATATGTTGCACGACGCCAATTATTCGGCCTATTCAACCGAAGACAGACGAACCAATTTGGATTATATGTGACGCCTCCAAGTCAGGCGTCGGCGCGATGTATGGTCAAGGACCTACGTGGATCCAAGCTCAGCCGGCTGGATTCATGTCCAAAAAATTCACGAATGCACAGCAGAATTACGCCGTGCATGAACTCGAAACCTTAGCTATCCTCGAAGCATTACTTAAGTGGGAGGATAAACTTGTGGGCTATAAAATCCACATCATTACCGACCACAAAGCCCTCGAATTCTTTAAGACCCAGGTGAATTTATCACCTAGGCAGCGTCGATGGATGGAATACAGGTCGCGATTTAACTTCGACATTACCTATGTGAAAGGCGAACTGAATAAAGTCGCCGACTGCCTATCGCGATATTTCGAGAGCGATAACCATCACGATCGTTACGACGTCCACGACTTCGTAGCTGCCGATGCTAGAATCGATCCTACTGGTGAAGATTTACCAGTACCACGATACCATGAAATCGTGGAAAAAGTAGTTGAAATTCGAGCGATGAAGGACGTAGAAATACGTCGAAGCAAGCGTCTTCAAGAACGCCAGGAGGATCGAGATGTAGAAGCCCAGATAATGGAGGCTGCGGCACCAAGTATCGCATCCGGACCATCGTCACACCTTCAAAAAAGCCAGAGGCCAACCGAACAGGAACGTACGGTTGGAGATATGGTCCTCGGAAGGGACACAGTTGCCCCTCCCCCAGACAAAACGGACGAAAAGATTCGTAACGACGTTATCCTGGGATACCCAAAGGACAAACTTTTTTCAGTGATTCTCACTAACCCAACGGACTTTCGTACGTTCACTACGAAAGACAATCTGATTTGGACCACGAACGCTATAAATGATAGCGTTCTATGCATACCGCGAGAACCCGAGATCATCACGTCAATTGTTGAGCAAGCCCATAAAACTATGGGCCATTTCGGTGCCGAACGGACTACTGAATATATTCGACGATGGTATTGGTGGCCATCACTAGCCACGACTGTTCGTACGTTTTGTAAAACGTGCGAGTATTGCCAACAGATCAAGACGTCAAATCAGAAACCGTTAGGGAAACTACATTCCCTGCCAGTACCCACTAAGCCTTGGGATTCTATCGGAATGGACTTTATCGGTCCATTTCCAGAATCAAAGGGATATAACTACCTATGGGTAGTAATTTGTCGTATGACGAGTATGGTGCATATGATACCCATACATACGACGATGACGGCAGCCCAATTATCATGGGTATACCTACGGGAAATCGTCAGGTTACATGGCCTTCCAAGCTCGATCGTAAGCGACCGAGACTCTAAGTTTACCTCGCGCTGGTGGCGCGAACTACATAAATTATTAGGAGCTAAGCTTCTAATGTCGACATCTTTCCACCCTCAGACGGATGGACAGACGGAGCGCGCCAATCGTAGTATTGGCCAGATATTTCGCGCCGTTGTACGGCATGACCAAAAGGATTGGGTAGATCGTATACCCATGGCCGAGTTTGCGATAAATGCGAGCGTATCGGCTACCACCAAGTTCGCTCCATTTGAGTTGAATGGTGGATACATGCCATCCATGTTGAAAGAGATACGCTCAGACAGCGTAATACCAAAGGGAATTCGGGAATACGCTGAACGCGCATTGCAGAACATAGCGGAGGCGCATGACGCTATAATCGAAACGCGCGTATTTCAAACGCGCGAGGCAAACAGGCGTCGATCCACTGGTCCGGAAATAAAGGGGGGTGACTTGGTATATTTATCTACCAAGAACTTGAACCTCCCCAAGGGACGCGCCCGGAAATTATGTCCGAAATTCGTCGGGCCCTACAAAGTATTGAAGGCCATGCCAGACACGTCGAACTATACGCTGGAATTACCTACGGCGCTTATGGAGCGTCGAATACATCCAACATTTCACATATCGCTGCTGCGCCCATACTACGCAACAAACGATGCAATGTTCCCGAATAGAACTCACCCGGAGCCCTATGATTTTGGGGCGCCGGACGATCACGAATGGTTTGTCGAAGAGATTTTGGGCCATAGATGGACCCAAAATAATAAAGTGGAATACCAAGTTAGGTGGAGTCTAGGTGACACCACCTGGGAATCGCACAACAATTGTAACAAGTTAGCGGCATTGGACCGCTACTTGGAATTGCAAGGGGTGGGCAGCGCATCGAGGTTGCCGCGACAAACCTAGAATGTGGCGCGGTCATGTGATCACGGCGATCAGAAAAATTACATAACCATCAAAAGTTATGACAGAAGGTTAAATATGTTTTGGCGCTAGGACGTGAACCAAATTTTCAACCAACAACCACAACATGTACCCAACCGCAGGAGCAAACTCAAGCAACGACGCGACTCGGGGCGGCGACAGCCGCACCGACTATCAAAATATGGCCTCGGGATCGAGTCCAAAAGGGGAGGAGGTGCAGGGACGCGCGGAAAGCGCGCCCCCGCCCCCAACCTATATGGGCGTGCAGCCCCAAACATTTCAATACCCATCGGTTGGCCACATGAGCCAACTGCCCCACCAGGGGCAACCGCCCCATCAGGGGCAACAACTATACCCTATGGTTGGCCACATGAGCCAACCGCCCCAGCAGGGGCAACAACCACAGACGGGTGGGTTCTACCCACCGTCGATGGCATATCAACATATGCCATCAATGCAGAGCTTCATGGGGTACCCACCACCGACGTGGTACCCCCAAATGCCCGCCCCAATCGTACCGCAAAATACGCGGTACAACGAGTCAGAGAAAATGGAGGTGGACGACCAAAGTCGTCAAAAAACACCTACTCCACCGGCGCAAGTGGCGCGCAGCGAACCGGCGCGGCAATATGCCGCGCCATATGCAGACGAACAAAGAGGTTCGTTTGCGTCGAGTTCGCGGAGGCCGGCAGACGATCGCGCAGCGTCGTCTGCGTCAAGTTCGAGGAGACCATTCGCAGATGATGGTCTCCTTTCGTCTATCTTGGACCGATTGGAAGACGCGGGTATTCACCGCGAGTTTTGTGATTTCTTGGACGACGGAATGGCGCAGCTGGTTGTAACCCAGCTGCTTGATGCGTACGATGGAGTTCGCGCGGACTTGAGACGCGTGAAGGCGAGAGAGTCGGCCATGGCTGAGCAACTCAGCCTGGCAAAAAAGCGACCGGCAGTGGCGTCGCCAGATCGCGGGGAGGGACCATCGTCCCGACCCATGAAAAGACAGCAGACCGAGGTGCGGCGAGAAGAACGCACCTTATATGAACCCAGGCGTCAGGAACGACGCCCGGAACAAGAGTATCGGCGGTTCGACCGCCATCCCGACCAAGAAGTGTGGCGTGATGAGCGCCCACTTGATTATGGTCCTCAACGAGAGGAGCGTCGCGAGGACCGAGGGACGCGCGAAGTGCGTCCCTTACCGGCTCGAGAAGTCGAACGAAGGGCGTCGACATCGTCGACATCCGCGGTGCAGGCACCGCAACAGCAACAGACAGCGGGAGCATTACTCCCACTACCGACCCCGGGAGAAAGCCGGGTACGGAACCCAGAGAGAGGTTCCCAAAAGAAGGAACCTGTTGGCAAGTATACCTTGCCGGCACCATCGCCTGCACCACCCACTACGATGGTGCAGCCCCCATCGCCTCCGCCAAAGGGCAAAGGCAAACAAAAGGCGTCTGACCCGTACGCCGAATTTATGGACGAGTCGGACTACGGCGAGTCCTCCGACGACGAGAAACCCGTCAGCAAGAAGAAGGCTGCCGGGCAAAAGCAGCATCGCGAGAATATGGCTCGCAAAGCTGAGAAGGAGGCGCCGGGACGGATCCCTGAAGAGCTTGGGGTGGTCTTTATCAACGGCCGCCACGAGCGGGACAACCGCTTCTGGGATATGGTGTCGCGGACGGTATATGTGTCGTCCGCCCAGAATCGTGCCTTTGCGCTAGGCACAGCAGCTCGCGTCTCAGAGAGCGAGCTAGGGACGGGACAAAACTCCCGTCCCTCAGATGGACGGCTGTATGCCGTCGCACCACGAGGGTTCCCAATGAACCCCCGTGAAGTTGATCAGCTCTATGAGCTGATCAATAACCGACGCCATGGGGTGAGGGATGAAGAGCGGGCCGAGGCCTTTATGCTCTTCAGAGAATTCCGTCGGATCACCCTATCGGTTGCGCCTCACTTGCGCGACCGAGCCATGGCTCGTGCAGCCATGGACGAATTCCGCAGCGTCTCACGACCGTTCAGTGAACGGTCACCCATCTGGAATGCCCCGGTCATTAGAAGGCCGGGTAAAGCATTCGAATATCGGCATGACAAGCCGACACGAGGAGCTGGTCTCCCCCAACCCGGCCCAGCTCATGCATTGGATGTCGAACATTGGTGTCGACATATGATTCACCATGGGCGTATTGGTTCTAAGAACCAATATGGAGGTATCGTAATGGACTACCGGTTCCGCGTTCATCGTCGCGGGACCTGGGGCTACTTACTGGCGAACGTATTGTCGCCAGTAACTCATAGTATGCGGGCATGGTTTATGCGAATTTTCGCAACCATTACCGCACGGCCATACTTCTATGCAGAAGCGGTGGCGGCCCATAACGAGGCCAACCCTGATCGGCCGTTCACGCCGATTACCGGACCCGAGGTTATTATCCCTCGGATCCAACCTACCGCTCCCGAAGGGCGGTTGACGGAACAAGGTGTCCTACAACACCTTATTAACAGTGGTATTCCAATTAGTTGGATAAACCACAGCTATACTTATGGTCTACACTATTTAGACCATAACTACTCTACTGCAGGTCCTCATAAGGACCTGTTCCACAATGTTGACGACGATCGCGTTCGTCGACTCGATCAATTGGGCGTGCCACCCGCCATTCCGGAATGGGACGGGTGGTACCATCCCACTACCGACGACATCACGCGCATTCAAACGTTAATGCGCTTGGAGTTTCAGAACGAGGGGCTGGATTGTTTATCCAGCGTGGAATGGATGTTTGTGGGTGAAGACCCACATTTCCGAGAACTCCGTGTTCGGAGAGGGGAGTTTCCCCCTCCGGACCTGCACATTCCTGCTCCATCGGGATCGACGTCTACCAACGTCGAAATGGCGGACCCGGCGGCACTCACACCTGCCCCCGCGACACCCTCCACAGTCGTGGCAGCTCCAATAGGAGCTACCGAAACCCAAGTGGACCCCGTGTCGGCCCTCACAGGGCCTCTATCACTGGCAGTGATTACCACTAGCCAGGGTCCGGTGGAATCCAACCCCACCGACCCCGACACAGTGATGGAGTCATAGGTCGGGGAGACAACTTAATCCCCCCGTCAACGAACCGACCTCGACACGCAGGAGGTATCGTCGGGACGACCGCCATTGTCAGGTGTAGACCACCTTACTCCCGAGGAGCAAACCGCAGGTCGCGTACTCAAATATACGCAACACCGGATGTCCTCAATCCCAGGCCACCTCGAGCGGCACTTGGAGGCCGTGTAGTGGAACTATTGTCTCCACTATGTATTCGGTCATGAATACGTACCAGTAATACGTATTTCTGTGCAGGCGATATTGGGTGTAGGTCGCCGGGACCTACACCCTCCCTCTTGCCTTAATTTATTATTACTTATTGCATTACTCCCTGGTGAAGATCGCTACTAGCGATCTTAAAGGGGGGTATGTAAGGGCGCTTACTATCTTATCGACTAATCTGATCTAATCGTATCTTATCGACACGATTATGCTATTGTTTGGCAACACCTTCCGGTGTTGCCTATTTAATCCTTTACATTACATAATTAAATAGTAGACCTTGTACACCTATACGTAGCAATCGACAGACTTGTCAAGCTTACGTCTAGCGTGCACAGCAAGGTCCCCAATCTTGTAACCCCGTTACAGCATCCCTGGCGGAGGTGGTGGAACAACCAGTGCGCTAATCACTACACTGACCACCACACCTCTGACTACCATGACCACTGCTAACGGAGCGCAGCAAACTCACTGGGGCCAGTGCGGTAGGTAAGTCTCTCATTACTCTATCATGAATGGTTTACCCATCATCTACTTCTATAGTATCAGCTGGGCGGGACCGACTGCCTGTGCTCCTCCTTACACATGCGTCGCTGCAAATGCATATTATTTTCAGGTCCGTTGTTGCATCCCTTTCTTCTGATATGAGAGTAATTCTGTTTCGTAGTGTTTGTGAAGTAGCATGGAGAGGTTTCACCGGGGATGATAGTTTGAGCGTTGATTTCAATGTGCAATTGTTTAACATCAGTGCCCACCCCGATATCTCAATTTTCTTGTCAGTAAATTTCAGTAATTCTAGCTGCTTTCCGATGATCATTCAAATCAAACTCCCTCTGAATTCCTTGTAAGTGAGATAGACTGAAATCACTCCAGACCTATTGAAACTTACCATATTCATGTGACCCATCACATGATAGATTCTTATCAATGGTCTGTGCACTACATTTTATACCCTATCTCCGATGGTCTGTGCACCATTCTAGTAGTATAAATAGCACACCAATATGTCGTATATCGGTGTGGAATTACATTCCTAGTATCTAGTATCACTCACAGCCTCAACCTTAGCTACAAGCTAAACACTCTAGGTAAGCTAATAGCCTTTCTGCTGTGCACAATGTGCTGGCGCTTTCAATAGGTTATGGGCCCCGATAGCCGTCGTCAGCGCCCTCTGTGGCTGCAGACTTGACAGGCTTGCCGGCTTACCACTAGAGTAAAATCTCTGAATGCTCTCGCCCTATGGCTGAGAAAATTCTTAGATATTCTCTATGTTGTGTTGCTCGATGTGCATGAGCTATCTGCTCAATGTCTCACTTCTATTGGATGGACATGATGCTGATTGCGCTTCCTTGCAGCACTCCAAACCGCATCAAACATGTCCGCCAACTTCGCTACCCTCGTCCCCGTTTTCAACGGCACCAACTGGGCTGAATGGTCTTCTGCTGTGCAGGACTACCTTCGTTCCCAAGCCCTTTGGCAACTTGTCAAAGGTGGCAACCCACGTCCTAAAGTACAAACCGGGTCTGATGGTAAAAACCTCCCCGAAACTAAGGAACATCGTGAATGGGACAACAAGGATGACCAGGCCCTTGGCATTATTTGCCTCAGGGTATCTCCAGAGATCAAAAACCAGATCAGTGGTGACACCTCTGAGGAGTTCTGGGAAGCTCTTGAGAATGCGTATTCGAAGCATGGTGCTTCGTTACTCTTTGGAGATTTCCAGAAGGCCATATCGTTCAGACTCTCAGGGTCTTCCAACCCTGAACCGGAGATAGGCAAGCTCAACCTTTTGTTGGAGCGCCTTAGGGCCAATCAGGTTGATCTCCTTGAGTTTGTGAAAGCGATGATTCTCATGTCCGCAATTCCCCAGAAATGGGACACCATATCTGCCACCCTTCTCCAAACCACAGAGAAGGACAAACTCACGTTTAGCGCAATAAAGGCTGCTATCGTGACGGAGTTTAACCAGCGCAACTCTGCCCCGGGTAATTCCCAGATGGCTAACAAGATGTCAGCTGTCAAACACAAAGGGAAGAACCCTGCCTGGAAAGGTTAAACTTCTGGTGGTAACACCGAGAATAAAGACAAGAAGGGCAAACGAGGCAAGCGCGGTGGCAAATCGGTTAAAGAAAAGCAGGATAAACTGTTAGGGCGACCTCAGCGCAGAGCTTAGTCGTGCTGGCAGAGGGGAATCCAATGTTATATTATGTACGATTAGAGAGAACGTAAGTAGACCTACCTGGCAGAGGGGAATCCAATGAGAATAGAGTAAAGGATTCCCCCATGTCAGGAGGATGACTATATACGAGTAACTACTTGAGGGCCGGCTCTCTGGGGTGTATGGTACGTAAATGATAACGGATGGGCAGCGGCGCGTGTATGTACACGTTCCCGACGCTGTCCGATCCTCGTGGCTCAGGGTGCAGGCGCACGAGGTCGGGTGACCGACGTCGGGATGTCGGGAATCGGGATCGGGCGCGCGCTGGAAGGGGAAGTAACGACAGGAAGTTATAAGTATGTACACCGATGCTTGGGGCGGAGCGTCGGGGTCGGGATCGCGATCATCTGGGGAGCGGTCGGTCACGTGCTCGTCCGAGGAATCGGATGGTCACGTGATCACCAAACAGGTGTTCCCCTAACATCACCCCCCCTTTTGAATCGCAACGACTCGGTGCGGGGTGACGGTGGCGAAGATGGCGGGGGATAGAGTGAAGATGCCACGAATGTGGCGTGGGGCGTCGGGGTTGTCACGGTGGAACTTTCGTACCAGATCAGGGGCGGCGACATTTTCGCGAGGTTCCCAAGAAGCTTCTTCGTAACCATAGCCCTTCCACAGGACCTTGTACTGTAGTTTTTTGCGGAAGGTTCGGCTATCGAGGATCTTTTCAACTTCGTAATGGGGTTCGTCGTTGATTATGTCGGGGGGCGGAGGGGGATCGGATCGACGACCTTCGATCGGATCAGCAATGGCGGGGATGAGCTTCACGACGTGGAAGACTGGGTGGATGCGCTTCATGGACTGAGGCAGCAGGAGGCGGTATGCCAGCGGGCCGACTCGCCTTTGCACGACGAAAGGGCCAAGGTAGCGATGCGACAACTTCTTAGACGGTCGGGTCGTAGAAATGTCGGTCGCGTCCAAGTATACCTTGTCGCCAGGCTGGTAGTCGGGCGTTGGGGCGTGCCGCTGGTTGTAATACCGCTCCATGTCGTCTTTGGCCTTTGAAAGCGCTGCCTTGGCTTCCTCCTGTGCTTCCTTCATGCGCTCCACGAACTCGTCTGCTGACTCGTTCTTGGAAGCGCCCCGACGCGGCTCAAAGCCCATGCGCGGATGCCGACCAGTGTCAAGCAGGAAGGGGGTCTGCTGCGTCGCCGAATGTACATGGTTGTTGTAACTGAATTCGGCGTCGGGCAGGAGGTCCTCCCAATCGTTCTGGCGCTCATTGCAGAAGACTCGCAAGAACTGTTCCAGTTCCTGGTTGACACGCTCTGTCTGTCCGTCGGTCTGTGGGTGGTACGCCGTCGAGGCCGACAGCTTGATACCCAGGAGTCTGTACAGTTCGCGCGTGAACTCGGCGACGAACTGTGGACCTCGATCGGAGACGAATGCGTCGGGGAGACCGTGCAGCTTCCAGACGTGGCGACGGTAGAGGTTCGCAGCTCCCAGGGCCGAACAAGTCGTGTGCGACGCGATGAAGTGCGCGCGCTTTCCAACTGAATCCACGACATTCATGATCGCGTCGTGGCCGTTGGACTCTGGAAGTTCGGTGATGAAGTCGACCGATACGACATTCCATCGGCCTTCGGGGATGGGAAGCGGCTGCAGCTGTCCGACGGGGAGTTGGCGGCGAGGTTTCGTGCGCAGACACATGTCACAGGTGCTGGTGTACGAACCGATGAAGCGCGACATCTGGGGCCACCAGTAGTTGCGCGACACCAGTTCGAGCGTCTTCCAGCGACCGGGGTGACCGGCGACCTTGGAGTCGTGGTGCTGCTCCACAATGCGTCGGCGAAGGTCTGGGACGTTCGGGACATAGATCCGTCCACGGAACGTGAGCAAACCGCCTTCCTCTCCCCACTCGCCAAAGCGAAGGGAGCGGCCGGCGATCTTGGATGCTTTGACCAGTTGCGCCGCTTTCGCGACCGCATCCTCCTGAGCCCCATCGCGATTGCCCTTGCGGATCGCTTTCAGCACATCATCCTCCTCTCCGACCAGTGCAAGGCCTTCAGTTGCACGAACGGCGAAGAATTCTGGTTTGAGCAGCACGATGTTGGCGTTGTCGGTGCTTCCGTCGCCATGGTCGGGGCGACGCGATAACGCGTCGGGTTTGCCCATGCTACGGCCAGGACGGTGGTGGAGGGCGAAGTCGAAGTTAGCGAGGTAAAGCGACCATCGGGCTTGACGCCGATTGAGTTTCTTCGCGGTGAGGAAGTACTCGAGGTTCTTGTGGTCGGTCCAGATCTCCACCTTGTGCTTTGCGCCTTCTACGAAGTGTCGCCATTCCTCCAGAGACCGGATGATCGCCAGCATCTCTTTGTCATGGATCTCGTAGTTCCGCTCGACGGCGTTCAAGCTCTTCGAGTAGAACGCGACCGGGTGCCACTTGCCATCGGACGGCGACTCTTGCGACAGGACTGCGCCCGTTGCGAAGTCGGACGAGTCGGCTTCGATGCGGTACGGTCGATCGTCGTCGGGGAACATGAGGACTGGCCCCGATGTGATCGCAGACTTCAGAAGGGCAAAGGCCGACTGCTCCGACTCTCCCCATCGCCAGGCGACGTCCTTGCCTGTCAGATCGAACAGGGGTCGGGCGTGGTGCGAGAAGTCCTGGATGAACCGTCGGTAGAAATTGGTGAAGCCTAGGAACGCTTGCACCTCCTTCTTGTTCTTCGGCGCCGGCCATTCCAACACTCCAGCGACTTTAACCGGATCCATTTCCGCTTGCCCTTGCGAGATGATCAGCCCGAGATACTCGATCTTAGTCTGCTCAAATTCGCATTTCTCGGGCTTTAAGAACAGCTGATGTTCGCAGAGTCGGTCCAGTACCAGTCGCGTGACCCGATGGTGTTCCTCTAGCGTCTTTGTATAAATCAAGATGTCATCGAGGTACACGCAAACAACACCTTCAGCGATCAGATCGCGGAAGATATCATTCATCATGGTCTGAAATGTGGCGGGGCTGTTCGTGAGGCCGAAGAACATGACGAGCGGCTCGAAGAGGCCGCGATTCGTCCGAAACGCTGCCTTCCACTCGTCGCCTTCCTTGATCCGCACGTTGTTGTACCCCCATCGGACGTCCAACTTGGTGAAGTACCGCGCGCCGCGAAGGTTATTCACCAGTTCGCTAATGAGGGGCAGCGGGTATCGGTTCTTCACCGTGAGCGCATTGAGCGTCCGATAGTCCTGAACCAGTCGGAGCGACCCGTCCTTCTTCTTGATGAAGAAGACCGGCGACGCCATGGGCGACTTGGACGGTCGGATGCGACCTGTCTCGAGGTTCTCCTTGAGGAACGCGTCGAGTTCGACCTGTTCTGCCGGTGAGAGCGGGTAGACCTTCGTGCCCGTCGGCGACGCGCCCGGCTCCAGTTCGATGGCATGGTCCCATTGCTTGCGCTCTGGAAGCTCATCGAATGCGACTTTGGAGAAGACATCTTCAAAGTCGTGGAGGTGGGTCGGTACTGCGTCGCGGAAAGTTCTGGGCACGGAGTTAGCAGCGTGCGCTTCCGCAAGTCGCTGCGATGTCGTTTGGCTGGCCCGACTATGTTCGGCGGTCGGAGTCGGATGGATCGCGGTCGCGAAGATGCGATCGCCACTCAGGAAGGTTTCCACCAGGAAGTCGTCAGACTCTGGATCAGGTTCCTCCAGGACCGGGGTGTAGGGGAGGAACTCCTCCTCATCAGAGTCGTCCTCAACATACGGGTTGGTCGGGGCTCGCAGGTCGGGCTCAGTCATCGGTATACCGTCGGCTCGACAGGCGCAGATCGCTGCGCGCACTTTGGTGCGTGTGCGCCGATCGGCTTTGACCTCGTCCTTGCAGGTGCCGCACTGCGTCGGACAGCGACTCATCTTCACCTCCTTGGTCTCCCAGTCGATCTCGGGGTTATGGTTTTTAAGCCAGTTGAACCCGAGGATCATGTCTTGCTTGCCTAACTGGGTGACCCCGAAGACGGCTCGTTCGGTATGACCGTTGTATCGCAAGACAGCTTCTACGATGCAAGAGACCGAACCGCCTTCGTTGAGAGTGCCGTCCACATTGTAAACCGGGGATGGCCGACTAAGCACCTTGGTTGTGAGCTTGTGTTTCTCGACGAAAGCAACATTGAGAAAACTGCCAGTCGCTCCGCTGTCCACTAGGGCAGTGACGGCATGCGACTCCTGGGTGTCGGTGGTCTCCAGTTCGACGTTGAGCCACAGGGATCTGGGGCAGGGGGAGGCAGCGGCGATGAAGCGACTAGGGAGTTGCTTTTCCCAGCGGGGTAGGCCACGACGCGGCGGGGCGATCGGCTTTGCGACTGCGATTGGTGTCGTCGGGTCGGAGGGGTTTTGTACGTCTTTGTCGGTCGGTTCACTCGTCGGAATAGCAGCAATATTAGGTGTATTGGCATATTCTATGGATAAAGGAGCGAACCGATTACGACTAGACAACGGGGGCGTACGTTCCACCCGTTGTGTAATTAAAAACCCTCCTCGGCGTCGGAGGCGGTCGCGTCGGCCGACGATGGAGTCGGGTCGGCGGGGACTGCGTCCTTGCGAGCTAGACGTTCCATGATAAGCGCCTCCAGCTCATCATCGAGCATGTGGCGCACGTCCCAGCGCAAAGGGCAGTCACGAGAGTAGTGACCCTTTTTCTTGCACCGAAAACAGTGGTCGTCGGCAGGCGCGACTCGATCGCGCATCCGATCTACGTCCATTGGGATGCCCTGGGGGATCGGCCTGGGGGCTGGTGCGGCCGGAGCGCGGGGGGCGGGGGGAGCGGGAGCGGGAGCGGGAGCGGGAGCGGGGGCAGTAGCGAACGCCCATCGTGCAGCTGCGTTGGTGGGCGGGCGGCTGTCGGGCGCCTTTGTCGGGACCATCCGACGGTGGAAGTCGTCCTCCGACCTCATGATGAAGTCTTGAGAACGAGCGATCCTCAGCCACTCCTCAATCTTCTCATCGTGCGGGCGACCCGTGGTGATGCTTCCGAGTCGCCTCGAGAGCTTCGGGTCCATTCCCCGACGGAATTTGAGGACCAGGTGACGCCCATCTGGGTAGCCCGCCTTGACCCACAGGGATCGGAACGAGTCGATGTACTCGTCGATCGATCGACCGTTCTGGAAGTACGCCGTCGACTCCAGGATGAGCGCGGCATCGGCGACCTCGTCGAAGAGGAAGAACTCGCCACGGAAGGTGTCTTCGAAGTCCTTCCAGGCGGGAAAGACGTCCTTGGCGGTTCCGAACTGGAACACCCGACTGACGAAGTCGGCGGCTCGCCCGTGCTGCATGTACGACAGCACCCATACTATTCGGGCGTGGTCGTCGGCGAAACTTCCCCCGCACAAGGAGAAGTAGAGCTTGCAGGCGTTCAAGAACGCGCGACCGCCCGATCGGGCGCCGTCGTAAATGGGAGGGGGCGACGGTCGGAGGTGGTGCGATCCCGATCGCGGAGAGCCTGGCAGCGGGGTGGTCGTCTCAGGCGGCGGGGGGGTCGTGTCTGCTTCGGGAGCAGCGGGGGTGGGATTGGGGGGTGTCCCCGACATGAATTTTTCGAAAAGAGCGGAGAGGCGGTCCATAGAGGCCGAGTTGGAGGTATTGGAGGCAGAGAGAGCCGAAATTGTGGCTTCCATATTCGCCAACCGCTCCTCCGTCGTGAGGAAGGGAGAGAACGGTCGCTGCGACATGTCACCAAATTCGGACATCTCGAAACGGGACTGGACGGGCGATCGGGGCGAGCGCGCGTTGGACGGTCGCGTGTAGCAGACGCGTGTTTCGGCGCGGAAGCGGATCGGTCGGCTTCGTCGGGTTTCTAGAGTTACTCTATTCTGCTGTTAGGGCGACCTCAGCGCAGAGCTTAGTCGTGCTGGCAGAGGGGAATCCAATGTTATATTATGTACGATTAGAGAGAACGTAAGTAGACCTACCTGGCAGAGGGGAATCCAATGAGAATAGAGTAAAGGATTCCCCCATGTCAGGAGGATGACTATATACGAGTAACTACTTGAGGGCCGGCTCTCTGGGGTGTATGGTACGTAAATGATAACGGATGGGCAGCGGCGCGTGTATGTACACGTTCCCGACGCTGTCCGATCCTCGTGGCTCAGGGTGCAGGCGCACGAGGTCGGGTGACCGACGTCGGGATGTCGGGAATCGGGATCGGGCGCGCGCTGGAAGGGGAAGTAACGACAGGAAGTTATAAGTATGTACACCGATGCTTGGGGCGGAGCGTCGGGGTCGGGATCGCGATCATCTGGGGAGCGGTCGGTCACGTGCTCGTCCGAGGAATCGGATGGTCACGTGATCACCAAACAGGTGTTCCCCTAACAATAAACAGGATCTCTCCAGCCATGGCCATTCTCATGCCACCTCCTCGATTGAAATCGATGGAGACACTCCAACCGTCGCTGCACTCCTACAGTGCCTGCACAACCCCCCTCCCTCTCCCTTTGCTGCCCAGCACTTTGCTGGCGCTAGCACCTGGCATGCGCTCTAGCAGAACATCTCGAGATTCCAAGGACCGCCCGCAACCTCAAACCACTTGAGGAAATGTATGAAAGACGCGAGCCCACCCCTGAACGCGCCCCCAAACGGCCGTGAATTGAGGAAGTAGAGAAGGAAGCTTTAGACTGGGGTTCTGATGATGGCATGGACATGGACCCTGTCACTGGACACCGCGAGGACAGGCAAGTACCTTCTTTGCTCCACATATCGCCAGTTACTGATGCAAGTACACAGCGCGCTCTTCGAAATTTAGCGGCGGACTGTAAAACACATACTTTAATACCTGCATCTGTATCACATGTATCTCTCGGCGTTATACGCCAAATTAACAAACTTTATGCGAAATGTGCGAAATGCAAAGGAAAAGGGAAAGAAATAGAAGTAGACAGGGCAAACTGGATCATGGATTCAGACGCATCTCTTCACTGCACGAGCAGAATTGAAGACTTTGCTGATTACACACCTGCGAAGAATCCTATCACGGTCAAAACAGCAAGTGCCGATGCTGCACCTATTATGGTAAAAGGCTCTGGTACAGTCTTCATAACACACAAAGTAGAGAACAAAGACGGTACGGCTCGAGATATTACATCTCGCCTACACCCCATCTTCTACATCCCCGCGTTGGATACACGACTCCTTTCCATGGGAGAATTTCTGAACAATGAACTTTCTGTTACTGGAAAAGCCAATAAATTAACGTTCAAGAAACATGGAAAACCTGTCCTAACGTGTACACCACACTTGCCAGGGCAAAATCTCTATTGGGTAGATTCTCGCACAAAGCTTGCTGAGAATAGCAATTATGCCACCACTACTATCCACAATGTATCTTATGACACATGGCATAAACGCTTAGGACATCCTTCCAAAGACATGATCCGAAATGCTCCGGACAATGTCACTGGGATACCGCGGAATCTCCAGATTCCTGCGAAATCACCCACATGTCCTGGATGTGCTCTTGGGAAGATGCCTTCGAAATCTTACCCACAATCCCAATTGCGTGCATCAAAGCTGTTCGAATTAATCCATTCAGACTTAAAGAGCTTCCCTGTCACTTCGTACCACAAGTACAAGTACATCATGACATTCCTTGATGACTATAATTCTCATGCCTGGACAATGAGCCTACGCGCAAAGTCTGATGCTATCAAAGCATTGAGACAATTCATTGCGATGGTGAAAAACCAGTATGGAGCCAATATCGAACGATGGCGCTCCAATGCAGGGGGAGAATTCAAATCGGAAGAGTTCCTTGATGAATTGCGCAATTTGGGAATCAAAATTGAGCAGAGCGCTCCTTACACACCACAACAAAATGGGCGTGCTGAACGCCTAAATCGGACCTTGATGGACAAGGCACAGGCTATTTGCTTCACTGCCTGTCTACCAGAGTCATGGTGGGAATTTTGCGTTGAACACGCGGTTCACCTTTACAACCGTACTCCTATGCGTCGGTTAGGGTGGACAACTCCAGTTGAATCTCTGACAAAGAAGAAACCTTCTGTCGAGCATCTCCGAGTATTCGGATGTGGAGCTTATGTTTACCTCCCTGAGGAAAGACGTGCAAATAAACTTGCACTGAAATCTGAGCTAATGATTTACATTGGCATTCCTGACGGGATCAAGGGACATCGCTTTATGCGACTCCACAACAACACGGTCTTTGTTGCCACTACAGCAATCTTTGATGAGACAATGTTTCCAAAGTGTCCTGACACAAAACAAAAGGGATATACCCCTCTAGGACAAGATCCCGATGTGGATCAACCATCAAATAATGGAGATGAACACACTCTTTCGGAAGCAGATAACGATGATGAAAAACCCATCAATCGACCTGACTCTCCTGAGACATCTGATGCGCATGACGATGCTGCAGAAGATGCTCCTCAAGCGCCTGCGGAACACGAAGGACCTATACACAAAGACTTTGAACCGCGCCGTGAGGACCAACATGAATGGGCTGAACTACCCAGACGCCCAGTGCGCATGAGGAACCCTACCAATCGTCCTGGAAATGTCTATGGTGACAAACCAGCACCATCAGATATTATCCAACAACAAGCGAGTCAGCGGTATTGGAAACAACTAGTTGGTGAAAGGGACAAAGTTTCTTACAAACGACCAGTTCGTGTGCAACTTCCGGTTCCCGGACCGAGTACAGCACCACCACCACCACCCAATACGTCGAGTGACATGACTCCTATGGAATAGACGATGTGGGCTATATAATAAAAATGGCCCGGGAAGGGGGAGTAGATTTCATGAACTTCTTGCTTTCTCAAGCAGTTTCACCTCACAATGAACTTCCAACAAACTTTCGAGATATTGTGCAAATGCCTGCTGCATTACAGAAGGAGTGGAAAGCTGCTTGCAAACAGGAACTCGAGGCCCTGAAAAAGCGCAGCGTGTTTGACCTTGTGGACCTACCACCTGGTCATAAAACCATTAAAAACCAATGGGTATTTGCGATCAAATCTGATGGTCGTAAAAAGGCTAGACTTGTCGCCAAAGGGTTTACCCAAGTAGAAGGCATTGACTTCGATGAGATCTTCTCACCTGTTGTCCGGTACGAAACTGTACGCCTTATGCTTGCATTAGCTTCTCTCGAGAACTGGTGCTGTTTAGCACTTGACGTTGTTAGCGCTTTCCTATATGGCAAACTCCAAGTTGTCATATATATGGAACATCCCGAAGGCTTCAAAGTCAAAGGCCAAGAGCGCAAAGTGCTGCGCTTAAATCGAGCACTCTATGGATTAAAACAGGCAGCTCTTTCCTGGTGGAAGGAACCTGTTGCATCCATGCTTGAATTGGGCTTTCACCGCACCCAGTCGGATGCTGGTATCTTTGTCTACAGACATCACGATGGCACACTTGTTATTGCTATCATCTATGTTGATGACGGGATCTTCATGGGACCTAACAGGGCTCTCACAATGAAGAAGAAAGCTGAATTCATGCAGTGTTGGGAAAGTCACGATCTTGGCAACGCAAAAGAATTCCTGGGAATGCGCATTAGACGCAATGGTCGCAAAATCATGCTTGACCAAATTCCCTACCTCAAAAGGGTAGTAGAGCGCTTTGGTATGTCAAATGCTAGAGTCGCCACCACACCTTTGCCTGCAGGGTATATACCTGATGAGAACAGAACACCTGCAACTCCCACACTGCGATCTAAATTTCAGCAAGTCATAGGATCTCTGATGTATCTGATGATTGGGACTCGTCCTGACATGCTTATGCAGTCATTAAACTGTCGCAGTTTGCTGCAAACCCTTCACAAGGGCACCTTGACAAAGCGCTGTATATCTGCCGCTATCTTGTCGGAACTCCCAATTACGCTCTCACTTACGATGGAGACAATGGAGAAGGACTCTTGGCATACACAGATTCTGATTGGGCTGCTGACCCTATCAAACGAAGATCCCAAACAAGGTTCTTCATGACATTAGCTGCTGGAACAGTTGCTTGGGCCTCACGACGCCAAAAGACTGTAGCGCTGTCATCCACTGAAGCCGAATATATGGCTATGTCCGACGCTAGTCGACAAATCATGTGGATTAAGAATGTGATGTTTGAACTTGGATATGACATTGGTGCAATTTCTATATATGCCGACAATCAAGGATCAATCTTTATTGGATCTAACCCTGTCCAAGAACGACGCACAAAACACATTGATATTCGCTACCACTTTGTACGCGAATGCATTGAAGATGGACATGTACAAGTCTACTTCATCGAAGGAAGCAAGAATCCTGCTGATATGTTCACAAAGAACTTAGCTAAGGAAAAATTCTCGACTTTCCAAGAACATCTCGGGCTTGAATTCTATTCGCCATCTGCCTAGATGTGCTATTAGAGCTGCACTAAGCGAGGGGGAGTGTTGAAACTTACCATATTCATGTGACCCATCACATGAGATTCTTATCAATGGTCTGTGCACTACATTTTATCCCCTATCTCCGATGGTCTGTGCACCATCCCAGTAGTATAAATAGCACACCAATATGTCGTATATCGGTGTGGAATTACATTCCTAGTATCTAGTATCACTCACAGCCTCAACCTTAGCTACAAGCTAAACACTCTAGGTAAGCTAATAGCCTTTCCGCTGTGCACAATGTGCTGGCCCTTTCAATAAGATCAATTGAGCTCACATGGCACTCCAGGATGTTTATTTTTTACAAGGGCTCCGCACATCATCACGAACAAGAGGATAGTACGAAAAGCATTTCTAAGGTAGACGACATCCATACACAAGGGGCAAACAATGGGTCGGTTGAATTTCAACCGCCCCTAAGGCGGTTGGTGACTCGGTTGAGTTGTGTTTGAGTTGTATGTAGCCTGTAGGACGTGACACTTATGTAATGTCCCAAAATAGCATTCATCATTTGGCAATGTCCTCCAAATGTCCTCTCCACTGGAAGGCAGGTCATACAGTATTGCTAAATCGAATCTGCTGAGCTCTAAACTGAGATCACCATTGACTGCTCTTCAGAATCACATATGTTTCATATATATAATGTAAACTTGAGTGGTAACTTGAAATTGGCTCTGAAAGCCATCAGCCGAGATTTTTGAAGCAATAAAATTTATTAGTAGTATACTAAACATTCTAATAAGATAACTGGCAATGAGGGAGGCCTCCACACCGGAAACACCAAACACACTGCCCGACAGCGCGCTCACATTCTGCATTAGGGTGGAGGGGTTCGGAAGCGGTGTCAATGACGATGGGGAACTGGTAGTGGGTGGTGTTGGGTGGTAGGCAGCTGGGGGGTGGGTCGGGTAGCGGCCGGGTGCTCGATGGCACCGGAAACGGTGAGAGATGGTGAGACGCGTGGTGGGCGGCCGATGCGCGTTGAACCGCGATCGCGTCAGTCACTTGTTAGGTCACATCAGTCACATCAGTTACATCAATTACATAATAAAGTCGACCACTAGTCAAGCACAAGTCATACATAAGTCAACCGCCTTAGGGGCGGTTGAGATCAAACCGCCTCGTTGTTTGCCTCTTGTGATACTCCACCAATGTCATGTGATGTTACTTTTCCGTGACGCTCACCTCCAAATCGGGTGAAAGTCAAGAGATTCGGTTGCTGCAGAACATAGGACTATATTGAAGCAAATGTAAGATGGTCAAAGTATAGCTATGTGTACCATTAATAGTGTGCTACAAGGATTAAGAAGGCTGACAACAATTGAGAAAGTTTTTGCAACATTATTAGTAGAATCAGTAAGATGCTTGCCTACTGCACCCCGGCAGCCTGCAATTCGCGCAGAATGCTCTCAGGCAAGACTCTATGGCCCTTGTATTTCCTTGCAGCCCAGGCAGCTTGCCTTCCGTTGAGTCCCATTTGATACGCGACCATGAACTGACGCGAGCGCATTGCAAATCTGATCAAATACATCAATCAAGGGACAAAATGACACGGAAAAATGCTCACCGGCGCATTGATTCCAGCGGGACCGTATCCAAACATTCGAGGGCATTTTTTTTCGAGCTGATCGAGATATGATGTATCCTTTGCCCTTTGGCATAGCTAAGGGCCGTGTATAGCAATGCCGCCGCGTCGCGTCAAATAAATGAGCGTGTTTTCTCACGTTGAGCCAGTATTTCTCTATCTTCTTTTTTGTGGTACATTTTTTCTCAAACCCCGTGCTTGAGGCAGGTCTGTATCTATCATATACACAGAATGACCGAGTCCGATTGCCAAAAAATGCAAGCAGGCGAGGTCTACAGGCAATTCTTATTACCGAGACCCATTTTGGGCGAGTGTCACGCTGTCACGTGACGTTGGTGGAGTATGGATGTCGTCTACCTTACACATTCACGAAATGGTATGTCTTCGAGGCTGAAACTTAAATGACACTGCTTATACACTCTATGATATATCTGGGCTATGTATCAAAGATTCCTGTTTTCGCTGCAGTGAGCTGTGTCCCATCCAGGAAATTTGCTAATGGACAGAGAGGCCCTGGGAAGCTCCCATATATGTTTGTCGGCCAAATCACCTAAAATTGGCCTGAAATATGCAATATTTTTGGCGTAAAATATGCAATGTCCGACAGGGTTTTCATGTGAGATGTATCACGTGCTGAGTATCACGTCTCAAAAAGGAAACGCGACACATCGAACGGTCATCAAATACAGTATCTGCATCTACCAATGAACTACTTGCTTAATTTCCCCCCGGGAGTACATATACCGAGTTTGGGGCCACCAGGCAACACCAGCATCTGCCAAACAGGATCGCGAACCTTGGCCCTGGTAAAAAAATTTGCCGCTGGCCCTCAAATACGCTATGTTCCGACAGGAAAATGGCTATATTTGGGCCCTCAAATACGCTATTTTTCCGACAAACATATATGGAAGCTTCCCGGGGCCTGGACAGAGGCGGCACCACCGCAATTTGGCGGCACTCTGTCGCTCCGCCACGATGCACGTGTGAAATTGTGGCTCGTGTTGCAGATTCCCGAAGTCCCGGAAAGATGCATGTTATCCATCACTGGACCATCAGATTCACCGAACATCTTGAGCTCATCTGAGTTACGGCGTATTCATCAGCGTCGTTCGTCCCAACGACTGACATCACCCACACACGGAGACTTCTAGATCCACAGACCTACTATACCCACGACCTTTACTTTACTATTATTTGGCTACGCCCTGCCTCTTAGCTCTACTGTGTAGCTTGTCCGGCAGTAAAAACTGAATTCATCATCATCATCATCATCAGCGTCGTTCGTGCATCTCAAATTTGTGTTGCAAACGAATCACACCACGTCGGACGACCTCCTGGAGACGTTGCGATTTACAAGTCGGAACGACGGAACCAGGGCGGAATTTGAATACCTTTCAATTGACCGAGTCCTTGGAGCTTCTCGGCTACGCCAGTCCTTTGGTCGAAAGCTTCTTCTAGTCATTGCGGGCAAAGCAAAAAAGAAGCATGATTTTGCATGTTTTTCCGTCGACATTCCGCTTTCGAGACCGAGCCAGTCGTCATTGCCCTCGCTAGGCATTATCTTGGGGAAAAGTTCGGGCTATGCTCGGCGCATGCAGCTATTCAACGGCATTCTGTCGGCATTAACTGTGGTAGTTGAGACCATGGAAATAGACGACTTGAAAAAGAAACCCAATCCGCCAACCACCCTTCCAATTAGCCATGGCGCTTGGATCGTTCCTAAGATGCCTTATCGTGTCCACGTTTGCCGTGTTGGGCGCGAGTGCCGCCGCAGGAACCTACCAGCAGGTCATCAACTTTGGTACCAATCCGACCAATGTGGGGATGTATGTCTACCGTCCCCCGAATGTAGCAGCATCCCCGGCCCTTGTAGTCGGTATACACTGGTGCTCGGGCACTGCTCAGGCGTTCTACCAGGGCACGCAATTTGCGAACTTTGCAGACCAGTACGGATATATCGTCATCTATCCCCACGCTCCAGACAGCGGAGGATGCTGGGACGTACACTCCGCCGCCACCCTGAAGCACGATGCTGGCGGTGACTCATTGGGAATTGCGTCCATGGTACGCTATGCGATCGCCAACTACAAGGTTGACCCCAACCGTGTTTTCGCGGTTGGAACGTCTTCTGGAGCGATGATGACCGAGGTTCTGGTCGGCGCGTACCCAGATCTCTTTAAGGCTGGGTCCGCGAATGCTGGAGTCCCTTACGCCTGTTTCTCCGGTCCCGATATGTGGAATAGCGCCTGCTCTACGGGAACCCTCACCAAGACCGCGCAACAATGGGTGCGTCTTCGCGACCCTTCCTTTTAATTAAGATTCGATATCTGGCGTAGGGTGACCTAGTTCGAAACGGCTATCCAGGTTATACTGGAGGAAGACCCAGGATGCAAATCTGGCACGGAACACAGTTAGTCATTCTTTCGCTCTATCTAATGCATATTGCGCATGATATCATGAAGGGACGAAGTTTTGAACTACAACAACTTCAATGAAGCAATCAAGCAGTGGACCAATGTTTTCGGTTACAGTACCACTCCAACCTCTACCCAACAGAACTCTCCCCTCTCGGGGTGGTCGCGTTACACTTATGGACCGAACTTCCAAGCAATCAGTGCTGCCGGCGTCCCGCACAATATACCGCTCCAGGATACCGAAGTTCTGAAGTGGTTCGGAATCATTGGAGGCGGCAGCACTACAAGCGCGCCGACCACTGGACCGACTACTACCCCCCCTACGTCAACCACAACCGCTAATCCGGCACAGCAAACTCAGTGGGGACAGTGTGGCGGGTAAGTGACGACACAAGGTGTCAGGTTCCGCCGGCTCACCTTAACTTCCTCGAATATAGAATTGGATGGACTGGCCCGACGACATGCGTCGCTCCTTATAACTGCGTCGTTAATAACCCATGGTATTCACAGGTATTATCTTTTGAATATCACTCTTCCTCTTCTGACTGTTGCCACAGTGCCTATGATACCAGTGGGAGGTCAAGGCTTGCTGTGTACTGCAGTAGCAGTAGTCGAGATTCTCTATCAATGCACGAAAACTTGGCGATGTCAAACGAGTCGCTTCTACGTTGATAATTTACATGAGACTGCAAGAGAGGTCTGCAAGGCAATACTGCTACTACTACATAAAAGGAGGGGAAAGTGACGGTATCATTTTCCAGACCCATCCTTCTGCACAACAGCTCCAGCCTTTTCAAGGACCTTAGTTAGATGTCTCTGGGCGTGAAGCGCTTGAAGTTCGTCAGAACCACCGATAGACTGTCCCCGAATAAGTATGTTGGGGAATGTATGGTGTTGGGTCAGGCGACTCAATATACTCTTGATGATAACAGAATCTCCTGGAGAGTGGGTCGTCGAAAAAAAGTGTGCAAGGAAAATGAGAATGACATACTGCGCAAGTCGACCTCGATGATCTTGGGAGGAGGTCGGATATTGTAAGTCTCGAGAAGTTTCTTTGCACGCCGCGAAAATCTATGGAGCAAAGTCGAAGTCCGACGTAAAGCGAAGCCAGAAAAAGTGGAAACACATACGGGCAGTACGACTAGAGAATTCATGACCCGGTAAGCAAGCGCTATGCTACGAGATGCACATCGCTTGGCGTACCTTGCTGAACACAACGACAGGATAAATTTCATTCAACTTCTTGACCGTCTTAGTCCAGTCGACCTTCTCATATCCAGCATAAACAGTCATATCGATGGGCTGCGACGGGTCCAAGTCCTCAACCTCGCTCAAGGCGCGGTCGACGACGTCTTCAGTGACCATATGGAGCAAGCCAAAGATCTCGTCAACCTTGGGCAGCGGCGCGGGCTCCTCCCTAGACTTGGCGAGGTGTGCGATATTGGCGCGCGACAAGGCCGACATACCCGCATCTCTGAGAGAAGGAGGTAATTCCCATGGAACACCAAAAAAGAAGAGGAATCCAATGAGTATGGCGAGGAAGATGAGGATACGGCGGGGTCGAATGGAAGTCCTCGAGGTCGGCGCTGCAGTCGACATGTGGATCGGGAAGAAAGAGCGTTTGTCGAGTCAGCGGTCTCGGGTTTTTGACACGGGCACTGTTGGCACCTGGGAAGAGATCATCATTACAGTGACAAGCCCAAACCCCTTCTCCCTCTCCCTCTCCTCATCAAGATGGCCGATGGCACAAATTCAGTTCGCCCCAAAATTGAGTATGTCATCTTCGACATGGACGGTAAGCATCCCGTGGATCTCCACGAATGGCGCTCAATTCTTCCTAGGCCTCATGATTGACTCCGAGAAAGTCTACACCGACGTGACCAGTCAGTCCCGATTCCATACTTCATCAAGACGACACTGTTTTAGATCATGACATCGGAACAACTTGATAGACGAAATCTTAAGCCAATATGGCAAAGAGATGACCTGGGACATGAAAGCTGGTATGATGGGTAAACGTGAGTGGAAGAATCGCACTATCGAGGCAGCATAGACAATCAATCGCAACGGCCAGCTGAACGCCAGGCCGCGGAGCACCTGCTTTCTTTCTTCCCTGACATACCTCTTACTCTCGAGTCATACCTCGCCCAGCGGAACGCACTGCAAGACGCTCTTTGGCTCACAGTACAATTGCTCCCGGGGATTCGGAAATTTATCCATCATTTGAAGGCACACAAGATCCCGATCGCAGTCGCCACTGGGTCGCGGCGCCGTAATTTTGAACTGAAGGCAGGCCATCTGGGTGAAGTTTTTGATTGTTTTGATCGAAACGTCGTCTGCGCGGACGACGCACAATATGGCATGCGGGGCAAGCCAGCTCCGGACATTTTTCTCGTGGCCGCGAGGGAGATGCTGGGTAGAGACGTGGGCAACGTAGAATCATGCAGTGCTGGCCAGAAAACTGAACGGGTAAAAGGCTTGATCTTTGAAGACAGCGTGCTGGGAATGCAAGCAGGGAAGCGGGCTGGGATGTCAGGTCTGTCCATGATTTATTTTTTTATTTTTTACGGTTGGGCATCAATGATCGTTCGTGGACACCTTACAGTCATCTGGGTACCGGACGCTAATCTCCTCGATGTCGAATATACTGGCCTAGAAAAGGCTGATCAAATCCTCAAATCAATAGAGGCTTTCGTTCCAGAAGATTGGGGTCTTCCTCCGTATACTTCGTAGGATTTTGAATGGATACCACAGAGGATGGCCTCAGACCGGTTTACATAGACTTATCGAGGAATGAAGGAAATCTTGAGGGCGATACATACGTGGTATACCTATACACAGATACGTGCGCATGCTACGCAGAAGTAAAAACCAGAAGGAGAATCTATCCCAGTCTCGATCTGAACAGTTTAAAACTCATAAGTCCCTCGCCTTCTTCGCGATACGCAATGGCGATGTATGCTTGCGTAGAGTCTTCCTTATGGGACTCAATGTTGGCTTGGTAGATAAGGTTGTCGATGGTTGAAATTGATTTGCAAGAAACGACGATGGCTTCGGCAGCGAACGCGGTTGGCGGGACTTGGATGCCAAGGGAGTGGAGGTCTTGATGATAGAATGCGTAAAGGACGGGGATATGGGCTGAGCTGATGATTTTCGTGAGGCATGCGTATCATTGGCGACTGCTTCCATGGCAGGATAAGGAACACGTCGAAAGTCCTTCGTCGCCACAACCTCGCTGATGGAGTCAAGCGAGCCCAAGCTCCCGCTGCTAAATCCTGCGCATATTCGCTCCAAAGACTGAAGTGCTTTCTCAGCGGAAAGGATGCCACTGTCACCGCGAAGGTGGGTCCCAGATTGTGAAGACAGAGACGAGGGCAAGGGGGGACAGTCCAGATCAAACGGAACATTGTCCATTGAATGAAGGCCACGGAACACCTCCTTGGAGCTGCGCACCACAAGCTATCGACGACGTACATTACTTTGTCAGTTTTCTGAGCAAGGAAAAAGAAAAAGTACGATGCCAGTCACGTACCGTGGGTCCAGGCTGGGCACGTTCCACAAGAATCGCCTTTCGTTTTCCGAGCGCCTTCGCAGAAGATTTTGTGCCTTGTTTCTCGACTGCCATTAAAGGGGGTTGAGACTCGGTATTTATGTCGATGCCCTTCAGGATCGATCGCAATTTCTTGGTCGGAGATAACTTGGACCGTTTCCCTGGAGAGGTAGGGAGCATGATCTCGTCTTTTAAACCCTGACTTGCGAGGGGTGCCAGAGCACGATTGCGAGCATCATGATGTGGCGTGACAGGCACATGAACACAAGCACAACCGGGGGTTGCGATGAGGGTCTGGCCAGGTACTGCAACCGGGTGTGCGACGTCGATTCTGGGTTGGAATCCTCCGGATTGCAATTGCTGGAGCAAGTCATCAACAACAAGCTCATCGTGTCCCAAGAGATCGTTCATGACAGAAGTATCAGAAAGGTCGGACGGAGATGGTGTTGAAAGTTCCTTCAGGCCGGAATCCTGCCTGACCCTGGTTTTCCAGAACTTTGCAAATTTATTAGCGTTTTTGAGCTCCTTCGTGACGTTGACAGCCATATCAATCGCAGCGAGATAATTGTCTGGAGTCCAAGGGCCGACCACATTGGGTATGATCCTAGACCATGATGTCCCAGGTGTCGCGGCCGCCTTCTTGATGGCGTCGACCAGGGCATCGTCAGCCGTAGCTCCCGCTGCAATGGTCGTCCATGCCTCGGACAGAACGCGCTGATGAAGCCCAGCCTCCACCATCGACGAAATGAACTTATCGGCTTGCTCCAGCTGAACTTCGTGGCAATTCTCGGACGATTTCGCGAGGCGTTTGCGGACGTTGGCCTTGAAACGTTCGGCGTAGTAGTCACTCCTGAACCTGTTGAGCTCCTCTTCCCGAACCTGGACCTCTAGCTTGAGATACTCGACCCTTTCCCGGAGACACCTATTCTCAGTCTCAAGGCGCTCAAGTCTCGTGATGTCCGAGGATATGTGATCTGGCAAAGCAGGCGTCGAGATAGATGGGGGCTTGGAAGCTTTCAAGACTGTCTTGGGGACCAGTAGAGCAGATTCCGGAGAAGTGCGAAGCGAAGCTGGGCCCGGAGGAGCATAGGCAAGATCGAGGAGTCCCTCGAGGTTTGTCATCGAAGAGGGTCGGTGTACTTGAGCTGCCACTGGCTGGGTCACAAAATCAACCGGAAAAGCCTCCGAGACTGTCCTGCGATGAGCATGGAGACGAGAAAACGTTTTCCGAATCGAGAAATGCATCCTCGAATGAGGTTCGGAGCCTGAGAGTACTAGCGTCGGCATGAAATACCAAGATGTGGTGGCTGACGAATTAAAAACATAAACTTTGGACGTTCCCGGGCTGAAGTTATGGGCTGACAGTACAGAACGGAGAAACGACTGATGGTGTCTGTCTAGGAGAGACTAGACTGATGGTGTTTGTTTAGGAGAGACTAGACTGACCTTAGTAGTGCAGATATCACTTTATAGTGCGTAGTTCGACGTCGGCCCGGAGCTTGCCGTCGATGACTGACAGCTTTTGTCTCCGCTTAGACAAAGTGTTCCACCGACCATTATGAGCCAATATCCCGTCCCTCCACCCTCCTACGGGGCTGCAGGCCCCAACTCCAAGCCCAACAACGGCAACTACTTCCGTGACAACCAAGCACAGGAGCCGCTCCTCGGTGGCTCAAGCTCGAACAGCGCCGGAATCTACAACCAACCTGCCCAAGGTGACCTTCCTGATGATTTCAAGGTGCGCTGACCTGCATCTCTTGTGGTGCTGTTTTCTACTGTCTAATGCCATCGTCTTTGTTTTAGTATGGCACGACAGTGTCAGATAGCGCTCCAGAGATCAGGAACGCCTTCATTCGCAAGGTGTACACCATACTGCGTAAGCTTAGACGCTCTTTATCCTCCAGTCGCTGAACTAACGTTCCACCGTGGTTTAGTCTGCCAGATTGTAACTCATTTCCGCTATGTAAGCCAAGCTCTCTCTGACGCCTTCTTCAGCTCGCAACTGTCGTTGTCGGCGGAGCCATCTCGCAGTCGCCGTCAACGCTCTTCTGGGTCCAAACACAGTGCGTCGCCTCATACATAGAGAGCCCCGAAATTGAACGGAACCTCAGTATCTGGGCATTCTATGTTCCCCTCATCGGCACTCTCATCAACCTTGGGGCTCTGTACTGGAAGCGTCACAGCCATCCCCTCAATTTCGTCCTGCTCACTACGTTTACGCTCATGGAGGCCTTCACACTCGGGATAGTCATCGCGTTCTACGACAATGTTATTGTTCTCCAAGCACTGTGCGTCTGAAGCTTTTTGTCACAACGGGCAACTTTGACCTTCCGATGCAGGCTGATCACCTTAGGTGTATTCATTGGCCTCACGCTGTTCACTTTCCAATCGAAGGTTCGGGTTGTCTCTCATGCGTCCCCCGCTTCTACTCACGCTCTGCCTCCGTCAGTATGACTTCTCTGGGATGGGGCCGTTCCTTTTTGGTGCGCTTATTGCCATGGGTATGACCACCCGTTTTCTATCTCTTGTGGGACCTGCTGTCTGACAAGTAATGTTCAGTGATGACCGGATTCGTCGGTATCTTCATTCCGTTTGGAAAGACCATGGACCTGTTGTTCGCCATCGGCGGATGCCTCCTGTTCAGCGGGTACATCGTGTATGATACCTATATGATCAACGCGAAGCTCTCGCCCGATGAGTTCATCATGGGTGCCATTTCGCTCTACCTCGAGTGCGTCTTGTTTGTTGTCATTTTTTGAAGACCTTCTCATGTTTTGGGTTGGCAGCTTCATTAACCTGTGTATGGTTTCCAGATTACCATCTGCACTTGGACCGTTACTGATTTTTCTTGTGCCAACAGTCCTCAACATTCTCCGTCTCCTCAACAACATTGAAGACCGCTGAAGAAAACGGGTTCTTTAATTTTCATACTGAAGGGACGACGCTCCATGTCTATCTTCTTTCCCTTGTGTTGTATACTATTCCCTTCCTCTACTCGAGGTATATATATTTCTAGTAGGGAAAGTCTACTTCAATACCACGTTTTGATGCCATTCCTAGTCGTCATAGAGTGAAGACTAGCTGTTTTTCGCCTCGAAGAGATAATGTCCAATACCCCACCTACCAGCAAACGAAAACTTGATCGACATCCAGGAGGCAAGAAGCTACCTAGGACAGCGATGAACTCACTACTGACCACAATCCATATTGAACAACTCAGTGCATGCCATATAGAACACGCGGAACCTTCGGAACGTTGCAACGCAGTTCAACGCCTGAAAAGCTGTCGAGAACTTTGACACGGACCGGTAGAAAGTCTTGGTAGCATCCGTCGGAGGCTTTCCGTTCGCTACCGCATCATTTCGCAGTTCCGCGAGGCCTTCTGTCGCGTGTAAGATGCAGAGCTGCATCAGTACTGCACATCCATTTCCGATACCCGAAAGGATGGGTTATGCCCTTGCCATTCTTGTCCTGGAGTTTGAGCCAGTCTTCGAGGGTACGGGAGTAGTGCATGCCGTTGATGTACCAGCTCCGGGTGAGCGTTAAGTCAGACTGGAAGTACGTCTGTGGGTGATCCCGCAGGGTGTAAGAAGCAAGCGACACATTATAACTCAAGGGGGAAAAATAGAAAAGATCGTGCGACGGCATCGTGCCCCCTGTGAATCGTTCTGATCAGAATTCGGGGTGCCGTTGAAACAAGCAGCGCTGACCTGAGAAGAAGTTCTGGGCCATCCAGCCGTCGCCTTCCTCGAAGTGATAGGGCATTGAGCGGTGGCAGAAGACCTGGATAAAGAGCAGAGCATCGTCTGCTCTGGCCGCCGGAGACAATTTTGGCCGTAGCCAGGTGGACACCTTTTGGAACATGACCTGGTAGTTCTTCATGTGCTCAAACATCTAAAGAACGGTCAGGGTTACATTGAGTCAAATTTTGGGGCTTCGGCGCTAAGAACCTCGATGGATATGATTCTGTCAAAGCTGCAGGCGGTGGTGCCGGGTGAGTTGATACATGATGAGAGGCAGATAATACCCACTATTCTTCACTACCAAAGTAAGTTGGATGTAATGATGTCGGCTGTGATGATCTGTGGAAAAGGGTTTATTTTTCCCAAGCACTGACTGGCACAACATGATGTCAGGATACTGACCACTATAAGAGTGAGACCCCGAAGCTTTGCAATTGCGTCGATATAAGCCTTCTGGGTGGCTGAGTTGGATAGCCCGGTGATACATGCGTTGGGGTGCCAATCGCAACACATGAGACCGCGTGTCAAAGGGAGTCAAGAATATATAAGTACCTGAGCAAGGAATAGCGAAAGACTACAGTTTCATTGAACACGAGAACCGCACAGGTCCAATATTTCCTGATTATCTCTCAGTTGGGCTTTCTCGCAGTAGCTTTCCAGCATAAGGCTTTCAGCCTCTGCAAGGGTTTCTTTCCCGGTCGGGTACAAACACGACGAGTACTTGGCATAAGGACCCAAGGCGGAAATAATGAGTTCGGTGGGGACCTAAATGTCCGCGTCAGGCATGGAAATTTCTTGAGATCGGCGGGGTTACTTGGAAGTGTTGCTCGTTAGCTTTCTCAGGTACCTCGGCGATCGTATCTCTCGCGCAAAGCTCCTCAATCCAGCGCATTTTTGCAGCATGGTTGGCCTCAAAGGGCCCATAGTCAATTTCACGGAGTCTCTGTGGCGCAAAAGAGCACGGATGACATGACGAATAATGAAGTGGGGAACGAGCCCCTGTCATAGAGGAGGTCGTCGTACATGAGTGATGAAAGAGGAAGAGAGCGCACTTTGTCGAGGAGCTGGTAGCTAGCGTGCAATTTGTTTGCGCGGTACGTAATCCGAAGTTTGCAGGTTTCGTCCGACGGTCACGATGGCGCTCGCGTCGTTGTCCAGACAAGCTGCGCGGTCTGCGCTGTACTGCTCCCGTCCCCGTATTGCTCTCCAGCGCTACTACAGCCCCATTCGCTCACCGCATCTACAGTTTCATATACGCCTGCTTCATACCCACTTGCCTCGCAATAATGCCGTACCAAAAAAACCTCCAGAGTCTGACCAGCGCGCGACATCTGGCGCGACGCCCGAATCCCATCACCACGAGAAAAGAACCATTCCCCAAGACTCACATCCAAATCACAACCTCGACAACTATTCGCGCTTCTTTCGCCGTCTTGCCTTGTCCGTTCCCCATCCTCATACACCCACGCGGGACGACCTTTTGAACGTCGCTACTGGTTTCTGGCAGCGCACTCGTATTCGCTTCAAATGGTTCACCATCAAGTCCTTTCGCAAGTTCAATGCTGATGACATGTCGGCATTCTTCACTTGGTTTCTCATGAGTCAGACAATCTGGATATTAATTGGAACGTGGGTGAAAGTACTTTGAAAGTCCAGATTGTTGCTCAATACCTTTTGTTAGCACCACCTTCTTTTCAGTCATTTTTGCCATAGTTAACAGTCTCCGCCTCCAAAGTGCGTCCTGTTAATCTAGGAATAGACTCCACGCTCAATTGCGCCCTTTTTCAGATTATGTTGCTCGCGGCATCAGCGACTATCTCACCTCTGAAACTGGCGTTACAATCATCTTCGAATCCGCCATCGTCCCGAAATGGAAGGACTCTCGTATATCTTTCAAAAATGTATATGTCTCCCGCAGGCCCACTGCATCTACTGCTGCTGAAACACGCAAACGCGTCGACCATCTCGCTACTGTTGGATATGATGTCAGCAATCATCCTGCGTATCACCACTTCGGCGAAGACGATGACGAAGTCGATGCGCCATCGACGGCAGACGAGGACTGGAATATGTCCTTGTTCGACCTCAATATTGACTCGGTGGACGTTACACTTTCATTGTGGAGATGGTTAGATGGGAAAGGGCTCGTCGAAGATGCCGTCATCAAGGGTGTTCGCGGCGTCCTGGGTACATATCTCCTTGCTTACTCCTTGCCAAGTGCTAACATTTATGCCTCAGACCGTCGTGGGGTGTATTGGGACCCGGATAACCCCCTCGATCCCGCTCACTTTCGGCACAAATCGCAGCCGGGTGATTTCGAGCTAGAGTCCCTGCAACTGCAAGATGTCCTCGTCACCGTCCACCAACCAGGTGGTTTCCGACCCTATACCGCATCCATCTTCCGCGCCGACATCCACCAATTCAGGAAACGTTGGCTGTTCTACGACTTCTTGTGTGCAGAAAACATCGTCGGTCAATTCGACAACTGCTTGTTCAGTTTGCACAAGCCGCAGAGTATCGGCAGGACGACAGAGATGGACTTGAAGGATGGCGAGTGGGGTCGAATGGTTCGCACATAAAATTGCCTTTCAACTTCGACTGAATCTAATGGCCGGGCTCTTACAGTCCCGTATCCGTATCGACGGCGTCAACATCGACCACCTGCAAGGATCAACCACAGAGGCCGGCCCCATTTCCTGGATCACCTCGGGTAAAGTCGACGCCGTCCTGGACATCAAATTCCCGCGCGACCCGCATGATGATCTTCCCTTTAACGCCATCCTCGGCGAGATCGTGGACTCCATCTCCACATCCCTGGCCACCGCAAACCCGGAGCTGGCTCGCATCCCAGGTCAGCGCGAGCTTATCAAGCCTGCACTCAGCGCGCCCCAGGACTCCGAGGACGAGGACGATCGCGAGGAAGATAAGTTGAAGGTGGTTGTTGATATCGATTTGCGATTTCGAGATCTGAAGGCTGCTGTGCCAATCTTCACCGAAGACTTGTCGTACGTGAATAATGCGCTCATCAGACCCATTGTGGCATTTATGAAGTGAGTTTATTTTGCTGAAGTGTGTCAACGTAAATGCTGAGTCTTTTCCTAGCGCGAATCGGACGCTGGTTCCTATACATTGTCGTGTGGTTATGGATCTCAACGACTTTGATGGAGCTTGGACCGTAAGCTGCCTCGTTTTTTCATTTGCTAAACATTCTCTGACACCGGCTTTCCAGATGTGGGAAAGTAAGGCAGATACTCTGCTTTCGTGATTCTGATGCACTGATGCGTCCTTCTAGCTGGAATGATGGATGCAATATCCCTCAAGGTACATGTACTCTGTGCGGCCCAGAATAGTTTCAACTTACACTCGCAACAGAGCTATGAAGCCCTGGCTTACCACGTCTCACAGTCGACGATGAACCGGCAACGCATCAGAACCGTTAGCCTTTGGAGTTTGCAGATGACCGCCAGCGCTGTCATATCTGCCCTGCGGAACGCTGTCAACCCCATCTCGCAGCACCTCAAGGACGCGTACAAAAGTGGCCTCTCAGGGTATGATATCGCGCATTTTGGCCCGGCGATCTGAGCGCAAGTCGCATCGCCGATTCTTCAAGGTCAAGCATACTGAGGGCATTGGTATGGGGGTCCAAGAATATATAAAAGTTGGGTAAGTATGGATAGTAATATTAATGTGGGTCCTGATTGATGCCTTCCTTCCCTTCAAACCAGGTCACTTCGCCAGGGTCGACGCATACATTTTTAAGTGCTGCTCACGCGCAACGACGATCGCACACAAGCCAATCGAGGAGAGAAATAGTGGAGGTTAGGTGTCCGCCATAAGTGCATGGAGTGGACAGTAGCACGACACCAGGGCCAGCAACAGCGCGTACACTCCTCAAGGAGGAGTTTGCGACTCGGCAAGCGGGGGAGACTATCGCCGGATGTTTGACGATGAGGGTGGGAGGCTTGGGGAATCACGGCACGGTTTCCGTAGGGTAGAAATCAGTCCATACAGTCACGCGGTCACAAGATGAAATCAAGTGAAACCCCTCTTCAGTCCTCCTTTCATCCAGTAAACTACTTGACACTCTCTAATCTGACTCTACTCTACTCTAGAAGCAACCTATTCGGCATTCCAAGTGTGAAGCAGTCTTTCAGCTTGTTTCCAAACATGTCTGCCTGCTTTTTCGTCTCCTTTTTTCCTTTCAAAGTTTTGACTTGTCTCCTAGCCCTACATACTCTCCATCATCATGGCCAACTTTTTTCTCAGTCAATCTGAGCCTCATCAAACTGGATCTATTGGAGGAGCTACCAAACCACCACCTTCTTTCGCCGAGCTCAAGTTTACGACAATCGGGCAGGAACCTCAGCTCCTAAAACGCATTTCTGCCCCGACACCAGACTTTCAATACTACGACCGCTCCTCTCCTTCGCCGTCCATAACGACAGAACTCCAATATCCCTCCCTCCCCGTTTCTCCCAAGCCTCTTACCCGGCCATCCCTTTTGCAGTCTTTGACAACGCCAGCCTCCTCTACGGATGTTACTATGCACGATAACGAAATAGCGGTTGACAATTATTCAACACATCAGCAGGATTCTGCTGGCGTGCAGAATGCACAACCAACTGAGCAACTTCCGGCTCCCAAGGCTTGTGTACCGCCCCCTTCGCAAGCACCCACGAGTTGGACATCCGATTGTCCGAGTTCCTCTCAACAGTCGCCTAGCATGATCGTTGAAGGGATGCTTTTATCCTCTACTCCATCTTCCCAGCAGACAGAACCAAGTTCAATGTCGATATCATCTTCCGAATTCGTCAAGACTCCTATTCATGTGCTCAAGCCCGCGATCGTAGTGCCCTCGGTCGCATTGGAAGATCGTACTTCAGTACCAATGGAAGAAACTTTGCCAATACGCGAGGCAGAATCATCATATACAGGTCTCCGCGCCCTGCAAGCCCGGCTTGTATCCTCGCTTTCTATCTTTACCCCTCCAAACACGACGGAAGCTTCTCTTCTGGTCCAGGCGGCTAATTCTCACTCCACCAATGCCTTATCGACCGCTCACCGCTCACACACACTTGCCCAACAATCATTGGCTTCGGCTCGAGAAGCAGTCACGGCTGCCCAGGAATGCCTTGTTGCTGCAGAACAGGCCAAGGCGCACGCGACCGACGCCGTGACTGCCGTCGAACGGCTTAGCTCTGGAACCATGGGGCCGGGAGTTGGAGGAAACGTCGAGTGGCAATGGAAGTCTATCGTTAACCAACTCCAGGATGATTTACGTGCTTTAGCGGAATGGGTAAGTGAAAGGGAAGGGGAGGAGGCTTTGAGAAGGCGAGAGGCAGACCGGTTGGAAAAGAAAAACAAGGACGAGGAGTCTATGGGAGCTGCCCTGGGCATGACAAAAACCAGAGGCCTTGATCCGTACATCGTTCAGGAAATGGCTTTAGAGGTCGCTCAAAGGGCCTCTGCGGAGGAAGCCAGAGAAAACGCCAGGGAGAACCGCGCATCATTACCTCGTCCCCAGACCGCCCCGGCTCCACCTCTCAGTCGAGGTAGAGAACGCCAGATATCTGCCGAACTCGAGGCAGATGCTGCTATGCGAGCGTGGAGTACAGAACACGGCCATCCTCCTAAGCACTTCCCGACTCCCCCTACAACTGCCGACATGCCACGAGCTGAGCTCGGAGTCGATTTTAGAAGCCTAGTAACTTCAGAAGGGTCTAGTGATCATCGTCTGGAAGAGTCATCGCAGCGAGAAAAGGTGGAGCACCTGCAAACTCAGCGCGAGGAGGACAGCCGAATGCGTGAATTGCACGAGAAGAAACTCGAGATTGCCAGGTTCCAAGTGATGGAGCGAGAGCGCATCGAGACGGGAGATCGTCCCATACGCGCGGTCGAAGAGTCACGGCTCAAGTTGAAAAGAGACGCTGGACCATCGCGCGCAAATGACGAGGTCAAGGAACTCCGAAATCCTCGAGCGAAAAGTTCTGCGGTCGTGGAGGATGCAAAGCACGCATTGGAAGCCTACAAAGGGAAGGAACGAGCGTTAGCAGAATTAGCCAAGCGAGCTGAGGATCGGCGCCTCCTTGAGGAAAGAAAGCAACGAGAACTCGCAGAGTTGAAGCGGAAAGAAGCAGAAAAGGCAGCTGAGCTCGAACGCGAGGCCGAAGCGAAGGAACTTGAATTGCTTGCGGAGCAAGGGCGACGGCGTCAAGAAGTCATGTTACAGAAACAGCGTGCGACTGCGGAAACTGCTGCAAGGATAAATGCGGAGAGGGCCAGAGAGAAAGAAAAGAACGCTTCGGTTGCTCCATCGACTTCTCCAGGACCACCAGCCTCCCATGTACAATCACCGATTCCAGACCCTTTGACGGAATATGGCAATCTTGTCGCCAAGAAAACAATGACAGCAGGGACTTCCAAGGAACCACGCTTGCTTTCTGGTGGTGTCAAGCTAGGACCAACCGAGCGGGCTAATCATTCGACACCAGACTCCCTACCCCCTTCGCCTACACTGGCTCGTTCAACAGCTCTCGGCTTAAGGGTTACTAAGGCCAGACCCTACTCAGAGGCGGTTCTTCCGTCGAAGTCTCGGGCGACGGAGCGTAAAAGTGTTGCCCCTACCTCCAAAGCAAGTGCCGATGGCTCCACAGATCCAGTCTCTACCAACAGGTCCCTACCACGAAAGCCTCAGTCAAACGCTTCCTCTACTACAACGCGTCTGGTACCACCTTATCCCACCCCGAAAATTACTTCGGAAGACAGAGAGGATTTCCATGTCCACCGTCGCAGCGAGGATCCAGGTAATATATGTGTAGTCCCACCGGCGCTAATGCCGCCTGCGTCACCAGAAGCTCAGGCCGCCAATTTACGATTCGTCAGGGACAAAAACGCTGTTTTGTGGGACACCTATCTCAAGCCTGACGTCCACCCTGGGAATATCAAACGAGAGGTAACCGCAAACGAGCGCCTCTCTTCTCCAAAGGAAGAGGGGAATGTTGCAGCAACACCTGAAAATTTGATTGCGAGGTCCCTCATTACAAGCGGAAAATGGGTTGATGCAGAGCAAGAGTCGTCTGATATCTCTCCCCCGAAATTCTGCTTGCCACAGAAACCTTATCCCCTACCTCCCGTTAAAATAAAACCCACCAATCCTCAGAAGAAAGATGAGGCCAACGCTACGTCCGAACAGCCATCCAGGGCACCGTCTATACAGACCGCTTCCGCCGCAAGGCTGCCCAACCCTCCTCAGTCACCGAAGGCTTTTTCACCCGCAGTCAATGCCCCCTCATCTTTTGACCCCCCGTTGACAAAGAAATCCGTGAACCTCAAGCGGCCGCCTACAAGCCCTTCCGGTGGCACTCAGGCACTTTCCAACGTTTTTCGCGGCGATACGACACTTCCTCCTAGAACCAAAGCACATCACCCTCCATTGCCGCATCTGTTGGTGTCATCCAACACCCAGCCTGATACTCAAAAGTCTGCAATAATACTTCCTGATACGTCTCGGGTAAACGATCCAAAGCAATTCGAGGATCAGTCTCAGATTGCCCCCGAGTTCCATTCTAACGGTGGCTGGGACCGGCCAGTGGATGAAGAGGTGGATGGATCAACTCTTCGATACGAAGAACCACTTGCTCCTAGCCGCTGGTGTCGTCGCTCACGTGATCCATATCTATCAGCACCTCAGTCCCCCAGCCCGACATATGCTCCTATTCGATCCTTGCCATCTCAGGAGGGTAGGTCTATGGGAGGTGCTTGTCAATCCAAAGTTATCCCTCCGCCTTCCCGCACCCCACCCCTACCACCACCGCCACGTTCTCCCATCCTTGGCAAGAGGCGGTTCCGCGACGATCCATTAGATGGTCCCCCACCCCACCGACAATGGCAGCAAAATGACGAACGTGAAAGTGACCGTAATGAGATGTACCTGTCACGTTCAGTACGGCCTCCTCCAGCGCGTGAATGGCGATCACCCTCCCTGGAGCGTCCTGCCCTCCAAGCGCGGATTGGGGTCCGAGACCCCGCCGTATTTTCTATTGGCGGTGGTGAGAGCTATCGACCTCTCTATGCATCGAATTCGTACAGTGGGTCACCATCCCGGAATCTAGATGATAGCTACCAGCCAGCTGGAGGATCTGAATGCTTTGGCTATGGTACCTCTCCCCGTACGCCACCAGGCGAACGATATTATCTTGGACGTCACCAGGTCATGAACTCTCGAATCGAGCGTGTACCTTCTTCAAGTCGTGGGAGGGATAATTACAACAACGCAACTCGCGGTGCCATCAGGGCCCGGGGTGGCCGTGGAGGAAGTCGGCCGTTGAATCTGGAGCAGCGTATTTCATCCCAGAAGCCTTTGACGTTAATGCACCGCCTTGAAAGCCCTCCTCGCAAATACTAATTGTAAGTCCCTCTCGTCTTCAATACTCCTTCCCGTGCTCATTGATTCGATGTCCCTGTCCTGGAAGTTGATAAAGTTGAAACACATCTTTTGTCACATACTTGTACTTTTTAACTTGGGGCTAATGCATAACACCCATCTTGAGATGCGGCCATATAAAAGAAAAGCCTATCTTGCAGAAGGGGCTCTTTGCCACGTCGCACGTGAATCTGGAGCTGTCATTTGTTGTATAGGGGTGCTAGACTGCAGTAAACTAGGGGATATGAAGAGAGACTTAGTTTCCTCCGCAAATGGACAGTTCCTTCATCTCCTGAAGGACACCTTCCACCTAGTGCGAACAAGAGTCAATTGGATCTAGAGGGGGCAGAGAGATAGCCTACTTGTGCGTCAAGCTGACCAGCCGCATAATCATCACGAACATTATCAGCAAAGTACCTTATGATCCGGTGAGTAAGGCCAACAGCGCGAGTGATATGTATCATACCGTTGCACTCCGCTGAGTTTCTCGTAGCCCTCTTCAGCGAACTTGGCTTGCATCCGGATCATAGCCTCGAAACTTGGGTCAAAATATGGCACTCGGAGGTCGAGGAGTTGAGGTAACTCTGCAATAAGCTGATCGTTGAGGATATCGAAGACTTCCTTGGCTTCGTCGTGTTCTTGTTGAGCCTGTCGATGCGCTACTCAGCGTTAGGCCACAAAGCGTGACAGTTGAGATATACCCTTGGTAGCTTCGTGGGGTCTTCACTCGGCTTGTCGACCAACTTTCGCATCTTGCTGCGAGCGGAATCGTAATCAAGTAACTGTGAAAGTAAAATGGCGCGTAAAAACAACTCGATTGTGCGCGCACTTGATTTACCTTCTTGTTCCGTTTCGAAATGTGCTCATTCACTACTGGGAAATACGCGCACATTTTTCCCAGAGGTTCCGATATTGCGGTCCGGTAAGGAACATCCTGTTGGTATAATTAACTCTAGTTGATCTAGGAGAGTTATATACACGCACGAGTTCCCTCCCAAATCCAGCATCCAGGTCGTCAACGGACCGTTTGTAGGCATGACCAGCCATGGCGCCTTCGGACGCGCGATCGGCAGCACCGTAGAATATTTCTAAGGTTTCTGCAAGTCGACTCTGCGCCGAGGTCATCGCTATCAACCACTTTTGTCAAAGTTGCTGGCCTGGCAATCGGAATGAGACATACCACGCATTGCATCCCAGTAGGCCTTGCTATCTTTCTGGAGGGCCTGGCATTCCTTCTCGAATCTGGTACAACTGTCAGAATTGCTATACATCAAAGAATAAAACCGCAGCATGCGTACGTCCTGTACTTTGCCTCCTCCTCTGTGAACTCCCGATCGACTGTCCGTTCGATTTGACCGGTCTTCTGGAGAAGCTGGAGATGGGAGTCAATTGATCTGTGCCATTCAACACAAATAGTGACTCGCTGTGGTCCCAGCCCTGTTCACAGACTTCTTGAATCTGAATAAGTGGTCAGCAGCAACTTCAATACAAGCCGCGATTGCAGAAAAATTACCCTGCCCAGCTCATGGTCGTACTATCTGAGAGTACTTATGTAAGTCAATTCCAATTCCAGTTTGATTATCAGCACCGCCACCACTGCCAGGATGGAAGAGGACAAGTTGCGAGTGAGTAGGAAATTATAACGAGCGTCTGATTGTTTTGACGCTCCCAATTCAGATATGCCAGGCCCCTATACCATACCATTATCTGCCCCCAGAAATCCTCTCCTTGATTTTTCTACGCGCCATACCGCCCAGCTTTCTCCTCGATTCCTCTTTATCAGCCGGCCCCGGGTCCCCTTGGTTCAACGCAATGGCCACGAGGAAGTCAATCCTTTTGGTTTGCCAGGAATGGTACACGGCTAGCATCGAATTGCTTTATCAAGAAGTCGTATTTCGCCGAATTGCCCAGATACCTGCTTTCCTTCAAACCCTGGAGGCGTCACCGGGAAAATTCGAACCGTTTATTAAGGAGCTCACTCTACATGCATTCATTCCTGCTAGTCATGGCTCGTCTTTCGTCAAATACATTCAGCGCGTCATCGATCTTTGTCCGCGCATCGCGAAATTCACATTTGCCTCCCGCTGTCACCTGCCTACGACTGCAAGGCTTCCAGTATTGAGGGCATCCATCACACACCTCCAGTTACACGCATCGGTACCCCTTGTCGACGTTCTCAACATTCTCGACATAGTTGGCGAGAGCCTACTTCGACTCTTGATACATGTTCCCGCTTCGTTTAACCAATACTGCACAACCAAGGTCTACTACCTTGCGCACCTGGAAGACCTCCTCATCGAAACAACTCCCGTTGGCAATGAAAATTTGTTTCCCATGGGGCGGATTCTTTCCATGCCCAGTCTCCAGCGTTTGACTTTCAAGATCGATTTTTTTGCGCAGCCAGGGTTTGAAACGCTGAGCATGGAAAATTTCACCTCTTTCTGTAGGATGCACGGTCATCATCTCCAGTTCCTCCACCTTCATCCGAACTTCTCCTGGACGATGAGGAGGTATACAATTATGTTGCAGGGGCTGCTGGATGTATGTCCCATGCTGGAGCATCTTGTTCTCCATCCCTGCGCCGGACCCGTTACACATCCGAATGTGAAGTGGGTGGATATTTGGTCTCCGCATCCTGCAGCCGCAAAATCATGGATACCGCTTCGACAGTCCTTGACGAAGGCGGCGTTCCCAAAGCTTCAGCGTGTTCGCCAGATGTCTTCAGGCTTAGCACTCTTCTATGATGTTCCGACTTTAATGCCCCCAAATGCCATCGACACAAAGGATGATGCATTTGAATTATGCTTTGCTGGGATCGAAGCTCGCTGCGATATGGACTTCCTGCGGTGCCAACGTCCCATCGATGTTGACCCGGTTTATGGGGACGGTGAAGAGGAAGACTATTCCGATGATTCCTCGTCGAGCAATGGAATCCGCAACGGCTCCACCATAACGATCTCTGAACATTCCATGGACGATCTCTACCAAGACAGCGTCTCTGTCCCGACGTTGGACTCGGAATATTTGTCCAGTGACTCTGAACATTCATCCGATGACTCGGAATATTCATCCAATTATTCCTCATCAAACGATGTATTTCATGACGGCTCCTTCGCCGGCTCTGAATATTCTTTGGGCGATCTCCACCGAGGCAGTGTGTCTAGTCCAACGTAGAATAACGAATCATAGATTGTATACTGTATGGGATCGCAATTTTCATGTTTCGTTTACTGGATGTAGTCCTCATGCCATGTGTAGACTTTGAGTATTTGTGGATCCATGTCAAGTTGAAGCTATTGTAGTCTCATACGAAGACCGTCCACGCGTGGTGTGGGTGGCTTAGTTGAGTCTAGAAGCTATTGAGCCTTTGATGGTCACGGTTGCCGAGAACGATTGACACTGTCACTACGGCCCATCGCACTTGCAGTCTGCCATGAGCGACAACGGCTGCGCAGAGGCTTCGTCGGCCTTGCCGGTGAGTCTTGTATTTTATTGAACAGTCATCTGTGACCTCATCTGCAACAGGCGCCTCCAACTCCGGTGATACCATCCCCATATCTTCCACAGGAAATTTTGATCATGATTTTCCTACGCACAATACCGCCCAATTATCTTCTTGATTCGTCTTTGGCTGCAGGTCCTGATTCCCCATGGCATCTGGCCATGTCGATGAAACGGTCTATTCCGCTGGTTTGCTGGGAATGGTACACAGCCGGTATCAAGTTTTTGTACGAGGATGTCGTATTTCGCCGACTCGATCAAATCCCTGCTCTCCTCCAAACCCTCGAGGCATCGCCCGGAAATTTCGGTCAACTTGTAGAAGGGATTACCACATACGCATTCGTTCCTTCGAACTATGGCAACTCTTTCATCGAATATATTCAGCGCATCCTTGACATGTGCCCTCGCACATCACGATTCTCTTTTGCCTCTCCATGCGAGCTGCCCACCACTGCAAGAATTCCGGCACTAGCGGCATCTATCACACACCTCCAACTCAACGCGTCAGTCACTTCTCCGGATATGCTCTCCATTCTGGATGGCGTTCGCGATAATCTGTTATGGCTCTCGATACAGCTTCTTCATCCACCCGTAATTGAGGATCTGAACAAGGTTTACGCGCTTCCGAAACTAAAACACCTCCTCATTGACATATCCCCTTGCAGAGACTACCTGTCTCCCCTTGGCCAGATTCTTTCCATGCCCTCTCTGGAGCGCTTAACGTTCAAGTTCCATCATTATGATGCGTCTGGGCCGGGAACGCTGGATATGGCAACCTTCAGTGCGTTCTGCAAAATGCATGGACGCGGCGTACAGTTTCTCGATGTCTACAGCCTTTGTTGGTGGACGAGATGTTACACGCTTTTGTCGCAAGGGCTGCTGGACGCATGTCCGGTGCTTGAGCATCTGGTGCTCCACCACAACTCTCAAGTGGTCTCGCATCCTAATGTGAAATGGGTGGATATATCGACTCCGGGTGGAGAATATAAGGCTGGACATACTCTTCGGGAGTCGTTGACAAAGACTGCTTTCCCGAAGCTACAACATGTCCGCGATTTGTCTGGGAGTCTAGCACTGCTCTCGGACATCTCAATGCTTTTACCGCCAGATACGGTCTTAACATGGGAAGATGCCTTCGAGCTCGAGTTTCCCGGAATATATATTCGACACGATCTCGGTTACATTCTATGCGAACATCAAGTCGACGTCGACTCGGTTTACGGAGACAGTGAAGACGGAGAAGACAGCGACGATAAAGACTATATTCCTGGTGATTCGGATAGCTCCTCGGGCAGCGATGAATTTGAGGAAAGTTGTTCTGACGCCGGTTCCGAATGTTCGCTTGGGGATCGTGGTTGGGAGGAGGACTAGAATGTGTGTTTATGATTGTTTGAATCACATGACATCGTCACCGATGAGCGTCGACGCAGGCCGCGATCGAAACATGGAGTGAAAGTCATTTTCATGTTTGCGACTTGCGCTCATCTTTCCCGCCGCTATAAATTCAACCACGCCCTGTTCTTCATCATGCCCACCACCCGCAGCGCTTTCCGTGCATCATCTTCTCGCAACGAGGAACTGACTCAAACTCCAAACAAGAGGCCTGCGCCACTGTATAATATACCAGACGTCACCAGCAAAACCACGACCTTTAAGGGACGTTTAGGTGAGTCTCCAGATTATACACAACCTGCCGCAAATCACAAAGTCAATCAATAGGTTACGCGTGTTTAAACACGGTCCTGCGTAACCGTAAGCCTGCTAGCGAATCAGTATTTTGTTCGAGAACCTGCAGGTTCCTCTTTGGTTGTAGTAGTTTTTGTGCTGCGCGGTTAACACTCGCTTTTAGGCTCGACTCTCTCAAGAAGAATGGAATAGAATGGGTCAAAGAGTTGGGTAAGAAAAACGTAGAGGATCTCTTTACAATGATACAGTGGAACGAAGATAATGTCGGCCAATCCATATTCTCCTCTTCCTTTTCATTTCTGACTTCACTCTTACTGCAGCATATCCGATTTCTGAGGGTCTCATCAGAGATGTTCCCCTTTGCATCTCATGCCGTTTACGGCTACTCCCTGGAATACTGCGACTCTCTGCTGGCGGGCGCCGGCTCGCTCGCCGATAAATATGGGCACAGACTAACCACCCACCCTGGGCAATACACTCAGCTCGGAAGCCCTAAGTCTGATGTCGTCCAGTCCGCAATCAGGGAGTTAATTTATCATTGCGAGATGCTGGACAGAATGGGTGTAGGCGTCGACGGTGTTATGATCGTGCATGTTGGTGTTCCGAGTTTTTCTCTCTCTTGTAAATGCCAGAATTCATTTACTTCAAGGGCGGTGGAGTGTACGACGATAAGCCCGCTACACTTGCGAGGATCAAAAAAACCATCACCGAGTTTCTCCCTCAGAATGTTCGAAATCGACTGGTGCTGGAAAACGATGAGGTATTCATCTTCTTTAGGATGTGGATTCCACTAAGAGAACCTGCTTCAGATTTGTTACAACGCCGAAGACCTTTTGCCGCTATGTGAAGAACTAGATGTTCCTCTTGTCTTTGGTAGGCGATCAATGACGAACTTCATTCTGACTATGTCTGATCCGTTTCGCTTAGATTACCACCACGATGCTCTGAACCCTTCAACCATCCCACCTAGCGTCATTATTGAACGTGCAAACGCTATCTTCGCCCGACGAGGTATCAAGCCAAAACAGCATTTAAGTGAACCGAGACCTGGGGCTGCGACACTGATGGAAAAGAGAGCACATGCGGATCGTTGCGAGAGTCTTCCAGTCGACCTGCCAGATAATATGGGTACGCGTTTCATTGCGATGCATGGCTCTCGCTTTGATTCACCTTATCCCCGGAGTAGATCTAATGATTGAGGTGCCTCTCGATCCTTAAAGCCACCAACCAGACTTACTTTGTGCTAGGCGAAAGACAAAGAACAAGCTGTACTTCATTTGTATCGGATGTATAACTTGCATCCTGTAAATTACGGTGAGTATCTGAAATTACCCTTATTCCAACATATTACCGAACTTTCCCGATCGGTATAGCATCTCTTCGACCACCCGACGAAAATCAGACGAAAGAAACTAAGGGAAGGAAATCCAGTAAGAGGGCACGCATGAAGGCTGAGAAGCTACGACTTGAGGCTGATGAAGAGACGACCATCGCGTTAACTGGGGAGTACGAGGCGACAAGGCTGGCGTTGGGCACAGATGCTGGGGTTTAACGGGCACTCAACGCCCGCGTCTCCTTGAAGGAGGACGAGAGAACGGAGAAGCAATACTTTCCAGGCCCAGAGTTCTCCGTTTGGCGGAAATTGTTGAATGTATCCATGTCGTTCGTTATATGACCATTATTCTACATCGATGGCAAAACCTCGATACCGAAATGCTTTATTCATTTTCTTGAGTCGGAACTAGCTACGCAATCAAGATACATACATTTGCGAGATGTACAGCAAAGTTTGGGTGACCCCTCCACGATCCGTAACCGCCATAGTCCGCAATGGACAAGATAACGCATAGCGAATATTAGTATACAATGAAGGATATTGTAGGCAAGGAACGGTTCGGTCGAGAGGCTGAATAAACCTACGCTCCAGGACCAAAACTCGTGAGCGCCAAGGCTCCCAACCACGCCATTTCCAAAACGGCCCTTCCAACCGGCGTCAGCTTGACGTCTGGTTCAGGGAACTCCTCTTCTTCGGAGGTGGGAGCCTCTCTTGGGGCCGAAGTTTGTAAACACAATCCCATCTTGATGAGACCTTCCGGATAGAATTCAATCCCTCCTTCGCGCGAATGGCACATGCCCAGGACCCACTCGTAAGGTGAGGTTTCCGTGACGGGAGGCGGCATTTGATTGAATGCGTCGCCCAGAGGACCTGTGACGGTCAAACCCTCGTCCGGAACACGTACTCCAGTGCCTTGAAGCTCCTTGTACTGGACAAGGCGGGCGGTGATGTGGAAAGTCGAAAGCAGGACAGACGCTCGGTCGTCTCGCTTTGTGATGGAATCGTAAGACGAGGTGGGGGATGGCCTAGATCGTTTTCTAGTTTCTTTTTCGCCCCTAGTCTTCCGCTGCTCCTCATCGGTGGCATCGGGTTTGTAGTAAACCAGGAGGTATTGCCGTTGGTCATTGCGGATAAAGGGCCTTTCGAAGGATGCTACTGCGATTTCGGATCTCGGGTCTGTATCGCCAGGCCACAAGGGTAGAAGCATATACAAGGAGTCCGGCGGTATCTCGCGGAAGGGGTCATTACTGTCATTACCGCTCGCAATCTTTCTCTGCCTGTGGGACGTAGGAGCGGCATGTCGTGACGTGTTATAGTTCGAAGGCAGTAACCCAACATCCTTGAACGAATCGTTCAGATTGTCGATGACGCCTTGTTGGCTCTCCTGCTTGTTCCTTGGCTGTAGTCCGAGCCAAGGTGGTACGAATGGAGCATGGAGTTGAGCTGGGGATGACGTGACGGAGTGTGCGCTGCGTCCCAAAAATCGATTCCACAAACCACCTCTGTCTGAATCACTGTTATGGAACTTTTCCTGGCGCAGTTGCTCGATCAGGGTGGCATCCATAGTCCCAAATGCCTCGCTATGCGGTGTGCGGGTAGGGGGGCCATTTTCGTTTTCGTCGTCGTCGTCTTCAAGAGGGTCACGAACACGACGTCTGCGGCGCGATTGATGGGACGAATTCCTGGAAACTGCCCTGTCGGCATTATGCGCCTCCCGAGCCACAAAGCTGCTTGATGAGGCAGTGGAACCCGGAGGGTAAGTGTGCAACGAAGGCGCTGACGCAGGAGGTGGCGGTAATGGTTGCGCAATAGGGCTCGAACCGCTGGGAACATGTCTATCGTCCTTGGCTTGCTGCTTTCCCTTGCCTTTGCCTTTGACTTCCACGCTATTACTCTTCGAGCGTTCTTTTTCCTTTGGCTTCTCCTTTTGTGACTGCCGTTGCCTCTCTCGCTCCTTATTCCGCCTATGCCTCTCCTTATCTCGAACCTCGAGAGAACTTGTGGCAGCTCCGTCGTCCAACAACCCGTGTGATTCCAGCTTCCGAGTAGTGTTCGTGCTCGTGTACGCCTCCTGGACACGCCGAGGTGCCAGGAGGATCATGCTTGAACTTCTTTTTGTGGCGGGAACAACAGAACTCCCGGAATTAATGGCGTTGAGGGTCGCATCTGTTGTCCGCGACGACGTGGGAGGAATATCGCCACGTTTTCGAGGTAATCGGTAGTGTCGGCTGATGGAGAAGGCGATTGCCTTGGAGTGTTTGTGGATCGTAACAGGCGGTCCATAGGCGGGAACTTCAATGTAGGGATCTCGAATGGGCTGCACCACAAGGCGTTGTTGTGGGCCTTTGGACTCGTCAGTAGCTAGATAGGCAATGAGGTTAGGCAGGTTCAAAGCCTAGATAAGGCGAACATACGTCTTGTTGCGCGTCTGTCTACTCTAAATCTTCCCACAAGGTCATTCCTCCAAAATTCCTGTGCATTGAGTCGCATCCCTTTCCAAGCGGAGGAGGAAGACGGTCCTGTGTCCTTCTCTGAATCCTTGTGCACCTCCCTCTCCTGTTCCTGGACAGTTCCAGAGGGAGTGCCGACTCTCTCTGTCATCATGCTTCCCCTTGGAGTTAAAAATCCTGTTGTACTCGGCCTTCGAATGGAGGCATCAGGTTGCCTATCTGCCTTCTCCCGTTTGAAGCTCCAGTCTCGTTGTTGAGCTTTATAGCGAGGCCCCTCCCAATTACGGATGGCCTTACCAAAGGAATCGCCGCCGTAGATCGAAACTGTGCTTGGCCGCCTCGCATCTCTGCTGAAATTCATCACCCAACGTGTGCTTGTAGCGGATGGCCTGCGGTCGTTAGAGCTCGATGCTGAGTTGGAACTCCCGATGATGTCCCCGAGCGCACTTGGATCAAAAGCCGTGATCCCTCCCCGCATTTGCAGCCAATCGCGGTCAAATTCGTCCATAGGAACAGGAGAAACTTGTGATGGCTGATCGGTGACGCCGGTGTCGGAGGTGGATGCAAGACCTTTGTCCATTTCCCTCGCTTTGCCTTTCGATTTACTTCTCTCCTGCAAGAGCCTCCAATCACCATCGCTCCCAGGCACCGATACCGGCGAGGATTGTAGAGGGTCTTCCAAGGTTGCCTCGCCGGAAGTTGATGACTCCATGGCTCGGCCAAGTCCCATCTTCTTGGTGTCATCGTCGAGACTTCGACTCGGCCTGCGAAGGGTCGCGAGGCTATCTTCTCTGTTTCGTCCACCCGAGAACATGGAGGTTTCTCCTACGTCGAGCGGAGGCGTTGTCCCCGGAATTACCATAGGTAAACTCCCCCTCCTCTCTGAGTGACCGAAGCCAGCTTGGCCTCGGATGCTGCCATTGCTACCACTTGCGCCGGCATAGAAGTTACGCTCCCAGTCATACGTCACGACGCTACCCTCATATCGCGCGGAACTGATCTCAATGTGCATCCCACTTTCTTCGTCGTAATAATCGTACTCGGAGTCGCCGTACTCCTCATCAGAGCTGAACTCTACTGCCGTGTTGTTTCCAGTGTTGGTGCCGCTTGACTCGGCACTGCGCGAGAGGGCATGGGGAGGAATGGGGTGATGATGATCATCTTCGTCATCTTCAATTGACGAGTGGTCGGCTGAAGTTTGGTTTGTAGAGCTCGTGCGATGGCTCATTCGAGATCCGGTACGTGAGAAGTCGGCGCTAGTGCTAGAGAGGGATGTTACTGAGGCTGAAGCTGATGAGATTCCTATATGGGAGGAGGTGTCCGATTCTCTTCCATTGTGATCAGGGTTCCGATCCGTGCTGACTTTGTCGTGAACCCGAGGATATGCATGCGTTGATGAAGACCCCTCAAGCGGTGACGGAGGTTGCGCTGGATGACTACGAGATTGGCTGAGATGATTGTAGGCCACAACTGATGGACGAGGCGTAACATCGGGTCCAAGAAAAGTGTCTTCGCCGATGCTGTCCGCGTCCCCGTGGCCAGTTGAAAGCGGATGAACGGGGCGAGATGACGGGGAGGGCGCCGGTGGCTGAACGGAGCCAAAGGAGAAAGAATTTAATGAATTGTATGTGTATAAGTCTGTGGTGAGACTCCCAGGCATTTCGTCCGACGGTTTGACGTTAAAGGGTTGGGTAGTGGATTTGGGCGATCGTCGGTTGTTGTCTGACTTTGTCTGTCTCGGCTCTGATGACCTTGAAGAGCAAAGTTAGATAAATAACAGAATGGTTGGCTACTGTTCTAAACACACATTGTATTTTTTGCACCAGAGACCTCACGATTGATAATCTGATGTCCAATGGACTGCTTTGCGACAGAGGGATGGGGGTCGGACGCCGGGAGAATACCTGACGATGATAGGTCGTCGGCTGCGGCAACAAGCGAAGACTGGGAGCCTTGAGGATCAAGAGGATCAAGAGGAGAGAAGGGAAATCTCGGGCTTGAATTTGTTGGTATCGATTGACGGCGAGAAGGATGAGTGCGTTGTTCTTCGGGTTGGGCAAGTTTGTTGTGTGGAATAGAGTTGTATGATTCCTGGCGGGAAGAGCGACGCTTGGACCAAAGCATTGGCAGAAGTATCAAGGGCTTCAGCTGATCTGGACGCAGCCAACAGAGAGCAAGAGGACGTCGGCGTCGTGGACAACGACGACGGCCACGAAGCTTGTAAATAGAAACCGTAGTCAATCCAAGTACAAGGCAATCACGTGGCATATCGGCAATCAAACGCCACGTGCGGGAGACACAACATGTCAACCGTTCTCATTAACAATGACTGCAGGGTAAACCTCCACGAGGCGCAGCCACTTGTGGATTAGATAGCAATGTAGGTAAGATTAGAATACATGGCGATGTCAGTGATTTCGAGAAAAATGCTGTGTGGAGTCGGTAAGCAGGCACGAAAGTGTCAACCGTGGTTGACGGAGTCTAGGTCTTCTAGGAATTGCTGCCGCGTTTCAGCTTCAGCATCTGAGCGATGGATATGCGGTGTGATGATTGCGCATCTTGGTTTTCATGCATTGCTTCCGCATACCTACGAACAAAAGCATCAAGCAAAATAATATAAGGATTAACGCGTGGGACTTACAGTAACTTGTACCGGACGAGCTCTTCCTCCATTTCCTCGTTTCGTAGTCGAGACTTGACAAGCTCGTTCTGCGTTGTAGCTTTAGGCGTGGACTTAAATAATTCAATGGGTGAGCGAGTCGTACCAGGAGTTCCACATGTTCCGCATTAAGTTGAGCAAGGCTGTTTTCGAGATTTTTCCTGCGCAAAAGGTATGAGGGTCCTTTGCAACATCAACGATGACAGGAACACGCACACTTGCGCAGACAAACTGCGATTGGTGCTTCGAAGTTCATCCATCTCAGTTGCATGTTTGTTTGTTTCCCTCTAAGAAGAAAATCAGACCACTGTTGATCGTTAGACAGGAGCAGTTCCGTACCAAGTGATCCTCATACTCATGCCTGTATGAGTCAAGCATGAATGGTGTAATGTGCAATGCGACGGCATCCTGAACAAACTCGTCGACATTGTACGTTGTGTTTTCCTCGTTCTCTTCTACTTTCAATCCCATCTAGACCCAGAAGTTCGCATGAATAGGAGGCGAATTAGGTCCAGCCGAAATGTACTTACCTTGTACTTATCGAACAGGCGGGTATTTAGGAATGAGAGAATTTCATCAAACTTGAGTCCCAGCAGCTCCTCCTCATTCTTCTTGAGAAGCATGATGCTGAATCCAAATATGGCTTCAATGCCACTAGCTAGACAGTTATCATATATCCGAAAGACGACAGGCAGCGGAAATCTGCGGAAATAGTCAGTCTGTGGATGAAGTGCATTTCGTCGTAGGACGCACCGATAGCTGAACATCGTCAGGAACCATTGCGAGCAAAACATACTCGATTTGATACCCTGTCGTAGGAAGTGTATGTGGAGGACGGGCAAGAGTTCCTCAATCAGGCGGTCAAACTAGGACGTGAAGATATGTCACTGGAATCATAGATATCTTGCGTCGATTCCTACCTGAAACTAAGAGACGTATGAGTAGGACTCCGGCAGTTTTCTCTTTGACTTACAAGACGCATTTGTAGTTTGGGCATCTCTGGAAGAAAATGGCCACGGAGATCATACACGTACATCAACCTGACGAGAAGAGAAAAGGCTTCCTCGTCCGGCATCTGTTATGCACTTAGCTCTGAGTTGGAATTTGTTTTGATATTGCTCACGTTCAAGAGGAGGATTGCGACTACAAATGGAAGGCCTTGACAATATCCCACTTGTGGATCGTATCTGCCAATTGCATTAGAGATAATCGCAGGAGTAGTGATGGACAAGCACAATGAATAGGCTTTCAAAACGTTGAACAGGTTCTCTTGTCCAATCCCTTGTCCGTCATTGAAGAAATCATGATGTGGAAACGTTCTTTGATATCAGATGTTCAGTGCGAAGTACAAATTATGGCAGCGGGAAATTATAAACCTTCCAAGATCTCGAATGATGGCCTTCTCATGTATACTCGTCTCTTTGAGCAGTTTCAGATAAGCATCCTCGAGTTCCGGGTCCTTTGAGGCGGCCCTGAATACCGATGAGATACACATTCTATGTACGAAGTAGTGTAGTCCTCACATATGCTGCCACATCATTCCCCGGAGCGTATCCGGAACGCCCCTTGCAATGGCTGTGGCCAGCTCTTCTGGTCTTTCGGACGCAAATCCCTGATAGTCTAGGCTGACACCATGTAGTTAAGACGTATCTTGGTGGGAGGCGCCTCGTACCAGATATTACCGCTCCCCAGAAGTCTACCGGAGCATTCAAAGGTCTATTAGGCCATGAAAGGAGTAATCAAAAGCAACGCACCCCAATCAATCGTTCCGTTGACAGCATTATCCTTAGGCTCTTTCTCCTCCTCCTCATGAAGGCGAGCGAACTCCTCCTGAAGCTTTTGCTGGCCATCCACGCTGCCTCGGTGCGACAGACGACGTTCATCTTGAAGGTTCAGTCGAGCCACGATGAAAGGCAGGTTGTTGCTAGAACGAATCGTCGTGGTTGAAGCTGATTTCTTGTGACCTGATCTCGTTGGATTGAAAACGGTCGTGTGTAGAGATGACACACTGCGAGGCCGTGCCGTATCCGGCGCTTCCACTTCGTTGGAAGGCGTGTTGGGGTCTGGGCTTGGGTCTCTTGTCAAAGATATGGGAGAGAAAGCAGCGTCATCGTCGAGAGTGATATCCTTGAATTCGGAGTCTGTGACGATCGACTCGTGCTCGCGTTCCTTGCTCGCAAGGTCAGGCACCTCAGGAGAGCGCAAGGCTTCTAACGGGTCGTCCTTGGGCAAGGAGTTGGAGATATATTCCGCCGAAGCCATTTCCTAGGGGGCTGAGGAAGAGAGCATGGATAGGAAGCTAAGTTACAGGACTTGGCTGGTTGCTAAATGGAAAAAGGAGCCATCATCCAGCGGACACGTGGAACCGAGTGTCAGGGTCAGTCAATTCGAGTTTCAGAGCTTCACCATCGGAGCTGTGCTCCTAAAAAGCATAAATGACTGATAAGTTAGAGGTCTTAATACTACAAGCTAAAGGTTGACGACATCGTTTAAGCCTCGATGAACACCAGATACACAGTGGCTACAAACTGTAGTCCGAGTCTGAGTCCGATGAGCTGTGAGAGGGACGAACGAAGGATATAAAATCATCCGCATGGTGATAAAGGTTTTCGAGTTCAAGTAAAGACTTTCCCTCCTTCCATTTCTCAGAGCTCTCGTGTGCCCGGACGATCTTCCACCCCAGATACGAAGAACAGGATGAGCAAGTTATCTCTTGCATTGTATGGGCACCCGTTGCCATTAGCTGAACCGCAGGGCTGGAAAGCCTGACGTTGTATCTGTTGAAGAAGACGTCGGGATGCACCGAAATTGCAATAGAATATACCAACATACGTTTCAGTAAACAGTGAAGCTTTTCCAGAGAATCCCTTGAACAGGCGGGAATCAGGCGGGTACTATGGACATGAGACCGTCAGCGGGTATAGAGACACAAGAAAATCCTAAGGACGCACAGATGATGGAGGTAGAAGGACGTGGCTAGATGTAATGCACGCCTTACACCGTTTGCACGCAAGAGAGCGTGGGACTAGAGGCAAAGGTCGTGATGTCGGTTGGGGTAGAGGGGGGAGACGACGTGGGACGTGGTCCTGCTGGCCGGCGGCGGGATCGTCGTGAAAAGTTGGCATGGTGGGCGGGGGATATCACCTGGAGGCTGCTGGCTGTGCTGATTTATATGGGGAGACTCTGACGTGATATCCGTTCGTTGATGCGACCGTGGCTCTTAAAGGGTTTAGTTGGCGAGTCATCCTACTCCAAGTCATCCACCATGCCACAGCTTCTCATCTGCACTGGCCGCAACGTCCTCCTCCCAGGCAATCCCGAACCCGTTCCTGCCACAATCACAATCCATGTCTTGACTGGAAAAATCATTGATATCGCCCAAACTTATCAACCCAGAGATGCTCAGCCTCATGACGATGCCATCGAATGGATAGATGCTGGTGATAACACTGTCCTACCTGGTCTTGTCGAGTGTGTTACTGAGCTGTAATCCACACTGATCCTGATCATTCATTTACAATCAGCGCGCATGTGCATCTTAACGAGCCTGGCCGCATCGACTGGGAAGGCTTTCGGACTGGAACAAAAGCCGCCATATCTGGAGGCGTCACTACAGTCGTGGACATGCCACTCAACTCTATCCCACCAACGACCACTGTTGAACACCTGGAGCTTAAACGGATGGCTGCTCAGCACCAGTGCTACTCTGATGTAGCTTTCTGGGGTGGGGTCATTCCAGGGAATCAGGCTTGTTCATTCCATCATCGACATCACATCCCAAGGAACTGAACAACCCATACTATATTCGCTCCAATGCGCAACAGAAGGACCTTAAGCCTCTCATTGCCGCAGGAATCAAAGGGTTCAAGTGCTTTCTGATTGAGAGCGGCGTTGATGTATGTTCTGCGCCCTTATCAATAAATGTTTCTTGACCAGAAGCCTATTACAGGAATTTCCGTTTGTAGAGAAGCATGATCTTGAACTGTCGATGAGTGAACTCCAGGTGTGTACAGATACTCTTACCATTGGCATTTAGTTCAGAAATAGACCTATCATTGTTAGAATACCTCGACTGTCCTGTTGTTCCACGCAGAACTCGGAACGACAGAAATACCCGAATCGCCCGAGGGTACCTCTGATCCCACACTATATTCCACGTTCCTCCAGTCGCGACCAGAGAAGCTGGAGACAGATGCCATCTCCCTCATCACTTCCCTCCAAAAAACGTATCCAACTCTGCGATGTCACATCGTTCATCTATCTGCGTCATCTGCCCTGCCACTCATCCGTGCTGCGAGGGCAGCCGGGCTCAATCTGACGGTAGAAACGTGCTTCCATTACCTTTGTCTGTCGACAGATGAGATCCCAAATGGTCATCCCGAATTTAAGTGCTGTCCCCCAGTCCGGGATGCGCACAATCAAGACTCATTGTGGGACGGCCTTAAGGAGGGCTTGATTGACTCCGTTGTATCTGACCACAGCCCATGTGTTGCCGAGCTCAAAAAACTCGATCAAGGCGATATCATGGGGGCTTGGGGTGGGATCAGTACCTTGGGTTTAGGCTTGAGTCTGCTGTGGACAGAAGGGCAAAAGCGGGGTGTATCTCTCGCTCAAATCGTCGATTGGACAAGTACAAAGAGCGCAGAGCACGCTGGATTGGGCCACTTGAAGGGCAAATTACAAGTCGGCCTTGACGGAGACTTCGTTATTTGGAACCCCAATGCTGAGTTTACAGTCTGTCCATCATTTTCGATCGTGTTCATACTATTCATGCTCTTCATTGCTGTGCAGGTGACTCGCGAGTCTTTGAACTTTAAGAACAAAGTATCGCCATATGTTGGAATGACGCTTCAAGGCCAAGTGGAGATGACTTTCCTCCGAGGTGTCTTAGTCTACGATATCAACCGTTCGGAAGAGTTGGCCCGGATGGGACAGCTGCTGTAGGATCTTTAGACGGAGATCTTCGAGCGAACTCTTCAGTTGTGTTGAAGATTGACTCGGATAAGCTGCACAGACATGCAACTACGCTTTGATGGAGGACAGGGATAGATGAAGGTTATGATCTCGGAGAAGCCATGCGTAGTATCGATAGTGTCTGCTAAGATCTAGGATCCTGTTCATTGTCGACGGTGCAGCCGTTTGAGACTTGTTTGGGACTTGGGGGCAAGGTTATGTGAAACATTGCAAAAACGTTTCCGCCGCACGGCAAACAGCCACTCCCGGCCCGCTGACTTCAATTCCAGGCCTGTCTCTCGTCCTCTTCTTCCATCCTTCTCGATGGCCGTAGCCCTGAGGGGCTTGCGAGATCTCGTCGTCGTCCTCCTATTCGTCTTCTTACATGTTCTCGCGTATATTCCCGCACTTCCTACCAATTCTTCCGATGTGGCCATCGCGGGTGGTCTGAATATCACCGATATCTCCCAGTTGCATCTGAGGTGGTATTCCAACGGGTCAGCACTCTTCATGTCATGAATTGGCCTAATCCTCAACCGTTCTTCGCAGTTACTATTCCCAAAACGTCTCCTACCAACTCGCTGGTTATGGCAGTCAAGGGATTAGCAAGGTATATGTGGCCTTATCTGCCTGCACAGCCGTATTCAATCATCCGTTCTAGGGCGCGTTGGTCCATTTTTCGGAGGCGAAAGTCAGCAGTCAGACACCACCCAGTAAGTCTAATCGCTTCAACGCTAGTTCTCACAACTTAAACCCTCTCAACAGCCGATACACCATGGATTGCAATGGTTTCCTGCGATTTCAATGCGACCAACGCGTCGCAGGAAGAGGATGTCTTTACTCTTGCTCGTGATAAGGGAGCTGTTGCCGCAGTCGGTGAGGTACATTCTTCTTAAGAGCCGTTTCTGAAAATAAATTTTCTCAGCTCCTATATTCTGTCAATTCCCTTGCCTGTGTAATCAATCCGGAATATGCAGACCCATCAACCTTCGACCAGGTGTTCGATATTTTCTCCACGCAAAGCCTGACAAGTGCGTCTCTCATCGAGTATCAATTTGGGCAATTCGGTCCAATGAATGAGAGCATCTACGGCGTTTATGACTCTAAACGCCTAAATGATTCGGCCGCCATGATGAATACGACATTGCAAGTCGGCACGCCCCCAGCGCCTGGCTACCTGTTTGCTATTCTTCAAGCCTACAATGCTACAGGCGAGATCGACGATCCATCTAGTAGTAACGGCTCCACGAACGCTTCTAATCCTCCGCATAAAAAACAAAATACAGCGTTGGCAATGTACATCGCTTTCCCACCTCAATTGTTCGGACACCTTCCTGACTCTATTCTACACAGGATCATCCTCTACGCAATCACAGGCTGTGTCTCAGCCTTGTTCTGCGCCGTCATTATTTCGGGCGTATGTTCCTTCCACATATCCGTGTTATATGAATTTGATCATGATGCTTGACTAGGCCATTAGGGCGATTCGTCATCCAGAACGATACGGTCCTCGGGCTCGCAACGGCAGAGGTGGTGTTAGTCAAAGTCGTGCTCGGGGTTTGACGCGCGCTATCCTGGACACCTTCCCCGTCGTCAAATTCGGCAACGATGCAGATGTGACCGATCCCTCTTCCGAACCTGTAGCGCAGCAAAAGCCTGTAAAGGACATTGAGGCGAGTCCTGCCAATAGCCAATCAATGGAGTTGAAGGAATGGGAGATTGTTCATATTGAAGGCCGAGATACCGTACAACCAAAGCCTTCACCGGCCAACAATCTGGCGATTTTGGAAACCCCTCAGAATGCAGCTGCCGCACAATGCAGCCATGTCTCGCCACAATGGCGTCGAGCTGTTGCGCCTCATCGCTCTATTCAAACCGTTAGTCTTGGGGAAGGATCGTCGCGTGGCGCTGAAATTGACCGAACCGATGTTGTTCCTGCTTCCATGGGACGAGAGACATGTCCAATATGCATCATGGACTTTGAAGAAGGCGATGATCTTCGTTTGCTACCTTGCGAAGGTAAACATCGCTTTCATCAAAGTTGTGTCGATCCTTGGTTGTTGGAACTCTCCAGTTCCTGCCCCATTTGTCGAGAAGGTCAGCTTTGAAAAGTTTGATTAGGATCGAACTCATTCTCATTCCAGATTTTCTTGCTTTGGAAAACATTCTATCCGGGGAATCTAACCAATCCCACACTGCGGGCGTCGAAGAGCATGAATCAAATATGCAGGAGCCCTCCTTTTCGACTTCTGGTAATCGCTTCTCCCGCTACCTTCGTTTTGCGAAGCGACGCCGCCGCCAACCTGAGGATGATGTTGATCCAACTGACCCTCCTATGCCCACGGCACCCTGAGTAAACACGTCTGCTTTCTTTTCAGTCACTCGGACAACGCACTTTTATTGCACCTTATCATCCGTACTGTATTTTTTATAATATGTACAGCCCTCTTGCTTCTGCGAGGCAAAATGTCGTAGGATCCTCCCTTCCTTATATCCACCCAATTTCGCAACCGAAGTATGTACGTGCCTTCAATTAACCTCACGATACGTCCACACTTGAGAGCTCGAAAAACGAAGTATCAGGCCCCAAATCTAGCCAGCCTCCTTCTCCTCAGCTCATCGACTGTAACTGACTCTGCACCTGGATCGGACCGAGGATGGTCTTCCGTTTCAGCCGATAATACGGATTCTGTATCCTCCACATTCTTCTCTTCGCCTGGCTGCAAGACTGCCGAAGAAGGCTGCCGAGCAGCAGAGAGAGGACGAAGAGGTGTTCGTTGAGGTTGTAGTTCTGGGAACTCCCATCCCTGTGGAACTTGCTCCAGGGAGGCTTTAAGGGCTGCCTGCAACTCCGCATCATCGTCGTCGTACACCCTGTGGTCGATAGCATGTCCACCGGGGGTGAATAACCCCGGTGGGACATCGGGTGCTCTTTGAACAATATTCATCCCGGTGTCGTCTAGCTGCTCGTCGTTGTCACGAGGCACAGGTCCTTCAATCCGTGCTAGTGCTTCGCTCTCTTCGATCGCGCGTCGCAATTGGTCCGCCTCTTCCTCCTCCTCCCTCCTCCTTTCCGCCCTTCTTGTCTCAAACGCAGCTGCGTCAGGGCCTGAAGGGTCTTCTCCCCATAACTCTCGCTGAGCAAACTCCTGCTCTGCTCTCATGCGCTGCAGCATCAACCTGTTGCGTTGCAGACTGGCCTGGACAGGGTCTGACTCCTCATCTGGCTCGGCTGGCGGTATTGTTGGCGCAGTGGGATGCAGGCTTCCATCCACGAGAGTACGTGTCCCTGTATCAGGTCGTGACGTCGAACGGATTGGGGATTCGGTATCGTCAGGATCGGATGGGAGGGGAGCAAATGCCCGAGAAAAAGGGGCCGGAGCGAGAGTTTCATCGTAACTGGAATATTCACTGCCCATGAGGGACGCTTGCAGTGCTGCCTGTAATTCGTAATCTTCGCCTTCGAAACCTTCGATTTGCGTGGGACCACTGGGCGCCGTAGAAGATGGCACCGAAGATGGTTTGTATGACGATGAGTGGAATCCTGAGCGGGCAGCGGATGTGGGTTCTGGGAGAGTTGATGCGATCTCATCGGCCTCTGTGCGAGGCAAAGCTAGAGGTGCTGATGGGTCTGCTTGGGTCACTGCAAACACCGAATAACCTAGAAGACGTTCAGTTTAGACGTTACATAGAGGAAAAGCTGACATACCCTCGGCTTCAGCTTGCTGCAACACCATTCCAAGATACAGCTTTCCTACCCATTCTGGCTCATCGAAGACTGAGTTCAAGTTGAACCAATGTCCGTTTCCAGCATCTTTGTTAATGTCCGGTTCTGCGTGTCCGAAGCGTCGAAGAGTGAACCAATGCTGTTCCAAGTTGAGGATGAATGCAAGCTGTGTGCTGATTGATTGTGGCAATTTAGTAAGTTTCTATCGATGAGAATGGCTCGACGCACTGGGGAAGATCCTGATATGGTCTCATCTCCTCTCCGCGCCAACGAGTAAGACTAAGGAGTAGAATTGAGCTTCTGGGTGTATCAAGTCCGGAGATATCCTTCACTTCAATCCCCAAACCTTGAGCGCATTTTCTAATACTTGAACAGAGAAGAAACCTGGACGCAAGGATAGGATAAGGATAGCGTCAATTTGGGTCCTAAGCATGGCTTACCAGTGTCGTCCATGTTGGTGCTGTCTGTGTGGCTGCCGTCGTAGCTGTGTTCAAGTGCATCAAGGTTTCGAGCGATGTCAGAGAGATCGGGGGCAGTGAACTAGATCCATGCACTGATTAAGTTGCCCGTGGCCTTGGAGATCGCATGTCAAAGACGTACATAGTTTCCTTCTGCAGATTATAGAGCATTTATGAGTGCGGTGATAAAGAGCTATCGAAACATACGCAGAAGTGAATTGAGGGCATGTTGGGCGCACAGCATAGATCCCTGCTGCTGCTTCTCATAGTATATCATGCTGACGAGATTTTCGAGGCCCGCCATCGCGTTGAACGGTGGTGAGGGTGTTAGAAAAAGCTGTAGACGCGTACTACGCGGAGAATTAGCAGCACGTGATGTGCATAATTGATGTGGCGTACTTAGTCAGCTTAAATAATTCCAAAGTCGCGATGGATACTTTCATCTGCTATAATACCGCCCTTGTTTTAGCTCGCGTGCGCTAACTTGTCTTGGTGTATTGGCAAGATGCGTCTATGTGTTCGGCGCGTGTCAAGGTCTTCACGCGCCCTCACGGCCGTGTGAAGTTGCTCTGACTTTTTTCTGACCCATGACTTCATAGAGCTTCCAGTATCTTTCTGCGTGATCTTCGAATTCCTTACCACTCGGTGCAGAAGCGGATTTTTGTCTGTTCTTCTGCAACCTGTTCAACATCGCCATGATCATCTGAGCAACCTTCTTTCCCAGCGGTGCAGTATAAAGAAGCTGGAGACGATGCAAACCCACGAGCCTCGATTATGCATCCCGCAATTGCTCTGACTCTGTGCCTTGGTATTGGCTTTTCCATTGCCCGGGCCCCCCCTGGACCATGGGACGCGTTCAACTACGCTCCATCAAGCCGAACTGTGCATCCAAAGGTTGTGCACTCTGTACACGGGGTCGTTCAGCACCCACATCAGCTCGTTGCTTCCCATGGTGGTTCAGCCACCCTCACTGGCAATGGTTCCTATGTGGTTCTCGACTTTTCGCAAGAGGTTCGTTGACAATAAGTTCCGTCCCTCATTTTCCACCATACTCAATCGTTCAACCTAGGTCGGGGGCATACTTTCCTTTACCATAGACGAAGCAACTCCAAAATCAACACTCTCCCTCTCGTTTACTGAATCATCTGAGTTTATAAGTCCTATTCGTTCGGACGATTCGTGCCATTCCAGTGTCACCATGGATTCTGACGGCGTCCAATCACTGCCATCGCCTCTCTCAATCGGAACATTCACTCAAACCATTGGCCAACAAAGAGGTGGATTCAAATACCTTACCATCGTATCAAACTCGGATGCCCCCGTTACCATCTCGAATGTTTCTGTCCATACGACCTGGATGCCCCATTGGGACGATTTGAGAGCGTATACTGGATACTTTTTCGCTCGCGACCCTGGGTTCCACGACCCTCACTTCTTGAACAAGCTTTGGTATGCCGGGGCATACACCGTGCAGACGAATACCATCGAATCTAACCAAGCCCGCCAGCAGCCCTGCCCGTCTCCGGCCGGTATGTCGCGTTTTCACACTCAAACCCTATGCTCCAGTAATATCCAATGAAGGCTGGTCAAATGATGCCTCTGGTGGTCCCGTAGATGGTCCGATCCTTGTCGACGGCGCCAAACGTGACAGGTATGTATTTCAATCGTAGTGGAAGTGCAGTCCTCTGATCAGGATCGCGTCACCGCAAAAAGGAACATTTGGCCAGGTTTGTTACTCTACTTGGTTTATGCAAATGATCAGTGAGTTAAAACTGGACCGCCGCAGGGGATATGGGAATTTCGTCTCACACGGAGCTTGTGGCGTTGAACGACCTGCTTCCCACCAAAAATGCCTTGATTGTCATGTTCTCTACGCAAGATCCTGGTGATGGCTCGCTCCAATACTCTGGGCCACCCATCAACGCTAAAGGGAGCGATACCTATATCAGTTGGTCCTTGATTGGCACATATAATTATTTCCTCTACACCGGTGACCTTGATTTTGTGCACTTCGTTTGGGGAAATTATACAAAAGCCTTGGCATTCTCGAGAACCAAGTGGATTCGACAGGCCTAATGAATGTTCCTCCGTCGTTTGCGAATGACTGGGGACGGGATAATGGTCAAGGGTACAACTCAGCGGCAAATGCCCTTCTGTACAGGGTGAGTTCTCTTCATACGCTGAACTCGTCGATCAAGCTGTTCTATGACTCTTCCAGACGTTAGTCACTGCTGCAGACCTTGCAACACACCTCGGCCTTAGCGAGTTGGCTGCGGCTTATTCTTCGAATGCCACATCGTTGAAGCGCGCGTACAACAATCTCCTGTGGGACGACTCAGCTGGCATGTTCAGGGATAACCCCACTTCAACACTGCTTCCCCAAGACGGGAACTCCCTCGCTGTGCTCTTCAATGTCACAAACACTCGTGCTCAGAATGAAGCAATCAGTGAAGGCTTAACCGATTTTTGGACAGACATCGGACCCTTAAGTCCAGAACTCAACGATACGATCATCCCTTTTGTTGGAGGTTTCGAGGTAAGTGTTCTTTCTTTATCTACATCATTGCTGAATTGAAAGTAATAGGTTCAAGCGCATTTTATTACCGGGCAAGGGGAACGAGCCTTGGATCTTTTGCATCGAGGTACGTTTTCTGTGTTCAACTCACATACTCACGTTGCTGACTGTTTCTATCCAGAGGTAAGCACCACACTATACGCAACTAAATATCATGCAAACGTCATGTCCTAGTGGGGTTACATGCTCTACACCGACCTGTCCGTGAAATCTAGTCTACTGGAAGGTTTCACGCGGAACGGATCTCTAGGGTATGCAGCTGGTATGCGGCAATGCAACTCACTGACATCGACCGTAGGTATCGCGCTGCTGCTGGATACGACTTCGATCATTCATACACGAGCCACAGCCACGGGTGGGCGACAGGCCCCACTCCCGCCTTGACATTTTTCGTCCTCGGTTTGAAACTCACCTCCCCGCAAGGCGCTACCTGGTCCATCGAGCCGGTTTTGAGTGGCCTTGAAGCTGCAGAAGGTGGTTTCGAAACTGGTTTGGGCTGGTTTGGGGTTAAATGGCGAACGAGAGGGAAACTATTGACGCTGACATTGGATGTTCCCAGCCGCACACGAGGCACTGTCAGGCTTCCTGGAAGGGGCCAAGTCCAGGTGGATGGGAAGGTAGCATCATTTGCAAGTCAGAGTGGTGTGGTCGACCTTTTTGGGGGAAAGCATACTCTTTCTCGCGCTTTGTGACCGCGGGCAACAATGGTAACTCGAAATGCGTACATAAAATTCAGCTGTTCTTACTTATATCGTGTATATTACAAGCATACTATGACAGATACTATAATAAGTAAGTGGCCAATACGGACACTTGTTAGGCCATACCAATCAGGCTAATGTTTTAAATGGCGGCCTTAGCCAAACACATTAAACTTTTTCACAATACGCAGCACTGCCACTGGCTGGAGTCTACGAAACGTGGTCGCCAAGTTCACTGTTCAAACGTTCAACATTCATTTTCATCCATAACCATGATTCTACGGCCCCTATGCATTCTGCCAACGGTTCTACTTTCTCTTTTGCTTTGCACTGTCCCTTTTGCTATGGCAGACGATGACTCGTCTTTTGATTGTCGAGTAACGGTCGACGCCGTGAAATTCGATTTGACTACGCTGGCAGGCGAGAAAACGGCCAACCAGACGCGTGAAACGCCGCCAAGCTCCACCCTTGATATCCTGAGATTCGACTTGTGCGCCGACTTGAAGAAATTGGAGAACGTGGCTGAACGAGATCAAGTGCGTCATGATATGTGCCTTGTACGCGTAATAACAGTGTCCTTGCTAGTGTGCGAGTGGAACGAGGGCATGCTTGACGCAAGTAAATCGGAAATCAGATGAAACGGACCGAATAACATCTGTAATTCCATTAATGAAAGCCTCGACACAGGACTTGACGTTCAAGGCTGGAACGTCATGTGGGTTGGATGTTCACTGTCTAACATGCTACTCCTCACGCAACATTATTAGCGCCGAAATTTATTTCCATACTATCGAATGGCCCTGAATATCCACGCCCTATAAACTCCAAGCCGACACCTCAGTTGCTCAACATCACCCTCTTGTGCAGTCCTGAAGAAGCTTCTGATCCTGTGCTCAGGTCTTACGATGGATCACAAGTGATTGTTGAATGGAGTGTGCCTGCGGGCTGCCCATTTCAAGAGGATAAAGGTGACGACAAGGGCGACGATAGCGACAAAGATGATGGTAAGGGACCCAAAGACGAAGACACCGAAAGCACTGGTAATGGTGTCGGCTGGTTCTTCCTCGTGTAAGTCTTTTTCCTGGTGAAGTCCGGTGGGGAACAGCTTGTTGATTGTTCATAAAAGGCTCATCCTTGCATTCGCCGCGTATTTCGGACTCGGCGCATATTACAACTACTCTACGTACGGTGCGCGCGGTGCAGATCTTATTCCGTGAGCAATCCTCTTGATTATCGGACCTTACTCTGATTCAATGCACATAGACATCGCGACTTCTGGAAAGAAGTGCCGTATATGCTCAGGGACGTCATCAGTCACCTCTGTTCTTCTGTGCGCCCGCGACGCCCCGCCAACCGTGGCTACATCGCAGTATGATGATCCCGTTTAACACTCGATATTGTTGAACCTCGGTTGGACACTGGCGGTAATTATCCCAATACCCATGAGCCTATTCTGAACCATGCGCAATTGTCGTATTCGCACACTTAGATATAATATACTGAGCGTCCAATATAATAATAATACGCGCTGTTTCTGTGGACGTCCTCAAGCGCGCGAATATACGCCTTTTTACATACAGCCGTTTTCATAACGATAGACCCCTTCGAGGTTCGGTAGGATAGTTGTTTGGTTGATCGAAGTGCAATGCCGGCCTTGCCGGAAACGTAACCCTTGCTGAAATTTGACAGACAAGGAAAGCGGGAGGCGGGTTGTCGAGCACAAATTGATAGGCTTCTTGTTTTGGAGGTTTACTAATCCTACAGATCAACCAAACAACTATCCTACCAAAAGTCGAAGGGGTCTGTCGTTGTGAAAACGGCTGTAAGATCATCAGAAGTTGCCAGTGGCCACCACCCAATGACCCTAGAAGGCCATAATGAAAATTTAACTTAATTCTAGGTTGGCCCCTTCCCACTAACCCAACGAACATCGACATGGGCAAGAAGAGCAAGAAATGGTATGTTGTGATAATTGGAACCGACGTTGGCGTCTTTGAAACATGGTAAGTTGACATCTGGTTGTGCTCAGCCTGTCACAATCAAAATGGTTTTTCTACAGGTCAGAAGCCTCTTCGCACACGAGTGGAATCCCGGGTGCTCTACATGAAAGTTTTAACAATGAGGAAGAGGCTCGTCGAATTTTTATACAGGAAAGAGACAAAGGGAATACCAAAGTCGTCAGTGGCCGCTCACCCCAAGCATCAGTAAGGGTTTCGAATCCGTCCCCGACATTGAATTCCCCGATGCAAGCAAAGACCTGGGCCGTTCCGTCTGAGTCTGGGAGGAGCTCGCCGAGACCGATGGACATGAGTCCCACCGATGGACGCGCTCCGCCACCAACGCCGGTGCATTCCAACGTGACATATATCAGAGGGCCCTCCTCGTCTCCTAATTTCTCTCCCCGAAGCTTTCGCCCTACAACCCCTCGTGCAGTGGTTCGAACGCCACCTGATATCGTTCCTTATCCCAGCGGCTCTGACGAGACACCAGCCTCTCCGACCCCTTCCTTCCGAGGCAGCATCAAGCTGAAGACTAAACAGAGCATACGACACGAATCCCATCATTCCTTCTCCACGCCTATATCACCGAAAACAGAGCTGCAGGGGGCCAAATTGCAGTTCTATCCTCACGCTGTGGTACAAACACCATCATATGTCGGGTCTTTCCAGAGCAGTGATGTTTCGAGCGCACCGGAGGATACGCTGAGCCAGTATCCTAGTTTCCGCTACACCCCGGAGGAGGCGCCACCCCCGGTGCCTATGAGACCATGGTCTGCAGAAATTTCTCCTCTGGTGAATCTTTCAAAACAAAGCCAATGCCGACACACATGCCCTAATTGCGGTCCTATGGTACCTGCCTGTGTCGGCTATTTACAAACTCCCCTGGACTCAAAGGCGACATCAACGACCATGCTTCTGGATGATCCCCGCTCACCTATGCTGAAAGCTGGCCATTTCAAGTTCGTTGTCCAGCTCATTTTAAAATCCACACAAGCTAACAATATCAATATTCGGTCAGCTCTCATGCATTCGGACGGCCGTCGCCTCTTCTGAATGCTGAAGGACAGTTGAGCAGCTTGTTTATATCAGCTTGAAAGATACTACGCTTCCAATGTTCATATTCCTCTGGAGAAGCTTTTGCGTAAAGGAATGCCAGGGAACCACCTACGCAGATCACCAACCTGTCGGCAGGTTGATGTTGAGACAGGGCGAACGTGCGCTCAATAGCTAGCTATCTGCAGCTTTTATCGCGCCTCGTTGCTCAGATTTTCCTCCTCGCCAGCGACGTTGGTATCCTTTCTGGCGCGATCGATATTATCGTGCCTATGGCAGTCAATCCAGGTTCTGACCATCGCGTCGTTTGTGAATGTCTATCATTGCTAGCCCCGGTTCAGTCTGGCAACTGGAGCCCTGCAGTTTTCATTCAAATAGGCTGCAACTCGACTCAAAACACGCCATGATTACGCCTCAACATGCCTACCGAACAACGCCATTAATATGCTGATTGTCCACGCACTTACTCTATACAACAGCTTTTCATCTATCGCGATCCCTGTTGCAACATCGTCATATATGTAATATCACACACGCTTACATACATTAGAGAATTCTCAATCCTGTACCAGCACTTGGAGTATTTGTTTTCCCCTACTTAGTAGCATTGAGGTATCCTTAAGTTCGCCGCGACAACCCTGGACCCGAGGAACTCGACCGAGCACCTGTCGAAGGCATCGGAAGTTTTGACGAATTGGTGCCGTCGCTTGTCTGAGCAGTTACAGTTGCACCTCGACGGGTTCCACTTGGGGCTAGAAAATAAAGCGTCTGTCAGTCTGCGCACACATGGAGTCTTCCCCTTACCTGTTCGGGTCGTTCCACGCACACCTCGCATCGAGGCTTTCGTTCCACGCACACCTCTGATGCCACCGCGAGCAGCCATCCTCTCTTTTCTTTCGCGTTCAATGCGCTCCTTCTCCTCCTGTTCGATTCGCTCTTGTTCCTCGCGTTGCCGCCTCTCCTCTTCCCGTTGTGCAGCAAAAGCCCTTTCTTCAGTCTCTCTCCGTGTCCTTTCTTGTGCTGCTAGTCTCTCGCGCTGGAGAGCCTCCTCATCCTGAAAAAGTTTTGGTCTGGGTATGCATGATGGCGATGGATGAACCCACCGCATCAGCACCTTGCCATTGCTCATCGAAAATAAGGCGTGTAAACTCTTCAGATTTTGAAAGAATGCCAATGTATTTGTTCAGCAGAGCATCTGTCTGCTCCAAATGCTCTGCTACACGCTTGGGAAGCAAGGCGCGATATGAATACGCTCTGGATCATTATACAGAAAGCAACATACCTGATTCGCTGATCCCGTATCTCGCAGGGCCTCATTGAACATCGCGAAAGAGGCGTTTAATTTTCTTAAGATGAAGATATCGCTTTGAAGTTTCTCCTCACGTAATTTCGCCGCATGTCGTTTGTTCTGTTCTACCTTCTCTTCGTCGTCGGTGTCCTCCTCGTCCTCCCGCTGGTTCAGATCATCGTCGTGGCCGTGATCATTCTCAGGTCGCGTCAATGATGATTCCGTCGGTGCAAGGAGACTAAAAGGCTTCTGAGCCACAGGTGTTCGGTCTGCAAGGGAGAGCTCGGATATGGACAGGTCATCCCCACCTAGTCCAGTATGTGATGATGAAATTGAAGGCAGCATAGACTCGGACAACAAGCGAGATCCACTACCTGGGAATAAGATATCTGAGGAATCTAGGGAGTTGTACATGGAGGGCTGACAGAATGTGTGCAGATGGACGCGTCGAGGGTTTGTCTGAATTAGGATGAGGATGAGATTATGTAATACTCCAACAATGCCGAGTATTCAGTGAAGCAAAGGCGTCGGCGTCGATATCGACGATGTCTTCAATGCGGCAGAAAATCCTAGGAGAGATGAACTGACTCTAGACTGAAAAAGCGTGGCTGACAATGCCCTCAACGTACACAGGCAACGGTCAGTTAGTCGATAAATTAGGACAACTCGCGTTTGACCTTGTTTGAAACGGAGGGTCTTGGAACCTTTGAGGAACCGCCATCGCCTCCTCGACATATCCTCCCAACGCGTCTATAATGGTCGGCCCCAAACGCAAGCGTTCGGACGACATTGAAGGAGATCATTATTCTGAAGTATCTGCATCCTATGAACGGGACTCCTCCGATCACGAAATTGACATCTCTAATGCACTTTCTGGCAAAAAAGCTAAAATTGCTAGAGCCGACTTGAGCGACGACGAACTCAAGGATTTCTTGCAGGAAACTATAGCGAAGAGAGATGTTAAAAGCGGAACTAACGTGGTGAAAAAAGCCAAAGGAAAAGGCAATATTGCAAAGGGCGAACTGGGCGGAGGAAGTTTTCAGAGCATGGGTTCGTGTTCAACGCATATCCTCGTCAAATGCCACTAAGCCCTGTACAACACAGGACTACACCCGTCGTTGCTGCGGTCCTTGACTCTCCAGGGATACCGGATACCAACGCCAGTCCAACGCCTCTCGATACCCGCCCTTCTTGCAAATCCACCCAGAGATCTTGTCGGTATGGCACGCACAGGATCGGGCAAATCTCTTGCATACATGATCCCTCTTGTGCAAAGGCTTGGGGGCCGACATGCAACCACTTTTGGTGCAAGGGCTTTGATCCTTATTCCGACAAGAGAACTGGCCCTTCAGATACTCAAGGTCGGAAAGGAACTAGCCAGAGGATGGCATTCTGGTAGCGGAGCGCACGCAGGAGATAAAGGAGGAGATGACTCCAAAAAGGGCCAGAGTTTGAGATGGGGTCTTATTGTTGGAGGCGAAGGCCTGGACGAACAATTCGAAATGATCACGAACAATCCCGACATGTGCGTCACCTCGAATTACATCTGACCTTTTGAGCTAACACGCGTATTCTAGCATTATAGCAACACCGGGTCGTCTCCTTCATCTAATCGTCGAAATGAATCTGGACCTCAGGTCAATTCAGTACGTCGTATTCGATGAAGCTGACCGACTTTTTGAGATGGGATTTGAAACTGCTCTCACCGAGATAATCCATCGACTTCCACCGACTAGGCAGACCTTGCTCTTCTCTGCAACCTTGCCAAAATCATTGGTTGACTTCGCCAAAGCTGGCCTAGAGGAACCCAAACTCGTACGCCTGGATGCGGAAAGCAAAATTAGTCCCGACCTTAAAATGGCCTTTTTCTCGATCAAACAAGCAGAGAAGGAGGCGTGCTTGCTGGCGCTCCTTCGCGATGTTATTCAAGTTCCTTTCGGGACTACTCACGCAGAGGAAAACGAGCACGTAATCGAAAAGAAACACAAAGGCAAGGCAAAACATCCAGAGCAATTCACGGCACCTCATCAGACCCTTATCTTTGTCGCCACAAAACATCACGTCGAGTTCGTGATGAATCTGTTGACAACCGCTGGCTATGCTGTTTCGCACATCTACGGTACACTCGACCAATCTGCGCGCACATATCAGATGGATCAATTCCGTCGAGGCATTACCAACATTCTGGTCGTGACGGATGTTGCGGCGCGTGGTATTGATATCCCTGTCCTGGAGAACGTAGTTAACTACGATTTCCCGCAAGGCGCGAGGGTCTTTGTCCATCGGGTTGGGCGAACTGCCCGAGCAGGCCGACAGGGCTGGGCGTGGTCCTTCATAACCAACGCCGAATTGCCATATCTCTTGGATTTGCAGCTGTTTCTGGGTCGACCACTGAAGAATGATGTCACCGAAGGCGGCGATCGGGCGTATATCGAGTCTCTCGTCCTCGGGACATTCGAACGTAGCAAGATCGACGAGGATGTCGAGTATATCCGGGCACTTGAGGATGCTAATCACTCCCTTCCTACCTTGAGGGACGTCATGAAGAGGGGCCACGCATTATATGAGCGGAGTAAAGGGAAAGCCAGCCCTCCAAGCTACAGACGGGCGAAGGAGATGGTCAAAGATCCCCAGTGGCTACTTGCAGGCTCAGACTCGGGTATTCATCCTGTTCTTCTGAGAGGTGCGGATGAACAGAAACGGAGATCGCAAGAGGAAGCAAGGAAAGCCCTTTTGCGTTCAGTGAACTCTTTCAAACCTTCGGAGACCGTTTTTGAGGTTGGGACCAAGGGCAATGTAACGAATGCGGCCCTTATGAAGGAACGGAGAAAGGCATTGAACAGGTCGGCTCAGCGTGCCATTGCTTCGACGTCATCAGCGGCCCAAGATGAACCAGAAACAGAACCTGTTTTGTTTGGCAAAGATATCGAAATGGCGAATGAGGATGATATTGCGGTATGCCTGTTTTTAACATCTTTTTCGACACCCTCTTCATAGTACTTCTAGGCAGTCTTCGATCCATCCAAGAAGCAGGGATATCGGGACTCCGAATTTTACATGTCGCATCATCAAAAAGGGGCAGCGACAGAAAAAGGGTACATTTATCTGACTTATTTGACGTTGTCCACATTTGACCACCGATATTAGATACTCACTTACCGACGGCGCTACCTTTGCACAGCAGGCACAGAACGCCACCTTTGATCTTGTCGGAGATGATGTCGTCGCCGGTCGCCAAAAGCGCCAACTCAATTGGGACAAAAAGAAGAAACGGTTTGTGCAAGGCGACGGTGCCGGCGCGGATAACGTAAAGCTCGTCACGACGGAGAGCGGAATGAAACTACCAGCGACATATCGGAGTGGCCGATTCGATGAATGGAAAGCTAAGATGAGAGTTTCTCTCCCGAAAGTGGGCGAGGCCGAAAATGAGGAAACTCGGAAACGCTCAGGTGGACCTGGCGGTCAGAGGTTCAGGCATAATACTGTGCTTCAAGCGAAACCATTCGACAAGCTCCATGTCAGCTACGATCGAAAGGTAAGGCAGCAGCAGAAGAAAGGAGAAGATGCGGATGGAGACGCGAAACCTTCAGCTAGTCGATCAGGGAGACCGACAAAGGTTGGAGGGCGCTACGGAGGCAAAACCTTTGGCAGGGTCAAGTCCGAGCTCAAGACAAGCGAGCAGATCAGGAAGAGCAGGAAAGTCACGGAGAACAAAAGGGCAAAGAACGCTCGGCCGAGCCGCAGTCATGATGGCAAAAAGAAGGGACGGCGATAATCCTAGGACTTTGATATATTCTGTTTACACAACAGTTCATCCTATTGGTATCAAAGTGGCTCTGCATATTCCCATTTTGCCCCACGACCTGGCACAACTTTAACGTTGTTGTGTTCAAGCAAATCAACACCTACAGATTGTAGTGCATTCACACACCACTCTGGGTAACCATCGTCACCGAAGTATTCCGCAAAAAAAGTTTTCAGATAATCTGGGAATGTCCCATTCATTATCGCAGTTCTGGCGCGGCCCATGACTTGCGCCTGGAACGTTATGTTATGCAGCGTGAGAGCTGCCGTAAATTTCGTAAGACCAAACAAAGAAAAGGTTTTCTGGATTTTGAGGGTACTCACCATGAGCGGCTGCAGTCTCATGGGTAACTGTGTGGTGCAAGATAGCACGGGAGGTACCATCACTACATGTGGGACAGGGGCAGGCTGCATCAATTGGCCGCAGATCCTTCGCATGCTTGCTTAATCCTTCTCAGGGTTCGTAAGCACTATCAGTGCCCCGGAATCAATTCAGATAAGAGTTGACTTACGGAGGTTAAGAGGTCCACGATGGGTTAGCGCGACCCCAAATCGAGCCGTCCGCGTTGGAAACACACAGTCAGCCTACAGGAGCCTTGAATAGGGGTCAACGGAGCTCAACAGGAAATTTACACACCATGTCAACTCCCAATGCGACGCAGACCAGCAGATCTAAGGTCGTGTCAATTTATACCAAGTAGGAGACGGAAAAAAACCGACCTTCAGCAAAACCGACCCCCATTGAGTACCGAGGCCCTAGGTGACGGTTCAGAGACAGTATATTCGAGTCAGTGAACACATACTGTCTTCAGGCAACTTCCCCGTGCATTGTTTGATACTAGATTTGTGATTTAGCAGGATTCCAAATGCGAAAAGCTTATATGACATACACTCGCCAGAATACATCTAAGGGAAAGATTGTCAAATCTTCAATCCGATATAATTCTAGATGTCTTTACCTTTTTCTTCACCTCCGCTGAGACCGCCAATCGCAAATCCAGCAACCCCATCTTTCCGTTTGATCATCTCATCTAAGCATCGATCTCTGAGCTGAGGATCCAGACCACCCTGAACTATGGCAAAAAGGTTCTGTGTGTCTTCCTTCCCGGAGCTCCGATGGTGTGCAATACATCTATCAAGCCATCGTATAGATCGCTCCATAGCTTCGCCAACACGAGGGCCCACTGTTAAACTTGAAACTTTGGGGAATGTTGTATCAACTGTAGTGAATTAAAACAAGGTTAACTTACCTACATCATCAAGTTGCATGATGATATCTGCGCCAATCGTGTGTTGAATAGATATGCTTTCCTCAGGCTGAATAAGTTCCGTCGGAATGAGCTTTTCAATGGTATTGATGAACCTACCGTCAACATGGTAGGCTCACCAGTGAAAGGACTCTCGAATAGCGCGCCCTCTTCCGTGATTGTAGTGAACTTGCTGAGCGACACCAATTGGAATCCACCGCTATCCTGGATTCATGTGAGGAGTCAGAATGGCTCAGTGGTTGTGTACATACAGTCAAAAGATTGCGGTTCCATCTTTGAAAATTATGGGCTCCTCCAGCCGCTCTCAGAATTTTGAGGCCCGGACGCAAGTTCAGGTGGTACGTGTTATTTAAGATAAGGCTGACGCCGAGGGATTCGACTTGTTCTGACGTCAGGCCTTTTATAGCAGCCTGAGTCGCGACAGGCATGAATGTCGGCAACATGGTTATACCGTCTGAAGGAGATGATCAGTTATGTATAGGCCAGTCAAAAGGCTGAATATGACACACGAGCAAGTTTCATTCGGGACACCCTGGCTCTTGTGGTGTGGCATTTTGCAAGAACCTCGAACTCCATGGCAAGACCTCGAAACAAGCCTGAGTGTCGCACCGCCAGGGTGTCTGCAACAAAAATCGAGCAGTGCGATAGACTCGGAGGAAGCCAGCTGCGTTGTTTGGCTAGTCCGACACCGACAAACAAATGTGCATGACCGGGACAGGGACGTGTACTTGGTACTTACATCCATTCCTTCATCTCACCCTTCCATTTTCCATCCTGCCATGCGCCTGGCACTCCTGGTCGCCTCAGCGCTCTGGCCAGTCCTCTGCGCTGATGCCTTCTACCTCCCCGGTGCCGCCCCCCACGATTATACTCTTGGAGAACAAGTCGTCCTCTTCGTCAATGCCCTCACCCCGAAGCTCATGAACGGGGACGATAACAAGCTGGTGAGTCTGTTTCTTGCTTCGCGGCCTCATCTAATGAGGCTTGAGGTGCTTCTAGAAATCCATGATCAACTGTGAGTTCATCTCTCATAATTATCCATGCAGTAACTTGATGCCAAACGTAAGACGATTACTACAATCCGAAATTGCGGTTCTGTGAACCCGAAGGCGGACCAGTCAAGCAACCTGCAGGGCTGGGGTCGATTCTTTTCGGTGACAGGATCTTCAGTTCAAAATATGACGTATGTTTACCTTTATATCGGCGCCTCCTCGTCCAACTCCATTTTGTCCGCAGATTAAAATATTGAGCGACAACAGAAAGTGTCAAACACTCTGCACCGTTCAGGACGTTACGGGCGAAGAAGCAAAATTCATCAATGAGCGTATCAAGGAGGACTACGAGCTAAACTGGCTTGTTGACGGCCTACCTGCGGCTACGATGAAAGTCGACACCAGAAATGGCGTGGAATTCTATGATCAAGGGTTCAGCCTTGGTCAATTCGATGAAGAAACCCAAGCGCCACCCAGGTTAAACAATCATTATGATGTTATGTTTCGGTATGGTAGTCCTAATACTCTTTGACTGTCCAAGACACCGGCTTGACGTCTTGTACCTCCACAGGTATCATAAACCTACGCCGAACACTTTCCGTATTGTAGGCGTCCTGGTCTGGCCCTCCAGGTTTGAAATAGTTCCTTCTGGTCTACAGCTTAGCTGATATACCGCCGTTTCAGCATTGGCGGATCGCAAACTGAGGATCCGACTTGTAGTCATGAACTAAGCCCTCCTCTTATATTGAGCGAAACCCATAATCAAACCATTCGGTACACGTACCGCGTTACCTGGAATGTGAGTTGCCTCGTAATGATGATAAAGTTCGCTCTAATAATCTGGCTGCTTCTCTAGGAATCAGATACATCATGGGTACGTCAACAGCCCTCAAATACATCTTGGAAGTTTTAAAAAACTATTTCTCTAGGCGACTCGCTGGGACAGCTATCTTCATATTCTAGATCCTCGCATTCATTGGTTTAGTCTCATCAACTCTATCGTAATTGCCATATTCCTCTGCGTAATGGTTTCCATGGTCCTCGTCCGCAGCGTCTCTCGCGATGTACGTTTATCTGAAGCACTTCGCATTTTTTCGCTTATGACCACCAATCAGATATCTCGATATAATGCCATTGATCTCAGCGTAAATTCTGTAAATCGTAATTCCCTGAATGTCCCTAATTTGATGAATAGGAAGACGTCCAAGAAGATTGGGGCTGGAAACTCGTTCATGGTGAAGTTTTCCGCATGCCTCAAAATCCTATGGTCTTGTCTATCATGGTTGGCAACGGTTCTCAACTTTGCTCTATGGTTGGAATAACACTCGGTCAGTCTGCGCGAATGTTCGGAATCCCTTCGGCGCTCATGGTTTGTTTTTCAGTGTTCGCACTTCTGGGTTTCCTTTCCCCATCAAATCGTGGCTCACTTGCAACTGTCATGATGGTGTTCTGGTCGCTTTTCGGAGGGTATGTGGGTCGTTCCTTACACCACGCCCATTCTTACCGCCGTGCAGGATAGGAGGATACATTTCTAGTCGATTGTATGCTTCTTTGGGAGGGACCAATCGCAGAAAGAATTCATTCCTTACCGCAACGGTTCTCCCGTCGTAAGTTCTGCATCTCCGCGGGAAGTCAAGGAGTTATCTTAAGAGCTTTATAGGGTCGTCTTCATGGTTTTCTTCGTCCTCAACTTGTGTCTTCTGGTTGCTGGTTCCTCTGGAGCTGTTCCATTCGGTAAGCCTCGAGTTTTCCATTGCAGCAAGATATCGAACCAATCTTATAGGGACGATGCTTCTGATCGTGGTACTGTGGTTTGGTATCGCTGCGCCGTTGTCGGCGGTCGGTTCTTACTTTGGTTCCAGAAAGGGTGTAAGTTTCGTCCCAAAGGCCACGTTGACTAAATTTTAACCAATCTACCGCTCCTGGCGCAGGCTGTCGAGCATCCTGTTCGTGTAAGCCAGATACCGCGTCAAATACCCCCAGGTCCCAAATACCTTCGTCCTTGGGTAACTTCTTTGTTTGCTTTCACCCAACCCAATGTTACCAACCTGTCTTAGTTCGCAGCTTTGCTCAGTGGAATCCTCCCTTTTGGTAGGATCTACATACTACCATCTCTATAGTAGAATTCTGACAACATGCGACAGGTGCCGCGTTCATTGAGCTGTACTACGTTCTTACAAGCCTTTTCGCCTCCCGCGCATACTATGCGTTCGGATTCTTGGCCTTGACGGCGGGAGTTGTGACGCTCACGACAGCTACCGTCACCATTCTCTTCACATACTTCATTTTGTGTGCCGAAGAGTACAGGTATGAAAGCGGTATCTTATCTCACCATGAATGAACATTGATAAGGAAATCCCAGGTGGCATTGGCGAGCTTTCTTGACGGGCGGGGGGAGCGCTATCTGGGTGTTTGGATATGGTTTGTTTTACTGGGCAACCCGTCTTTCCCTCGATTCGCTCTCGGGAGTCGTCATCTATCTCGGATACCTCATTCTCCTCACACTCGTCGATTTTTTGGCAACGGGTAGGGATGCAGTCATTCTTATCATTGTCCAGAATTCTCATAGCTGTTTTAACAGGGACTATTGGATTCCTCGCGTCATACTGGGCTGTCCGAAGATTATACAGTGCCATTCGTGTCGATTAAGAGTATTAGTGGGGATGATTGTATAAATAGAAGATCCCAGCCTTCCCTTGGAAGGACCTTCGGAGGAACAAAATTGCAAACAATACTTATGAGTCGGGAGAAGAAGATGCCGGTGCGGTGACCGGGTTTGGGCTGGCCGCCAAGATCAGGAGCTTATCCTTGCCAGCACGGAGGATAGCCACCCGACCGTCAATCAGTTCAGCCTTGGTGACTTTGTACTGCGCTTCTGGAACTGTCCGGTTGTTGATATATAGACCGCGCGCCTGAACGAGGTTTCGTGAAGCGGCTATGAAGCAGAGGAATCAGCCTCCGGTCCCAGATTGCCGCATTATACTTACAAGCCGAGGAGGCAAGACGATATCTTGCTGCGAGCTTCATGACTGACGATTCCAATAACTCTTCTTCGTCCACCATAACCAGCCGTGGATCGCCCTCGAACGCGGAGGTTATTTGATTAGCAGTGAGGCCGTCGTAATTGGACTCGAAAAGAAGGTTAGTCAGTGTCTGGGCGCGGGCAAGTCCTTTGCCTGAAGGGATGTCAGATCATGTTACAAGTGAACATGGAACAGAATTTACTGGTGTGCACCATCTCGGTAACTTCAGCGGCCAGTCGCCGCTGTGCTGTCCTGCTTTCGGGTTGCTCCTATAACTCTAATGATGAAATCCGAGCGTCGACGGCCTCTTTGATTAGCCACTCACAGAGTGAGCCTCCATGATACTGGCGATTTCGGAATGTGGCAGAAGCGTAAACATCTTAAGGTGTTTCTCGACGTCTGCGTCGTCTACTTTAATAAAATACTAAGTAAGTTATATTAGCCCCGCGAGCGAATCGAAAGAAACGAAAGTTGTACATGCCTGATAAAAGTCAAAAACACTAGTCATGTTCGAATCCAGCCACACAGCATTCCCTGCGCTCTTCCCAAACTTCTCGCCTGATGCAGTGGTCAGTAAAGGCGTCGTCAGCCCGAAAGCCCTGGCGTCGGCATCAGAGCTATGCTCTGCAGCAGACGGGTCTTCCAAGCGGCCAATGAGCTCGATACCCGCAAGGATGTTCCCCCACTGATCGGAGCCGCCGACCTGGATGGTGCAGCCGAAATGGCTGTGTAGGTGGTAGAAGTCGTAGGCTTGGAGCAGCTGGTATGTGAACTCTGTGAAGGAAAGGCCGCGTTGGGAGGTCAAGCGGGCGCGGACGCTGCGTGTCGTTGCTGCTCAGGGGCTGTATAAGGTTGGAGGGAAATGACGGGGAACACGCACCTTTCCCTGTTGAGCATGGTATTCACTCGCGTGTGGATACCTACGGTCTGCAAGAACTCGAGAAGATTGATACCCTCGAGCCATTGGAGATTGCTGGTGACGACAGGCTCGACGCTGAGTTCCTCGTTGTGAGCCATGCGCGCGTCGGCGTAGACAAATGCACGCCGGAAGAAGGTATTGATGCCCTCCGTCAGGCTCGTCACATTGTCCGCGACCTGCTTGATATCCGCGGGTTGCCGTTCTGTCAGCCGTCCCGAGGGGTCCCCCACCCGGCCGGTCGCGCCACCTATCTGGCAAGGTTGTAGAGATCACGAGGAGCAAGGGTGGACAGCATGAACTCACCAGAGGTATGACTTTATGGCCTCGGAGCTGGAAGTGCAGCAAACACATAAGGGGGATAAGGTGGCCGATGTGTAAGGACCCAGCGGTTGGATCGATGCCAGCGTAGACTACTTGACGCTTAGACTCCAATGCGGCCTGTAGGACTTCTGGGCTTCAGTGAAGTCAGAGGAAGAAAAGTACGGTAGGTGGACGGAACACACCGGGTGAGATGGTGAACAAAGCCGCGGTGGGTGAGATCCTCGAGCAGGTTGGCGGGAACAGCGTACGCCCTGCGATGGGCTCTGGTCAAGGCGGCGTTGAGCAAGCGCGCGTTGCGTCGAGCGTGTCGCCCAAATTGCAAGAACATGACGGCACAAAGCAGATCTGTTATTTACGTAACCCGCGCTACTTGTACTCTAACTCTTCCATGAATTTCTTTACCTCCCCTTGAATAAACTCCACATCTTCAGCATTCGCACCTCCTCCAGCTAATCTCATGTTGAACAACCATCTAAAAGCCCATTCAAGTCTTTTACTTACACATGTGTCCCCAGACTGAGTCGATAACCACCAATCGCGCCGTATTCCGGAATTGCGACACTTCGTTCTCATTATCTTCGGGCTGGTGTTCCAGGCCGCTTTTAGCCTACCTTCAAGCCAAAAGGGTTCTCTTACCGGAAAGTAGAGATCCGTCTTGCATGGCATGATCAGTCCACGCGCTTTGATTGACCCCAAGCACTTCTGCAGATCTCCCCCGTCGCGCACCAGCGATATATCGCCCGATTGCCAGGTGCTTAGCAGAGTGAGAAGGTCGTTCGCGTCCCATGACGCTAGAAACCTATCCTCCCATTTCTCACGAAGGAATGCATTTAGATCGGGATACCTCGGCGAGGTTCAGCGGCAAATAATGAATCGTAACACGAAGGCTTACAACCCGGAGTAAAGATAACCGTGATCGCGGAACCACTGCATCGTTTAGATGGGCTTTTTCACAGGACGACAAACTCACAGTCTGGCCATATGCCCATGCACTGTATACGCGACCAAAGGCCCGGAGACCGTGCTCGGGTGTCGACTTGTAATGCCCGTTATCAAAATCTTTGGAAGCGGTAAGAGCTGCCTTTGGTCCTTCAAGGAAACTTTGCTTCTCCTATCAACATGCAAGTTCGGGACTCGTTGGCGAGCACTCGCCATTGATTATGCGGGCTCGTTCGAGCTGAGCCGCAGATAGACACGAATCTGTACAAGGCGGGCTCAGAACAAGACGATCAGAATAAATGGCCATGGTGCACCGCTTGACGTAGTCTGGGTAGACGACAGGCCAGTAATATGCCTACAGGAATCCCTTAAAAGGGCGCTGGATTAATGCAAGAACAGCTACCCGTACCTGCTGACCACCCATGGAAAATCCAATGACGAGAAAGACCTCTCGGACACCGAGTTTCTCAGTAAGTACCGCGTGTTGGGCACGGCTTCACAGAGTCAAGCACCGCAGAGCGTACGGTCGACTGATGCAGCTCACATGTTGTCTTCATAAGACACCGAAGGAAAATACGGCCCATTGTAGGGGGCAGGCTAGCGTCTGTTGGTGCAGCATGTTTGATAATGGAACAACAGAGAATTACCGTATTGGAAGGAGAGGAAGACTTTGGAACATCAATGTAATAGAAGGATGGGCATGATGCATAGCGTACCTCCCCATTGGAGAAGAGAGCAAACGTGACGACAAAATATTTCTCAGGATCAAGGACCTGTGTATACAACAAGTAAGTTTTGGATACGAATGCCCAGGCCGTCAGGTGTGTCCCTTATCGTTCCCAACCAGATAAAGCTGGCCTATGAGAAGACAGGAATTAGTGGTGGGCATGTATGCTATGATCACGACACACTGTCGAGCTTTCCACCGTAGCAAGTGGGAAACACTATGCATGGGTTCTTGGGATCGCCATAGGTGCGATAAGCGGTGATCGCGTCGGGCAGGACACCTCCCTGGACACGAAAACGACCGTGGTGGTAGTAGTGAGTGTCAGACATTGAAAGGAAGGGGGAACATGGGAATGCAGTGGGACGCCATTTAAGTATGTCGTCAAGCCGGCTTGGGGACGTGCCGGATCACGGGGTCGCAGGGATGTCACGTGAGTGATGGAACTGTAACAGTTTATAAAATAAGGTTCAGTTGCCGGCGAAGTGAGGAGAGGGCTGATCGGACGACTGCCAACGACCTCGACTGCAAGCATGGGCTGTACGTCGTCAACCACGATCCCAACGATCCTAGGCTGACCTCCTTGCTCTCTAGCCAACAAACCTCGTGGACTTCAAGCCGCCCGCAAGCTCCGTACCGACAGACGGGAAAACAGATGGGTGCGTGTCGTCATGCTATCATTCCCTGACCCATTCTCATCCTTCTCTCCAGGCCGATAAGGCTTACAAAAAGCGTGCTCTGGGCAACATCTACAAAACCTCTCCCACTGGAGGCTCCTCGCACGCAAAGGGCATCGTCCTCGAAAAAGTTGGTGTCGAGGCGAAGCAGCCCAACTCTGCTATCCGCAAGTGTGTGCGTGTGCAGCTGATCAAGAACGGAAAGAAAGTGACCGCTTTCGTGCCCGTGAGTCTGCTCCTCTCATTTCATGTCCGCAAGTTTGATTTGACCTTTTTTCAGAACGATGGTTGCCTTAACTTTGTTGATGAGAACGACGAGGTTCTTATCTCTGGCTTCGGTCGTCGTGGAAAGGCAAAGGGTGACATTCCCGGAGTCCGCTTCAAGGTTGTCAAAGTGTCAGGTGTTGGTCTGTTGGCTCTATGGAAAGAGAAGAAGGTTCGCAGCACTACACCCGTTTCACTCTCTCCTCTCATCCCTCCTGCAGGAAAAGCCCAGATCATAAGCGTAGCTTACTATCCACTGATTTTATTCGCCCTCCCAAGCTATGATCATGTTGTACTGCACCATGCACTGTTTTTCAAATGTACTTTGAAGACACCTCCCAACTGGCAGACCATGAATCGGCTATATCCTGAGTGCACTACATACATATGTTGCATAGCAATCATCATCATGATCCATCTAAGCGCGCCTTTGTGAAGTACACTCAGAACTTGTCTTCGTTTTCCATGTCCGTTGCCCGACCCCCTCTGCCTCCTCGGCGCAAGATACCCCCACCCCCACCCCGAGCATCTCTCAACTCGGAGGTCGAGGAGGTCGAGAAGGATGAGATACCCAAAGGCATAGTAGGCCGCATAGCTAGTATACATCTAGGACAAGTGGGTCGCGCTAAGCTTCCTCCGCCCGTGCCAATCCGTCGCACAGAATCCCCCTACCCGGAAGATAAGCCAGAGGATGTGGGCCGCGGGAACCTGCGTGGCACTCCCCCGCCCATCCCCCCGAAGTGGTCTCGTCCACACCCTGACGATCTCGCACGGGCGCTCGCTCGACGGCCCCCTCCACCTCCTGTCAAGCGACCCTCCGTTCACGTAGTCCAGAACATTCCAAGTCCCCCACCATCTCCTCGTGATGCTGGGCCTCCTCGGCGGCATCTACCTCCAATGCCAACTCGGCTCCCCACCCCACCACCCGATCCCGAACCAGAGCCGCGGTACGAACTGGCAGAAGAGGAGGCGGCAGTGGGCGATCCGCACGATGAGCAGAATTCCTGCCTCGAGTGTCGCGACTTCTCCCATGTCGACGCACATGCCGCACTATTTCCTCGGCACACCGTAGACTCACTTGACAATCTCGCCTACGACCTCACCGAGGCATTCCCGTACGAGATCGAGAAGGCCCGTGCCATCTTCACATGGATGCACCATAACATCGCATATGATGCGGGGGCGTTCTTTTCGGGAAATGTCCAAGCATCCACGCCCGAATCGACCTTATCATCCGGTCTGGCTGTCTGCGACGGCTATTCGGGCCTGTTCAATTCCCTTGCAGAAAGGGTGGGCATTCAGGCCCATAAGGTCACAGGGCACGGTAAGGGTGTGGGCTACGAGGCTACCGGAGCCGGCCATCCCGTGCCTCAATATTCGAGCGGCCATGCTTGGAACTGTGCCTTCCTGGACGGCAGGTGGCACCTCGTAGATGCGTGCTGGGGCGCTGGGGCGCTGGACGGGTCAACGTATCAGCAACGATTCGCACCTATGTGGTTCACATCCGCGCCTGTAGAGTTTGGCAAAACGCATTTCCCAGAGGACCCTTCTTATCAACTCGTGTCGGAGGAAGAGGGCGGCCCTGTGTCATGGGAGGACTATATCATGCAGCCTGCGGCCCCTGTGATATTTGTGGACTTCTACATGTTGGATCTATGGCCGTCTGCTCTACAGCCGCCAACTAGGAACATCCAAGGCGGCGCCCGCACTAGATTCCATGTTTTCAAACGGTGCGAACACATGTCGACTGCGGAGGCGGACAACTTTATCTATATGATATCAATCGGCAATGACCGGGTGCCACTAGAGCTCAACGGTAGAGGTGGATGGAGTGCGGATGTCTATGTCCCTCGAGGGGCAGGCGAGGTGTCTTTGTATTATGTGTCAACTATCAGCGGACAAGACGCGAAAGGGATTGGAATGCGAGCACTGAAGAATGCCCTTGGTCGTAAAGCCATGACGTTCGGTGGACTGGCTCGATGGACAGTCATTTAATTGTTTAGCCGTGGACGGAGCTGAGCAAAATTAGGTGGAATGCATTCAAAGGTATATATTATGGGTAACATGTCCACGAAGCATGTGTCGTCTGTATAGATAGTAATTTATGGAACCTTTATGCCCTGCGTTCCCAGATACCTCTTCAAGTCGGCCATCAGCTCGAGTTGTTGGTCCAGGGTCAATCCGCTGACAATCGTCTGCAAGACCCCACCAACCGTAACGTGGTGCTCCCGAATCAGGCTACTATAGTAAACGTAGGTGAAAACTCCCATAAGGAACCTAAAATGAGGTCAGGGAGCACCAAATGTCAAGCGTGATGCATGACGTACTGGCAATCCATGCGATCGGTCATGCCTCCATGCCCCGGGATACTATGCCCGAAATCTTTGATATTGAAGGCACGTTTGAAACCAGAAGCAAAGAAACCGCCAAACGGCGCAACAAGAGAGGCGAAGAACGACAGGAGCAGAAGGTGGTATTGATAAGGAGCGTATGGAATAGTCTTGATGGTACGACCGAACTGAGATGGCGAGAACGGTTAGACATCGTTGTGCTATGAATAATGACAAATGTGCGAACCAGGGTTGACAAAAATACCGCCACCGGATTCCAGATCTCCCAATCCTTCCAAACAAAGATTGGGTTCGGGGTGCATTGTGTAGAGCTCCATGCGCTAACGCCTAGATCATGTACAGGGCATATCATGTAATCAAATCGCATAAAATAAGTTCCCCAGAGGACGCCGAAGATGAGGGTGCTCCAGAAAGCTCCGACGAAACCCTCAACGGTCTTCTTCGGTGATAGCTTGATTAAAGGGGTCCGTCCAAGTGTGATGCCCCAGACGTAGGCGAATACATCATTGCATATGACGAGAGATGCTGGAACCCAAAACCAGATGAGGCCCTCGAGGATGTTGTTCACAATGAAGTGACTGTGTGAAAATCGGTCAGACGAAACAAGGGTGTGGCGTATTAGGCCTCTGACCTTGAAAGAACAATCAGTAATAGGCTCATGTGTACCCAGCAGAAAAGGCCAAATTGTTGCTTTAGATATCCTTTCTTAAGTGACATAACGAACCCCATGAAGCCGATCGTATAAAGGATGAAGCTGATCATGCGATGGTTTGTGGCGAAAGGAAGAAGCTGTGCGTCAGCGAAGACGACATGCTGGTAAAACACATCAGGATACGTGCCAACGGAAACGCAAACAAGTAATGTACGCACCTTAAAGTAGTATATGATGCTCTCTCCGTACAAGAAGTAATTGGTGACCGCGAAGAAGTACCAGTTGAGCGTCTTGCTCCAAGGATCCTTTCCACGCATGGCTTCTGCGTCATATGACTCCGGCTTTGCGGATTTCAGTGAAAACAGCGCAGTGACTTCTCTGTAGACAAGTGTCTGGCAAAGCATCACCAATAGTACCATGTACGCATGGCCAAGAAGCAGTAGGCCTAGGGAGCGTCAATGTATTTCAGTGTTTGGAGGTTCGAAGATACGCACCAATGAAACCGCCTATCATTATGAACGTCCACAGCGTACGAGTGATGAAGCTTTGTCTTTTCTTCACTTTCTCGGCGTCCCGTAAAGGGGCCATTTCGTGGAGAGGAAGCGATTGTGAAACCTCAACGGGTCGTTTCTCCTCCAGAGGTCGCTTCTCCTTCACATGCTTCATCTCCATCGGCCGTGAAGGCTTGTCGACTTCAGGAGGCGTGGGTTTCTCAACGCTCTCTGTTAGCGGCGAGGGCACAGTAGGGAAAGGAGGAGCGGCACCCTCGGGTTGTAATTTCTTCTCAGCTGGAACAGTAGGGCAGATGCTGGGTTCAATCGACACGTCGCTCAGTTTGATGGGATGCTCGACCACAGGTGGAGTGAAGGGTTGAGATGACGCTTGTGAAAAATCAGAGGCTCTTGCTGCTTGTCCTACCTCCACGTAGTCGGAAGCTGGGTCTGAAGGCTGTGGTAGTCCATGTGAGTCCACCGTTATCTCGGGAACGGGAGATTGTCCACGTCGAGCTTTCAATAGGGCCTTTTGCTGTTGTCGTTTTTCAGCACGAGCAAGCTTCTGCGCCTTTTTGATAGCAGATTTCGAAGGTTTTAGTTCCGTCTGCGTATAGCTGTAGAGAGGAAGTCAGTTGTAACGCTGCACTTGGACACGGAACGTGAGGCGAAACCTTTCTGGCGAAGACACCTCGGCGACCTCTTCCTCCTCGGTTTCCTCGCCAGAGTCAACGACAAGCGCGTCAAATGTGGTCTTGGAGGCGATTATGGGACGTCCGCCAGCGATCCGACTCATGGTGGTGGTTCAGAGAAATAACTCGCAGTCCCTGACACGCGAACGCCTGCCTTGTTTACATTCCATTGCTTCACCAAATAAAGCTACAAAAACACGTGAATTCCGACCATCCTGTCCGTTTTACAACGGGACACGACTGTATACTTCTAAATTATAACTAGTAGGGTCCGAGTCCGAAGCCAAGATGGAATTAGAACTTCCAATCCTGCTCAGCTTCCATAGCCCAAGGGACTGGGGATAATTATCAGCTTAGCACAAACGACTGGGTCAGCAACGTACATTTCGTGACAAGTGTCTTGGAGAACAACTTTTCTAATGGTACATCGTGTATCTTGCACCAAGCAACGGTGATTCTGGCGAATGGGTTAGTGCGGCAGGATTGTAACAAGACGACGAGACGTGCCGAGGGTCTAGATAATTAATTTTACTATTGTATAAGAACAGTCATCAGCTTCTGCGAACATGAAATGTTCGTTGTGACTGACCTCGTACCAAGGGCGACCTCCTTACCAGCGTCTCGGTCTTCGATCTGTAGACGGAAACCTTTGACTTTTGCAGTGAGTTTGTCGATAGCTTCCTCGATCTTCTCCACCGGTCGGTCCCTTTTGAGAGTGGCCTTCTTCGTGCCTCGTTCACTAGCAAGTCTCTCGAAGTCCTCCTCTATAGCATGTATCCGCTCCTGCAAGATGTCGTCGGTTAGCGAGGCTTTGCCATCCTCCACTAGTTTTTCGTTGTCCTTAGCAAACTTCTTCTCCGCCTTCTCGATCTCCTTCGCCTTGAGATCATCCTCGTGGCTTGCTATCCAATCGTCGTCTATGTCTGACTCGTCATCCACGTACTTCTTGTTCTTCTTGTACTTGGCGTCTATATTGAAAAGAATGTGACGAAGTTTCATTCGATCGTACTTGAGACTGCGATGCTAAGGGAGACGATAAATATAAGCCAAATGCGAAAGCATGAGCACAAATACTTTGTATCGCATCTTCTCCATGGATTGGTCATGGGTTTTGGGCGCACTCCTTTGATGGTTGCAAAGAATTGCGACCATTCGATTCGCTTTGTTGTAAGCGTTGAGCTTTTCTTGAAGTGTTGCGCCAACAAGTGTTTCTTCATCCAAAAGACGCTGGAAGGTGCTAGATGCATTGAAGGTACGAAAGACTTTGGCGGTGAGGCCCTTCATCTCCGTCGTTAGATGCTTGTTGAGAGAGCTGGTCTGTCATTAAGAGAAAAATCATTCTATGTTAAACGTCGAAACGTACGAAAGGCTGAGCTTACTTACATTCACACGATCGAAGAGATTATCATCGTCATTCTTGTTCTCTTTGAAAATCCGTAGGTTCTTGAAAACCTGCGCTTCGACTTCGATCTTCTTATAGTATCGGATTGAATCTTTGCCAAGGAAGTCAAAGATAATGAAGTTAGGAGCCTCCAGTGTGACATGTTCACAGCGTAACGAGCAACAGCCAACAGTGTCGGCTTCGTCCTCGCCCTTCTCATTTCCGGCACGAAGAGCCAGTTTGTCAATAAAATACATCGCCGTCGCTCGTTGTCGATCAGCCATGACTTTCGATTTGAGATCTCGCGTGTAATTTTGGCGGATACGATCGACATGGCCCTACAATGAAGCTATGAGAGAAAATACTATCCAGCCATCCAGTGTCTCAACCCACCTTTAATTCTCGCGCTTTCTCAAATTTGACCATATCGCTCTGTCCTTTGAGAGAGCTCCCAGCGGCGAGGAAGACGTATTTGTGATTTCCATTGACATTCTCCGTCCAGTTGGCAAGCCATGTAACGGTATTATCATGCGTGACGGCTTTCCATTTTCCAGGCATGTTCGGCACGGGTATTGGGGTATCCTTTCCGATATTGATGGTGATATCCTCTGGTCGCACGCGAAACTACACCCCCGTCAGTATTATGGGCATTGAAAATAAACTATTTCAGACCTTGAGCGCCCCTTTCTTCGGATGGTCACCACGACCTCTGAATAGGCCTGGGGGTTCAACGCGGAAGTTTCCAACTTTCTCCTTCCGTCCATCCAGAAGACAAGATGTGTACTTCGCTTCCATCTCGTCTTTCACCTTTTTTGCCTCCTTCTTCTCCTGCGCGGACATGGCTTTCTTCCTCGCTCTCTCTGATTCGAAGTATTCGTACATGGGCCGAAAGTCACACTGTTTAAACGAGGTGATCTTCGTGCCGTCCAGCTAACTCAGGGTTCGAGGTCAGCACTCGTGAGAGGGCACTATAAAAACGGACCGGAGGATGCTTCTTCATAACGATTTTCCAATCTTCAAAGAAATTTTTATTGAACGTGTCGTCCTGAGCATGGTCAGTTTCTAACATCGCTCCATAGAACCCAGCGACTTCCTCGGCCTCGGGGGGAAGATCAACATCCTTTCCTAAATGACCATGTAAGTCGAGTTGAAAATGCATGGAGGGGACCAGATACCATTGTACTTCATTTTGACGTGTTTAGGAAGAACTTCATAAGGAGGGGGGAAAATGACGCCATTATGCTCGAGGGTCTGCCATTTGACGGAGCCGTCACCATTGACATCGGTCTCCCACCACCTGAAGACTTCTTCCTGATCTTCCTCCTCTGTTTTTGCCTTCTTTCCCTTAGCCTTGACTGGGGACCCGTTCTCCTCTTCCTTCGTGGCCTTGATTGCGCGCTTCTTTGGTTTAGGTGTATCTGAGCCAGACTCGGGATCTTCTTTTTTGACCTTCTTCGCTCGAGGTTTAGCCGCGAGTTTCTTGTCCAGCGGCTTGTCGTCATCGTCGTTTTCGCTCTCCACCTTAGCTTTACGCTTGCGCGATGCAGCAGGTTTCTTAGGAGCGAGAAGTTTCTCATCGTCGGAGGATGCGTTGAAGTCGCTGTTATCATCCTTAAGCTTCTTCTTCGGCGGCCTCTTGGTTTTGCCATTCGCTTTGCGTGATATCAACGGGTCGTCGTCGCCACTAGGGGATTCAGCCTTAGTTCCAACCTTCTGTCTACCGTTGGAACGGGACGCAGATATTGTGGTTATTTCGGCGGCGCCTGGCATCGCAACCGCAGCTGCTGAAGCACGTTTGGCTGGAGAAGAAGCCAGAGGCGTATCTTCATCGCTAGACGACTCCGCGTAGACGGGCTTCTTGCGCTTCAGGTTGCGAGGAGGCGTGGAAATCGATGCCGACTTGCGCACGGTCTGAGACTGAATGATGAGGTGGCGGAACCAGCGCGTGTCAGGCGGATTTGATTCGTTATTTCAAGCAGTTAGGCGTACCAGTGGCAAATCATCATCCTCGCTCATCGAAGATTCTGCGTCATTCTGGCTGGAACGACCATTCCTATTGGCGCCAACAGCTTGGTTGTTGTTGTTGCCATTGGGTGCTGATTTGAGGGCCAGCAAGCGATCATTGCTCGCTAAGTTTGGAGCCTCGCTGGGCATGATTTCACCTGCTGAGCAGAGATAACGCGCCAAAAAACGAGACAAGGAGAAATGGGAACAAGAGACGGTGGTAAATGGAGGGGACAAGACAGGTGGGTTTGATCAAAATTGCGGCGAAGTCGCAGCGCCCTGCCCTAAGGTATCAGATCACGACACCTGTCTATATCGGCCCAAGTCGGTGTCAGTCCTTGTCACACACACTTCATAAACCAAGTTGGCCCAAAGCAAGTCCATATCATGGGTCTTTCTCAAAAATTGTTAACCGCTCCCTTTGTAGAAATGTCCAATCTTCCTCTCTTTAGGGACCCGTGGGCGAAGAGAGAAGCTTGGCGTAAACACCCCGTTTTCACCAACCGCGTTATGTTTCGCAACCTCTTCCCTGGCTTTGGAATCGGGGTTGTAGCGTTCACTGCATACGTTGTTGCCGAGAATATTTACTTGAGACAAAACCAACGACCGGCTCATCAGTAAATTCGGAGCGAGGTGTGTGGATCACCATCCTTTGTGCTGTCGGTGTTCATGTCGCTTAGGATAGGGGGCAGTTGTTACTCCAAATCTTCGCTCATGTAGTGTAATCCACCGACCAGCTATAGTCCATCTCCTCTCAACTCGTTGCCCGCCTTCCACCTGGTCGCGGCCTCCGCTTCAGTTTCTAATTGACTGACTTCCGTTTAATGCCGCGCCCCTTCCCGACTCTGATGAATGATGGTTCAAGATACTCAGACCCACACGCGTGAAATGCGGAATCATGGAAAAATCATGTCATACTGCTCTCACCAATCATGGAGTTTATGAGAAATCCGGAGATCGCATGTTTCTTGAGAAGTGTTCTTCCAAGCGGTGAGGAAACCTTTGATCAGGTCTACAAAAGCTTGGAATTTTAAGAGGAATGGTCAATACTGAATGACGTGGGCGAATAATTTCCATCATTCGGAAAAACTCGTTATACGAAGGACACTAGCTGAGCTAATTGAGCGCAGTATCTCGTGGGCAATGGTTGACTAACATCTCTGAGTGACGTTACGGATGCTGATGTCGGTTCTGCCTCTACTTTGGAACCCTGAAGCCTGCCGTCTTTGAAAAGACTTCCGTGATCATGGCCATTGTGCTTATGATTGGCCTCTTCCCTGTCCTCGCCCCGCACTCCGAGTTGCTGGCCCATGTGGTGTGGGTCCAACGAAGGCTCAACTTCTGCGATATTTTTACCCACCGACAACCTACTCAATGGTGTGGCCTCATACCTCGATCCCTTTTTCACCAAAATTACAAGGACTGAGAAACCCCACTGGGAGACATCTCGTTTTGAGGGCATGTAGCGGACGACATTTGTATTCACTCGTACGCTCAGAAGTGTACAGGATCTTCACCCGGCCCTCCGAGGACAGCGATCTTATGCGGGTCCTTGTTCCTACGGTACATAGTCGTTACCGCCTCATGGTCGACCTGGATGTTCTTTTGGACTTTTCTTTCTGCCCCTTTCAAATCTGGCCCCAAGGGGCTTCAGGGATAACTTCATGATGAAATCGTCAAATAAGCGAGCAGATTTTCCTTATACGACAAAGTTGGGATTTGCGAAATGTCTACTCTTCCGGAACTCCATGGGGGCCTATGGTCCTGAACCAGACGGAACCAGATACGATAGAACGCGATGCGTGTGTATCCGGAAATCCGATGTATTCGTGATATTACGAGGGTCAAGCCATTTCGCAAAGCTCTCTTCCGCTCCTGTTCATGATCGTCCCTCTGTTCATGATCAAGGTATTATGTACTACCTGTGTTTTTCTGGGTTCTGATCACGCCACCCAAACAGCCCCGTTAGCCGGATGTCGAATTCCCTCGCAATATGAACAAGTCCTCCACGATTATCATGGTATTTCTCTGGTTGTTGAGTTGTCGACAGCCTGACGATCTTTTCCAAATCTTTCATCAGATCATCGCAGCAGGAAAACCCCCCATGTGACTTTCTCAGATGCCCTGATACTTATTCATGCAGTTCTTTCAACTTCACTTCCCTGCGAAGTGCGTGTCTATACCTGAACCGATTGACCCAAGCTGCTGCTTCGTCAGTCGGGGAAGAAAGGCTAGTGAGTGCTCACACAAGTACGATCATGGCCGCTTACCTAGTGGTAATTGCTCATTTTGTGGAACTTTCTTCCAGGAACGATTGCCAAGGACTCGAGGCCATTCTGTCGGGCTAAAATATCCTCTACTGGGTTTGAGTGCGCCCACAAACCGCCGGGATTGCTGTTTGCGGTCTGGTGGCACTTTGCGACATGAGGTTTCTCCAACTCATTCAGCTGGTCTGTATTTTCCGGGTACTCGGCAATCTTTCTGGATACCTATATTAAATCATCAGATCGAGATAATCAACCTCGTTGATCCTTCATCCTTAGCTCATCAGGCGACTCAAGCTTCCTTGGTCCCGCCCATTCCGACTGGGCGGATGGGTACGCTGGGATGCGAACTATGCGAGCTTTTTCTTGACACTCCTCCATCAAAAAAAAACCCACGAGGCTTCTTAAACTTGCGACAAAGCATCGGGTCGCTACTGGACCCCTGCCCGGGTTTCTGACACCCCAGCCGTTGCAGGCCGTTGCCTGCCTCGAGGCAACAGGTGTCATCGCGGACGCGTGAAAATTCAACCACTCGCTCAGCATCGTGGGTTTCCCTAGACATCAAGGCACATGGCTGGATTCGTTAAGGATGTTGAGGATGATTTCTATAAATACAAACAGGCCAGACGGTAGACCAGTACTTTTCAACCACCTCGATGTCGCGATCTCCCAAGTACACTGCTGTTATCTTTGACCTTGGCGATGTTTTGTTCAAATGGTCACCAGAAACGAAGACGAGTATCTCATCCCGCACCCTTCGTGACATCCTCTCATCACCCATCTGGTTCGACTACGAGCGTGGACGGCTCTCAGAAGACGACTGCTATGCCAAAGTCGGGGCGGAATTTATCCTGGAGCCTGAGGAGATTCGGAGAGCATTTCAGCAGGCTCGCGATTCCTTGCAGGCTGACAACAAGCTTATCGCACTGATTCGGGAGTTAAAGGCTCAGTCAGATGGCCAACTCCATGTCTTTGCAATGTCGAATATCTCCCTACCTGATTACGAGGTCCTTCGAACAAAACCCGCAGACTGGTCTATTTTCGACGAGGTCTTCACCTCGGGCGCCGCAGGGGAACGCAAGCCGAACCTTGGTTTCTTCAAACAGGTTCTGTCGGCGACGGGGGTTGACCCTCACAACACCATCTTCGTGGATGATCGGCTCGAGAACGTCTTGTCGGCGCGCTCATTGGGCCTATACGGGATCATCTTTGAGAACCCGGACATCGTTGGGCGTGCCCTTCGCAATCTTATTGGTGACCCCGTGGCCCGAGGTCGCGAATTTTTGAAACACAACGCCGGATGCCTGCTTTCAGTCACGGATAAGACTGACAAGCACGAGGCCATCGAGCTACGGGAGAATTTTGCCCAACTCCTGATTCTGGAAGCGACCAACGATCGGTGAGTTCAACAGACTGGTGACAGTTTCCAAACGGCAGCTAACTTTTCTGCAGGTCTCTCGTCAGTCTCGTAGAGCACCCGAGAACGTGGAACTTTTTCCAAGGTAAGCCAATCGCTTTCTTCAACGTGAAAAACCTCTCAGCGGGCGTAATCTATAGGAAAGGGGCAGCTCACCACAGAGCAGTTCCCGTTTGATCTCGACACGACATCCCTAGCTCTCACTGTTCTCCGCCGGGAGAAGGCGCTTGCATCTTCTGTCATTGACGAGATGCTTGAATATGTAGATCACGACGGCATCATTCAGGTAGGATAAACATCAAGTCATTTCTCCGATCCATGCTCATGAATCGCTAGACTTATTTCGATCATCGGAGACCTCGCTTTGACCCTGTCGTCTGTGTGAATGCCTTGAGCCTCTTCTACACGTATGGCCGGGGGAGCGAACTTTACAAAACATTGCAATGGGTTCAGGAGGTCCTTCGCAATCGGGCATACTTGGAGGGCACCAGGTACTATGAGACGCCCGAATGTTTCCTATTCTTCACCACTCGGCTACTTGCGAGCTCAGGTGACCAGGAGCTTCACGCGATGTTGAAACCACTCCTGAAGGAAAGGGTGCAGGAGAGAATTGGTGCCGAGGGGGATTCGCTTGCACTCGCTATGCGGATTCTGGTCACTGATTTTGTAGGCATCAGAAATGAAGTCGACCTGCGTGCTCTTCTTCCACTCCAGAGCGAGGACGGCGGGTGGGAAATCGGCTGGATGTACAAATACGGATCGTCGGGCATTCGGATCGGGAATCGCGGCCTTACGACTGCCCTTGCGATCAAGGCTGTCGACGCTATGAGCGCTCCATCAATCCCACTGAGCCAGTCTCCCTCTCCCACTCTTGTCGACTCACTATCACTGTCTCTGAAACCTAAGTCCGCTCTGAAAGGACGCCACCGTCGCAACAGTTCGCTCAGAAATTCTCTTCAGTGGTTGTGGCACGGTGGGAAGAGCAGGAAGTCCGTCGAGGTGTAAGTTTGGTGATAGTTTATGTTGGAACAATGGACAATGTAGGACTGTATATCATCCCAAGATTCCTCCAGTATCACTGTTTAACTTACTATTTGTATGTTTGCGTCGAATAGCCACTTGTAGTATGTATTTCGTATCATAGCCCACTGCAATCTAGGCCACCCACAACGAAAAGCCGTTGATAATTGAACATGTTACGATTTGTCGTAGGCTGCGAGGGGATGAAGGGACGCTGAGGTATAGTGGGGGGAGATGTTTTTTCAAGTTCAACCCCGCAGAAACCGCTTGAAGGCAATATTGTCTGTTTCTTCAACATATGCAAAGTTGAGTTTTTCCAAGAAGGCATCGAATGCTGCATAATCTTCTGGTGGGACTTGAATACCAGCGAGGACCTTGCCAAGATCTTAAACATGATCAGGCTAGAAAGGGAAGGGATAGTGCCAGAGACACGAACCAGCACCGTGGTTGCGATAGTGAAAGAGCGAGATGTTCCAGCCCTGGTGCAAGCCAAGCAAGAAAGAGCGAAGGGCGTTTGGCCGTTCCGGAAATTCTTGATCGTCACAGTCAGGAATCACTACACCCCATTCAACCATTAACTTACCAAATCGAAAAACTCGTTCGTTGGGAACGTTGTGGCATCCACCAATCATATACCTCACATGACTCTTCGCCATTTCGTCGTCACTTATGTCGATTCCCTTCATATCGGAGGCTTCGAGGGCCGCTAGAACTTCTTCCACCTCAGTCGTCCGGGACATTGAGTCTACCTGGAACGATAGCATTACGTGGGCTCTATTGCCTGTGACATTATACCGATAAATGAACTCTGTCACAGCACGAGGGTGAATGACCGTGTGCAAAGCGACAAAGCTATGCCGGGACAAATATAAGGCCTCTGACATTAAACATTTAGAGAATGGTTTAACGTACCTTCCGGGATGTTCTGGAATATCAACACTTAACAGGGCTTCCCGACCTTCTCCGAGCTCCGCTCGCTCTGCGACAAAGCGCAAGCGGTCAAAGTTCATATTAGCACCACTTATAACAGCGACAAATTTCTTCTGTGCTCCCACAAGGTTGTTGTCGACGATGTAACGTTTAAGACCCGCAAGAGACAGTGCGCCCGCTGGTTCCGTTATCGAACGTGTTTCTGGAATTGACAGGTAATTAGAAAGAAGATGAAGAAACACATCAAAATTGCAGGTAGCCCACCTTCAAAAACATCCTTGATCGCGGCGCAAATCTCGTCATTGTCCACTTTTACAATGTCTTCCAGAAGTTGTTTGCAGATCCTGAAAGGTTCTTCCCCCACAATCTTTACTGCAGTTCCATCGCTGAAAGGTCCAACTTCTTTCAAAGTGACCCGTTCTCCCTTTGCTAAGCTTTGAACCATTGCGTCCCCATCGAACGTTTCGACGCCAATGATCTGGGTATTCGGATTTCCAATTCTCTTGACATACTCGCAGATACCAGCCACAAGGCCACCTCCACCTACGCTGGCAAAAATTCCATCTAATTTATCGGAATCGGTTATTTGTTTCAATATCTCCATGCCCACAGTGCCTTGCCCCGCAATGACAAGGGGATCGTCGTATGGCGGAACAAATGCTAGGCCATGGGCTGACGCAAGGCGCGCGCACTCCGCTTTTGCTTCATCGAAGTCCTCGCCATACAGGATGACTTTGGCACCCATTCTGGTTACATTGCGGACCTTGATGGATGGCGTTCCCTTGGGCATGACGATCGTGCAGGGGATGCCCAGACGAGCACCGGAAAGTGCGACGCCTTGAGCATGGTTACCTGTGGGTAGAGAGACAAGGATTACGCCAAGATCGCAACAATAAAGAAGGATGAAAAGTTGAAAGGGCGTTATCCGGACCAAAAGTACGCACACTAACCGGCACTGCAGGTCACGACGCCTTTCCATCGCTCTTCGTCCGTGAGACTGGCCATATAATTGTAGGCACCACGAATTTTGAAGCTAAAGACTTCATGCAAATCTTCGCGCTTCATCCAGATCTCGTTCCCTAGCTTGGCGCTTAGATTGTGCGCGAGCACGAGAGGGGTTTCCTTGATGATCTCATAGACCTTGGAAGTCAGGATGAGCCTCAGGTAATCGGGAGTATTGGACGCCGTCAGATAGTGCTTGGCCAAGCGAGGATAAGTCAGAGGCTCCGGCGCATGTGAGGAATACTCGATGATTGCGGATGGAGACATGAGCGTCCGAGTCGAACACAGTCAGTCTGATCTGAATATTAATAACGAAAAAGTCAAGAGCGTCACGGGATGTGACATCAGCACGTGATTTGTTTTTCGGTGATTAGGAGGTTGTAAACGCCGACGGACGGTTGTGGCAGTCGTTTTGGGGGTTGGCCTCGTCTTGAATTTTCATACGCCGTCCGCCCAAATCATGGCCCAAGCCGCTGCAATGGGTCCGCCTCTCTCTCCAAGGGAAACTCGCCGCTCAGGCCGTCGCTCTCTTCCTTCAGCCTCCACCAGCGCATCTAAATCACCCGATTCAGACCCGGCACCCAGACAAAAGGAATCCTCAAATCGTCCCCCTCTCACCTCCAACAACAGCAGTGGTCGACAGAAAAGGCTTAAACAAGAGGATTTTGAAGACACCGTCGACGAGCGCAAGAACGGCTCTGTACCATCTACCAGCTCTACCAGCTCTACCCACGCCATCACCGCCGGGCGGACAAAACGGAAGGCAAAAGATAAGGACAAGGACAAGCAAGTCACAGTCGAGGCTATAACTACTGGTGATGCCGTTGACTCATCTCAAAATCCGCCACCGGATGCTCCAGAGGAGGAAGAACAGGGCATAACGCGATGTGTCTGTGGGAGCACTGGTGAGCGCTTCTTTTCTTATCCGTGTTCTCTTTTCCTTCTGACCCAAAACTTCTTGTAAGGAGAGGACGACCCAGATGCCGGTGAATTCATGGTCCAATGCGAAACCTGCAAGGTTTGGCAACACGGGTTATGTATGGGATTCGAATCCGAAGATCAACTACACGACGACGACTACTACTGCGAAGAATGCAAACCAGAACTTCATACTGATCTCTTCAAGTAGGCCGAATTTAGAACTCTTTATCATTAACTAATGGCAGACGTTCTAGGAAAAGGTCTAAGAGGCCTCGGCAGTCGTCTGCCAATTCACACCACAACCCTGCATCTGCTCTTTCGCGTGTATCACGCTCACATTCACCTTCCACCCTCATGAAACAGCCATCCAAACGGCGGAACACCATGAATAGTCGGGACGCTGCTTTCGATGAGAGCTTGAAGGAAATTATTGAGGCAACTGCAGCGGAGGCAGCGGCCGCCCACGACAACGTTAGTGTCACATCGGGGGGACTCCGTGATGGCCAACAAATTCTTGATGAGGAGATGGACCAAGGACCGGGGAGTCGAAAAAAGAGAAAGCGAATTGAGGACGATCCGTGCGTTATGACTATTTTGCCAGTTCCTCCAGATTTTCAGTTTTCCCCTAGCGTTGTTAAGAAGCGTACAAGGTCTGCTTCCACTGTGTCTGATCATCAAGGATCGACCGTGGTCAGAGACAACACGCCTGTTCAAAATAAAGGATCAACGCCAGCAGCTCCACCTTCAAAACCTGTGCGCTCCAATAAACGCGGTGGGAGGAAGGCTGTACCTCCTACACTGGCCGTCGATACGCTCGCATCCGTTGATGGCGAAGAAGGTGTGTCGCGAGAGTTGTTCGCTGCGACAAAATACTCACGTGATATGTTTGTAAGTGCCACTAAGCACGACGAAGCGACAGGGAGCCAGCAGCCGGGCGAAGAATTATGCACCGAAACGACCACCAGCCTCTCATACCAATTCACACGGTGGCGGGACCCATGAGCTTAGCGGCCGGCGTGCCCAGACAAATGGAGTGACTGGACAAGCCGCAGGGTCGAGCGCCAACGAGTCGTCTCGCGCTTACCGCAATTCACACGCATATGTCGTGTCTCAGCAACCTCTATACACATCGTGGAACTTGCCTGATTATCTGGCACATCTAGAGCCGATGTTGCCAACAGAGGCTCCCCAGCCGCTGGAAGTTCGCGGCAGTGCCACAGCATCCGGTGGTGGGAGAGGCGAAAGCATGGACCGTACGATGGAGAGGGGCGTCAAAGTCAAGTGGCCAAGCAAACGGATGAGTGTGGGAGATATGAATAAACGGGTGAGGTCGCTTGTTGAGTGGGTTGGACGGGAGCAGGCAACTGCCCAAGATCGCTTGAGGCGAAGGGGTGCATTAACCAAAGCATTTCAAGAGGAGCAGAGGAACAGCAGGAGGTCGCTCGGGGAATCTGGAAATACTGTCAATGGGTCCGATGGACCAACTATGATGGTCGAAAGAGCCGAAACCGAGGCCCCAGTACAGCGAGATGAACAATTTTTGGATCCAACTAGCGCCGCTAAGGCCCTACCAGCCGCACTCATATTACAGCTGGACGACGCCCAGTCTTCAGCAACGATGAAAATAATGGAGGAGCTCATGGAGGAGCTGATTGGATTCCAGGAGAAGTTTGGCCCTGGTGCCAGGAATCGGGAGAGAGAGCGGAGGTTGGTGTCGGCGTGATTCGTCTTCTTTCTTGGTCAACTGTATGTTCCTTTGTCTGGCTTTCCTCAGGTATTCGTTACTGGAATCTTTCACTTATTCCATTGTTATCTCTATTCATTCCGTATACTAAAGCATCGCTGTCCTCATGTACTCTTATTCTCTATTGAACAACAATAATAAATTACATAGCTATACTAAGTACTTACTCGATCGCTACCGTGACATTGGCGCCGCCGAGTCCTTCCTGGCGCATTAATATTGTTTGGAACACCTCCTCCTGGCAAACAGTGTTTGAAACTAATGTAGGCTTCCGGAGTTACCACACCGTTCGCGGTCGAGCTCGAAGTCTCGCTCATCTTCTGGTAGCATCCATCTCTACCAAACTGGAAGAGACGATATGCCTAGTACGATAAGGCAATCTTCCCCAGACTTTTTCGACCATATTTCTGACAGCAATGCTGAGGAACACGAAGGGGACTACTCCACTCGGATGGAGGAACTGTTCGACGATGGGGAGGATGAACCGGTGGGATACGAGGAGATCGAAGAGGATAACAGCGAAGAAGGCTTTCTATATACCGGGATTGACGCCCAGGATGTTCCGACAGGATACACAGACCAGCTACGCGACGTTCTGGGTACGGAGTTCACTGATGACGAATTGGAGGCACACGAAGTAGAGCGCTCTCTAGTGTTGGACGAAAACGATACAAACTTACACTCCGACGACGAGGAACATTTTGTGAGTTTCAGACACCTGCAAACGCGATTTATCAAGAGCCTACTATTGACTCAATCTCCCTATAGCCTGTTCCTGTTCTCTCAGACCACGCGCCATCCACATCATCCTTAGGACCTATCATGCCCAAACCAACAGGCTCACCCGGTCCGAATGGAACATTCAAGCTTGCACGACCGTTCTTACACCCTAATGTGTCGCGCCTTCGGTCATTCACCCCACAATCATCACGCTTGGCCTCCAACGGGAGCGGTGGAAGCGGTTTGGCTTCCAATCCATATCTTCCTGATGGGACGTCCCCCTCTCCGTCCCATTTCTCATCCATTTCGCGCATGTCTTCTCTCTCCAACCTAAACATTGACTCAAGTGGTGATCCAAAGGTTGGCCACACGCCTAATTCAGATCGAGACGTGTTCAAGTGGACGGAATTGCGAACCATCTCCGAGCATATCTATAATCCCCTCACGCAAAAGCTCTCATCGGTTCTGGGGGCACCGATCTTGGGAACCCCCACTGTGCTGGTCGCGAATGGGCTTATATGTGTGGGGACGGATCAAGGAAAGATCTGCGTGTACGACTTTAAGCAGACGTTGAAGTGCATTTGTGGTAATGAAGCATCCGGTACGTTCACGAGCACTCACCATTCAGCTTTGACCGAGATTTATACTCTAGCCAAGACCACTGGGGCTGTAACTGCACTTGCGCTGTCGCATGACCACACATACGTCGCCTCTGGACATGCGACTGGCCACATTCAACTCTTCGAGTTGAAGGATCCTAAGACACCTGCACGTGTGGTGCCACCGACGACGTTTGCTGCGGTGGCGTCTGGTCGCAAGGAGGGTCATATTCAAGGATCACGGATTGTAAGCATCGGTTTTATAGCTGGAAGGCACACAGCTATCGTCTCGTCGGACGATCATGGCCTCGCATTCTCGCATAGTCTCGGAAAGATGTTCTTTGTGGAAGCACCCGATATTCTTCGAATTCTAGGGCAGTACCAGCCAAACAGTATCGCGCAGGTTGAATCTCCGCCTGTTTCCGGTATTCCACAATCTGCTCCCGACACGTCCCTTCTGCAGCGCCGAAAGTCACGGTATACAATACTGGAGACAATGCCTCTACCACTGGGCACGTCGCCTCATGCGACAGACCAATATAACGTCATCGCTATGCTCACTCCAACAAAATTGGTTGTTGTTGGGCTAAAGCCTACTCCAAGGACTTGGTTCAAATGTCCTCGAGAAGCTAACGGAGGTGGCTCGTCGTGGCCAAAATTAAAGATGAGGGGAACGTTGGCATGGTTTCCCAGTGTCCTGCCTCTGTCATCCAAGTTTGACGTCGAGCAAAGCCCCGTTGATAGCAGTCACGGAAGTGGCACACCCACAACTCCAATGCTTGTTTATACGTGGGGCAGTGTTCTCCATCTCATTCGGGTGGATGAATCCCGAACGAGGGAAATGTCACGCAGTACCCGAACAGGCAAACAAGTGGAAATCGAGGTTGGTAGAATTTTCCACGAAGATGTCGGCCGATGGTCTGCGGAGGACGATATCCTCGCTGCACAGTGGTTAAATGCCAATGTGGGTTCGTTCTCTTCAACTTTAAATTCCAGGCTCTTAGCTTATAACGTCGCGTCCTGTTCAGCAAATCCTCGTGCTGACTGCAGAAAAATTGCAAGTATTCGATACACATGCATTGAAGGTCATAGAATCTGTCAACTTCGACGGCTTGTCGCTTGTATCACCATCCCTTAGCTCCACTGTCACCGGCGCCGCATCATATCCGGATTCAGTCGGTGATGTTGCGCACAGCTTGCGACTCTACAAGGGAAAGATTTTTCTATTGGTATGACTCTCGTATTCGCCTTGTACCTGCATTCTGTTAAATTCGACGTTTCACAGGGTAGAAATGGCCTGCGCGTGGGTACGCTCCTTACATGGGCGGACCGAATACTGTCCTTTGTACAGGATGGTGACTTCCTCAGTGCAATCGACCTCACCAGGTCGTATTATGTTGAAGAGGCTTCTGGTAATAGGAACGGGCTCCCAGATAATCCAGTACTTCGTAAAGAGGTCATTGGGGGAAAAATCAGGGAACTCATGGTGGCGTCCGCTCGTTATGCTTTTTCAGAAGACCGCATGACTGATGGAACACATGTAACCTCTGACGGCCGTGGAGTTGATCGAACTTCTCTTTTTGAAGGCCTGGTTATGGTCTGCTGCCGCGCATCTGTAGCTCTAGGCGATTTCGACTTTTTGTTCGAGGAGCTCTTTCAACAATACGATGAATCCGGCATCTCGAGGATTTATCTTCGCCAACTCGAGCCAGCTATCCTCAATAAGGATCTACGCTACGTGCCGCCACGGATTACTCAACGGCTTGTAGCTCTACACGAAGAGGATAATCGACCCGATCTCATCGAGAGGATCATCTGGCATATTGATCCCGCATGCTTGGACATCAATCAAGCCATTCACCTCTGCCAGAGATACCACATCTATGACGCCCTCATCTACGTGTACACTCGGGCACTACAAGATTGCGTTGCACCTGTTGTTGAGCTTCTTGGTCTGATCAGGAAGGTCCAGCAGTATAGGCGATCCAGAACGGAGTCTACAGACTCGCGTGACTTCGATTCAGTAGCTGAAGCTGCCATGGAACCTATCACCATGAACGCGTACAAAATCTATCCATATCTCTCAAATATCTTGTCCGGTCTCTCCTATCCTAGCGAGGAACCACTGGAAGAAGATGAAGCACTGCGGGCCAAAAGGGATGTTTATACATTCTTGTTCTTTGGTCGTTCGAGCGTTTGGCCTCCGGGCGAAGGCGCGAAACTTGTCCTTACTGCGGATGAAGAAGGTGGCGTCGAACCAACATATCCATATGTTCGGCAGTTGCTCCGTTTCGATTCAGAGTCATTTCTACACTCCCTCGATATTGCCTTTGAAGACCCCTTTCTTAATGACAAGTCGCAAGGTGCCAGCCGACTCCTGATCGTCAGGATTCTACTGGAGATTCTCGCCTCTGGTGATCTAGCCTCTAGCGACGTAACATTTGTCAATATCTTCATCGCCAGAAATGTACCGAAGTACCCACAGTTCCTACAAGTCCCTCCCAGCGCACTTCAGGGTATTATCATTGGTCTCGCCGAAGACCCAGATACAGACACGTGCGAAGACCGACAGCTGGCCGCTGAATATCTCCTCTCCGCCTACACCCCTCACGAAAGTGAACGCATCATACACCTTTTCCAGTCAGCCGGTTTCTATCGAATCCTTCGATCATGGCATCGACATGAACGACGATGGGGCCCACTACTGTCTGCATATCTCGATGATCGTGATCTCCGCCCTCACGAAATCTTCCAAAATGTTGATGATGTTCTTGCTGTCAATACCCGTGTCAATAAGGGATCCATATCCCTCGAGGTCCTCAATACACTTTCATCCGCCATTCCGCAGCTTTTGGACGCAAACCTTTCAAGCACAGCCGACCTCCTCGACAGACATACGCCCGAGCTTCACGATCTGGCTCTAAAAAGCCTTTTGGAAGATCATCAGCGTTTCCTCTACCTAAGACGCCTTTTGGGACCATCAGAGCAAGATGAAGACGGGGAGCAATTGCCTTCACTGCGCACCGGTCCTTCGTTGAAGTTGCCCGGGCATCTTCGCCAACTCTACATATCCTTGCAATGCCAATACCACCCAGAAGACGTCATTGCAGCCTTAAAGTACCTTCCAGCAGAACTGCTCGACTGGAATCAGGTTCTCGTTACATGCGAAGCCCACAAGGTGTATCACGCTGTAGTGTGGGGCACGAACTGGCGGGGCGACCCTCAAGGAGCTCTGCGAAAGGCCGAAGCATACCAAAAAATAATAATTCTCGAAATAATGAAGGCTCTTATCGACACCGATGATACATCCCCCAAAAAGACCGACGTACGCCAGCACGTCGATTCGCTCGTGCTTGCTGGTGGAATTGGTGTTGACATTTGCCTTGAACACTCACACCGCACCTCTGATCATAAGGCTGAGGTGCCCCTGGAAGATATCTGGTTCCAGCTGCTCAGCGGTCAGATAAACTGTGTTCAAACATTATCCGCCTCTCGACCAGAACTTCCAGCGACCAGCCCTTCATCCCGTGACCAGGACCAGATTTTGTCCACGCTTCGAGCTCTCGTGCAGAGAACATTTGCGTCTCTAGTTTCCGTCGCATCTACGCAAGCAGTCTCCTTCCCTCGTTTGTTCAAGCGACTCGTCGATTCCGCCCCTCCATCCATGCATTCACAATACACGGAGTTTCGCACTATCCTAACTGGGATGCTCGAGTCATACCGAACGGAGGGAGACATGCTTGTAATAACCAAGCATCTCGTCGACCGCGACTTGTTCGAAACAATGGCGGAAATTGTTCGAGAACGAGAACGTGGATGGTCACCCTCACCTGCGACATCATGCCCTTACTGTCGGAAGCCGGTCGTCAGTCCCCAGTCATCATCCTATCCATCCGACGTGGAGAACCCGTCCGTTTCGAAACTGGTAGTGTCACGGACAGGAAGAGTAGTATATCACGCTCGTTGTTTACCACCAGAAGAACCCTAGCTTTATATATCTCACATCTTCGTACCATATGCATCGACAAGCATTTGGGGAGCTGCTTTGGTAAGTCTTTAGCCACGGATCTCCTCACCTACCCTCGAGGGAATGAACCATCTCTTTCAGAGCCTTGTACGACTCGCTGGTCTCAAGAACAACTCCTAAAGACTGCCCGTCTTTCCCAAATGCGTCCACGTCATGGATCATCTGGACACGGATGCGCTCTTCATCTCTGCCATCGTCGTCCTTTCCTGTGTTGGCATTTCCGAAAAGAGAAAATGTCGTCCTTTTCCCTTTCTTTAGGCGGCGAAGGGACTCTTCTGTTTTCTTCATTGCGGAGAGGTAATAGATATATCTGTGAATTAGTGTAAGTGTTGCATGGCTTGGTATTTTTACTGAGATTACATGCCTTTGTGAAACGTTATCGAAGATTTCTGTCGAATATGGCCTCAGGTAGTCTTCGCTCAAAGGAAGGCCAGGTCCGTCGCCTACGCCGATACCAAAGAAAACCTTGACAGGCTGGAGAATGGATGCTACAAAGTAACTTGGCTCAGTTGGGGGGCGTTTGTTGGACATGGCCCTGTATTGCGACGGTATCGATCGCACCGGCAGCAGGGCATCGCAACATCGTCTGATCAAAATCGTGATGATGTCATTCGACATGGGTAGAACCAAGGAAGCAAGATTGGACAGCACGTTATAAAGAGCCTCTGCTGAAGCATTAACATTTCTATCTTAAGCAGACATTATTCCTCACCTTGAGCCTTGGTTCCGTCATTCTCATCCTCAGCAGCATCGGACGCTTCAGGGAGCATCATGCTGATTTCTTCTCGCCAAATGGTTGACACGTTGGTTCGCATCGCTTCGATGTCGACGATGACAGCGACATTTTGTCGTAGAATAGCATCATCAGCTATTGTAGTTTCAACCGAGGAAGGCTCTGCTACAAATGGGGTCGAAGAGCGTGACTGGGAGGGAGACCCAGGATTCTGAAAACGTCAAATGATTGAATGCGGGAAGTAGACATAACATTGAAAAAAAGAAATGTACCTTGTCGGACACCAAACCGGCTGAATACTTCGACGTAGCCTCTGGTTTCGATAAAATTTGATCTAGCCAGGTCTTATACCGACTTAAAATCTTGGTGAAGCAAAGGAAGGGATCAGACCCTGTTACGAACACGAATTTAGAGAATTAGAGCCTACCTGCAGTGTCAATCTCCAAAACTTATGGCACAGATCTGGAATGAAAATCTCTGCACTCCAACAGGCTGTGATAGCGACCCATACTGCCTTGGCTTGAGATGTGGCAAAAGAGTTCCGGTCTGTGGGGGTGATCAACAAATGCCTGGTGTGACTGAAATGTATAAGAGTAAACCTTTTGTGAAGGAAGGATCTATTCGCACGACAGCCAAAGATTCTTCCAACGTTGCAATTATTTCCTTCCATCGGATTTGGAAGTAGACAGGAAGTTGCCATCGTTGTTCAAAAACGGTGTAGACGGGGTGCGCCCTCATGGCCTCGACGGATTGCGTGGACGGTGCAAGGTACTCGAGTGAGCGGATAAATGCTTGTGATAGTTCACGATGCTAAAACACCCATTAGCCAAGAGAAAAAAATCTACATGCCCTTTAAAGTCATGCACCTTTTTGAAGTCGTTCGGGCGTCCAGACGCGAAGACAATTCCACCTAGCTCATCCATTATCGCTCTCCCGAACTCTTCCCATATTACATTCGCCAATATCTCAAAACCTTTTCCATCGGTTGAACATTCTCGGGAGGCGGATACCCCTTTCTCAGGACGAGAACGTGAAAGAGATTTTACGGAGACTTTCTCTGCAATATCCATAATGCGGCTTAGATCTCTCTCGACGAAACGCAATGCCTGGCTATAAAGCCTTGCCAAGGGTTCGTCAGCATCATCCAGGAGACGAGCGTAAGGTGATGTAGAACATGAGCCTAGAGTGTATGTAGCATTGTTTTTCGCCGAGACGAAAGCAGTGAATGGTGTGTATGGTGTCCGTGGTGGCAAAGGGGTGTTTGTCGAGAATGAGTTCGTCTTTGTAGCCGGGAAAGGTGTATGGGGGACTACGGGAGAATGAGGGGCTGCAAGGGCGCCGGGATACATGGTCTGCTAAAAGTGGTAAAGCTTTGGTGACAAACAGAATTCAGCCACCTACCTTCTTCACGAAGCTGCGCACGACTTCTTTCTTGAGGACGTCTTCCGCGTCTCTCCAGAGCCCCAGGATATCGTATGTCCTCATACATTCCGTTAGGTCAAAAATCAGCTTGTTCTTTTCCAATTCCGAAACTTTCGCCTCTCCTTTGACATCTGTCAAAGCAATTAGAGTGGCGGCAAAGACATGGTCAAGGTCGGAGGATATGGTCGAGTGTATCCTGTCGATTCTCTGTGAAGGATATTCATCTGAGCCAATACAATAGGTAAAACAGGAGGGAAGAGCTCACAAACCCATTGTATCTCATCAACGAATATGCACTTTTCCGCCCGTGCCTTCTCAGTGTGGTAAAGAAGTTGCATATATTCCGCGGCCACCCTACCAAGATGTTTGGCCCTGTTGCCACCCGATCTGTATAGCATGTCTTTTAAATGACAAGTCCAGATACGAGAAGAAGCGCTCACCTATCCTCCGCACCCTCTTCAAGGCTATTCAAATGAGCCGGCAATCGGATGGGGCTGGTTCCAGATGTTGCAGAGGTTTCGTGCTCAGGGGGTGCGATTAGGAGAAGTGACTCCAAACGGGTGATGGACTCTGAGATTTTGAGGAGGAGGTGCAGTAATGCCTTGAAGCCTCGTTAGTTAGGGAGAGAGATGACAAGAGCACATACCTTTTCTTCCCTGAGGATAGCTCTTTTCTCAAGCTTTTCTTGTATCGCGGCTTGAATTACCTCCAGCTCGCTTCTCGATTGCTGATGTTTAACACTGAGAAATTACAAGGGTTCGAAAACGAAATACGCGACGTACAATTATTTGAGACTTTAAATCACCTAGAGGAGATTTCAGTCGGACAAGTCTATCACCCTCGTCTCTAAGATCTGTGCTGAGACTGATGAATGCTTCGTAGTCGTCGTTGATAAGTTTGACTAGCTCCTCCTTCAGTTGCGCCAAATACTCCCGCAACTCGGTGCGCAGGTCTGGTAAAGAGGTATTTGAACGGGAGAGGAGAAATTCTTCGACTTTAAAGTCGGGGTCTACGAGGAAGGGGTTGTCATGAGATAGTGGGACGAAGTCTGGAAGATGATGAATCTCAGTTGTCGGAATGGCTGACTCGCGAGTAACGAGCTCTTCTGCAAGACGGTCAAGCTGGAATGGATCGCTGGATATTTGAGGAAGATGTGTAGGGTTTCGGACGGCCATCGCATAACTTGGTCACTGGAAGCCTTCTTTGCCGATAATTACATGAGGATCGAGCTTGTTTGTCTACATATACAAACACAACTACTCGTTTGCATCAAATACAAGATCTTTTTTCGAGAGGTCAGGGTGGCGGGGAGGTGCCAGTATTTCATCACCTAGTTTATAGGGAGGAGGCGAGCTAAGGTCGAAGCTCGATCCCACAATCTGCATCTCCCCGGAAAAGGCTGTGGTGGGACTTCCAGTTCGGCCTCTTCTGATTGGCAAACGCTCAGCATCTTCAGTGACTCCAAACGTTTCGCCAAAATCGGGATGGCCGCTGTCCATAGACGCTCTATATGACTTGCGGTTCAAAAAATACCTTAAAGATCCCATAATCTCCATGAGAAAATCGGCTGATTGGCGCTTGTGAGTGCCTGTGAAACTCAAGAGTCTCCAAGATGTGAGGCTCACAGTAATTGAAGCTACGACGCGCGTTCAGTGAGTAGCTGGCACAAACGGGAAGGCCAGTTGGCTTACCAATCGAGCAACGGACGCCAGATTGAGGTGGCTGGTGTTCCCGGCCTCCGCTTGTATTCCTTCCAGGGATAAGCCCAGAGCATGAAGGCGGAAAAGAAGATCATCTCATACGGATGTCAAATGACAGTTCGATTGAATAATGGGAAAGGATACCTCGACGCAAACAGCGAGAGCATTCAGGCCGTTCGCAATATTGGTTGCGGTCCAATATTCCGTGGCTTGATACAACATAAGACCATTCGAGACGTCAATGGAATATTGGGTTACCGTGTATAATTTTGCCACTGAGCGCACTGAACTAATGGAAGCATTAGGATGATGACACTTGATCCAAGCCTTAAGGTCCTACATACCACAAACGATTGGTAGAATGTGAAGAATACAATGAGCTTGATGGCAAGGAATTTCGCAAGGGGACGGCGGCCTTGGAGCTCTTCTTTCGTCAAACTGTAGAACAGAAGTATTCCGTATAACGCAACGCTACACGGAATCCTAGAGTTAAGGAGCATAGATGTCGACAGTGTAAACATGTAACCTCACCTGATGCTGACGAAGTCAATGGCTGCTAAATAGACATCAGCGTATTTGGGGTTGTACCCCTCCGACGGACACAGCACATTCAAGGTTTCGCAAATAATACTCGCAATGGAGACAGCTGTGGCACGTCGTAGACAACGGGATCGAGTTACGTCATCAAGATTCATACCTGGTCGAACGATCACATATTGCAAAACCGCCCACTCAGAACCAATGAAGTTAATAGATCAATGGACAACAGTGAAATTTTATTACTTACTTTCACAGCGTACATGAAATACATCTCAGACAGATGCATCAAGTCAGGCGACTATGAGAACAGAAGCCACCGAAACGTACCTTTGTAGGACGATAACGCCAGCAGCAAAACTAAACGTATTCATCGTTAGATTCATGCAAAGGAAAACGATGCCAGTTTTACAGGCACGATGAGCCGCCGCTTCTCCTTCCGAGAGAGAGTTTCTTTTGGGTCTTCAACCACGGATGAAGCTGCGACGAACTCAATGAGCAGCAGGCTAAAACGAGTGAACATTGTAAGGATCCTGAACAAGAAAAAAGGTAAAACCGTGTACAGGAAGGCGCTAAGAGTGATGGCCTTTGTTTTAATCAAGGTCAGCATTACCCTGCAAGTTCTACGGATTCAACGGCGAACCTCGTAAACTGTAGCAGAGCGAACGTAAGGTGACGAAGACTGGCAGAGAAATCAACCTCTCACCAACTTGAATTAATGAGTAGTATGTGTAGGCGCGGAAGAATCTGTATGAAAGAAAAGAGATGGTGCTGTATATCGGGGGCATAAACAAAATGCGCAGACTGGAGAGGTTATACTCCGTGAGAATGATCCTAACGGTTAAATGTAGTCAAGTTACATCTGTCTTTGCTGCCTGGGATTTGTATAACTCCTGGAAAAGATGCTTAAGATCTAGGTTATAGTATCGCAGTAGTTTAAATCTTACCGAGCATGAAGAAGGATGGATATGGATGAAATGAAGACAGTCTAAGTCGCCAGTCAGTGTGGGCGATTAGGCGTAGGAAAGGATAGGGCGCGTACCACGAGAGTACAACATCCAGCAATAGCCCATCCTATTCTGTGTGTATCCCAGTTAACTCCATTTGGACCCCAGAACGATGACTGGTCGACAGCGTTAGCGTTCTCAGATGGACATGTACCCATACTGAAAGAGACGGCGGCGGGAGGGAGAGAGGAGAGAGAGATGACGAGGTCGGGCCGAGCAACATATTAGTGTGCAAGTAGCAGATAGTCTCGGGTTAAAAATAGACTACTGAATTGTGCAGCTTTACTATAATTATTGTTTGTACTAAGCAAACCTCGTAATTCATCTCATGTCATCCTCAGTGACAAGAATCGTGATACAACTCTATGTCAACCAAAAACCCATATAAGCCTTTAGTAAATGAAGTACGCCCTAACTTTCTTCTGGCAACCCTCGGTTTCTCGATACCACACATTTTCACTTCTAGCCAAGCCCTACTACCACTGTACTTTCGTCAGGCCTACAATGTCGTCCAGGAAAGTCACATATGCTTCTCCTGAGGAGGAGATGAGATGGAATTCGGTGGGTACCCCGATTTTATCCCGGCTGAAAGTTTCAAACCGTCTTGATATAAGTTGAGTGAGCGGATGACCGCCTTCCATAACTGGTTCAAAGAAGAATGTAAATGAATATAACTCATCTTCGGGAAATGATCTCAACCCTTTCACTCATTCCTTCAGATAGGACGATATATGCGGTTCGTTCCGTGGCTTCAGCGTGTCTTCTTAGATTAAAATATCGACTAGTCTGCCGACGGTTCCTTCACAAAACGGGGACTATCGCTCCAGAGATACCTCGATACTATCGTCGCATTCAATTCCCGTGAGTTCCCCAAATTTGATTATTGTGACGCTGAAGTCCTCTTCATTACATCGGGCTGGTACTTCCAGACTTGCACGCGCATCATACCACGGAGGAGCGATTGGTTTTTCCGATTCTGGCAACAGGCATACCAAAGTTTGCGCGTAATGCTCGCGATGGCCATGTTGATTCTCATAGAGTTATCCATGACGGTATGAGCTCACCGGTCACAGTAGAATCCGCTTGATAAGTCACGTATTCGCAGCCCTCCAGAGCCTCCTAAGGCATGTCGCCAAATGGCGCAAAGACCCAACTACTTATTCACCCACGGAAATGAAAGCTGCTCTCGAGAAACTTGCTGGAGTTCGTTTTGAACATCTAGATCAAGAGGTCTGTAGTTACTGCGTCCCGCGGTCAATCTTATCAAGTTTTTCCCTTTAGGTGGAGGACATTCGAGGCGACAAGTTGAAGCCTTACTTCACGTTGGAGGAAATCGAGAGGATTGGACGATAATAGTTGCACGGACTGGGACTGTGTACCTTACACGACCTTCACAGTGAGGCATGCTGTATCTGATCTCCGAGGGCATGAGAATACATGGGACTGGAAATTGCGAGACGAACTGGACTCAAAATGGCATCTCGGCAATGTTGGAACTTGCCAATTCTAAATCGAAGGGAGTGCGTACTGAGAGCAACCTGAGAAATGTGCGTTCCACTGCGATACGACAAAATTTGTACCTGATATCGGCGTGAAGCGCATGAAGGCCCCGAGAAGCTCTCATATATATTTGTCGAGAAGATAGGAGGGCCCCAAAACATTTTCGCGAACGCGTCAAATACGCCATTCCGGTTGAGCAGACGCTGGCGACGCGTTCTCACGTAAAACCCCTGTCGGCGTACGTGTTTCAGGCCGATTTTAGGGGTTTTGGAACATATTATATGTGAGCTTCCCGGGGCCTGCGCATGAAGTTGAACTTGTGCACCTCGATGAGCTTATATAATCAAGATGCTTAAGCATTGTTTGACAAGGACCTTCGAAACCAATGGCTGATTCAACACCAACGACGATACCGCCAGTAAATCGCCATGCCCTCACTGCTGTCGAGAAACAGCGAGGACAACTTGAAAAACTCCTTAAGGATCCCTCAAAGCCGGCTTATGTCCCGCCAGCGCCCAAGGAGAAGACCATTCGCCCACCGCGCGAAATGATGAAGAATGTTCAAGGCTCCAGTGCTGGTGCAGGCAGTGGAGAATTCCATGTTTATAAAGCTAGTCGGCGGAGAGAATATGAGCGCTTAAAACTACTGGAAGAGACTGCCCAGAAGGTAATGTTTTGATTTGCCCCGAGGACCCAGCTTGTGCTCATGATAAACCTATCGTATCATCAGGAACTTCTTGAAGCCGACTTTGAACGAAAGAGGCGAGAGGCGGAGGAACTGGCCGAGGCGAAGACAGCTAAGAACCGCGCAAAACGACAGAAGAAAAAGGAAAGGGCGAAGACTAAGGGTGGTGGGGCAGAGGATAGCTCCATGTCACAGGCACACGACGACAGCGAGGTGGCAGCTCCTGTGAAGAAAAGGAGACTTGTCAACGGAAAAGAATTGATTTTCCGTCAACCTGGAGACGACAGTAATGGTGAGGAGGAAGAAGAACGTGCTGAACCGAATGCGCTAGACGCCCTGTCGAGCAGCGCTAACGTCGCTATTTCGGAGGCGATCCAGGTTGTCGAGCTCCCTAAAATCACCATTCACGAAGACTGAGGGTTCTCTGGAGCTGGACGTCCCAATGCCTATCTCCCTTTTTTCATGATTGGATATACTTAGCATGGCGCGGTTTACGCAGTATCCGCCACGACTCTATCATGTGTGTACTTCTAACTTCCACCGCTGAATTTCGTATTCTATACATCCTCTGGGGTCCCCCGATTTGGGTGAGCTAGCTTCGACGGCCCACACGATTTGGCCTATCAAGCATACCGCGGCCGAAATACCTATTCTTCATAAAGCCGAATGGACTGTCAACATCCCATTCAGTTTCGGACTATCATTTGCCTCACATCCTCGCGGCACCCTATGCTTTGCAATTACTTGTCTCTGGCGATGTCGAACTTGATGCTTCGACTCAGTGATTTCTTCAATTTGTCGTTGGGTGAAGCATAGCTATGTCTCGGGGCTTTCGAAGCTGCTGTTGCTAGAACCTGATCTCTTCGCTCGCCGTGCATCCATTGAAACGTCAAATTCTATGACACCAGACATACCTGTTGTTCAACCTTTTGATTTAGGACACCGACGGAGAAAGATAACAGAATGCATGTTTTTAAGGAACAGGCATTCATCCATTCATATCGGAACATCTGTCTTCCCTTGCCTTCGCTTTCCTCGTCCTCTCACTTTCTCAAGTATACTAGGTGGGCGTCGTTGTCCTCCGTGAAAATAAGTCATCGCCAGCCCCATGGTGGTGTCTTGAGTTGAAAGTTAGGTAACCTTTCCATCACTCTCTCATTTTCGGTCCAACATAAGAGCACTTTTACCTTCTGAACCGCGACATGACGCGACACGACAGGGTCACGATGATGATGTCAATGCAATTGGAATTGGAATAAACTCGACTCACTACGTAACTTAAGTTACTCAGGCAGAATTAGAAGGTTACTTATACCTCGTCGGGGGAATTGGAATTGGAATCATATTAGTTGACTACGTTACGTAAGTAACTCAGGTACGCCAATTGGAGCACCTCGTCAACCAGTAGGTAGGGTAAGCGTTAGACAAAATGAATAGTAAATCTGTTAGAAGCGGAGAGAGAAATAAATTGAGAGAGATGAGAAGGGAGGTTAACAGTATGGGAGCGGGTCGGCGAAGGGGAGGGGTTCACCCTCTCACGTTGCGAGCGCTTGACAATTCCCCAGATTCTGCCAGCGAGACGGATACAAGCCGTGTGCCAAGTGGCGGAAATGCGTAGTCGCAGACGTTGAACCTGTAGAGTCGTGAGGGATGTGCCTCCAACGTCAGGGCAGATGTCGTCGAGCTTCGGAATGACACCATAAAAGTACATGGTGTACCCTAAAGGCCAACTCTCGGAGTCACACGACAGGGTTCTGGCGCGTTCGAGAGCGCGTGCCTGGCCAGCGGAGGGAATCCGAAAGACATCGAGTAACGTGGAGGTGGCCTGGGCAGTGGTTTCATCCATGTCCTTACGGAGGGCAGCAAACCGAGGACAGTGGACGAAGATGTGGCGAGCATCTTCAGTGGTTGGGCATCCAAAACGACAGTACGGCTGTTCGCCTGATCGCATCCGTGATGATAGGCGTGCGGCGGTGTCCAGCTGGTTTGCACGGAGGTAAAGTTGCACGACCGCTGAGTAAGAGGAAGGTGCGTGAAGGTAGGGATAATCTGGGGGAGGGCGGTGATCGTAAAAGTTAAGTGTAAGAGCGGAAGGGAAAGGAAGCCGTTGGGACCGAAGGCGGAATAGTTGAGTCTGTATATAGTCAGTCATGTTAGTTTCAATCCACCCGTCGGAAGGGGAGTGGAGCATGTAGTCGTCCATGAAGAAGGTCGGGATAGGTGCCGGAGGTGGGGGAGGCAGGAAGTTGTGATATGTGGAAGCGACATGGTCAGCGATACGATTGAGTACAGCAGGGATGGAGGGAGAGGATGTATGGGCGCGGACATGCTGGACCTGGAGGGTTGTGGAGGGAGTGTTACGGGCCCGGGAGGAGAGATTGTGAACCCATCGGTAGATGGAACGGGCAGGGTTGGACGCGAGTCGGTAAGAATCTATGGGGAAAGAGTTTATAAGGTTGACGGAGTTAAGGTGGTCAGTATACAGGGTATGGTGGGAGGATTGGGCTAGGACGTGTGCAGCGGCGATGGCATAGGCTTCGCCGCGGTGGATTGAGGCTGAACCACGGAAATTGTCGAGGGTGGAGACGAACACGGTACGATCTGTAACGACAGCGAAGGTGACGAGCGGGGAGCTTGTATGCGGGCGGATGGTGAGAGAAGCGTCAGTTGCTAGCAGGTGTGGGTCTGGCGAAGCATGGGCAAGCGGTAGGGGTTCATGGCGATGCAACGTTCGGATCATATTTTCTGCTAGGCGTTGCCGCGTGGGACGGGGAAGAAGGAGTAATTGGTCAGTACGAGACACGTCACGAACGATGTTAGGAAGGATTCTGAACCAGGAAAGGAGAAGGGGCCAATCGCGGCGAAGGGTAGAGGGGGCAGTGTGGGGTAGGGGAGCCGGGGAAAAGGAGATAGGAATTTCGGTATCCGGATCGAGGACCCAGGTGCCGAAGTGGAAAAGGAGGGACATATTGTAACGTGAAAAATTAGCAAAGGTTCTAGAGGGGATGAAATCAAGTGGTAGGTTAAAGGACGGAAGAGAGCGCGATAAGGAATATAGGTGCTGGATGTCAACATGACCAGAGGTGATATAACTGAGGTCAGAGGGCGTGAGGGATAGCGAGAGGTCCCTAAGGACAGTCTGCGCAGTCGGCCAGGAGTGTGGGATGTGGCGCTCAAGGCGAAGGGGGTGCCGAAGTATGCCTGGGCTCGACAGAGGAGAGGCACATAGGTTGTATTGACATGTCCAGTCGGCGAGGGTGATGTTGGCCATGAGACGAAATACGTCGACGTGATGGTTTAAGTCCCGGTGGAGGCCGGAAACGGCAAGGGCGTCATTGTGGGTGGAGATGCATGGGAAGCCAAAGCCTCGTAGGGAGATGGGTAGGGAGAGGAGCTCGGAACCGAAGATGAACGGGAAGCCGAGGTATTTGTGGACCTTTGAAGCGATTGAGCGGTCCAAGCGGTCTGCTAGGGTTCGTGAGATGGGTTGGAATGCGAGTAAGGGGCGAATTTTGGAGAAGAGATGTTGCGAGATTATCCTGCGAAGGGCGGTGAGAGGGAGACGCTTATGCAAGACAGGGAAGTCGAAGTCCTCGATGAGATCGTTAAGATGAGCGAAATGAACATCTGGCTGATTGATGGGCACGCGCAAGAAAACGGTGTGAGACGTGACGACTTTAACGGCATGATAAAAGGTGGCAGGGGAAGACGGGTTTTGATAGTCCACTGAAGGGATGGAAATGGTAGAAGTGGGATTTGTAGCTGGGTAGAGGTGGGAGTTGTAGGCGTAGAAGACGCTTTTGCCCCACTCAGTTTCCCAACCATAAGTTGCCTGAAAACGGTCAGCACTCCTGGATATATCCAAAAGTAATGGAAGGGACGAGTAGATCAGGAGGCTGTCGTCCATTGCTTCAACCATGGATAGGACCGAGCAGAAAATCACGTGCCATTACTGATACCATGTCCATTCGAGTTCAACTTCAAGTTTGTACCAACCTAATGGCAGACCTATCCGGTGTGGTCGCGGACGCTGAAATTCAGGCTTTATCTAGTCTTGGAGATCACCTGATCGAATCCATCATCGCAGACGAACCTCTGGAGGTCATAAAAGGCATCATCGATTCAGATGCCCCGGTCTGGTATCAAAATGTTGCGGAAGGGATGTCGCCTCTACATGCTGCAGCCTACATGCAGAACGCAGAGCTTGTAAAGTACCTAATCGAAAGAGGCGCTGTCTGGAATGCAGGCAAGTCGACCAGAACACATGTACGATGGAGGACGGCTTATTTACTAATCCCATAGTGGACAATCTAAAAAACACTGCAGGCGATATAGCTCTTTCTTTAAATGACTCGGAAACTTATGACATCATCCGTAATGCTGGAATACGCGCAGGTATCTTGTTCAATTGCCTGTCGTTGTCAGAATATTGATATTGACCCATATTAGAGCTGCTGCTCTCCCTTCTTTCGTCCAAAGCCTCCATCGAGAGTTCCTCTAGCCTTATTTTAAAAGAGACCGATTCATCGGCTACTGGATCTACGGATGCATTCCTTTCTTCTAAACTAGCGTATTCCAAGGATAGTTTTGGCCAGGATATCTGTCTCTTGAGAGTCGGCGGAGAGGAGGTTGGTGTCATGATGGGCTGGGAGCAAGGAATAATGGAAGATACCGTCCAACGCTTATGCAAAGGTCATCCTAACGCCCAGAAGCTGAAGGTTCTCAACGTTGGTTTTGGATTAGGCATAGTTGGTCTTCCCTTCCGTTTTTGTAACGCACTGACTCAAATTCTGCCCAAGATCGATAGCCTTTTCCAATCTCTCCATGTGCGGCCTACTGAACACGTCATTATCGAACCTCATCCTGACGTTCTGCAACACATGAAGGAACGAGGCTGGTATGAGAAACCTGGGGTCAAGATCTTGGAGGGTAAATGGCAAGATTTCGTTGCCAGTGACTCCGTTCTCGGCGTTGGAGGCTTCGATGTGATTTACACAGACACGTTTTCTGAGGATTACGGCGAATTGCAACAATTCTTTGAGCATCTTCCCGATCTCCTCGCTGGGCCCGAATCTCGATTCAGCTTTTTCAATGGCCTGGGGGCAACCAGTGAGGATTCTTTTAGCGCACCTGGAGCCAGCTAATTGTGAATGGATACAGATCCTTTGTTTTACGATGTCTACACACACATCGCCGAACTCCATCTCGCCGGTGTGGGAATTGACGTTCAATGGTTTGACATCGACGTCACGTTCGATATGAAAGAAGGCCGATGGGGAGATAGTCGAAAGTATTTCAGTCTGCCTCTGTACCGTTTACCGATCGGTAGTATGAGATCGATGCAAGCTGGTTTCTAGGCTACCCATGTATCTACGGGGGATAGTGAGCGCCATTTCAGTCAGCAAGTAGCCAACATTCGAGGGTGTGGCTTATGTTACTTAGCTTTCGTACTTATATCATATGCTAAGCCTTGGCAATTGACGCTAGTGACGAACGATCGCTTGGATCACGCAGTTCGGACTAAATACACATTATCACCTCTTGGTCGTCAACGCGTCTACGTCCACCAACGCAATGGCAATCGTTGTTCGTTGCTATTGGCGGTTGTTCCTTTTAAGTCTGTGGCAATTACGAGGCATCAGGATACTCTCTTCGCCTTTCCTTCAGTCCTTGCGCGTCTGGACACGCACGTCTGCCTTTCGTCTTTTCGCTCATCTTCATTGCCTGCTTTCTTTCATCGCGATTTTTTTAGTTTTCTTGGTTCCATTTCGCTTCCAGGAAAGCGAACTATCCGATGCTCTCGCCGACCTACCATCAGAGGCGGGGTGCGACAAGTGAAATCAGTCTTGTACGTTATATTTAATTTTAACGTGAGGAACCTCTGAATCGTTTCGATCGATACATGTAGAACTTATCGATCAAGCAGACCGTACTGCCGTCTGTACCCTTTGAACTTCGGAGTCATGTTTGTCTCCTTTCAATTACTCGTGTTATATCTCATAAGGTATCCTTGTAGATCTCTCAGGACTCGTGGGGAGCTAGAATCCTGGCAATAGTCAATTTGGCTTCGCATTACTCAAAGCCCCGCCTGGAACTGCTTTGGATTGTTACTGGGCTTTTGTACGTGGTACTATCTACGCCATTTAATCTTTACGACAATCTTTCCTCAGAGTGACTCTGGTGGTTCCGTTGTCGGTGCACCATCTCGTCCTCCGAAATATTGGTCGTTCTGCTACGCGCGAAGATAATGCCTTGCGCCAAATCCAGGTAAGTAATAACATTGTCTGACGTTGAACGAGTCACTGATATTGAACGCCACATCCATCACTAGATTCACAGCGCGAGTTTTGGTATCTTTGTAGGATGTCTATTGGTGTTTGCGTTGCCTTTGATCGCATGGAAGCTCGTTGTGAGTTAGAAAACGCACATTTGCCTAGGCATCGACTGATGGCTTGTCCAGGGCAACAAAGAAATGAAGACAACGGTTCGAAAATGGGCAGATACAGATCGAATAACATCCGGCAATCTCAATGCCGTGTTAAGTTGGAGAGTGAAATCACCTGGTGTCTGTGGGGATAACATCGTGTGTTTGGCAATAAATTTCTTTAGGTTGACAGCAATCTGAGGGCTTCTATTGCAGACACTCATTGTGACTGTTCACCCCAACCCAACAGTGCTAGGCTTTCAAACAAATTTCTATCTCCCATCGTACATCAACGCACCTGTCGACACCGATGCGAGCTATTACTATCCCTATAAGCCAGAGCCTGGACTTCCACGAATGAGTACGATCGGGACTGTTCCTCTTTACTTAAACGAGAAATACGCTTTCAAGACATGAATTGAAATGAGTCGGTACATGGAGTGCTGGATAATTTCTCGTAAAGGGCCTTGGTTGTACGCGTAGAATGGATCGTGTCTTACGTAATTCAAGTACCTTGACAAGGACCATGACCATCCACAGTCTGTATATCTATGACAGGTGCGTCGGATTCAACGTCTGCACATCTCAGAATAGTATTTTAACGGGGCGTTGGAAACAGGCACTGTATATGTATTTATTATCAGGATTGGCATCGGACAAGGCGCCCAAAGCCTGCTGTTGAAGGAGGAATCCTGCCTGCCGTGTCGCAAGCTGTAGCGCCTCCAAGCACCTTGGCCACCACATCTGGACAAGCATCTGGCTTCACCAGCCCTCGCGATACCCTCTCTTCTGGATCAGGCATCGTTGTTGCAGTTAATGATATGTCGGCACAATCACCCATGACACCCCTCCTGCAAACTCCTGCACCACCTATAGCCCTATCAAGTACTGGTCTAGCATTCGATGAAGAAGCGAAACTGGTCTACGGCGTGATATTATCATTACGCAATATGATCAAGAAACTCTCAGGGAGGTACGAGCCAGTCGATTCTCAAAGATCACACAAGTTTCTGGAGCCTTTCCATACAGAGACGAACAATTTGTTAATTATCGAACTTCGGCCTATAAACTTCACCTCTACGAGACCCCATCAGGCTACAAATTCGTGATGCTCAGTGATCCCAATACGGATTCCCTGCGTTTCGTCTTACGGCAAATATACGTCGGTCCTTTCCTCGAATACGTTGTTCGCAATCCACTCGTCAAAATGGACTCTAGGGAGCATGGTATTGACAACGAGTATTTCCGTGCAAGCATCGATAGACTTGTTCGAGGACTGTCCGTTTTCCCCTAGACCTAATGCTACAAAAGTTTGAACTGTCGAAGAATGATAAATCTAAAGTGATTCCAAGATTGAGTGCGTGTCTCCAACAATAAACCAAAATCCGTCTATGCTGAGCCCTCCGAAGTTATGCTCCCTTGTTGCTTCTCGAACTGCTGCCTGAGCACGTTCATCAATGATGTTTTCATCTCCCGTTCGGGGGCGCTTTCCTCCTTCTCAGTCTCTCCTGCAACCGCCTCATCGAGCGCCAATTTCGTCTCCCCGAGCTTTAGCATGTCCTCTTCTATGGTACCACGTGAGATTAATTTGACCACCTCGACGTCGCGCTTCTGTCCAATCCGGTATGCACGATCCTGTGCCTGCCGATCGTTATGGGGATTGAAATCCTGATCAAACCTATGCGGAGGATTTCTTTTTGTCAGGTATCGTGGCAAGCCGGGCCGATAAAAAGGAAGCATACATGATGACAACCGATGCCGCAGTCAGGTTGATTCCCATCCCCCCCGCCTTGGTCGATAAGAGGAAAACTGGTATCGATTGATCCTCAGTAAACTCGTCCACTAGCGTCTGGCGTACATCCACAGGCGTGCTGCCTGTTAAAATCAAATAGTTGATGGAGTTGTGTTTCAGGATGGCCTGAAGTATATCGAGGATCTGTGTAAACTGAGCAAATGGACGTTAACATCTGCGACCATAAGGTGGAAAAAAAGGCAGCAAGCAACGAACCTGCGAAAATACAAGCACCTTCCTCCCATCTTTGCGGTAGTCGGTGAGGAGTTTCATGAGGACTTGTACTTTCCCTGCATCAAGATAGCATTTCTCATCTTGAAGATACTTGCGCGTCGACTGAGGGGCGACCTTTCACAAAGGATATGACAAAGGACTGTGTAAAATACTGACCTTATAGGTTGCACAAAAGACCTGGAGTTCTGCGTCGGTCATAACCGACATGTCTTCCTTTACGAGGTCAAAAAGAGCTCCTCGCTTCTTGAAATCGGGTTCTTTGAGCAATTGCTTGGTGATCCCCGACAATATGGCATCCGTGTAGTGTGTCCGGAAAAGCATTGGATGTGACGCCGCCTTGCGTAAATCCATGAGAACATTGGAACTGTTCTCAAGGTACATCTTATCCTTTGTCCGTCCATTGGTTCGCACTTTTTTCTTCGAAGCTTTGGGGCGTCCTTTGGTCAAGGGAGATTCTGCGTCATCTGCGGTGATCGTCTCATCAAAGACGGTCTTCCTTGAACGCTGAAGAGCATCCTCATAGATAGACTGTTGAAGATCTGTCATTTTGCACCATTCAATCCGCTCTGTTTTGTTAGGCAGGTCTTTGAGGACCTAAGAAGGGATTTTAAGTAAGAAAAAATCATGAAGCGATTGAGAAATAACCTGATCCTTGCGTCGACGCAGTACGAACGGGGTCATCATCTTCTTTGCCCTCGAAACACGTTCTTGGGCCAGTAAAGTGACCTTTGAATCCCCTTTGACCTTGAAAATTGCGCGCAATGAATTTATGGACTCCGCAAAGTGGTGAGGCAGGATGAAATTCATCAAAGACTGAAACTCATGATAAGTGAAACTTTGGCTGACTGGTTCGGTTGACATACCACAAGCTCCTGTAAGTTGTTTTGCAGGGGAGTCCCAGTCAAAAGCAACCGCCAGTTTGAGCCAAACTTCAATAACGACTGGTAGCGTTGCGACTGGAAATTTTTGAGAACGTGCCCTTCATCATAAACACAAGACTGCGACGCGTCTTCAATAACCTGTTTATATCCGATAAGATAGTGATTGCGACACTCACATCCCATTCAATCCGCCTAAAGAATTTGCGGTCACGATCATCTCCTTGTGCCAAATTGTACGTCGTAATGAGAACCTCCCAGCCATCATCAGTCCCACTCTTGCACCGCTGTGTATCGTAAAGAGTTTGTCGAAGTTCAGCACGCTCATCTTTTCCGGCGTAGTAGGTCTGGACGGCTATTGAAGGTGCGAATCGGGCGAATTCACGACACCAATTCTCTAGTGTTGAAGAACTAAGGCGAGACTCAGTACAGATACACGGCATGAAATCGTAATACTCACGGTACAACGACGAGATGTGGTCCCTTGTTTCCTTTTTCCTTGAGATGGGCCAAGAAGCTGATGACTTGGATGGTTTTCCCGAGGCCTGCTCGTTAAGGATTATGAGCACTAGATGATGATCATACACGCTGAATAGTACGTGCCCATTTCGTCGGCCAAGATACAGCTAAGGTTGCTCCGATACAACAGATTGAGCCAATTCACACCAAGTAATTGGTACTCTTTCAATCGCACGGTCTCAGATAGCAATGATGGCTGTGTAACCAGATAGTCTTTGGACTTCTGAGATTTCAGGGACCCAAGAGCAACCAGGCTAAGAGCTCCATCGTCCGCGTCGCTCATCGGAGAAAGCGTGGCGCAGTCTTCCCTTCCCTTGCCCTTCTCTGCCGCTGATGTGATCGTCCACGTTGCGATTGCGGCTCGGAGAGTTGCGCCAATCTCTTCACAGTCTTCAAGGATGTTATCGACCACTCCGTATTCGTCAAAGATTTTTTGGCATTCCTCAAACATCCTAGGACTGATTCCAGCCGGGCCAGTTTTCTTCTTGCCCTGGCCCAACTTTGCATTCAAGTCGTCGATTGACACAAATGGACGCAATTGAATTATAGTTTCGGCTTGTTCGGGCGTGCAACCTGTAATTTTGTCACAAGGAGGGACAACGATGAAGACAGAAGAGCGGTGTACCTGTTAACTCTTGTAGTGCATCGGCGCCCGTCGTGTTGAAGTATTCCAATGCACGAAGGTCTTTCGCAGGTTCTGAGCGCCCAGATTTGCCCTGCCGATCGTCATCGTCGCTCTCCCCGAATTCCGCCTCCGATTCGGAGTCCACTACCATTTTTTTAATCCTCTTTCTCCGAGGCATCACCACAGGAGTTTCGGGGGATGCAGGAGTACCAGTGGTAAGGTCGATAACGCGCTTTGGCTGAGGGGTCGAGACACTGGGCGGCTTAGCGTCTAGGATAGGACGGTTGGCGTAAATGAGCGATTTCTTTCCTTTCTCTTTCACAGCAACCCTTTGTGCCTTGGTAGCCTCTTCGATCTCTTTGACCCGCCCGACAGTGTCCTTCTCTGTCTTCCTTGTCGTAGGCGATGACGGAGCAACCCAGAGGGGATCCGACAACAATCCGGTAGCCTTCTTCACGTCCCCTTTAGCAAGCACCCACGCGGCCTGGACGCGACTAGGTGACTCCATAGGCATAGTGAGTCTGAAACGAGTGAATTTAGAATCGAGGACGGGATCTGCAGCCGCGGAAGTCGCGGGCGACGGCGATCTGCCCTTCATGATGCGGGGCTTCGACGGACCCGCGAGGATCTTTGTGACGTCTGGCAAGGAGTCGTCAGACGATGTGATGTTGGACTCCATGCTCTGAGTCGCTATGCGCCTTCGCTGACCGAGGCGTTGAATTTCCGGGGAAGGTGGAGAGGCGGTGATATCGGACGCGTCGTGAGTGACACCAAGGTTCGCCCGTTTTCGAGGAGGGCCATCTTCCTGCATTTCTCCTGTGATAGCGTCGTCTCTAGCCCAAGGTCGTCTCAAAGACGCGTGATGATGGCTCCCTGAGGATACAAACCCGCTGGGAGCACTGAGCGGGTCGGCGCCCATTCGATGATGTCGGCCCCAAGAATTTGCGTGGTCGTTACCGGCACTGCGTGCCACGTCATACACATCGGAATGAGTGAATGGTTGATAGAAATGGGGCTTTCCATCAGCGGTGAGTGGACTTGAACTTGGAACCAGAATAGTGCCGTTCGACGAGGGTGTTGTGGGGAAGAACCTTGAAGCAACGGTGGCATCCCGTGACTGGGCAGGCGGGGAGTAGGCCAACGTTGAGCTTCCAGGGCCCGACGAGGAGGCGATGGTGTGATATTGGGAACTTGAATTTTGTTGCCGACTAAATCTGAGCTGCTCGAGCGCAGATTTCTACCGGGAGCAAAGGCGCCGAACGACTTGAGATACAAAATTGCACTCTGTCATGTAATTACACTGACCTTATTACTAGCGATAGCCTCCGCACTGGACTGCATCTAGGAGCGCAATTGATGTTCAGCAGGATAGGTGGATGTGATTTGCGTCCACGATGTTCGGTGGAATGGCGCTCCAAACGCCCGCGACAGTCGTGGTCACAAGGGTTACAGCTTACTTGGTCGGAGAGTCAAAAACCCCCAGCAGAGGCAAAAACAAAATTGCATGCAGAACTACAATCTTTGCAGAGAGTACATGTGCAATATCACGTTAATGTGCGCAGAACGATGTACATGACATATATTATTGCACTAGCATCGATGTACGACGAATATACTACCTGAGGGTAATAACTGGGTTCAAAGGTTGGTTATCGCATTGAAGAGAAACGTATATCTGACAAATAGAGTACTCCAACAGTGGAGACAACTTCGATGGATACCACAGATTGGCAAGCAATACCTTGAAGTTGGTTGTCGCCGACGACAGGTTACAAACTTTTCGATGTTCCGCTTCCACAATAGAAAATTCAACCTTTGGGGATGTTCCTAACATAGAATATTCGAGCATGAACCCGACAGACACCGTGTCGTGGTTGGCAATCATGCTCTGATTAGCACATCTGGTCAAGAAAAGAGTAGTCAGCACAACTAATGTCGGGCGATATACATGTATCGACGCACATCAAACGAGCGCAGTACGGACAGATGGCATCATGACGTATTCAAAGCCAGCAGCGTGAGCCTAACGCTCAAGCCAGAATTAAAGGATCTCGCAGATGGCGTACGCGTACGAAGGTCCAATGGAGACCGCGTTGCGCGAAAAGTCTAGTGCTGTCAAGACGAGACATGATATTACCAGCAATCTTCGAGGTCGATGGTAGTAACAGCTATGAGGATGGACAAAAAAGCAGGATGTGAAGGTGGAAGAAGAAGGGCGAGAGGATGGTCACAAGCGTTGCGGCTGTCACAAGTGGCTGCGCAGCGGCACGTGGCAATAAATCACCACGCGAAACACGCAACGTTAACGTTCAAGCTTGTCCCCTTTACACTCCATACGATGCAGTTTCTTGAGATTCTGTTTCTCATACCGACGTTGGCGCTCAGCCTCGCCATCATCGTTCCCCTCACAGGTATTCTTGTGCGATTCAGGGCGAATTACAATCCCAAAGCACTTCGGCTGGACCCTGAAGGCGGGGCGCAAGCCCATACTGGCCCTGTCATCCACTCGTACTTTGGCATGATGACACGAGTCTATCGAATCGAGGTGTGCTCTGCGTTTTCAACCGTGAAACTTGCACTTATAATGTCGTTCTAGGGTTGGGCTGGATTGTACAAGGGCTTGAGCAAGTTTCTTCCCATTTCGCACCGCCGTATCGAAATTGACATTACTTCTTAGTGCCCACATTGTTGAGCACCCTCGTCGTCACATTCCTCATCCTTGTGTTCCTCGACGCACCCCGCACCAGACATGGCGCTTACCGAGCACCAGAGGCGGGAATAATGGTCCGTGTATACCCAGAAAGCATCCAACTACTAATTCCATCGATACAGGGAACGCTTGTATATAGCGTTGGAATGATGTTGATTTCGCTCCCCACTGCAATTCTGACATACCGGTATACACAATTACCGCCTTACACGAGTGCAAGCCTCAAGTCTGTTTATTTATAGATCAATCACGACACCCCACAAGCTCCCATACCTGCAGGTCATGCAAAACCTGCGCATTCTGCTGACGCCTACTGAGCGCCGCCGTCCATGGATCCTTTACTTGACGCCAGGCCTGCTTGCGGCCGAGGTTTCACACATCGTAATTGTTGTGCTCGGTCTTGGACCCCTCCGACGACTCCTTGTGCCTGAACTCTCCGCAAAATCTGAAAGAGGAATCGGCGACATTTCTATTGTCAAATTATCGATTTATCTTCTCATCGTTATTCTCAGCACTGCCATTCTAACACCGTTAGAGGTCATTGCTACAAGACTGGCGATTCAACGCAATCACGCATCCTCAGAGTACAATTCTGTCTCTCAACAAGTTGATGGCGACGCGGAAGAAACCGCCGAGTTTTCAGGTGCCGAGGAGGACGTCATTGGGTGAGTTACATTTTTGTTACCAGATTCCAACCTTATCACGTTGTGTTCGGCAGCCTGAGAAACGAAGCCGATCCATATCTGGGGATAGTTGATTGTGCAAAGAGAATTATTGACGAGGAAGGTTGGGTGTCCCTTTACCGAGCCTGGTGGCTTACCTTGCTTGGTGGGATAGGGAGTGCCTTCGCATGAGGGCCGCTGCCCAGTGATTGCACCACTGTCTGTGTGACCTATCTTTACCTGTATTATGAAGGCTTTGGTATCTATAATGGACACTTAATGATATCTTGATGTCCGATTCATAAGGACCAGGTGTGCGCCGGCTCTACCCCAAGTTACTCCATGATCTGTGATTCCGACATCAACCTGCGCCTCCCTGAGCCTGAGGTGTTTCCTGGTGTGTGCATGGAGAAGTTATCCCCGGCCGCCGTCGATGCTGATGGTGAGAGGAGAGCTTCAGGAGACGTGATGAAAACGAGCAGCCATCAGGCTTAACCCTGCACATTGTCCAGAACGACAAGATCCAGATGAATGATGAATCCCGCGAGACATACACAGTTGTAAGGGCGATCGCACGCCTCTTCAAACCGTATATCGAGGGGCATATCATGCTCCCTTGAATAAAAAGCTAGATCAAACACAAGGCGTTCCGCCGGCCTGAGCCCTCACATCCTGAGGAAAGGTCGCTTAACGTCAAGTGCCGTAGGCATGCCTTTTTCGGACTGCCTGATCATGACCATATGAACGAGGGCGCCCAGGATGAAGTTGATAGGTGTCAGTCAGCCTCGGAGAAATACAATGAATCCCGGAATCGGACACCGCGGTAAAAGATGCTGTTCGATGCCCTGAATTGTCTGACTGTAACATCAGAAATTTGACCGACGATTTACCACAAAATGCCACCTACATAGCGCCATTTACTATCCATGTCAGTATTGAAGTGACGATAGTGCCAGGCCGTATACAGCCCAAGATCAAATTGACCAACTCCTGAAGGCTTGCTTGCCTGATTGTGATTTCCTTGGCCCAAACCAAGGCGGAAGATCTCTCGAGCACGACATGCCACATCAAGAATTATTGTACGGCAAGTCAAATACCCATTAACACCGAAAGTTGTCATGTGCAAGTTGAAAATAGGAATCTTCATTGAATTCGTCACGTAGAGTAAATCCTTCTGTACTCACGTTTGAAAGCGAAAACATACGACAGAGAGAGGGTATGATCAAGGATATTTGCCCTGTAGCTACAGCCTGAGTCTTTGTTGGTTCTAGCCTGAGCCCTCATGAAAGATGGGGGGTCCTCTGGATCTGAAAAGGTGATGATAATCAAGATAAATAAGTCCATAAAGGTGACTGGCAATAGCAGAATGCGCAAGCTTTTTGTGCAGGGTCAGTCAGCTATCTCGAACAGCTTCTTGGAAAACCCTCAGACCCCTGAAAGGTCCTACTCTGTCTTTGCATCCACAGAATCCGAGGAACTATGTTTTGACGTCGTCCCAGGCCACGACTAAGGTCGAAGATCAGAACAAACCGAAATCCACGCACTGGCTTTATATACAGAATGTAGCTGTCAAAGTATCTGAGCCAAGATACATATGCTTTTGCGCCGAATTAAGGCAAGTCGCCGGCAACAACGTTCTAAGCAGGACTTACCGAAATGTTAGTAGCGGGGGCGGCCGCCAGACTTCACACAACCTGGTCAAAGGTCGTGATAGGAAGTTTATGACGTACCATATGCTTGCGGAAAAAGGAAGTCTCCCAGATATCCATTGACAAACTTGATGGATGGATGGATGGATGGATGAATGGCTGTACTGAAGTACATCCGAGTCAGGTGGCGGAAAGCACCACATCACAGCTTGTCCTGATACCTCGGCTTTATGCGCAACGCCACGATGACCGGTTGAATTACTAGTCCCGTGGTGACGAGTTGTTTATTATCATACCATTCACTACGTGGTAACTGGGTAGAAACACTCGTGAGTAAACTGGCTGGTTTTCTGCGCTGCCAATACCTGGCACGCTGATGTGATCCAGGTTCGAATGGCACAGGTGACTTTTGGTTGTTCCTTTCTGGTACTCATTGGATTTAAGTGGCCTTGTCGTGATGATGATTGTCCAGTTCACATGGGCTTCTCACGCTGGGGATGCTCTTTCTCATCTGGCCTATCCCGACATGATGGAAAGTTGCATACGCTCGGATTTCCCTCGGTTGTCTGCCCTGACTATCTGCATGGGGGTCTTTTGGCTTGACGCGATTCGTCGCAACGTTGTTCGATGGAGGTCCTTCCTTTTTCGTGTCTCGGAGACCAAACCTACTCCATCCATACAAATACCACGAACCGTTTCCGTCAAGAGTCCCGACCTACCCATCAAAAGCCTACCTGTGTCTGAAATATGTCCTCTGAAACTTCAGCCAAGCTAAAAAGAAATGCTACCTCTAACCCTCCCGCGGCGGACGGTGATCATAGAAAGAGGTGAGTGTTTTCCCTATCTTCTCTTGAGGGTCGTCTCTGACTTATTCACCCAAGACGTCGGAATCGAACTACTCAGTCCTGCCTCAATTGTCATACATCGAAACGAATGGTGAGCGGAACATGAAGTGTCACTGAAGACGATAGCGTACTCATGCGGTAGTATCAGTGCGACCGGAAGCGTCCAGCATGTGCGCGGTGTACACAACTAGGACTTGTTGTCTACCTTCAATATCGCTCTTATTTATCATACTAAATCGCATCTTGCTAGACTGGTCTATGCGTATACGAGGTGGACGACCCAAGTCAGAGACCCGACTCTCAAGATGAAACTGCACGTTTACTCAAACGTGTCGCCGAACTAGAAGGCGTTATCCGTGAGGTAAATTTTCGACCTAACTCGATTGTTCGTATTCCGAGCCCTTTTAACAGCTGAAGAACAAACCGCATCCTCGCTGGTCTCAGCCAGGGAGTAGTCCCAGCGACAGATGGCATTCACGCTCTCAGTCAGATGCACCGGACCTCATATCGGACGCGCCCTCTCCGCAAACCTCATCGGAGAACGGAGAATCACCATTAATCGGTCGTGCCGTTACAAGAACGTCAACGAGTACCAAGGCATCCAACATCTACCCCTCCATCTCTATGCTCCCGGGACGCCGCCCTTCCTCATCAAATTCGCAATATTACGCTTCATCACCACATAGTACGCCCTCGCCTTGTCTCATGACACCGACCGATGAATACGTCCAGCCGCACGTGGCAATCGCAGCGCAGCCAGAAATGTCTCCCGACTACGATTTAACATCTATGTTTCTTGGCTATCCCGGTTTGACGGGTTCTGACGACTACGGCGTTCTGAAGACCGGTCGTTCCGACGAGTCTTGCTTTATCAAGCAACACGGTGGTCATTGTGGTTGCCTTCTTGAATCCCCCAGCTATAGCGCTGTGCTGGAGCTATCGATACGGCTCCGAAAAGCGGCAGATATCCTTGCCCGCTCGCCAAATCATCATATAGGATCGACCTGCCTCCTCAATCAACGTATCTCCGACCTTGACACGTTCGCCACGTACGTCGCATCGGTCCTTTTTCTGTCAGAGGACTCATTTCTTTCTCACGTACAGCAATACATTAGGAAATATAATGACTTCGCCTGAGGATATGACACTAATGAATCGTGAACGGTCTTGCTCGAACGCAGCGGTCCTCATACCAAATCAACTCTATGGCCCGAGTCCACGCCGACCTCCTTCGAAATCCAACTCCTCTTCGAATAGCCTACAGTCATGGGATATGACGTCGTCGGCCTCGAGTCCTCCACTTCCTTGCGATGATTCGTTTATGTCCTGGGAGCCTCCCCGCCGAGTATGATCTGTATTGTACAACTATTAAAGATTTGAATACAGCGTTGAAGTTTCAGTATGTTCACCGCCTCTGCCAGGTGCTCCGAAGATCGTCATGAGGTGTTCGAAGCTCTATTGCTCTTTATCCAATATTGCTCCTTATCCAACTTCCCGATTTCGGGGTCGAAGATGGCTTCCTTGGCATGATAACCATTGTGGCGTTTCCGTTCCGTGGAGTGCCCTTGATTCTGAGCGCCCAGAGTTTAGATCCCGCAAGACCGATTGCATCTTCTCGAGCCACCATGGGCAAGAGGTAATTTTTTTGAAAAGGGTGACCTCGCATGCACTGTTGCGATTTGGCAAACGGCGAATGAGGGGTGTAAGCAGCTGACGATCTGGGAAGGATGGTTCAAAGTCGGCCGTCCTTTTAGTTCTGCAGTGCAACGGTCAAAGAAGTGCCGGTGATCGACCGACAGGGCTACAACAGCTACAACCAACAGAACAGATAACTTTTGAAACCAATGGAACGAGGACAGATAGCTAGGAACTGCGGTAATCGAAAAGTAGCCTTCAAACGGGGTTAGTTTTCCAAGAAGGCAGAGAAGTAACCGTCAACGGACTTCATGCTCTGGTTCGCGAGAAAAAGTCATGTAATCAAGTTATAGTACATTGCGTCGACCACTGACCAGATGTATCGTGGTGCCATCGTTGGAATACTGTACTATTACGACCAAGTCTTCAATCAATGTTACGCGTTACGGTAAAATCTTATCTCTTCATCTCTTCAAGTTCAAATTTTCGGCGTTACGAGGAGCAAAACTCTTCATGCCTGTTAGCAGTTCTGACAGGCCCCAGAAGAATGCGATTTTTTTTTGAATTTTGGTGTTCCGAAACACTCTTCAAACCAAAAAGTTATGCGTTACTCGGCCGAAATCTCTTCTCTTCAACGACCCGTGACGTGAAGACTTGGTCGTATTAGTACAGTAGATGGGGAGAATCCGTATCTGTGACAGTCGCTGAGATTAGGAAGTAGACGTTAATCCTGACAGCATGCTGGCGATAAATGCTCTTCATGTGGAGACAAGCTGCAAACAAATTGGGATACTGGATGTACTCCGAGGTAAATTCAGTCAAATTGCTCGCGGAGTCGGGAGTGTTCTCGATAACTCCGACCGTTCGTATTGGTCAGCAAGCCTCGAACGCGACAAATCCTGCACTCTGCTCAAACCATCACTCACCGATCAACGAACTTCCCGAAGCTCGGGCTAGTTCACATATAAAACAGACAGACCCTCAATGGCTTCCCATTTGGTGAGCTTCTCCCTCATAAAAACGTTCCACGACGTCTCGTTTACCTCGTCTCTGTAAGGCAAATATTTTCGGAACTGAGCAGGACCGCGTTAATTGCTCCTTCTACTACAAAGTATGTTTCCTAGGCTTACTTTTCTCTGGTGCTGACCACTGAACTTCCCTTGCTGTAAAGATCGGTGCTTGCCGCCACGGAGACCGCTGCTCGCGCAAACATATCAAGCCTCCGTTTTCTCAAACCATCTTGCTTCCGAACGTTTACCACAATCCAGCACACGATCCCGTATGCAAACTTACCGAAAAAGAACTTCAAGAGGGGTTTGACGCGGTATATGAAGACTTGTATTGTGAACTTGCGAAGTTTGGTCATCTTCTTGAGTTACACGTAAGTACATCCGGTCCATGTTAAAATCTTCAGTTATCGAACCCATTTCACAGGTGTGCGACAATGTTGGCGATCACTTGATCGGTAATGTGTACGCGCGATATGAATGGGAAACCGAGGCTCAGGCAGCAGTGGATAGTTGCAACGAACGGTGGTATGCAGGTACGTTGATCACTTTCTTGCCTGAAATACGCCTAACGCTGTCCTAGGGCGACCACTCTATGCCGAATTGTCACCTGTCACCGATTTTCGCGAAGCTTGTTGCCGACAGAACGAAAATGGCGAATGTAACCGTGGCGGGTTTTGTAATTTCATGCATTTGAGGCTCGCATCCAAAGATCTCGTCTCTTCATTGCGAGCAGGACAAAGACTGGAGAGGAGGCTTAACCCGTCGAAAACAGAGGGTGGGGGTGGGGGATGGGAACCAAGCAAGAGGGAAGGAGGTCGCGGGCGAAGTGCCAGTCCGAGAAGGGGCGGAAACAGCGGAGAAGATAGGTGGACCAGGAAATAAGTAATTTTACACATCTACACTCCCCACGCCCCTCTTGTTGACCGTTTCTCAGTACGTAGGTTTCCTGCGTGCACTGTATGTTTCGGGCTTTTTTGTGTGAATGAGGAACTATTTACCGTAGTAATTTATCTTGTGTTCAGATTGTCTTACCACTGATCGTCTTCTTAGAATTGCTATGCTATGACAAGTCGCATGGTTAGAGGTGGATGCAACGAACATCGAAGCGTGCCTCGCCACCTTGAATCAAGGGTTGATGTGCAAACAATTTGGGATCGTGGAGGATGTTTGCGTGTCAAGTCTGTTGAGTTGCAGTTCACACTCAGAAGTGATAGAGGAGTGGTGTAGTCTCACAAATTGTCAAATTCGTCAACGGAAGCCGATGAGAGGTCAAAGCAACCACTTTACTTATAGACTGACGGAAGAGAGGACCTCGCCCTCAAAACTGCATTTGTAGAGGCACATCTTTGAAAATAATCTGTGCACATCAAACCAGCCAACCATGATATTCGCCTCGACCTTCAAGTGGAAGCTGTGGCCACTGTACAATGAACCTATTTTGTCGAGATGAGACAGAGTATACGCATGGCCGAAATAAATTTACCTATCTACTAGTGGGCGGAGAAGTTTTCCTGAAACAGAGAGAGATTTTACACGAGCAAAAGATTCGACGTAGATAATTTGTGGGACTGGGAGTCCGAGGAACTGAAGTCGAGATCAGCTTTTCTGAAGACTGCCTGGTTCCCCGACATACCTTGTTCACGTATATTGCGATGCATAAGATGAAGCAGGTTCCTGGGCCGTTGATTAATAGGACATCCGCCAACATGGGTCGACCCTTCCGAAAGAACGGTGATAGCACGACATGATATATACATGCCATAAAAGAGATGGCTGCTGTAGGTGGCGTGGTGAGAAGGGATTGGTGTACACGGCGCGCGCGGGGGATTGTCAAAAATGAATATTGGGCCGTACCCTTTTGAAGGGAATATGTTGGAGACAGAATTGTCAAAGAGCCTTGGTCACGTACACTGGCGGTATTTTTAGACAATTCAAGAGATGACGCCTTCTGCGCACTGAGGCCGTCGCCTTGGCTCATGATATACGTCCGCGGGGTATAGCGAGAAAAGTCCAAGCCAGAAATAAAAGCCAGAGCTTCGGCGGTATGGCCACCTGAAGAGATGGGTCAATCAATGTCTACATCCCTGTAGCCTTACAAAATTGCATACCTGAACCAAGAAACACTGCAAGACTACAACGCTCCAAGCTTTGTCTTGTTCTTCGCCGATTATCGTTGGTGCTCGGTAAAATCAGATAGATGCGAAGAACAGAAAGAGCGCCAAGCACGATGAAATAAACGAGAAAAGATATCATTCTGAAGAAAGGAGCTCTGCGCCAAGATTAGTTCTTGTGCGCTAACATGTAACAGGAGCGGAAGAAGGCCGATCGTTGACAATGAGAGATTATTGGCAAAGGCTATAAGCTCGTCCTGGAAGTGAGCCTCTCTTTGTGATCAACCACGGTGGCAGGTTAACGCAAGCAGTCATGTGACCGCTGGTACAACGGTCTGAGCCATACTCCCTGCCTCTTCCATCATGGCGACGGCTTCCGTTGTGGATGTGCAAATGGTGGCAGAATTGAGGAGTGCCATCAAGGAATGCTCTGAGCGAGGGCTTTCCGTCGCGTCTAAATGGTACGTCCATTTAAGGACTCTCCTCTCATGTCTTATACTGGTGTTTAGGGCGTCTGAATTACATCTTGCGATTCCGATAAACAAAAGAAGGGCTGCCCATTCCTCCTCGACCCCTGCTTCTGGATTTTCTACCTCCACTCCTGCGAGAACGCGTTCACCACCCGCGTCTGCACCATTCGTTGAGGAATCTCCGGTACCCACACAGATACTAATACAAGCTTCCTTACAATTGAGTCCCGCGCGTCATCCACACGCCCCGCTGCTGCTAGCTCAACCAGCAGATGTTCGTGCCATGGAAGCTGATCTAGAAGCTCAGGAGGAGGATGTTCTTGTGACTGCTCGTACATGCGTCGAAGCGAGAGAGTTTAAGCGTGCCATCCACTTATTACAAGACTGTAAAAGCTCCAAGGCGCGATTTCTGAGTATTTACAGCCAGTTCATCGTAAGTTCTGCAAATCTTCCTATTCTATATCCATGACATCCCTGTTCAATAAGGCGACTGAAAAGAAGGCTCAACGGGACTGGCATAAACTTGATAGTAGGGCTCTCTACATCTGAACCCGTTCTTTGCCCAACTACGACCCGACAGATAATCGCCATCAGCCACCCGTACCAGTCAATAATTCACTCAATGAACTTCTCGACCAAGTTCTCAATGCTACAGACTCTTGGCTCCTGTTTTTGTAAGTCCGCCAGTCTTAAACTGGGAGTGGCTAATTGGGCCACAGGAAAGCATTATTTCTTTCAAGACTATCAAGACGTGAGGAGTCGATTGAGAATACTCTTCGCTCCATTGCAGGCTTTCCTTGGAACTGGTCGGCATGGGCGCTTCTTGGTAGCTGCATTGGCGACGGCGAAGAGGTTATTTTGACACCGACTCCGAAGCAGTGGAAAACTCACAGATATGATAGTTGTCTTCCCTTCTTCAACTCCTTCCCTTGCCTCCGACGCATCCACTGGTTCAGATGTTCCAAATTAAAACACTGAACGAACTCCATAACCCCTCAGAGCATGAACTCGGCCTCTGTGACCGACTCTTGGGTCATGATCTTTTCCCCGATAGCCTATGGATAATGAGTCTTCGCGCCTGTGTTCTTTATCATCTTCATGGTCAGGCCTTTTATCAGTGTCATCAGATACCAATAGTGACATGCGCTTTGCAGATTTTGGCCAAGCCGAGGTCCAGTTTGAAAGAATTCTCGCGTTGGATCCATATCGGATCGACGACATCGATGTCTTCTCAAATATTTTGTATGTCACAGATAACAGGCTTAAATTGTCAAGACTGGCCCACGAATTTTTGGCCCTCGATAAAGATCGACCAGAAGTCTGTTGTCTCGTCGGTATGCTTCTGGATTTGTGAGCCGTTCGGCGCTTGGTAATCTTTGGATGCTAGGGAATCATTACTCTCTCCGAGCTGAGCATGAAAAAGCCGTAAAATACTTCCGACGAGCAACCCAACTCGACCGGACTTACCTATCGGCATGGACATTGATGGGGCACGAGTATGTCGAGATGAAAAATTCACATGCGGCTATCGAAGCGTATCGTCGTGCTGTGGGTATGTCTAGGCTTCATTCACATCTATTTTTTGTAAACCTAGTTTTCAATTCCCACAGACGTGAACCGCAAAGACTACCGGGCCTGGTATGGCCTTGGGCAAGCGTATGAACTTCTCAGCATGCATCATTACGCTTTGCATTATTATCAGCATGCCACAGCCCTACGGTATTTTTTCCCTGAATGACGATTCTCTGACAGGATTTATTTATTGGAACAGGCCTTACGATGTACGCCTGTGGCAGGCCCAGGGAATGTGCTACGAAGAGATTGGACGGTAAGTTTCATCATTATCTAGCCGGCTTTGGAAACGCCTGTACTGTATTGTATTCTAGACTTCGGGAAGCTGTCGAATGCCTCAAGCATGCACTCATTCCTGCAGATCCCCACGAAATCACAATCAACTTGAAATTAGCGAAACTCCACCGCGCGCTTGAAGAACCCTCCGAAGCGGTGGCATATCATCGAAGAGTGGTTGAAGTCTGCCAAGCTGATCGTTGAGTAGCCTCCGTTTCCCCTGTTGACATTTGAACTGAGGCCTGTGACCTTTCCCTGTCAATCAGTCCGTCCTATCCAAGATTATGCCAAGTCAAGTCTGGAGGTCGCCGAATACCAGATTCGAATACCCAATGGAGACCTCTTCCTTGCGCGCGATTATTTAGAGAGGGTTGCAGGTAGCAATGCAGAGGATGTCGGGCGTGCCGCTGAATTACTGAAAACAGTAAAAGCCGCCATCCAAGCCAGGGCGACGGCAGAGGCAGAGGGTCGAGCACAAAAAATGCAGGAAGTGGCCAATATGACCACTGAATCGGTGGGTGAGGAGATGGCTGGAAATTTGTCAGTTCTAAAGTAAAATTTCTTTGCAATTGGAGAAGAAGCGATTTGAACCTCGTTTCAACCTCAACAATGGTATCGGCCGGCCCTGAACACACGCCGTCCAGGTCACGGGCTTGGAGTGTCCAAAGTATAACAAATCAAGCAACGAATGTCGAATGCCTTTTCCTCGTCTTTTCATCTCCTCTCCCCATCCATAACCGTAGATCACTCGAATGTCATCTCGCCAGCTTTCAAAATCTCAACTCCTAGCAATTTTGCGGCCTCCACTGGGCCGCCATCAGCAGGACCATCGACCTGGCGAACTGCATATACCAGTGATTTTCCGACCACTGCTGGCCCTTCGAGGAGATCGCTCAATTTGAAGAAACGCACGGCGGAGGAGCAACAAATTATGGCAAAGACTAATGCGAGGTGGCTCAATTCATCCCTTTGTTAATGTATTACTTACACATTTTTACGCTAGGTTTGCATCGCGTCTTGTCACCGACCACGCCCTTGTATTGTATCCCGATGCAGACACACCATTCCGAGATACAGCGGACGTGGTGAACAGACTTCTACCCTATCATGTTTTCAAACAACCAAAGGAAGACCTGGATTTGCTGATAAAAGGGGACAAGGGCAAGGGCAAAGCAACGGAAGAGGATTTGAAGAACGAAATCAAAGGTGGTTTATGACTTAACAGCCTTGTCTCGATACTGATTGCTTTCCAGAGACCAAGTTTGCTTTGGAATGTCATAAACGACGGGATGCACTGGAGGCGAGGTTTCGCAAAATCAAGGTCCGCTCAGGCATGGTAAGGCGCTGGTCTCAACCATTTTCATTGCTGATGACTCAACGCTTTCTTTATAGCGGCCTGCACCCGACGAACAAACAGTCCTTCTGGCCTCTTTAGCTCTGGATGCCGAACGGTCTGATACGACTTTACTCATGAATGAGCTTCGAACAGCACGTGCAGAGTTGGAACGCAGAGAGAAAGAGAAACGTATCACTTCCAATACTGCTCGTATGGGCTACTATGGATCTGCGCCTTCTGCCGCCACGCCTAGTGTGCCCCCACAGTACTATCGCAGTTATCCATATGGGTACACGCAAGTCTACGGTACCCCTATGCATTCCAGCTCGACCTCGACCTTCTCTGTTTCTTCTGCACCTACTCCTGCCCAATATGCGCCAACACAATCTGCCATCCCCGTGCAGCTCCCAGTTGCTTCATTACCAGCGCTTCATGCATTGGGTATCGTCCCGATTCCAGCTGCATCTATCCCACCAGATGGCCAACAACCACCGGCCGTTCTTCGCGGATCTACTTCAAACGGTACAATGCTTAGCCTGGAAATCAACGTCTCATTACTTCAGTCAGCCCAGATGAGCGGACTGGCCATGGTGTTGAATTCGTTGATGTCTAGAAATAGTTCTGGGAGTACACCGGATCCCCTGGCGGTACCGTCCACTCTACCTAGCAACGATGGTCAGACAACGACCTAAGTTAATTATAACAGACGAGAATACATATGGTATAATGTAGTTTTGCTCAGTATCGAGCGTATTCCTTGGCACCAAGAAATTGCCTTATAAGTGTTCCTGTTATATCACAACACGATATCATATCAATTTCAACGGTCCTCCTGTGGTTTGACTACCACCTGGAAGTACCATTCGGGTGCTCGCCATTTAAATCCTTCATCGCCTCTATTTGTACTCCTTCGTTCCCATGCCCAACAGCCCGACTCCAGGCATTAACGGCCATGGAACGCCCAGCAGACCTTCATCGACAACTTGGCGTCGTGAGCGACTCATGCGCATCGGGAGCAGCACTGCCGTCAATACAGTCCCTGCTAATGGGGCTCCGGACACCCCCTCCAATTTGAACACCCCGGATTTATCTCCTACTGAACACACGTTTCTTCAATCCGGCGGAGCCTCATACGGCACGCTACCCGCGTCGCGTCGTCGCACAGCTCATCCAACTCTCAACCTTGCTTCACGCCGAGCCATCCCGCATCTTCCCTCGTTGAACTTCCTAAGAAGGACCACTTCCAATCCTTCCGCTCCTCTCTCAGCCGGGTTGAAAGACTTGGCGTTCTCCCGACTGAGCGTCCAGCGACCGATTTCCGCATATGATGCTCCCTTGCGGTCCAAGGACGATTCAGAGCCAGATGCTGATGCTAAGATCAATGGCATCCGAGTGTGGTACTCGTCCTTCACTTCCATCGACTGGCTTCATGATGCCATCAAAGACTCCGTACGGTTTTCCCGTCTCAGGAGGCGCAAGTCTTTTAGATCGCGCGTTCGGCTTGTCATCGACAAAAGTTTAGGATGGTTTGTCGTTACCATCGTTGGATTTCTCAGCGCTGTTGTCGCGTTTCTCGTGGTTCGAAGTGAGCTGTGGTTATTCGATACCAAGGACGGCTACTGCCGCGATGCGTGGTGGAAGGCCAAACGTTTCTGTTGCCCCGCGCTAGATGACATTTTCACCCCGCTTGAGGGGGCAGGCCAACCCATCGAGCATGTCTGTCAAGAGTGGAGAACGTGGGCCGACGTCTTTTCCCAAGATCAAGGTGGAGCAGGAGCAGAATTCGCTGAGTACGCCCTTTATGCCTTCATTGCTGTGAGTCGCGTCACCAATGTCCAATTGTCACACCTCTCATGATGCAACTAACTTGCAGCTCTGCCTGGCTTTGACATCGACGCTGCTCACCATATACCTCACGAACTCTACAACCTTTGTGACGCGCAAAGAGTCAGGCGTTCTTGCCCCCGATTTTCCAGGTTCAGTCACTAGCTCCAAAGATCGACCTCTTCCGGCTGTTTCCAAAAGGAAAGTCATGTACTACGTATGTTTGTCTCGATCCTCCCATCACAGCCTTGGCTCACATGATACACCAGGCTGCTGGAAGTGGCATTCCGGAAATTAAAACAATTCTTTCTGGTGAATGACGCATATTCTAAGTGTGCCGCAAGAAACCTAATCGAAGTCTTCAGGCTTTGTCATCCACGGTTATCTCGGTGGACGCGTATTGTTCACGAAGTCTGTAGGCCTTGCACTGTCTGTTGCATCCGGCCTCTCTCTCGGCAAGGAGGGACCTTTCGTGCATATTGCTAGTTGCATCGGCAACATCGTCAGTCGTTTTTTCAGCAAATACGAAAACAATGAAGGTTGCATAATTATCGATCTCCTTGATTTAGCCACTAACAATTCTGCATAGCGAAACGTCGCGAAATTTTGAGTGCCGCCTGCGCAGCTGGTGTTGCAGTCGCCTTCGGCGCACCCATAGGAGGAACTCTGTTTAGTTTAGAAGAAGTCTCGTATTTCTTTCCTCCCAAGGTCAGTTCCGGCTTTGCTTCAATGGGAATCTGGCGACTGAGATTTTTGTTAGGTCATGTGGAGAAGGTTCGTTGAAGGACTATTGCACCAAAGGCTTGTTAACATCTGTCGTCTAGCTTCTTCTGCGCAATGATCGCAGCGATCACTCTCAAGATGTTGGATCCTTTTGGCACTGGCAAACTTGTCCTTTTTCAAGTCACGTACGGAAAGGCACGAAACACTTGTCCTCTCTCATGGTGGGCGTGTTTATTTAGTGTTATCAGGATTGGCACGCGTATGAATTGTTCCCATTTATCCTTTTGGGAGTGTTTGGAGTGCGTTCCCTCTTTTCCCTCTTCCTCTATCCCAACGGGTTTCTTATCATGATTCATAGGGTCTATACGGCGCTTACTTCTCGAAGTTGAACCACTCCTGGAGCAAGAACGTTCGAAATAAAACTTGGCTCAAGTCGTACCCGGTTGCGGAAGTTCTCCTCGTAAGCCGGTTCTCCATTGACCAATTTCACAGTTTACTTAATCTCACCCTGAAGATCACCTCTGTCACGACAATCCTATGCTTCGTCAACCCTTATACTCGCATGAGCGGTACAGAGCTCGTCTACAGCCTCTTTTCCGAATGCAAAGGCACTGGGAGGCAACATTCAGGCCTGTGTGCTGTCGACCCCAGCACATTCTGGGGCATTTGGCCAGTCGTCCGCGCCATCTCCGTGGCAATGATTGTGAAAGCAGGACTTACAGTCGTGACCTTCGGAATTAAAGTTCCTGCTGGCATCTTCATTCCATCTCTTGGAGTCGGCGCTTGCGCTGGACGAGTCATGGGTATCTTAATGCAGTGGCTACAGTATCAGGACCCGGGATCGAAGATGTTCGCTATCTGCAAGGGTGATATGGAGTGTGAGGCTTTTGCCCTTGGTTGCTCGAATAGATACTCAAAGATACAAACCTTATCCTCTAGGTATTATTCCTGGCCTATACGCGATGGTCGGTGCAGCGGCGACCCTCTCTGGAGTCACAGTAAGCCATCATCAAACGTGATCAATAGTAGCTCATGCTCAACTGTGTAAAAGCGAACGACCGTTTCTTTGGCTGTCATTATGTTTGAGCTTACCGACACACTGACCTACGCCGTCCCTGTGATGTTATCGGTTCTTGTAGCTAAAACAGTGGCCGACGCTTTGGAACCCAAAGGAATCTATGATCTTGTCATCGAACTCAACCAATTGCCGTACCTCGACTACAAGCATGAATATCTGTGGGGTAATCTCCAAATTAACGATGTGGTAAGTTATTACAATCCTTCCTTTTTCGCAAGCCTGCGGTTCACCGTTGCCTACTAGACTGCGCGTGATGTAGAAGTGATCAGGCTTGACAGGAAGAACACAGTGAAGAGCCTCCGAGACCAGTTATTCTCCCTGACGGCGTCTGGGAATGACGACAGTGGCTTCCCTATCCTACGCAGAGATGTCAACGATGACGGTTTGAGGATGGTCGGGTACATCGGTGCCAGCGAACTGGAGCATGCTCTCAGTAGGTCGAATATCCTCTGCTGCTGGCGAATTCACTCTGACCCAAGGAAACAGGCCTCGTCGCGGACGAAGCTGAAGATGAAATTCATTTCCATACCACTTATTGCCACAACATGCACGCTTCGTCAATCTCATCGCTCCTGGAAGAGAGCGCGCACCCAGCACAAGATTTGTTTGACTTTAGTGACTACATGGACCAGGCGTGTCTTATTTTTCAGCGTGATCGATCTGGTCTAATCTCCTTCTGTAGGCACCGTTGACTGTTCAATCTAATTCGCCCTTGGAGATGATTCATCAGTTCTTCGTAAAGCTTGGAGCCCGATACGTTGTTGTCACAGACACCGAGGGACTGTGTAAGCTGCTGAAATTCAGTTTGATAATCTATGCTTACCACGATGTCTGAACAGATGAAGGTGTAATCGACAAGAAGACGTGGGTTGCATTCCTGGCTGATTTGGAGGAGAAATCCTAAGTTTTTATTGTTCTCGTACATACCCAAATGTACTTTTTCGACTTCAGAAGGAGCTAGGGCTACGTAAGCCTGCGCACGGCGAGCCAATAAGGCAGCGCACAACGAGAGAGTCGGCCGTCCGTCGGTAGCTGTTCTCATCGTGGATGCGTGCGCGGCTGACTACTCTTTGCGCACACGGGTAATGTTCCATCTCCGCGTGCGCGTACCTGTTTGTGAGTATTTGGGACGGAATTTTTTCCCACACGCCCTTGGGTCAAGAATACGCTCATCTTCAACACGACAATGGCTGGTCTTGGAGTCCCAGTAAAGCTGCTACACGAATCCCTCGGACACATAATCACGGTGGAGCTAAAGACAGGCCAGCTATATCGCGGAAAGCTCGCAGAAGGTGCGGTGCGACCATACTCTTAACGTTTAACAGATTCAAATTTTTCCTTTATAGCTGAAGACAACCTGAACATATCCCTGAAAGATATCACCGTCACTGGACGCGATGGACGTGTATCTCAATTAGATCAGGTGTATATTCGCGGTAGCATGGTGCGATTCTTCATTGTACCGGATATGTTACAGAATGCCCCGATGTGTGTTCAACGTTCTGCTGCTGTTGGTGGATTCTGAAGCATCGGAATTCTTAGGTTCAAGCGAGTAGGACCGAATGCGATGAGAGGAAGGGGTATTGGTACAGCGCGTGGACGTGCAACAATCATGCGAGGTGTGTACATCTTATCATCGTGTGGTCATTGAAATGCTGACCCCCCTTCCCTAGCAAACGGTAATTTATAAGTCTTTCATGAGAATAACTTGCTGACGACCGTGTTCCCCGTCACCATCCAGCTCGGCGCGGTCGTGGTGTTGCCCCCACAGCACGTGGAATCAGACGGTGAACTCGAACCTACGATGTCTATTTTTCCTTCAAAATTGTGTTTTCCTCGCCGTTCTTGTGTAACTTGTAAATTGTGAATCTGGTAGTACATAACTTACCATAGTGAGTACTAACAATGTCGAAATATTGGTACTGTAACTCTGCTTTCATCCACACTTGCGGCTTGGTTACGGGCAACATCTGGAACTTGGCGCTGGCGGGGGTTGTATCGTTGCTTCCATAGGATGGGTAGATGGGCTTCCGTAGAACGAGTAGATGGGATCGAAGAGAGACAATTGTGTCCGATGCAGATTGGCTCGTCATCAGACGTCAGGCACAGTCGTCTACCCAAAACGCGTCTCGCCTCCCGTATTCCTCCTTTTCTTAGAAATCCGACACGCGACCTTTGAAGCTCCAATCACCGTCAGAGTCCTTTCCCCATTTCCCGACCGGTTCCCGCTTAGGTCCGCCTTCTTCACCAGTGAGAGGATTGATTTCGCCCTCAAAGTCTGCCTGAATGGGCTTGCGAGCATCTGGGTGGAGAGCGAGCTCTGCCTCGGCGTCAGCCTTGGAAGACTTGTTGGAAGCGAGGGGAGTCTGGGCAGCACGTTGAAGATCCTCAAACTCGCGTTGTTGGTCTCGTGGTAATGGAGGTGGGGATGGACGGCTCAAATTGGTTGCCAGCCTGCGAGGAGACGCGAGGGTAAAGGCGGAAATTGGGCGGAAGAGGGTTGCATGGAAGGTGTGGAATCGCATGTCGCTGGTGGTGGTTGCTGAGCAAGATGAGTCAGGGGCCGAGTGGGGTCGACAGTCGTCAACACGGAGGTTGTTGGGAGCGTCGTCAACACTATCGATTAATTATGCGGGCTAATAGATGGATTAGAGAGGTCTATATAGAATAGTCTCGTCTATATAGAATAGTATTCCGTTTCTCGGGCAATGGTTGCATTCCAGATGGACTTGATGGTGATCGACTCCGGTTATTCCACGTGAAGTTGGCCGTCAATTCAACGCTTATATGGCCTTTCTGGCTTTCATGTGCCACCTGTCCTCTGTCATCCCAAGCCTAGCATCACTTGGTGCTCTCGGGTGCAATCTTGACAAGTCGGAATTGCATGATCCCCTCGTCCCATCCTCCCACCATCTACCACAATGCCGGTCAATCCACAGCCAATACCATAGCCCTGATATCTCCCGGCCCTTCTGCATCCCATGGCCATGAAACTCATCGCGCCACCTCCATCTATAAGAAGCGAAAGATTGACAGAGCCTGTGACGCATGTCGTCGCCGGAAAACTAAATGCGATGGGCCTAAATTACCGGACAACATCTGCACGAATTGTTTACAAGCCAACAAGCCCTGTACATACCTGTGCGTCGCCTCTTGTCCCTTCGGTCGTGACAATAAATATATTATAACAGGGAGGCCTCCAAGCCTCGCGGACCTCCGAAAGCGTAAGTTTATTGTTCATCAACTCTATTTCAAGCTGACAAGATGATACAGGTATGTCACCGGCTTAGAAGACAGGATGGAAAAGCTGGAAGCACTTCTAACACAGGTGATTTTCGACGCGGCCGCGTTATCTTCAGCTGTGTTCGCTACTTATATCCCTCTCTACATCTAGCTTCGACCAGACGAGGATTTTTCAACCGATCTCGGACCACCTGTTGTCCGCGGCTCCTGGCAAGGCGCGGGCTTATTGCAGTTGCGCGACGAGCAAGCGTCACTTTTATCGTCGTCGTCGTCTGAGATTGGGCCAGCGGAAAGCAAGTTTGCGAGTACCCCCAGACGAGCGCCCCATCCCCTATCCGACCCTCCCTCGTCTCCAGGATCATCCTCCTCGGAGGATCATGCCAACTTTGATATCATTGAAATCGAAAGCCTCAGTGGATTGGTTCAAAAGCTGACATTACGGGGGGATGAAACTGTCGCCGCAGAACCTCCATCCGACGCCCACGCCCGGTTCCACGGCAAAAGCAGCTCTGTAGGGCTTGTCGAGGCAACTCAGAGGTACAAGATGATGCACTTGCTGGATGCGATAGAAGGTGGTAGAAACACCTTTCGCGGAAGTCCGGACAGTACTGACATTCCAGCTGCGGCTCCTTCCCATCGCCGTCCCGAATTCTGGACCATGCCTCGAGTGAGTCCTCAGAGCGTATGATATTCTCTCGTAACTTATGCTTCTGTGTGATACCTGTTAGGTGGAACGCGAGTGGGAGGATTTGCACATGGACTGTCCAGAAGTAATTCTATCCGTTCTGGCGGAGTTTCCTCCCCAGGATCTAGCTTCGGAGCTTGTACACCTCTACTTTCTGCACGTTAACTGTCGCTTTCCCCTCCTCCATCGCCCGACTTTTGACCGACAATGGAAGGAGAAGCTTCATCACACAAATGTATGGTTCGCGGCTGTTTGCTTAGGTCTCTTTGCTGTAGCCAGCCGATGGTCGAATGATTCGAGAGTTATACCAGAAGGCGCCACTACAGATGCAGGTGAGACAGACTGGTGGCTCGCGGGCTGGAGATACTTTGAGATGGGGAAGGGTAAGTTCAGTCTTTAATCTGACACTGTTTCCATCAAGTTTACCGTGTATCGCAGACCTCTTCGAAGTTCGTCGAAGTCTGTTTTACCCGGCTACACTTTTCGAAATCCAATCGTATTCTGTGAGGGATCGGGTATCTTAACCTTACTAAATGCTTACCTTCGGCTCAGCTGTACGGCCTATACGTTAGAGGCACACCTCATTTTCCTTTGGCGTGGACGATAGTTGGAATCGGTATTCGCAAGGCCCAGGATGTAGGTGCACACCGGAAAAAGGTCTATCAGAACAAACCATCAGTGGACGAAGAGCTTTGGAAGCGAGCTTTTTGGTGCCTTGTTGTATTTGATCGGGTCGAATGTGCCTTGCTAGGACGAGGATGTGGTGTTGGGGAAGAGGAGTCTGTCTTTCTTTCGCCTGGATCTTGACTGTTTGCTCAGACTGACGAGAAGAAAGCTTTGATGTAGAATTTCCGCTCGAGGTCGATGACGAGTACTGGGAGACGGAGGATCCCGCCATGAATTTCAAGCAACCGCAAGGAGTCCCGGCTAAAGTCTGCGCGTTCAACTACCTCATCAAACTTTCCCGAGTTATGGCTTTTGCGATCAAGACTCTTGTATGTTCAGGTTGATCCCCACAAAGCACATTTACTGACGTTTGCGTTCAAGTACGCCGTTGATAGATCAAAAATATTATTTGGGCTATCCCCTGCAACGTGGCGCAAAGAGGTCCTTGAACAGATGGATACCGCTTTGAAGCAGTGGGTTGCCTCGCTGCCTGAGCATCGTGCGTTACCCCTTTCATCGTGTTTGACAGGTACATCTTATGAGAACACCCCAATCTAGTCAATTGGTCGAAGCAACAGGAAGGCTCTCCTTATATGATCGATGCAGCGACGTTGCAAGCTACCTATCATCTTATCCAGATGTTCATTTATCAACCACTGATTCCTCCTTTCTATTCACCGTCGTCCTCGTCAGAACCACTCTCACACCAAACCCTCTCGCCATCGTTATCCTTCTCTGCCTTGGATAAATGTGTCGATGCTGCTCGAGCTTGCGCTCGCATCTCCGAAACCCAGACCCTACGAGGCCTTTTAGCGTGGCCCATCCATATCTATGCAGCTCAGGCTTGTTCTGTAGTGCTTCTGGTAAAGATATGGGATCTTAAAGTACAGGAGATGGCGATGCGTGCTCAAGGAGTTGAAGACATCAAGCCACCTATCCTCCAGGTCATCGAGCCCCTGATCGCGGATGTCAAGGTTTTCGTCCGTGTCCTGGAATGGGCGGAACCTCGGTGGGGATTTATTGCACCCTTTTTGTAGGCCGAACTTCCAGTCCATACCTCTTGATATTCTATCTCACCCTTGAAATAGGAAGGAACTTCGCCAATGTTTACCAGGTACCTCCGGATTTTCTGCCATCTCCCGATATTCGCAACCTGCCCTCCGGGCTCAGTCACATATTAGTGACCACAACATCCCTTTACCTCCCAGTAACTCAGGACCACCCTCATTACATTCTCCTTTCCGACTACGGCCATGGGAAGAACCCTCTGGCTTGGCTCGATTTCGATTACTGGATCGATTGCCTGCACCGTTTTTCCAGCCAGGCCCTCCCTACGGCTACGATTCCAGCCAACAGCTTCATCGAACAGCAGGATGTCGGGATCATTCAGGCGTTCCACCCACCTTGACTAAATCTGGAAACACTCATACATCACTTCCGCCGTCATTCGCTGCGGACTTTAGCTTAATCGACGATAGTCTTTCTCGTCCATCCCCATTCGACCAGATGAGGTCATTCTATCCCAACTCCGGACCCACAAACGCGTCTCCACTTCCCTTTCCACCTCATTTCCCCCAGGGATCTCTCCCGTACCTCAGCAGCGCCATGCGTCAAGCACTTTTTCCTCCGCCACACGAGACCGACCTCTACACACGTGATCGCCACAGGGCCGCTGTGAGCGACGGAGATATGCAATATGGCATGAACATGGTCTCCAACGCTCCGGATAGTCATCAGCCTGTCATGGGAGGTCATCCTCGTGTCTCCCGACCCAGTTCTCTCCGCTGAATGTCATATATGATGATAGCGCCACAGTTATTAACCGAAACCCTTCCCCCGCCCAACTAGAATGGATAAGAAGGGATCTAAACACCATACAAGTCTATTAACACACGGAACACCGACCTTCAACAGGGTGCGGATATACTAGAAATCTTCTATTACTGCTATCGTTATTTCTGATCGCACTGGACCTTGTATGTATACTTCAGTACAGCTCACCCACTAATACTCGTATCGCCTGTACTTATTGTAACCTTGGACAATCCTATAACTCTCGCGGACAGAACACGGCTTCAGTCAAAAAGCGCATCGATTTCTGAAGATCAAGCCAGTTTCATGTAGAGACAGGAACTCTACACAACGCCTCCCAAGTAAAAAGTCTATGCAAGTGAGAACTGGTGACATTGAGTGGGTAATGCGAACTAAAGCTACAGTGCCAGGATGAACGTAATGAAAATCAGACGACTAGAGAAAATAGAGCATGAGCGAAACTAGGGCATGCATCTGAAAAGGAGGAATAACGTACGAAGAACAGCGTTGATGCAGCCATCGTTTTCGGGATTGTTGGTGATCTGGGCGTATTTTCCAAACACAACCTTTCCACCAGTGGTGACCATGCCTAGCTCGGAGACGTTCACTTCTATGACAGTACCTTTCGTCATGACGCCGAGCTGCGTATACATTGGTGACTGTGGATTTTTCTTGACACCGAGGATCTGTAGCTGGAATGTGGCCTTTAAATCGGCTGTGAAAAGGGAAATTTAAGGATTTTAAGATATCAAGAAGCGAAAGTCGACATACGATGGGTCACATTCGCCTTCTTATACCGAAGTGCCATTGGGCGAATGAATCGCTCCATCTTCACAGGCTTTCTGGTGAAGCCTTCGCCAACGAACGTAGCCTTGGTCACCATCCGCTTCCATGCTTTGCTCTTACTCTTCCCTGTCTTCATAACCTTGAACATCTCATCCTCCGCAATTCCCCTGACCTTCGGCAACGGCACAGCATACTTCGCAGCCTTGTCTTTCCGTTTTTGCTTGATCGCACTGGAGAGTGCTTTGGCATCCTTTTGACCTTCACGATCGAGAAGGTAAGTGGGAAGAGCGCCGTCGGGTACTGTGGATGAGTCTGCTTGCTTGACGTCACGTTCGTCGTGCGCCTTGAGGGTCTTCTTGAGTTGAACCTTTTCAGCATGCCGTCTCGCGTGCAGCAGCTTGGCCTTGATACCGAAAGCCTTTTGAGCAAACGCAGAGCTCGTGTGAACAGCTCTGGCGTCACGCTTACGCCTGTGTATGTCGATTAGACCAGGAAAAGAAGGGAGATCATTTGATTCGTACCTGCGCTCAAAGTGATCTAACCGCCGACCATGGCGCTTGATGTGCTCCTCGATATATTCGTTCTGAAATAAAGTGAGATGAGCTGGAGATGAGCTCTGAGTGAGTCGTTTAATATTACCTGGGGCTATAGGGAGGAAAGGAGAATCAGAGCGGGAAAATAGTAGAACGGCCTGCAACTCTTACCATGACTGCTTGAACGAAAAGCGTGGAGAATAAACAAGCAACAACAAAGAGCTGGAATGTAGGGCCACGTGTTGGGCGGTTGTGCAGCACATCCATGTGGCAGGACACCAGCAGCTCCTACGCCTCATCCTCCCAAAATTCTTACTATGCTCAGCCGGTAGTCCCAGAGCCCCAACTCCAATTCTACTCCCCTCAAGGACCCTCCGATCCCAACTCCTTCTACCCGGGCTCACGGCCAAGTTTGGACGGAAATGTCGGTGCACAGGGCACAATCTCTCAGCAGGGTGTGGCTCCGGGATACGGCGGAAATATTCAGCCGGCTGTTGGTGGTTGGTGGACGGCGTTTGGTACAGGTGGATTCGAGGGTGAACCACCCTTGCTCCAAGGTACCTTCATTGCCAAGTCACGCGTCATAGGCAACTAATGTATTCATTCAGAGCTCGGAATCAACTTCCAGCATATACGCGCAAAATCAATGACTGTACTCAACCCCCTGCGCGGCGTCGATGCCCGTATAATGGACGACGCCGACATGGCCGGTCCCATCATCTTCGTGTTTTGCTTTGGCATCTGTCTGTTATTCGTGAGTCCAAGTGTGATGATTAGCTGCTCGTTGTAATGATACTCCGTAGTCGGGAAAACCAAACTTCGGATACATCTATGGTGTCGGCCTTTTCGGTTCTGCGTCAATGTACACTCTCCTGAATCTCATGTCAGAGAGAGGTATTGACGCGTATCGTGTGGTATCCGTGTTGGGCTACTGTTTATTACCCATGGTTGGAGTAAGTGCGATCAGTGTCATGATGGTCTTGGAGTACGTTTTGTCTCTGCCTTCCGTGACTTTCGATCTGACGCGCAATGCAGCGGCACCTTTGGATATCTACTTTCCATTCTTTCGATACTGTGGTGCACATACTCGGCATCAGGGATATTTGTCGCCGTTCTTCAAATGTCTGATCAGAGACTCCTCGTTGCTTATCCCGTTGGATTATTGTATGGCTGTTTCGCTCTCCTTAGCGTGTTTAATAATGGGTCAGGCGTAGAATGACCATGGTGGACTTTTTTTCATTCACAAGGACCGATTAGTTGCTGAATACACACCTACACAACTCCTGTAATTCGTGGCGATGAGAATTGCATTGCCGTCCCGGTCTCACTCAAAATCTGGCGCGATACATAATTAACGTATACTAGAGGAATATATAAGGCGTGAAAATATGAATACATACGATCCAGGCGAGAGTTCTATTTATTCCCAGAGAGTAGTTGTCTGCTATATAACTTTAATAATACCTCCATAATTTCTTCCAGAGGTGCCGTGGCATATTCGTTCACGTACTGAGGCAACGAATCCTCCAGATTGAAGCCCGCTTTCTTCATGAAGAAGGGGTGCATGACGTCCGGAGTCGCTTCTCCCAGTTGTCGCATTGTCAGGCGTTCAATATGCCTGCTCCGAGGCTGATATACGATCCCTGAGCGTTGGGCCGGTTTTGGTGCTGATGTCTCGATAGAGGGGAAAATCTGAGGCCCAGGTGACGTTGAGATACTGGCAGACGGAGGAGTCGAAACGGGAGGCGATAACGTCCCCATTGGGACACCCACGGAGGATTTTAGAGCCGTACTTGGGGAGAATGGTGAGAATGGCCGACTCGCCGGGCTCGGCATAGTTGACGATCGCGATGAAGTAGCATCGAGGCTCAAGGGCTCTGGTGTTTTCTTTCGGGATGCTCCAGCTTGGGGAGAGGCGGTGTTAAGTAGAGCCCTCCAGTCTGTCGTCGCCTTCACTTGCTCCATTTCCCGAGTGAGATTTTTCCGCAGGATAGTAAGCCACGAATAGAGGGAAACGTTCAGGGTGATGAAGATATCCTTAAATTCCCGGTTCCCCTCCCGCCGCACGAATTCACTGTGGAAGTCATACACCAGAGTTCTTGGCAGATCCTCCACCTGTTCTTCGCTAACCATGTGCATGGTCATCGACGGCAGCCCCACGATAATTGCTTCTATAGCGCCATTCAGCAACGACTCCAACCAATCTCGTCCATCCGACAAATCGGACGTCTGGGGATGCCCAAGACCTGTGTACTTCGAAATGGTCATGGACGAGAAGGAAAGGAGGAGATCTCGTTTTCCGGTGTTGGGTTCAAATTCTATCAGTCGATCCAAGCGTGCACGCACGTCACGGCCTATAAACTGAGCTATTTCCAGGTCATCCATCGTTCGAGGAAAGACCACCAAACGGAGAAAATCGAGCTGAAGGCTCATATGCTGCATGATGACGTATGACAACCCATTCTCGGCCTCTTTGAAGCGACTGCGAGCGGATTGTAGCATCGCTTCTGCAACAGCGGAGAGCGGGTTATCAGGTTTGGGTGTCCGAGTGACCCTGAAGGCCTTGGATTCACGACTTGCACCTAACCGTTGAGCATCCAGATTAGCTTTGAACTTGTTGACATAGGCGAGGAGTTTGGGAATTGTGCCGACAGTAACCACTGCTACGATTTCGGGACTCGTGACGGTGAACGAAAGCTGCAGAGGCTTCGTTTCTGCATCTGCTCGGGGTGCCATCACAAGCCAATCATCGAATATCTTGACTTCGAGTGGTTCAGCACTGGATAGATATGACATGATCGATCAGGAAGATAAATTTGAGTAAAGGTCAATTTTCTTACCGATAATGAAGCAGCTTTTGGTGGTCAGACTCGAGAGAAACAACGAGAGGACCGCTGGTCATGCTCAGCTCCAGCATTCGACTTATCCCTTCGACATTCGAGCTACTTTCAACACTACGGATTGTTTGGAAGACACACTTCGGGACATGGGCATGGCCCGCGACGTTGCCTTTAGCAGAGATTGCAAAGTCAGCAACAAACACCGAAAGTTCGCTGGTGACGTCCGTCAGCTTTGTGCGCATGACAGCATCTGTAAGATCAAGGGTCATGGCACTAATGGACTGTCCCAAATCGACGTCCAAAGTGATTTGTCGGATTCGAACGAGAATCATGGTACTGAAGCGCTGTTTAGGCTGCGAGAGCGAAGGCGTGTATGCCGATGTCCGAGCTGGTGCCTGGGGGGCAATAGCGGTTTGGCTGTTGAATATTGGGATTCGATCCAGCCAGACGGCTTTAAAGCAGAGGATGTCCTGCAAACGAGAAAAGCGGACGACGCCCAAGAATTCGGTGTCCAGGACAACTGAAACAGAACTGACAGAGGCACCTTCGTCTGCTTCGACTTTGGCAAACGTAACCGAGAAAGCAAGGTTGCGTGCGTCTAACATGACACAGTCCTCGCTCAAGAACCCGTGTTTAAGGCCAAGTGTCAACCCTCCGACGCTACCTGTAAATGTGACGTTGCGGGCGCCAGGAGATACGTTGACAACAAAGCCTCCGCTATCCCAGTGTAGGCCGGCGATGACATTGACGTCAGGTTGGCAGGTCAGTTCGAGCTTTGATTGGTCGATCCGGAGGCTAAAACTGATGCGCATGCTCGTGACAGTATCCAAAGCCTCCTCTTGCATAGCCGTTGATACATTAGTGACGACGGTGGAAACTGGGCGAGGCGACTGAAGGCTGACGCGACGTAGGCGGGCTTCTATGTGGCTCACAAGCTCGGTGAGGAAGGGTAGCAACGTCGGTCGTAATGTGTTTTGGCTGGAGTGCACCGTGCTTTTAAACATGAGAATGGATGGTTCAAGATCGCAAGCTGCTCCGTGCTTCTGTGTGGCAGGGGTGGTGCGGTATTCTGCCCAAACAGACACCACAGGGAGGTTGAAGACCTCGGCACCTATCTCCATCACCTGTTCATCTGATGGTTCTTGGTGGCTATGCGAAAATGGTCTCGTTCGGTAGAGTCTAGAGGCGGCTCCGCTGTACACGCGCACTTTACCGCTGAGGAATTTCAATGATGCAAATAGACTGGAGGCTGGGACGACGATGTGGTGCCGTTCTAGTTTGGGTTCCTTCTCCATGTCATTCTCAGTTTCCATGGCAGATGGAGTGCGAGGTAGACTGCTAGATAGCCTGTCCATTCGATCTTTCCCTTGACGATAAACATCAATTAGAGAGAAGACGTAGGAAGGAATACTCGAGTCGAGGTCCAAGATGAAGCCGCTAACATTCGCTCCAATCCAAACATGACGTGACGATGCAGAATGGATTGAGCGAAGCTGAGCTTCCATTTCGGGATAGATAAGTCTGTTCCGAGTTTGATGACTCTCCCCTGAGAAATCCCCAGGAATGGACTGGCGAAATCTGGAATGCATCATGAGCCGGGTGTGGAAAATAGTTGTCGAAACAGAGTTCATTACCGGGAAACAAATTGAAATGAAAAACTTTTCATCACTGCTTGTCCAGTCTCCCCTCGATGAGTCCCAAATTCGATGGACTTAATAGACCACAGGAAAGCAGGAACGGCCGTGGAGTCCTTGCTTCCTGTTTGGGGAAGCTGGAGATCTTGATCGTGCGTCAATGGGAACGCGACTCCGATATTCCGAGTGGAAACATTGACAACGAAGTTTTCCAACCAGGGCCTTTTCTCTGCCTGCGTGTCTCGAACTCCAACCTCAAAGGTTCTGAGGATGCTCTGAGTTTTGTCTTTGAATGCTGCAAGCTCCAAGGCACGTCGTTCTTTGCGATCAAGCATCTCGGCCTGTATTGGGACCGTCCATTATAAACTTAGGACCAAGAGCAGCGATGACATTACCTGAAGATGGTCAATGAAATCACCGACTTCACCAATTGAGCTGGGCTGCATTACGGCGTGGATTTTGGTCAACGAAATGAGAATAACGGTACCGGAGGCACCATCAAAAAGCTGGTCTTTCCCGTCAACTTTGAAGTCAATGATTACAAAAGCCGAGCGATGATTTCTGTTGAAACCTGGATAATTAGGTCGAACCACGGCTCGAGGTGCCAGAGAAAATGCCAGATCCGATAAATCAACATTCCACGTCAATCCAGTGGAATTGTTAATTCCGCTTCCAATATCAAGACATTCCAGATACACGGTGGAGGAAGGCCCTTCCAGTCCAACCCGGAACCCACGAACTTTTAAGAATCCGCTGTATTTCAAGGCAGGCTTTTGATCCTTGAAGTCTTTCGGAGTCTTTGAAGCGGCCTGGCGGAGATTGGTTTTTTGTACTAGTGTCACGAGATCATGAAAATCTTGCCCGAACTTTTGTTGAACGATAAGCAAAGTGTCCCAGTGAGAGGGCTTGACTTTAAGCTCAATGAAGTCCATCAGGGCGATAGCGTGAACGCCGGTGCCATCGTAATGACCAGTGGCTGACAAGGGTGGTAGGATCAATTTCACGCGAGTGCTAGGCTCCACTTCACGTGCATTCGGCTTGGATGAAACGCTGACAGTGACGGATGCGAGTTGCAGACCGAAGGTGTATTCTGAGGCTGTAGTGTTGGAAGAGTTGACGTAGGAGATGATATTATCCGCTTCCCAAGAAAGCCAGGTCCCGTGCATGACTTGAAGGGAGATGCCTACATGCGATACTTGTCCTTGCACTTGAAAGCTTGGGCGTCGAGAAGACGTTCGCTGCATTTGGGGCGATGTGGGTTTTGAAGGGGCCCTCTGCAGTTCGGCAAGAAGGGCTTGAACGGTTGCTTCTATTCCCGGAAGGAAATCGGCTCTCCACTCCTGTACGAATCTGTACAGACGGAGAGCACTGCGAGGAACATGGAACTGAAGGCCACCAACTGTATAAGCGAGACGGTGCTTCGCTTTAGCGGTAAGTTCCTTCCGCGATACAGTGTTGACCTTCCCTGTTGTAAGTTCAAGAGAAGCCAGGATGTCTTGATCGCTCCGTTTGACCATGTCGGATGGAGAACGTGCTCGGACGTATACTTTGTCGAGAAGAACGGAGATAGATTGGCCTTCATAGGCCCGAGGTCGTGACAGTGCTGAAGATGTACCACGCACCCCCGACAAACCAAATTCGAAAACCAGGTTCTCGGCAGCTGCTTGGATTTGAAGATGTCGTAAAGAAAAAATAACATCCGTGCTGAGGAGCTGAAAAGGACCTGAAGTATTGTTGACGGATGGAGATTGGGTGAGGGCCTTCGCGGACGAGGACACAGAGTAGTAATGTCTCCGCACCCGTAGAATGTTTTGGGCGAAGCCCATCAGATGAGGGAACACGGAGAGTGTAACATCGCCAACAGATATCAGAGCTGATGTCTTGAAGACGCTCTGGGATCGTTTCTCTTTCAAGGACGTCTGCGACATGCTTGTGGGGTAAAGGGGGGGCAGTGGGAGAACATCGCTTGCCCGCATGCGCGCCCTGGTGTCTAAATTGGTCACCACCAGCTCACTGGGTGACACGCAGGATGGATCCAAGACTACGAAGGCAAGTTTGGAGAACTGGATAGATATGGATCTGTTTGAGGGTGCAGCAATGCGGGTTGCTGACGAGGAGTCGTGGGTTCGTAAAATCGGGAGGAAAGGCTCCAGGGAAGATAGATGGATGTTGTAAGCATCAGGATCCAGAGCGTGTAACCGTGATTCGAGCAATGTCATGAGTTCATCCAAATCAACAGGTTGAACGCTATCCTGGAGGGAACGAAACGAGCCCCGTTCATATACATCTAAATTCCAGAGACAACTTCTGAGATGATATAAGAACCTGAACGTGGTGTTTGTGCGTAATACGTGAGGTGTGCCGCTCTGGACGAGATAGGAGGGTTGGATTGTTGAAAGAGGATCGACGACCGCTGTCTGTCCCGAACATTGAATGATGTCATAAACGATAGTTTGTTCCAGCGACGAGGAGTACTGCTCCCATCTCTGGCCCAAAACGTAGAGTTGTGTTGCGCTGTGCATCAGAGCAATACCGGTGGCTGCCATATACTCAGGTCCAAGCTGACCTAGTTGGATCGTACTCTCTTCCCAGTGGGCCTTTAAGGTATTGCGCGCGACGGACATCTTGAAATCGTCTACGCCGTAATTGAACACGAATTCACGCGGAGACCTGGGTGTGATAGTCTTCCTATTGATCGAGGTGTCCAAAGAGAGCGACAACCGACTGAACCCTACGTTCGCGACAGGATTGCCTTTTATGAGGGTCCCTGACGCAAAGATACCCGTAATGTGTCCTTGGACAACAGAAATGACATCAAGCGCCGAGGATTTGCTGGCCTCTGAAAATTCCTGAGAGATGCTGGGATGACCATCCGTCATCAAAATACGCTGCATGACGTGTATAATAGCCGAGGGGATGGACGCCTCGAAGAGAGTGCACGAAGTTGTGGTCCCAGATGCTGACAGCGTGCCAAGATGACTGGCCATCATTGCGTCGAGACACAACTCTGGACTAAGCGGCTGTGGTCAAGTTTGTCAGATAATGTAGAGCGATGCCTTAAGATACATACGTTTTTTCTCATGTCTTCTTCAAAATACACCGCTGCTGGTGACACCAAAGGCGTGACCTGTATGATTATCGGCTTTTTGCCTCTGTAACGAAAGGTAATGGACCCCTGGTCGTCGCTCGGAACTTTTGGAGTATCCGCCGTCTTTTGGGGTTTGGTGCCTTCAGCGGGATTGGTTGGGTACTCTCGGGACATGTCCAACGGCGTGCGATCCTACGTAGATGACCAAACGTCAGAAGGTCGCCTAACGAAGAGAAAATAATGATGTCGCCTACCCGGACGAGGATGAATGGGCATCCATCCCAAAGCTCGGGCGATTCAAGAAAACGTGCTGCATAATGGCGAGTGACATGAACATAATGCCGAAGTATTGACTGGTCCCTGTCAGAGTTTGAGGCATCTTCGTCTTGATCGAAATGTTAAAAATGTTGTATATCATATCAACTACCAACTCACTGGCAAATTCGGACCAATCGCTGTCAGAACTAGCATCCGTTAAATCTTCATCGTCAGATTCGTCGCCGCTGGTCATGTTCTGATCATCCTCGTAATTAAAATGCGGGGCAGGAGTAGATGAACGAGTTTTACTGTATGTCTTTCAATCAAGCATCTGTTATGTGAGAGTTCAACCGGCTTACGCAAGACGAGCATCGCGATCGGCTTCTGATATCCCTTCTTCTGCATCTGACTCGGAAAGCTGAGCCATGTTCGTCCACGAATTTCTTATTCGTTCACCCCGTGGCACAGATTGCGATGGGCCGGCAGCTTCTGTCGAGTGGCGTCTGCTGGGTAGCATGGGATGGGGTATATAGACTCCATTTTTGTGCAGTGCGGCTCCTGCAATGTAAGTCAGCAAACGATTAGTCGGAAGGAGAAAAAAAGGACCTTTACTCGAGGATTCCACTATGCTCTGAGAACCGGCGGTTGCGAAAATCCTACGGGCTCGCCCAGTCAGTCGATCTTGCTCTTCGACATAAGCAATTTGAGCTTGAACATGATTTCGGAATCCAAGAGGGGCAGAATAAATATCCAGGTAAGCATCAGCAGTCAGTTTCAAAGCCTCTAGCCAGCGTCCCCCGTGCAGCGAAGCAGCTAGCAAAACCTTGACAGAGATTTCTGTGATTCTGAGACTGATGGCTTTCCGATAGTATTGCCCACCAACATCATTACTGTCAACCTTGATTCCACTTGGTAAAGTGATCACCAAGGCTGCTTGGCCGGCTCGCCACGTTATGTCAACAGATTTTAAAGAAAATTTGAGGAAGGTCACTATTTCGGAATTAAAGTAAAAGTACAGCAAACTCGACAGGACACGCACCGTCTGGATCAACAGGGGGAAGGTACTCAGTTGCGGGTGCATTTGCGAAATCCGCATAATTCAAACGAACAGCATCGCCAGCAGCAGCCAGTAGTCTTCCTTCAGAAGCAGATAGAAGAGCTTTAACGCGACCGAGATGAATCTCCCAGATACAAATATAGGTAGCGGTCCGTGGCTGAGGCCCAAATAAACGGTTGGCTGTAATGTCAAGCCCTGCCAGGTGTAAGGATCCGTAGATTGGTAGATAAGAAGAGCAATCACTTACCATCGATACGGAGGATGTCCTTCATTCCATGAAGAGCCGTTTTCCTGTACGTGACCTTCTCTGGATAATCGGAGACTAGGCCTCCAGCAAGGGCACCGACGTTTAAAGACATTTCTACGCATGAGTGAGTTTTGTATCTCCAAAAATAACGTGCCGAAAATTACCCATATAATAATCATGCATCCGGAATTGCAATTGAAGCTCGGGGATGGTGACGATGAGGCATTCACCTATCCCAGCATTCGCCGTTTCATCGTCATGGGTTGATGAATACCCTGGAAGCCCAGCTGGCATGATTACTATGCCATGTTGCATGTAAAGTTGGACCTCGGCTTGTAGCATGTTGTTCTAGAGAACAGTAAGTTTAAACCGAAGTTATCTGGAAAGCTCCTTACTTTTCCTGGTCGATACTTGGATAAAATTGGGTCCCCAAGCGGCTGTTTCCTTTTCCGTCTCTCCAGGTATTCGTATAAGGTCGAGAAGTGAGTGAATGATCCTAGGTAATTGTCTCGCAAGACCATAAAATAACGAATAGCCCATCCAAGTTCTTTGAAGGCAACTTCGCGTACCTGGGTGACGGAAAAAGGGTTGATGTCGTGATCAAAGCGAATTTACAAGGCTTACGGTGAAATTGAGTTTGAGCTGTTCCACGTAAGTTTCCCAAACTTCCGCAAAATATTCGTAGGACCCGTCGATACGGAAGAAGTGAATATTTGCCAAGCTATTTCCCTCCTTGGGAGCGTGAAGGGCGTTTGTGTTCCACCGCGGAAGGGAGAGACTGGCTGAAACATCTGGAATATCTATTGAGAACGGAATTGTTGTTGACTCAGGACGATACTTGTTTGACAGAAGGTCGGTCTTGAAATTGAAATTAACTCCTCGGAAAGTGAGTAATGCTACCATTCAGGGCTTGAGTTGAGCTTTTTGAGCGTCATCAGCGTTTGAAAGGCGCATACCATTTTCATCCCGTATTAATGGTTTGTCAATGATGTTGTGGTCGTTGGCATACATATTAAGCTCGAAGTGATGCATTTCAAGCTTGAAAGCATAGATCATTGGAATGAAACGTTGGTAGTCACTTGGGGGCCCTGTCGTCCAGTCCTTTCCAAGGTCGATAAACATGTTAATGTGATCACGGAGAAGATAGAGAACAGGCTGCCGCAAAACGACATCAATGATCCATGTACGTTCCGTGTTCCATTTAAGTGGGGTGGGTAGTTCACAGTGAATCTTTCAAACCGTGTATAAATGTCATGTAAAGATATCCCGAAAAAATAGACTTACGCGAGACGACTCGGCAGTCACCAGTCGAATGTCGTTTAAACTCGATGTGATTGCAATGGTATCAAGATGGGCTTCTAGAACCGGTCGATAGCCAGAAGAACCCGTTACCATTGGCAAAATATAGCTTATGGATGAACGATCTCCAACTGTGACATGAATTGCGGCCGCTTCCCGGACTCGCTGCCGCTGTGGGACGTCAGTTTTTCCATCCCATTGCCAATCCTAGAGGCCCTGTTAGCCAGAAAGACAAACATTTTGACTGAGCAATCGTACCTTGGAAGGCTCACGAAAAGGGATATGCAGAAGAGTATTTTCACGTAGCTCTACAAACACTCGCATGGCTGTCCAAAGCCTTTTGTCGCCAGGTTTCAATGGAGGCGTTATCTCCCCATCGTGATATGTCGGAGGGAAAAACGCTTTCTGGAGCTCAACCCTTTTATGTCGTCAGGTGAGCGCAGAGCGACGCGCAAGGTAGATGCTCACCTCTGGCGATCCGCCCAAGGACCATATTTCAAAACACCTCCACTTATTGTGATGTCGAAACCCCATTCAGGTGCTACATCGCTGTTCCCGATATCGATAGGATCTACCCCAGCACTTTCAAAGTGATCTGGTAGAGCAGGAACTTCCCCAACGACATCGTAATAATAGGATAGATCGAGCACAGGTGTCTCGAGGATCTTACGCTCTACTGCGTATTCAACTTGAGTGAAGTCTGCACCTATCGGTGTTGGCTCGTCAAGGTTCTTGTGCGTCTTCTTGCTGGGCCGCGGTGTTCGTTGTTTTTGCATGGCATGGATATCACGACGATCCAATGTGTACTTCCTGGCAAGAGCTAAAAGTCCTAGGCGGTCCCAGAGTTTGACGAATGACCGATATGTTAAGTAAGAGGAAGGACGACTCAGGGTTGAATACCTAGGAAACATCAATATAAGGCCTAATTTTAGAAGGCGCAATGAGCTTACTGGATGATGCGGCCATGGACCAGTTCTCCCATTGATGTCATAGGATCGGCATAGTTCTCGTTCTCAACATATCGAATCGTGGCATGCTGGAATTTCATCGAGAATAATTGTTTATAGAGGTCAAACTTTGATCTCGCCTAGAACACGGTTTCAGCTGAGGGGATAGGCAGGACACAGATAGGCATACTTCAACAATACCGAATGTTCCTTCACTCCTCTGAAATTCAGCGACCAGTAAACTTGGGGTTGAATTGTTACCGCAGGTTATTGCTCCTTTAGTGACTTCTATGCCTAGAGGTAGCAAGTCCTTGGGATCAAGGTTTGGTAGCTGGCGTTTGATCCATGCAACAGCCTTCCGAGCGCCGTATGGAATACTTGATTCATTGAAGGAAGAGGGAGGATGAAAAGGCGAGGACGATGCTGTTGAGACACGCTTAGTGGTAATTCAGAGCTGAAAGCCCCACAGCATCACACCTGGGCGTGAAGATTTTTGGAAAGATTGCCTTCTGTCCGTCGACCGAGACACAGGACGGCTGAGGTTACGGGCCTCCATTTGCGAGATAATGCTGTCGTAAGCTGCCGTCCTATTATACAGGAACCATTCAAATCCTTGTAAAGATACCTGAATTCGGCAGTGCGTAGAATGTGACGACGGTTCTGAGGCTACATTAGGTTCTTCCGGGAATGAGGCAAGCGGTTGACATACGATCTTCACCATCTCGAGTAGCACCGATTTCATCTTCTGTGGTAGGTCTCCGAATCCAGTATCTCCATTGCACCTGTCCTTTCACGATCCTAATGGTCTGGTTACTAGAATGATAGCTGACATCCTTGAGAAGAATCCTTCCAGCTATCAAAGAAAAGTGAATGGAACCTGTATTGCGCAACAGTCAAATATGATCAATCTCACGAGGGAGTCGGGCAACGACATACCGACTTCAACCCAAATGCTCGAGGCTTCCTCATTCCAGTACATGAGCCGGATGAAGCGACCAATAAGAAAACCAATAAATCGATTCCAATGGAAGAAGTACAAGATGAGGGCGATTACTATGCATATGCATGAGATTAAGAGTAGGCGGTCGAACATGATGAGATGGACGCGTCGCAAGCAGATTCAGAGGGAAAGAATCCGCGAAAACCTCCTCCGCGTGTGTTTAAACAAACGTGAGTGGGGATGGGGGGTATACAGTTCCTCGTGGAAGTCGTGCTTGCTGAATTCCTCAGCCACGAGTGACGAGCAGTTAGTCGAGCATTAGCAACTTGTTTGACCCTCGTAAACTCAAATCAGAGTACGTAATACAGTTCCCAGATCTAAGAGCAGTTATAAATAATTAATTCCAATTCCAATTCTACGGCGGTGTAACTATAGGTGTAGACCTCCCAGAAATTAATTAAATTAATTAATTAATTTGGGGGAGGGACGAGGAGGAGATCATACTCTACGTCGCTGACAGTTTCCAAAGAATGATACGAAAGTAGAAAAGATAGTAATGATAACCGTACCCCTCCGAAACTCGTCATGAGACGTATCAGCCCAAGGTAAGTGGGCCAGTAGCAAAGTAACCCGAAAGGTTGGACATTTCATTTGTTGATGACGAACTGGATGGCGTCTTCGGAGAAAGATAAGAAAATGTCTGCGGTGAATTCTTATGGGTTGACATACTTTGGTGCATTTTTTTCGGTTCCATTTCCCGTCGCAATCTGTTCGATGACACGAAACACACTTGCGTGGTGCGCGCTTCTTTGTCGGAGGCACTGTAGTATCAGCGGTGTCCTCGAACGCACGCTTCTTACCCTTCTTTGCACCATGGATGTCAGAGGCTAATTTGGGATCTTGAATGTAGGAAAATTGAATGGCAAATTGTGTGCTGCTTGAGCGCCCGAGAAGATTTGATATTTCCCACTCGTTGACCTCGGGATCGTGGGTTACTCGTTTTTCTTTGTCCATGGCGTCGGCAAGAGATGAAGGATTTTGAACGGGGATTGTTGGCATTGCAGCAGCGTGGGGGATGAGATATGAGTGGAGCAGATTGTATGCATCACGGTTTTGCTCGACGGAGTTTTGTTCGTTCCGAAGCTCGCTCCAGGTTTTGTAGTAGTTCTTGAGCTGTTCAGGGAGCTGTCGCAATCATTAGAAAAGATAGCCAAAAGATAAAGAAACACGCACTTTATAAAAAATTGTCTTCCCATCGCAGTGTCCCGACCATTCAGACGTCAAAGTAACCCAGTGTGGTTGAGTCGAACTTGTATGCCGTCGTAGGAGTAACGAAAATAGCGCCCGTTCATTTGGTGTGTGAACTGGTAGGATAGCAATGCGAGTATTCTGAAGCGACGCGAGGTGCGAATGACACATTTTCTGTTGTGTGGCGAAGCGCGAATTGAAGTCAAGCATTCCAAGTTGATCCCTTGTTGCGTCGCCGAGAGGCAGAATACCGAAAGTTTCCGACGATGGTTCATAATCGTCTCCGTTCACCCATCCTTGTTCAGATGAGCGCCAGGCGTGAGAGAACATTTCTCGAGTTTGATCTCTGAGGCGAGATAGCCTATTCAGCGTCCAGACATCGAAGGACCCACGATAGGCTTTTCCTGTACGATTGAAGGTCCCAACCTTGAGTAGAATATCTAATTAGCAATGCTCTGACTGCAAAATTTGATCTGGCGTACCTTTAAATTGTGGCACAAGGAATAGTCACGCATTAGATTGACAGCGAAACGTGGAGAGGCGTTGTATGATCCAAATCGCTTCACTATATTTTGATGAACACCGCCTTCAACATGATTAGTGCCACGAATGCAGCGATACAGTGAAAGCCCATCCTGATCAGTCCCGTGTGACATAAACAGCTCGATATGTGGGGGATCAGAATAAAATCCAAGGCGAATGTTCTTGAGCACATTTTCGGCCTTTTTCCAGGATGCCTCGTTGAAGAGAGGTTGTCCCGTCTTCGCGTCTTTCAAAGGACCAAAGACAGAGAGCACCTCAGAAACACGCTGATAAAGGATGTCGGGACGAGGAACAAAACGTCTAACACGACGCCAGACCCATTCAGACCGCCATAAAACAATTTGATCCCATGAAATATTGCGCTTGGCCAGAACAGCTTCAAGTTTGGCCTTGTCGTCTGGATCGGGAAGAAAGAGTGCATCACGAAGTGCACGAGCAAATGGGCGGCGAAGACCATGATGGAGGGGTATTTTGAACTGGTCCATGAGATGCCAGAGATCTCCGTAGACTCGTGTTCGAATTTCAGTGTCAATGTAGGTAAGAGACGGATCTTCGAGCACATTTTGGGCTGTTGCTGCACTTGATGAATCTCTCTTCGAATCCTTCACAGACTGCTCTTCTTCGACATCATAAGGCATACTAGCCGGCCACATTCCTATCTCATGATGTTCTGCATGAGCGTCGTCAGAATGACTTGGTGGCTGACCGTCGGTCGGTGACTCCAGATAGGCAGGTGTAGGAGAGACATAGGGCAGCGGCGGAAGGGGTGCAGATCGAGAAGGATTTGGACCAGGAGGTAAATTGTCGGTGACCTGAACATCCTTTGTGAAGCAAAGAAGTGAAAATGTTTCGCCGCCTGAGGAGATTTTGTGCAATGGTGTATCTTGTTTCGATTTCAGGAGGTCTCCGTGTATGAGATAGCCGCCCTGTATAATTGTCGTCACGTTCACGATTACATGAGATTTGGTGACCTTGACGGTGTTCATGTGCGTAGGCCGGTCAGGAGAAATGAAGCCATAGGCAACGGTAGAGGTCTGATCGCGCGATACGATTTTTACGCGAGTCCCTGCTGCAGTTGACGGAGTAACTGGAAGGCCAACAGGATTATACGAGAAGGTGTCGAAAATGGTCCAGGTAGCAAAAACGTCAAGGGCTGCATATTTCTGCTGACGTGGAGATAACTCAGCGTTATCCCAAGTGTTGCTCACGCGAACATCCTCGTCTTTTGGAAGATACCGGCGAAGAACGAAAGCTGTAAGGTCAGCAAGGCTGACGTTGGCATGCTTTGCTATGCTACGTTGTTTCGCAATAGCACCGAGCTCCACTGCACCAACAAATGGAAGGTCGTCCTTTCCAAACCCGCAGTCCTTGAAGAGGCGAGTGAGGTCAGCCTTGACGTGAACACCAACTTTTTTGATGCGAGAGCTCCTGAGGAGCGCGACGAGTGCATGTGGGGGATGTAGATAACCATCGTCATGCACAAAGCAAGAAAGCTATAATGTCCAAATCTGCTTAGATTAAAAAATATTACAAGAGACGAGAACCTTACCTGAATCAAATATATACATTTGTTGAAGGCTATAGAAACGACTGCGACCCGCCCGAAAATCCCATTTGCACGGTCCACTGACCACTCCATATCCATTGCGAGAGAGAGAGATTCACTTTCTGGAAGCTTATCCAAGCCTTCCATGATGATGTTCAAGTGCGTGTTGATTTGGTACGTTGACTGGAGAGTGGTGTAGCTCCAATCGGATGGGATATCCAGCTCGGGAAAAGTTGATAAAGCAGGACACGATACAACATCGTGTTTGAGTGACGGAATGACGCGTTCCAGCTCATTCTTGTCTGTGACGGAGTCTGTGAATATAGCCTCAACATCGCCATGGCCGTATTTGCGCAGGGAATGGGGAATGTTAGCAATCGGGGGCATGCACTGATTGTGGGCCTTTGTTGGGGTGAAAGTCATCTGGCGAATTTCGGTGTACTCATTTACGGTTGTATGTAGCGCACCAAATACAGGTTCACCGCCCACTTTTCCAAGGTGCTTCGGAACCTGATAAAATTCTCAGTCTTGTCGTTCACTGAGGTCCAAAATATATAAATACCTTGTGGCTATGATCAATGCATAGAATGCGCGCAGAAAGCATTGACATTTGCTGGTCAATTTCGTGGGCGTGTGACTCGACGAAGTTGTCATAAAACGCTCGAAAGAATCCGGCAGAAGGGACATATCCTCCATATCCCGTCAGATCATCCCATGCAGAGAAATGTTCATGTGGTTTGAGTAACCCTGTGATCGACGAGTTTGCCCGAATCTTCACCCACTCTAGGTACTGAGCCTCTAGCACCTCAAAATACCGAATATGAAATGTTCGAATCATCTCAGTAAAAGGATGAGGCCCTTGGCCTCTTTGAAATGATGCCCGCAGGAGGGCAGCGAGTCGATCCGTCAGCCCGCAGCGGTACGTGAGATGAAATGAGAACTGGGCTGCGAGAGGAGGAGCCAGAACATTCAGGATATCCGGTGTTGTACTTTGGTACGTCCTTCCACAGTCAGGATGGCCACAATTATATCGGTATCCAACTATGTAGATGTTATACTCCACGTCGATGACGCGGCGTGGAGCCCGTGGCCACCCCAGCAGACGAAGGAACACGGTATGCCCATGTTTGTTTCGACGGCCGGCCTTCTTGCAAGCGGGACAGGGAATTTTTGCGAAGATGTGGGGAAGCCATACGAAGAAATGCGGCTTGTAAAAGATAGATGGCGAAAGTTGAAATACGTGTGATGCAGCGAAAAATGGGGCTTTGTCCTGGATGTGGAAATGCCCAGCATCGTAGCACGAAGGTCGGCGGGATGGATTTGTCATAATTTCCTTTCGAAGACGGAGACAGATGTCCTTATAGCTGCTGCCGAGTGACTCAGGAAGTGTTGGTCGAAGTTTTTTTGACCCCGATTTCTCGGTTGGTGGTGCATGCAGGTTGGGAACAGGAGGATTTAGTTCAGATGAAGGTTGAAGACCAGAGTCGTCGTCATCTGGTAGAGGCTGGAATTCCTCAGAAAAATCGGTATCATCAAACTCGCCAACAATATCATTCAACCCAGCATTCAGTGTGTCAAAGTTGTAGTTGTCACCCTCGTCATCAAGGTCTGCAGTGCTAAGTGCTTCGACCACATCGGCGGCCACAGTTTTACCGGAGCAACTAGCGGAGGTGTCGTTCGAAGGGGCCGAGATGGCTGGGATGTCATTGGGAGAACCGGACATCTCACTGTGGCGGGTCGACATGTATGCTAATGGGCGTGACGTGGCGATGTCACCGCTGTTTGTTTGACATGGCATATCTTCTGGGAAAGGTGGTACGTCTCTAGGAGGGGATGTGGCGACATTGCCCTCGGCACAGGCCAGGGTGTCTGAAAATGCTTGTTAGCAAGAAAAAACATTCGCAGTGTAACTCGCACGTACCCTGTTCTAGAGATGGTGATGCTACTTCAAATGCAAGCGCACCAACCATATGCAGTTCATTCCCATCTGGACCCGCCTCGCAGAAAAATTGCCTCTCGTTCGGATCCTCTATGTCCTCGGGTACGGGAAACGCAGGTTGACCACTCGAGGGCAATGGTGGAACTCCCGAGAGCGTTGCTTCTGCTGGATACTCTATTTTTCCATGAGCAAGCTGATATATTCGATGTATTGGTTCCTCACCTTCACTTGACTCTGCATTGCCAGCAGGATTGGGATCGTTGACTTGTAGCTCGGGCCCAGATGAAGCTAACCCAACTGTTAGACACATCTATAAGATATGTACAAATGCACCAACGAACCCGTAAGATTGACGCCGACACTGAAAAAGTCGTCGGCCTCATCGTCACCCAGAGGCAATGCCGCAGCACCGAGTGAATCATCAATACCTTTATCAGCTAAAGAACAGGATCAGACATGTACAAAAATCCCAGACATGAGAGAAATAGACTCACCAGGGTTGGGCAAAGGCGGAATGGGATTGCGAGGCCCAGCATCATCTGCACAAGTTTTTTCTGCCAACGCAGCATCTGAAAAAATTCGGTCAATACAGTTCGAAAATGTGAGTGGAACATACCATTACCCAAAGGCTGCTCGCCGCCTAGCTGCGCCGCGTTCTTGTCGGCCGTACCACTTCGTTTGGACTTGTTCTTCGAACCTTTCGGGCGTCCAACAGGCCGCTTTTCTGTGACGACTGTGTCAGGTCGAGGCTTGTTTTTGGAGCCTTTTGGTCTTCCGACGGGCCGTTTCGTGGGTTGGCTGTTCCCATCGCTGGCTGGCTCCATTTGTCGATTTTCTGATGTTCTTGAATCTGCGTGAACCTGAGCTGTCGATGAGTTTGCCAGTGTTGCGTCCAGAAGCTGTTGCCGTATCCGTTACGTCCAAGACATCTAAAACGGGTAGGTTTTTCAAACTCAGTTAGGACCTAAAAGCTCCACACCTATAGTTAAACCGCCGAGAGCGGCGGTGTAACTATAGGTGTAGACCTCCCAGAAATTAATTAAATTAATTAATTAATTTGGGGGAGGGACGAGGAGGAGATCATACTCTACGTCGCTGACAGTTTCCAAAGAATGATACGAAAGTAGAAAAGATAGTAATGATAACCGTACCCCTCCGAAACTCGTCATGAGACGTATCAGCCCAAGGTAAGTGGGCCAGTAGCAAAGTAACCCGAAAGGTTGGACATTTCATTTGTTGATGACGAACTGGATGGCGTCTTCGGAGAAAGATAAGAAAATGTCTGCGGTGAATTCTTATGGGTTGACATACTTTGGTGCATTTTTTTCGGTTCCATTTCCCGTCGCAATCTGTTCGATGACACGAAACACACTTGCGTGGTGCGCGCTTCTTTGTCGGAGGCACTGTAGTATCAGCGGTGTCCTCGAACGCACGCTTCTTACCCTTCTTTGCACCATGGATGTCAGAGGCTAATTTGGGATCTTGAATGTAGGAAAATTGAATGGCAAATTGTGTGCTGCTTGAGCGCCCGAGAAGATTTGATATTTCCCACTCGTTGACCTCGGGATCGTGGGTTACTCGTTTTTCTTTGTCCATGGCGTCGGCAAGAGATGAAGGATTTTGAACGGGGATTGTTGGCATTGCAGCAGCGTGGGGGATGAGATATGAGTGGAGCAGATTGTATGCATCACGGTTTTGCTCGACGGAGTTTTGTTCGTTCCGAAGCTCGCTCCAGGTTTTGTAGTAGTTCTTGAGCTGTTCAGGGAGCTGTCGCAATCATTAGAAAAGATAGCCAAAAGATAAAGAAACACGCACTTTATAAAAAATTGTCTTCCCATCGCAGTGTCCCGACCATTCAGACGTCAAAGTAACCCAGTGTGGTTGAGTCGAACTTGTATGCCGTCGTAGGAGTAACGAAAATAGCGCCCGTTCATTTGGTGTGTGAACTGGTAGGATAGCAATGCGAGTATTCTGAAGCGACGCGAGGTGCGAATGACACATTTTCTGTTGTGTGGCGAAGCGCGAATTGAAGTCAAGCATTCCAAGTTGATCCCTTGTTGCGTCGCCGAGAGGCAGAATACCGAAAGTTTCCGACGATGGTTCATAATCGTCTCCGTTCACCCATCCTTGTTCAGATGAGCGCCAGGCGTGAGAGAACATTTCTCGAGTTTGATCTCTGAGGCGAGATAGCCTATTCAGCGTCCAGACATCGAAGGACCCACGATAGGCTTTTCCTGTACGATTGAAGGTCCCAACCTTGAGTAGAATATCTAATTAGCAATGCTCTGACTGCAAAATTTGATCTGGCGTACCTTTAAATTGTGGCACAAGGAATAGTCACGCATTAGATTGACAGCGAAACGTGGAGAGGCGTTGTATGATCCAAATCGCTTCACTATATTTTGATGAACACCGCCTTCAACATGATTAGTGCCACGAATGCAGCGATACAGTGAAAGCCCATCCTGATCAGTCCCGTGTGACATAAACAGCTCGATATGTGGGGGATCAGAATAAAATCCAAGGCGAATGTTCTTGAGCACATTTTCGGCCTTTTTCCAGGATGCCTCGTTGAAGAGAGGTTGTCCCGTCTTCGCGTCTTTCAAAGGACCAAAGACAGAGAGCACCTCAGAAACACGCTGATAAAGGATGTCGGGACGAGGAACAAAACGTCTAACACGACGCCAGACCCATTCAGACCGCCATAAAACAATTTGATCCCATGAAATATTGCGCTTGGCCAGAACAGCTTCAAGTTTGGCCTTGTCGTCTGGATCGGGAAGAAAGAGTGCATCACGAAGTGCACGAGCAAATGGGCGGCGAAGACCATGATGGAGGGGTATTTTGAACTGGTCCATGAGATGCCAGAGATCTCCGTAGACTCGTGTTCGAATTTCAGTGTCAATGTAGGTAAGAGACGGATCTTCGAGCACATTTTGGGCTGTTGCTGCACTTGATGAATCTCTCTTCGAATCCTTCACAGACTGCTCTTCTTCGACATCATAAGGCATACTAGCCGGCCACATTCCTATCTCATGATGTTCTGCATGAGCGTCGTCAGAATGACTTGGTGGCTGACCGTCGGTCGGTGACTCCAGATAGGCAGGTGTAGGAGAGACATAGGGCAGCGGCGGAAGGGGTGCAGATCGAGAAGGATTTGGACCAGGAGGTAAATTGTCGGTGACCTGAACATCCTTTGTGAAGCAAAGAAGTGAAAATGTTTCGCCGCCTGAGGAGATTTTGTGCAATGGTGTATCTTGTTTCGATTTCAGGAGGTCTCCGTGTATGAGATAGCCGCCCTGTATAATTGTCGTCACGTTCACGATTACATGAGATTTGGTGACCTTGACGGTGTTCATGTGCGTAGGCCGGTCAGGAGAAATGAAGCCATAGGCAACGGTAGAGGTCTGATCGCGCGATACGATTTTTACGCGAGTCCCTGCTGCAGTTGACGGAGTAACTGGAAGGCCAACAGGATTATACGAGAAGGTGTCGAAAATGGTCCAGGTAGCAAAAACGTCAAGGGCTGCATATTTCTGCTGACGTGGAGATAACTCAGCGTTATCCCAAGTGTTGCTCACGCGAACATCCTCGTCTTTTGGAAGATACCGGCGAAGAACGAAAGCTGTAAGGTCAGCAAGGCTGACGTTGGCATGCTTTGCTATGCTACGTTGTTTCGCAATAGCACCGAGCTCCACTGCACCAACAAATGGAAGGTCGTCCTTTCCAAACCCGCAGTCCTTGAAGAGGCGAGTGAGGTCAGCCTTGACGTGAACACCAACTTTTTTGATGCGAGAGCTCCTGAGGAGCGCGACGAGTGCATGTGGGGGATGTAGATAACCATCGTCATGCACAAAGCAAGAAAGCTATAATGTCCAAATCTGCTTAGATTAAAAAATATTACAAGAGACGAGAACCTTACCTGAATCAAATATATACATTTGTTGAAGGCTATAGAAACGACTGCGACCCGCCCGAAAATCCCATTTGCACGGTCCACTGACCACTCCATATCCATTGCGAGAGAGAGAGATTCACTTTCTGGAAGCTTATCCAAGCCTTCCATGATGATGTTCAAGTGCGTGTTGATTTGGTACGTTGACTGGAGAGTGGTGTAGCTCCAATCGGATGGGATATCCAGCTCGGGAAAAGTTGATAAAGCAGGACACGATACAACATCGTGTTTGAGTGACGGAATGACGCGTTCCAGCTCATTCTTGTCTGTGACGGAGTCTGTGAATATAGCCTCAACATCGCCATGGCCGTATTTGCGCAGGGAATGGGGAATGTTAGCAATCGGGGGCATGCACTGATTGTGGGCCTTTGTTGGGGTGAAAGTCATCTGGCGAATTTCGGTGTACTCATTTACGGTTGTATGTAGCGCACCAAATACAGGTTCACCGCCCACTTTTCCAAGGTGCTTCGGAACCTGATAAAATTCTCAGTCTTGTCGTTCACTGAGGTCCAAAATATATAAATACCTTGTGGCTATGATCAATGCATAGAATGCGCGCAGAAAGCATTGACATTTGCTGGTCAATTTCGTGGGCGTGTGACTCGACGAAGTTGTCATAAAACGCTCGAAAGAATCCGGCAGAAGGGACATATCCTCCATATCCCGTCAGATCATCCCATGCAGAGAAATGTTCATGTGGTTTGAGTAACCCTGTGATCGACGAGTTTGCCCGAATCTTCACCCACTCTAGGTACTGAGCCTCTAGCACCTCAAAATACCGAATATGAAATGTTCGAATCATCTCAGTAAAAGGATGAGGCCCTTGGCCTCTTTGAAATGATGCCCGCAGGAGGGCAGCGAGTCGATCCGTCAGCCCGCAGCGGTACGTGAGATGAAATGAGAACTGGGCTGCGAGAGGAGGAGCCAGAACATTCAGGATATCCGGTGTTGTACTTTGGTACGTCCTTCCACAGTCAGGATGGCCACAATTATATCGGTATCCAACTATGTAGATGTTATACTCCACGTCGATGACGCGGCGTGGAGCCCGTGGCCACCCCAGCAGACGAAGGAACACGGTATGCCCATGTTTGTTTCGACGGCCGGCCTTCTTGCAAGCGGGACAGGGAATTTTTGCGAAGATGTGGGGAAGCCATACGAAGAAATGCGGCTTGTAAAAGATAGATGGCGAAAGTTGAAATACGTGTGATGCAGCGAAAAATGGGGCTTTGTCCTGGATGTGGAAATGCCCAGCATCGTAGCACGAAGGTCGGCGGGATGGATTTGTCATAATTTCCTTTCGAAGACGGAGACAGATGTCCTTATAGCTGCTGCCGAGTGACTCAGGAAGTGTTGGTCGAAGTTTTTTTGACCCCGATTTCTCGGTTGGTGGTGCATGCAGGTTGGGAACAGGAGGATTTAGTTCAGATGAAGGTTGAAGACCAGAGTCGTCGTCATCTGGTAGAGGCTGGAATTCCTCAGAAAAATCGGTATCATCAAACTCGCCAACAATATCATTCAACCCAGCATTCAGTGTGTCAAAGTTGTAGTTGTCACCCTCGTCATCAAGGTCTGCAGTGCTAAGTGCTTCGACCACATCGGCGGCCACAGTTTTACCGGAGCAACTAGCGGAGGTGTCGTTCGAAGGGGCCGAGATGGCTGGGATGTCATTGGGAGAACCGGACATCTCACTGTGGCGGGTCGACATGTATGCTAATGGGCGTGACGTGGCGATGTCACCGCTGTTTGTTTGACATGGCATATCTTCTGGGAAAGGTGGTACGTCTCTAGGAGGGGATGTGGCGACATTGCCCTCGGCACAGGCCAGGGTGTCTGAAAATGCTTGTTAGCAAGAAAAAACATTCGCAGTGTAACTCGCACGTACCCTGTTCTAGAGATGGTGATGCTACTTCAAATGCAAGCGCACCAACCATATGCAGTTCATTCCCATCTGGACCCGCCTCGCAGAAAAATTGCCTCTCGTTCGGATCCTCTATGTCCTCGGGTACGGGAAACGCAGGTTGACCACTCGAGGGCAATGGTGGAACTCCCGAGAGCGTTGCTTCTGCTGGATACTCTATTTTTCCATGAGCAAGCTGATATATTCGATGTATTGGTTCCTCACCTTCACTTGACTCTGCATTGCCAGCAGGATTGGGATCGTTGACTTGTAGCTCGGGCCCAGATGAAGCTAACCCAACTGTTAGACACATCTATAAGATATGTACAAATGCACCAACGAACCCGTAAGATTGACGCCGACACTGAAAAAGTCGTCGGCCTCATCGTCACCCAGAGGCAATGCCGCAGCACCGAGTGAATCATCAATACCTTTATCAGCTAAAGAACAGGATCAGACATGTACAAAAATCCCAGACATGAGAGAAATAGACTCACCAGGGTTGGGCAAAGGCGGAATGGGATTGCGAGGCCCAGCATCATCTGCACAAGTTTTTTCTGCCAACGCAGCATCTGAAAAAATTCGGTCAATACAGTTCGAAAATGTGAGTGGAACATACCATTACCCAAAGGCTGCTCGCCGCCTAGCTGCGCCGCGTTCTTGTCGGCCGTACCACTTCGTTTGGACTTGTTCTTCGAACCTTTCGGGCGTCCAACAGGCCGCTTTTCTGTGACGACTGTGTCAGGTCGAGGCTTGTTTTTGGAGCCTTTTGGTCTTCCGACGGGCCGTTTCGTGGGTTGGCTGTTCCCATCGCTGGCTGGCTCCATTTGTCGATTTTCTGATGTTCTTGAATCTGCGTGAACCTGAGCTGTCGATGAGTTTGCCAGTGTTGCGTCCAGAAGCTGTTGCCGTATCCGTTACGTCCAAGACATCTAAAACGGGTAGGTTTTTCAAACTCAGTTAGGACCTAAAAGCTCCACACCTATAGTTAAACCGCCGAGAGCATTACTAGTACAATGTAGATTAATTGAATGTTTCGGTGTCCAAGCTTGCCCGACCTCGACAAGGCTTCAGGACAGGGAATAACAGTCCTCAAAAGAACTGACAACCTCAGAAGACTCAAATTCGCTGACTTAACAGAAGGAGGGTGTGTTCGAGTGCCTCCGCAGAAGCACCATCCTTGGATAAAACTTTGGTATCTTCGAGCTCCCTCAAGACTTTGTCAATATGATCGCCGGCTCCTGAAAGGTGGGCGACTTTAGCGCATGCAGCATGAATACTGAGGTATTCTGGTGATGGAAGCGGAAGTTTCTTGGGATCTGAGGTTGTCAAGGTCATAATAGTCTTATAATGTTGGGCAATGTATCTTGGACTCAGCGAAGTGAGCTTGTAGGTATTGGGTGTGTCCTGGAACTTTCAGACCGAGCGCGGTGCACATTGTATAATAATTCTACTCACTGTAGGCTCAAACAAGAATTTCTTGAACTCATCAAACAAACAGTGCACACCAACATCCAATGTCAAAATGTTTTCCAGACGATGGACATTGTTGCCATTGAGGTCAGAAGGAATCCGTTGGTAGCCAAAGCAATCCATGACAGCCCACATAGAAGTGGTGTGGTAATGCTACGTGCCCCAATATTGATGACCAGACATCAACTAAAGTACGAGAAGCATATCTTGTTACTGTCCTCGTTGGCACCAGAAATATCCTTGTTGGTGGATTCAGCGAATATATGTGCACAATTTGTTGCAGTCAAGGTCCAGCCCTCTTCATAGGACATTTTCTCCAGCTCTTTATCATTTTCTACTATATTTTTTTAAAAAATCCCAGGACAATGCAACAAAAGCTGTCCCGAATCAAGGCCTCAGGGGAGTTGATGATTTATGAGAGAAAGACATGACAATGAGTGTAAGGGTTGTGACTGGGTGACACTGGAGTATATCATGCCGGATACTTATTCCCACGGGCTCTAGTTTTTACCATTGCTTTACTTTCACTACGCCTGTGTTGCTCGCTCTTCTCACTATAGAATTGGATCAAACACACTTGTGACTGAAGCTAGGACCTCAAGACTCAACAATCTTACACTTTTTTGTGTTTCCCAGCCTCTCTGGGGCTATAGTGGAGAGACCTGCTGGCACAGCACCCACAGCTTTCTGAGCTGTTCTCTGGACGACTATCCACCTTTCTAGGCTTCTCTGGGCAGTGATTCAGTTCGCTTTCCAGTCCTACTGGTTGCTGGAAGGATTGGGTGGAGAGTGGTAGAGGTTTGGGACTGGGCCTGGTGGGGTGGTGATGATGTGGCAGGAAGTTTGGGTCATATCTTTGGAACGAAGGCGCGTATCTCTTGGGCCAATACTGCGTGGATGCGGCCCTCACTGTTGCGCACATTTTGACCCCTGGATCATCCATTTCTGCCAACTCCTTCCCCCTCACCATTGCTTTTCATGTTTTGACATTGTCTGGCTGATATCTCGCGACCTACTGTGCCGATTCCTTCGATTCCAAGTTCGCTGCGTAGCCCTTGGCTGCTGCTTTCCGTCGATACCCAGGTCTACAGCTATCCGCGCCACGGTTCGCATCCTGCACCCGTTCTGGTGCTTTTATCCCCATCCCTCCTACCCCAACCATCTCCCACCACCTTGGGTTGGTTCTGGGCTCATTCTCTTCGCATTTTGGGCCTCTTTTACCTCCCCATACCCTCCTACCATCATTCATATTGGTTGCTCTGAAATCTGGTCATCATCCTCTGCAGTGCCTTTGCTACTCACCCCTTGGTGCTTTATTGCATGGGACCTTGAAGTATCCGCATTTTCCTCCATGCATAGGCTGGAGATGTACTCTGAGGTATATCCTCTAGGTATTCCACGGTGTTTCCGTCCCCAATCCACCATCGTCCATCACTCTCGTTGACACCGAGCAGCGGTCGTTACATATGCGCCCTATCTCTGGTTCTTTCGTTGAGAGGCCTTGGGAGCATCTACCATTGGTTCCCTCCGCGCCTCCTCTGATTCCCTCGTCAGCCCCAGGCCACGCTTGGGGGTGGGTCTTTGTGGTAATTCCTCCGACACGCTCTCGCTCACCCCGGGTACTGGACCACCTCCTTTCTACCGGTTGTCCATCACCCTGTCAATGCGACTATCATTCGTTCCATACGAGCCCTATCTTTGGTTCTTTCGTTGAGAGGCCTTGGGAGCATCTAACATCGGTTCCCTCCGTGCCTCCTCTGATTCCCTCGTCAGCCCCAGGTCATGCTTGGGGGTGGGGCCTTTGGAGTAATTACTCCGACATGTTTTCACTCAACTGGACGATGGATGACCCCCTTTTTCATTTGGTTACCTGATGGACTCTTTAGGTAGTGTTTTACCAGGTACAACCATTTTCTTTTCCTTTTTTCGTCACCCTTTCCCTTCCACCATCTTTTCTTCAGATAGAGTCATCCTTGGGGCTAATTCTAGAGGGGGAGAATGTAAGGGTTGTGACTGGGTGACACTGGAGTATATCATGCCGGATACTTATTCCCACGGGCTCTAGTTTTTACCATTGCTTTACTTTCACTACGCCTGTGTTGCTCGCTCTTCTCACTATAGAATTGGATCAAACACACTTGTGACTGAAGCTAGGACCTCAAGACTCAACAATCTTACAATGAGGGCACTCACATTCTTCTGGGCATCTCAATGAGACTGAGGAGCCTCCACTAACATTGTAAGATTGTTGAGTCTTGAGGTCCTAGCTTCAGTCACAAGTGTGTTTGATCCAATTGTAAGATTGTTGAGTCTTGAGGTCCTAGCTTCAGTCACAAGTGTGTTTGATCCAATTCTATAGTGAGAAGAGCGAGCAACACAGGCATAGTGAAAGTAAAGCAATGGTAAAAACTAGAGCCCGTGGGAATAAGTATCCGGCATGATATACTCCAGTGTCACCCAGTCACAACCCTTACATTCTCCCCCTCTAGAATCAGCCCCAAGGATGACTCTATCTGAAGCAAAGATGGTGGAAGGGAAAGGGTGACGAAAAAAGGAAAAAAAAATGGTTGTACCTGGTAAAACACTACCTAAAGAGTCCATCAGGTAACCAAATGAAAAAGGGGGTCGTCCATCGTCCAGTCGAGTGAAAACATGTCGGAGTAATTACTCCAAAGGCCCCACCCCCAAGCATGACCTGGGGCTGACGAGGGAATCAGAGGGAGGCACGGAGGGAACCGATGTTAGATGCTCCCAAGGCCTCTCAACGAAAGAACCAAAGATAGGGCTCGTATGGAACGAATGATAGTCGCGTCGACAGGGTGATGGACAACCGGTAGAAAGGAGGTGGTCCAGTACCTGGGGTGAGCGAGAGCGTGTCGGAGGAATTACCACAAAGACCCACCCCCAAGCGTGGCCTGGGGCTGACGAGGGAATCAGAGGAGGCGCGGAGGGAACCAATGGTAGATGCTCCCAAGGCCTCTCAACGAAAGAACCAGAGATAGGGCGCATATGTAACGACCGCTGCTCGGTGTCAACGAGAGTGATGGACGATGGTGGATTGGGGACGGAAACACCGTGGAATACCTAGAGGATATACCTCAGAGTACATCTCCAGCCTATGCATGGAGAAAAATGCGGATACTTCAAGGTCCCATGCAATAAAGCACCAAGGGGTGAGTAGCAAAGGCACTGCAGAGGATGATGACCAGATTTCAGAGCAACCAATATGAATGATGGTAGGAGGGTATGGGGAGGTGAAAGAGGCCCAAAATGCGAAGAGAATGAGCCCAGAACCAACCCAAGGTGGTGGGAGATGGTTGGGGTAGGAGGGATGGGGATAAAAGCACCAGAACGGGTGCAGGATGCAAACCGTGGCGCTGATAGCTGTAGACCCAGGTATGGACGGAAAGCGGCAGCCACGGGCTACGCAGCGAACTTGGAATCGAAGGAATCGGCGCAGTAGGTCGCGAGATATCAGCCAGACAATGTCAAAACATGAAAAGCAATGGTGAGGGGGAAGGAGTTGGCAGAAATGGATGATCCAGGGGTCGAAATGTGCGCAACAGCGAGGGCTGCATCCACGCAGTATTGGCCCAAGAGATACGCGCCTTCGTTCCAAAGATATGACCCAAACTTCCTGCCACATCATCACCACCCCACCAGGCCCAGTCCCAAACCTCTACCACTCTCCACCCAATCCTTCCAGCAACCAGTAGGACTGGAAAGCGAACTGAATCACTGCCCAGAGAAGCCTAGAAAGGTGGATAGTCGTCCAGAGAACAGCTCAGAAAGCTGTGGGTGCTGTGCCAGCAGGTCTCTCCACTATAGCCCCAGAGAGGCTGGGAAACACAAAAAAGTGTAAGATTGTTGAGTCTTGAGGTCCTAGCTTCAGTCACAAGTGTGTTTGATCCAATTCTATAGTGAGAAGAGCGAGCAACACAGGCGTAGTGAAAGTAAAGCAATGGTAAAAACTAGAGCCCGTGGGAATAAGTATCCGGCATGATATACTCCAGTGTCACCCAATCACAACCCTTACAAACATGCCCATTATCATTGCCTTGTGGGTGTCGAAGGAGGGCCATGAAACATGGAATGACTGGATGGGTGTACGGCCTTTGACTTCCTTGACTGTTGAATGTCCTTCAGAATGGGTAAATAGGTTACAGGAGAAGCTTACATGCACATATGTAATGATCATAGGACATCTTTCCATTCAGTGCCAAGGCATCGTCATCCGCACATGAGAGGACTTCTCGAACGACAGCTACATGAGCTCCATTGGAAGGCCCTGCCAGCATTAGGTGTCCCAGGAGCCTGGCATAGATCAATCTCTTGGGATTGGGATGTGTTTTGGCAGATTGTTCAAATCATAAGCTGATAGGATATGCACCCTTGATTGTAGGAGAGATACTGAGTTGGTCTTGTTGAGCAAGCAAGACTGACCGTCTATTTCTGGCACTTACTAAGCAGTTATAATTTGTTTCCGCTTTCATTGCTAACACCTCAGTGCATTCACATTCACTGAGGTGTAAGTCCTACCTATAATTCACTCGTTACCATTTACTGATACCTCGTAGTCTACTGTCACTTCAGATATACTTAATTTGAGTAATCAATTTGTTTGAGCACGAGCGATGGAACTTGAAGCGAAAGCTGAGAATTGAGATTCTCAGAGTGCAGACAAGTCCGAGTGAGTTTTGCCAAGCAGATGAGAATTTGCGGTCCGTAAGTTCTCAAATCCGATGCCCCGAAGGGGCCGAACTCAAGCTAACTACGAGGGACTAGTGAGAGGGAGTAGTAAGAAAAGAATAGTGCGCGTGGAATGGTAATGGAATAGGGATGGTGGGTGGGAATACTAAAGCTGGTGCGGCGCGACATAAGAATCTAGCAAACTGCGAGCGCAGTGTGAGATGACGAGAGTAAGTAAATGAGGAAGGGGAACTTACCTGCGAGCGCAGTGTGAGACGACAAAGTGTCTCGCAGAGGCGCGCGCAGGTTATATAGTTAGAGGTAACAAAGACGTTTGTGCGAGAGATAAGATAAAGGAAAATACGTGATGAAAGGGAACCTTGGTCTCAATTAACCCCGAGCAAATACCCCCTTCACATTTGCCCGATCCATCAATAATATTACAGTGCATTCACATTCACTGAGATTCTTCTGTCACTTCGGTCTCCCTCGAAAACTCGCCCTGTTCCTACATACCAGACCACTGCTTTACAGGTTTGGAAGTTTAGCAGAGAGCCTGAGGGCAGTCATGGTTGTGGGACAAGGTGTTCTTGTTTCCCACCATCGCCTTCCAGAACGTTCAACAGGTCTCCCTTCCCTCACCTCGATGATCATTTTGCTGGCTCATTGACGTAAGTATTCTTTGGAGTGATCATCCTGGAACAAAGCATGAGAATGAGCTGAACTTTCATTATCATGTACCTTGGCCTTCCCAGCATCAATGGTCCAGCTCCTTCAGCTTCAACCGTAGCCCAGGCCCAGTGCGACTGGTAAGTAATTTCCATCTTTCCACTTCTTCATTATTCAATTCAATGCATCCTCTCCATCCAGGTCATAAATGTATCATGCCTTCTCTGCACTGATGTGGGTGGCGGCCACGCAGTCAAGACACCCCCATAATGATTATTCAATGTGACATCTTGCACTACTCATTCACATCATAACTAAAAAAGATTCATCCCTCTGCGATGGGGCCTCAGAATAGACGCCGAACCTCAGAATAGGCCCCAATGCTAACATTATTCCATTCTGATAAAGTCTGGTCCTGTGTATGCTATTGAGATTGGCAGCATGTGTATTTTGCTGGGATAGTGGCTAGCAGTGGTGAAGAAGCAATAAAGGGTTCAACTATATTCGAGGAAGAAGTTGGGGCATTTATGGGAGGGAAAATGTAGAGGAGATTAGAAAGAGGCATTGTAAAACAGGAACAATGAGGCAGAGGATAGGATTAACAAGGTGGAGGGGATAAAGCAGACACAGAAGAGGGCAGGGAAGAGGGGAACAGGTGGCTGGGAGTGAGAGAGGGCTGTATACAGAGAAGGGGTGGAGAAGAAAGAACTTTGGAAGAGCGTTAAGCACGAGAAGAAGAGGAAACACATTGAGCAGGAGTTGATGGATGTTTCACCAACAAACGTCCCACCGTTGAACTCCCAATCATCAAACAACTCGAATAATCCCCAAACTCAAACACTGCAGGTCCCTTCTCGTCCACCTTCCGGCCATCTCTAATCCACCCTAAAACTCCTGCTCTCATCTAACCTCATGCACTACCCATTGACACCTAGACACTGTCACTAATTCCCATCGCAATTCCCTTTTTACAGTCACCCTCCTCTTACTCCTCCAGGGACGAGGACGACAGGCATGGTTCTGGGCACCTGGGCCTCTATACTGCCCTGTCTCTGACAATGCTAAGGAAAAAGAGCCAGCCCCTCCTATCGTAAGCCGTGAATTACATCTTCTCCCCCACCCAAATTTGATGCTCACGATCAAGACTCCGCCATCTCCTGATCTAATTCATCCTTCATGTCAACTTTATGTCCTCTGTCGTCGATGCCAAGTACAGCTTATCTCACCGCAATCCTTTGTTTACCACCATACACTGTGGGCTAGTTGTGTATGCCTACGATCCTGCTCTGGATGTGCTAGATCCCGTGAACAAAAAAGATCTCCTCCACGACTCTGCTGCGACAACTAAGAAAACTCAGCACTACTTTCCTTGATGGGAAGTATTGAACATCACCATTCTTACAGCGCTTATGTTTAGGCTGCTTTGCCTCTTTGTCTTTTACCCCGTCTTCCTCCTTTACTGGAATAAGGCGAGAAATTAGCGGATTTGTGGGAACATGGAAAATATTTTTCTATTTCCTGAGAAACATTCTCCTAGCCCAAATACCAGACCTCATCAACAACAAAACTACCAAAGATGTGTTCACGTGGACTGGATATGATGGCAAGGAGTACAAGCTTGGTTTTCTCGGACACATTTATTACCCCTGGGCGTTCTGGCCTGGTATGTTTCCTCGCTCCCTCTCTAACTTGCTTTATCTCTGACCCTGTAAGGATGGGTTGTAGACTTAAGGTTCACACCGGACTAAACACGACCGCGTATTGGATTGTGTGTAGTAGTGGTGTATATAAGTCTAAAGATTATATAATACAGAGGCGCTGTCTATATAGAGCCAGCGCCTTTAGAAATAAACAAAGACAAACAACGATCGCTACCTTATTCGGTAACGCCCGTTACACTCTCCCCCTTTAGATTGAGCCCCGGGCTCAATCTATTCCCAATTCCGTTGTTTGGATAGTAGACTTGTTGAAGTCCACTATCGTGCATTCGATAGTTATAGACATATAAATTTTTTATATCTATAAATTTTTTTTTTTTTTTTTTTTTTTTTTTTTTTTTTTTCGTGGGCGGTACGATAGTACCGCCCGCGGCGCTGCTCACGCCGCGCCCTCCACCTCGCCGTCCTCCAATCCCGACGCTGCTCGCCCTGAAACCGAGCCGTCCATGGGATCGTCGGGCATGTCGCCATCGCCCCCCGGTGTCTGGTCACTGGGTCCCCCCGCCTCTACGGGTGGTCCCATACTCGTACTGCCCACCCCAGCCCCGAGACCTGGTATGGGCGCCGTTGCCGCCGCCGTTGCTGATGCCGCGGGAATCGTCGCTGATCCCGACGGTCCTGCGCCGGACCCCGAAGGTCCTGCTCCGGACGACCCATAGTCCAGGGCCGCCCGTACACCTGCCGTCAGCTGGTGTTCCACCGTTAGTGGCGTTCTCGTCATGACCACCGGCCCTCCGGTCGATGGTCCTGCTATTGCGGGCGTCGACATTGTCGATGCTCCGCTCGGGCCAGCTACTGGCCCGTTGTTGTAGTGACGTGGTGGTGGATACCACCACGTCGGCTCTCCCGGCAGCGTCGCCTGCGTCCAGTCATTCTGGGTCGCAGCGTAGGTGGTCATCCGTGTAAACACGGCACTGGCCTTGGGGTCTTCGGTGTGGGCGCCCCGGTAATCCTGAAGCCACTCCACTCCGAATGGCTGAGCGTCAACGAATCGTTCGACGCTCACTCCTTGCTCAGCAAAAAATGTGGCAATGTCCTCCATCGTCACATTGTCAAGTGGTTGCGAAAACCGCTCGACCGTCTCTACCTCTGCAACGCTCCTGCCGAGCGATTGCAGCATGTTGCGGTACAAGTTGATGGTACCCATCAACTCGCATGCCAGTTGGAGGAATCGATGTCGATTCCTCGATGATGAGACGTCAGTCACGCGCTTCGGTGCGCGCGGCATGACAATATTCATTCCCCGGATATGCGTCAAAGACACTCCTCCGGGTACTACCACCGTTCCCGGATACTGGGGTCGGCCGTTGTTTACTATGGTCGCCCGATTTCGGTACAACCATGCTGCCCAGTTCACTGCTGGGTCTCCGTAATTTGGGTTCGGAACCTTCACAGGTTTCGGCCCTTTGCCTACGGCGTACTTCGCCGTCACGGCAGCCTGTTTTGCCTTCGCCCAAGTAGGGAGTCGCCATTGTGTCATTGCCGACCGCATCACATCCGTGCGGTTGGCGTCTGCAATCTGCTGGCAGACTGCAACGAATGTCTTCATTCGTTGCAATGCAAACTCATTGCCGGGGACATTAGCTGCGGCTATCCAAGCCTCCAGCTCTCCCGCTGATACGGGCATCCCCGTGCCTCCCGCAGGCATCCCCATCCTCGGGGGCGGCAATCCCATCCGCTCGTTCTCGGCTGCGCGTTGCGCTTTCCGACCGAATCGGAGCGTGTGGTCGACGGCGCTCAGGTGAGCCCCGCCGGGGAGTCGAACATGGTCTACCGACCCCAACGGGGTCTGATAGTTAACCGGTGCCGCCCTACGAATGGCCGGCATCGTTGTCTGCGCCCCAACGGGCGCTGACACTCCATATGCTTCGACGGGGGTCGGATACGTCCCCACGTCCAGGTCCATATAGTCGCCTTGACTGGCGTCTGTATCGTCGTCCTCCGCCGGCATCCGTGCCGGCAGCTGACTCGCTGGAGACAGTCTCGACGATGTCGGTCCTGCCTCATACGACGCGGTAGTTCCACCGTCGTCGTTGCGGGAGCGCTTTCGCTTCCCGCCCTCCTCTTCCTTGTCGCGGGCCTCCAGCTGCCCGCGCACATCTTTTAACTCGTCCACGCGATCATTGTACTGATCACGCAGCTCATCGTAATCGCCGCACAAGCGCCGATAGTCGATGTCGAGGGATCGCAACCTGTTCCGCAGGTCGTCCCTCTCAAGCTTAAGAGCCGCTAAGTCAGCGCCCTTAAGATATTCCTTCTGCTTGCGGTGGGCCTTATGCAGACCCTCCGCCTCCGAAATCGAGTCCATCAGCATATGCGCCGCGTACCCTGTACACGTCGCACACCCTCTCGGGTGGCTGACCAGGTTGACCTGCTCGTTGTAGGTCCACCTCAGCTCGCTGGCGCTCGCTGCTTGCTCCCTAGACCGTGAACGTTCTCGTTCACGGCCACTGCCACTTTCACGTTGCGGTGACAGGTAGCTGCCGCCCCTGTCCTGGTCTCGAGACCGCAGACGCCCTCTTGCCTGGGACCGCGATCGATACCGATCGCGTTCCCCCTCCCTCCTTGTTTCCCTGGGGCGGAATTCTCTTCCACCCCGCGCGCTCTCATTGCTTTCTGGACCACCCATTGGGTGATCCGGCCTATCTGGTCGGTCGTCGTGCGGTGGTCGCTCCATCGTGGTGATGGTGCTGAAGAAAATTCAACACGTCACACTTTCGTGTTTGTGACTTCTCGGCTTATGCCGGTTTTTTCTTCCCGTCCCGTGATCTCCTCGATCCCGTGACGGCGCCCCCGCGTCCTGTCTGCTTTTGTGCTGCGCTCCGCGCTCCCGTTCGGGCGCGCGCCGTTATTGTAGCCCTGCGGGGAAGGACTTTCCAGTCCTTGACCCCAATAAGCTCGAGGTAGCTGTCCAGTGCCTCGAGTTCCTCGCATGTGCTGAGCGGCTCCCATGTAGAGTCGCCCATCGTCCATTTAACGAGGAAGGACACCTCCTTCCCGTTCCACTGATGTCCGACTATTTCGTCGACATAGTATTCCGCCTCCTCCGGAGCCCCGAAGTCATAAGCCTCCGGGGTCGCTCTGTTTGGAAACAGTGCATCGTCGTTCGCTTGATGCGGACGCAATCTTGATATATGAAACCGCGGATGTATCCGTCGTTTCTTCAGTGCTTCCGGCAATTCCAATACATAGTTGGATGTCTCCGGAAATGCCTCGAGGACCCGATACGGGCCCACATATTTAGGCAACAACTTACCTGCCCTTCCCGAGGGCAAAGATAAGTTGTCCGTTGATAAGTAGACGAGGTCGTCTTTACTTATCGTTGGGTCAGCGCGTCGACGCGTATTCGCGTGGTGCCTCTGAAACGTACGCGCCGCGATAATCGCGTCATGTGCTGCTGCCATATTCCGCAGCGCATTGGCTGCGAATTCCTGTACTCCCGGTGGCGCCTTCGTCCCCGAGTCCATTTTTGTCATAACCGTCGGTATAAACCCATGGTTTGCTTCGAACGGTGCGAGCCCCGTTGCTGCACTAATGCTCGAGTTTATCGCGAACTCGACCATCGGTAGCGCCACCACCCAGTCCTTCTGGTCCGGGCGAATACATGCTCGGATGATCTGTGCGATCGACCGATTTGCTCTCTCCGTCGCTCCATCCGTCTGCGGATGGAATGCTGTCGACATTAACAATGTCGATCCCATTAGTCGATGTAGTTCCTTCCACCACTTCGACGTAAACTTGGGGTCTCGATCGCACACGATCGAGCTGGGAAGACCGTGCAAACGCACCACTTCCCTCATATATATCCACGACAACTGTGATGCTGTCGTTCTCGTGTTCAATGGTACCAGATGTACCTGGGACGTCATCCTGCATACCACTACCCATAAATAGTTGTATCCGTCTACTTCCGGGAATGGTCCCACGAAGTCCATCCCAATCGACTCCCATGGTGTCGTTGGTATCGGTAGTGAGTGTACCAGCCCCGCGGGCATCCGGTACTCTCCCTTCGTCGTCATGCACGTTTGGCATGACGCACAAAAAATCTCGACTTCCTTCTGAAGTCGCGGCCACCAGTACCACCGTCTCACGTAGTCGGCGGTGCGTTGCGGACCGAAATGTCCAACCACTCTATGTGCCCGGTCAATAACTTGCCCGTGCAGCGACTGTTCTCCGTTTTTCGCGGATGGGATGCATAGCACCTCCTCTCCGCCCCTGTTTTTCCCCCACACCAGTCCCTCGGCTACTCGAAAGGACGGATGCTGTGCTGGTGCACCTACTATCTTCTTGAATAGCGGGTCGCTCTCGTAACCCGCTATCACCGCGGCCAGGAATGTTTCATTCCCTGCCCCGTTCTCGACCTGTACCCGCAGATGCGTCCCGCGGTCCCTCGATTTAAAGACGGTGGGGTCATCTTCCCCGCCTTCCTTGGGTAACGTCGTCTCACCCGTCTCTGCGGCCGCTGCTAGCGCTGCCGCCCTCACATCTCTTTCTTGTACCATGTCCCGGAGCACTGCTATGCTGCTGTGCTCCTGCTTGATCTCCTTCATCTGGATCTGCCGCTCGACGACTTGATCCACTACCTCCCGCACTCTATCCCAAGGCAGATCATCATGCCTGGGATCCAGCCGGACGTCAGCGTTGACGTAGTCGTTCATTGTGAACTTATCATCCCAGACATCACTTTTGTGGTATCTGGACAGAGCGTCTGCCACCTTATTCAATGAGCCTTTGACATATCTAATGTCAAAGTCGAACCGAGATAGATATTCCATCCATCTCGTCTGACGACTAGATAGTCGCCTCTGCGTCTGGAAAAATTCCAACGCTTTATGATCGGTTACCACATGTATTCGGTACCCGATCAGCTTGTCCTCCCATTTGAGGAGAGCCTCCAGTATTGCTATCGTTTCTTGTTCGAAGACACGATAATGCCGTTGCGCATCAGTGAATTTGCGGGACATGAATCCCGCCGGCCGACATGTCTGCCATGTCGGTCCCTGTCCATACATCGCTCCGACTCCGGACACCGACGCGTCGCAGATAACCCATATCGGTTCATCTTTGTTGTGGTCCAGCGGTACTAGTACCGGTGTCCTACAGCACGCGTCCTTTATTGCCTGAAAACACGACTCGTGTAATGGCCGCCAGGCGAACGCCTGTCCGTTCTGCGTCATTGCTGACAGCGGCGTCGTGTATGCCGATATATCTGGTAAAAAGTGTGCCAGATATTGTACAAGGCCCAGGAACCTCTGGATATCTCCATAGTTCCTCGGCCTGCGCCATTCTCGAATGCGCGCCATCTTGTCCGCCGTTGCGTGTAATCCCTTGTCGTCGATTACATGCCCCAAGCAGTCTACTCTATCCGAGTAGAGCTCACACTTCTCCTCTTTTAGGTAGAACTTATTCTCCCTAATTTTATTGAATATAAGCTTGAGATGCTTCTCATGCTCCTCTACCGATGAACTAAATACAAATAGATCATCCAAATATACATGTAAAAATATACCGATAAAATCTCGGAATATCATTGTCATCACCCGCTGGAACGTCGCGGGTGCGTTGCAGTCGCCAATTTGCATAGTGTGGCTCACAAACGTGCCAAACACTGTCGCGAATGCACTCTTATGCACGTCTGGTGGATGAACGCGTACTTGTTCGTACGCATCCGAAAAGTCGATTTTTGATCGAATCTTCGCCCTCGCCACGTCCAGTCTAATCTGGTCCTGGTCCGGGAATGGCGTCACGTCCTTGATCGTGTTCGCATTTCTTTTCCGACCGTCGACTGCTGTTCGCAGTCGGCCGTCCTTCTTCGGAATACACAGCATCGGCGCCGCCTGCGACGTCTGCACTGATTCCCACCAGCCGGCACGCGTATACCGTGCTATTTTCTCCATAAGTTGCGTTCGGAGTGAATCCGGACACCGCGGCAAGTGGTAATGATACAACTTGTCGTCATCGATTAAATTGATGTGATGATTCACACCTCGTACTGGCGGCAGTTCCTCCGGTACCCCATGCAGTATGTCCTTACAGGACTCCATCCAGGCTGCGCGCAGCCTCGGTATGTCTTCTTCCGTGAGTGTGCCCATCCCGGCCACTCTCTCCTGATGTAGGTCCGTCACCGCTCTCAGCGCTTCACTTAGCTGCGGGTTTGTAAACGGGTCCTCGTCTTCCGGTATAACCGGAAATGTGGCGCGTATCGCCTCTCGCTGTACCCGGTCGGGGTACCGCGATCGCGTGAATTCCTGCACGATCTCCTCGATTTCCCGCAGGTCCTTCAGAGTGTGATACTTTGATCTGCCACTCTTGAGAATGTCGGGTGCTTCATCCACCATTCTCTCGATGTCCTCCGTTGTCAAGAGGTCATCGTCTTCCATTATCACTGGGAACGACCGTGGCAGGCCCATTCCCGCTGTCGACGCTTCTATGTCGACCTCTTCCTCGATCACCACCTGCTGACGTCGTTTAGCCGTCTGCGGCTCTCCCGGTTCCCTAACCCGGTGCGCTGTCCCCGATTCTCGGCCGTTATCCGCCGAATAATCACTCTCCAATATCATCAGGGGCTCGCTCAATGCCAGTCCCTGTTGCGGTGGTCGTTCATCAGCATCTTCGACCACTCGCACTCGTCCTTCCCGCGGTAGTCATTCATGACTGTGTCCCGCGTCGCTGCGTCGCAATGCGCTGCGGCGCGCCATTTCCCGCGTCTCTTCTTCGACCGTAAACGTCGGGGCTGGTATCCCCGCTACTCTTACGCAGTTATGCCTGAAATCGAGCTCGATATCCAGCTGCCTCATCAGTGCGACTCCGATAATGGCGTCGTACTTATCTAGGTTCACGATGTCAAAGTATACTTGGACATCCACGGCCTCATACCGTAGTGGCACCGACGTCCCGTAGTTAATAACGGACCGGCTCCCTTTCGTTCCAAGTTGCAATGGCACCACCTCTTCGAGCTGATGCACCTTCATATTCGCAACTCTCGCGAATTCCGGCGACACCGCTTCCGCCGTGCAGCCCGAATCAAAAAGCGTAAACGCTTTCAGCCCGTTGATTTCCACCAGCGCTGTAAAGCACTGACGCTCCGTTGCTTTGCGTGTCGGTCGCTTAAGTAGTCGTGTTGACTTCTTAACCACAATAGGATGCAGGCCCGCCCCCGGTCCCATCTCCGTTCGCACTGCGAAGACCTGGGCACTTTCTCCCTCGTCTTCCGACTCGCTGTCACTGACTTCCACTAGCAGTGGGAGTCCGTCATCTTCCTCTTCTTCAATTACGGCTCGACCGTAGCACAGTCGTTCGACCGTGCATCCCCCGTCCTCCGTATCATACTCCTCGTACTGTTCGAGGGCATAATCCTCGCCTTCGGACTCGTACTGTTCCCCGATGAGGGGCGTCTCTTCCTCTTCCGGTTCTTCCTGAACCGTTCCTAGTGACCTGCCGGGTGGCCTGTCACAGCTATGTCTTTCACAATGGCTGTCCTCAGCCTCTTCTGTGTCCGACGTATCGTCCACAATATCTCGCACCGCGTTCAATCGCGCGGTGTGTGCTTTATTTTTGGGGCACTTGCGACTCCGCGCAAAGTGTTCCAGGCTGCCGCATTCAAAGCAAGCTAGCCGCTTTTCTGCTGGGGACTTGGTATCCCCTCCAGTGTCTTTTCCTGCCGTTACACTCGGCTTCTTCTCCTTGTTATCCATTCTGGGCTCGACCTTCAGCCCGCCGCCCTGCGTCGCTCTGTACGCACCCCGACCCCCAGGGTCGGGCTTACCCGTAGTTTTCGGGCTGGGCGGCTCCCACTTTATCTGCGTCTTCTTGATCGACGATTCATACTCGTCGTATCCTCGCAGTACTCTGTTGGCTTGCTCGACTTTCATGCCGGCCTCGAGTATTTCGCTCATTCGCGACGTTTCCGCCGTGAATCCTCTGCTCAGTATCTCCTTTCGCAGATACCGGGGAATTCCTAACAGGAATCTCCTCTTGAACGTATACGGGTCGGGCTGCATCGCCATCCGCTCCGCATACCTCTTTAATTGATGGAAGAATTCGCTAATTCCTCCCTCGTTGTTGTACGTCGCACCTTCAAATCCGACGTATGCATCCTGTAAAGATGCCTCGTGAATAAAACGGTCGTACAATCCCGTTATCACGTCCTTGAGGGACCATTCCCGGCGTCGTCGGTTAATGCCATCGACGTTATCCGTAAACCACACCGCGGCGGGTCCTTTGAGGTACATTCCTGTGTACGAGATTCTTTCCCGTTCACGCTCGTCCCCACCCAACTGGCTGATTTCCATCCAGCGGAGCAATCCATATAACCAAGCATCGAATACTTCCATACTTGGTGTTCCCCCATAATAGTCGGGCATTGGAACTCTTAGTCCGCCTGGTTTAATACCTTGCGGTAGCGCGATGGGGCTTTCCAGCTTCTCATCAATAGTTGCGTGGTACCGCCCATGCACCTTCCGCAGGTAGTCGCCTTGGCGTTGCAACCCGCCAGATCCAAACGACCTCACCGGCCTGGACGCGGCATCCCGCGTCCTCTGTGTCTCTGCTGGCGCAGCGCCCGGTGTTCTACTTGGAAGTCGAACACTGCCGTAGTACTGCGGCTGTGGAGATGTTAAGCTCTGTGTTGGGTTCTGCGGTGCTCTGACCGTAGCTCCCGCTTGTATACCACGCCCTGACCCAGGTCGTGGTATCCCTCCTTGCACGCTCCTCGTCGTTGATCGGCGTCCTTGAGCAGACCTCCGATCGTAGTCGTTCCTCTCGTCGACTTCGCTCTCAGATTCCCCTTCTTCCTCGGAATCTAATACCTCTTCGTCCTCGTCGGGTACGTGATTGTTCACGCTCCCCGTCCCCTGCCTTGGCCTGGTAGTGTCCAGACTAATCTGTGCACTTCCTCTACGCGTCCATTGACCCTGTTCGTTCCTAGTACCCTCAGGCGTTCCCCAATGTGTGACTATTTCGTCATCGCATGATGGTCCTCGTCGATACGACGTGGGTCCCGCTCCTGATAGCTCCATTGTCCGGCTAGCGGACGTGGTTGTTTGCCCCGCCTGGGGTGGGTTCATGGCTCGCTCATATGCCGCATGCCTTGTCCTTGCTTGCGAGCTTGTCTCGTCTATTTGACGCGGCTTTCGCAAACTCTGATTCACCACTTCCATCGTGTCGGTGGACAATGGCAGTGGTTCCGTTCCTCGCTCTCCTCGACTACTCAGTCGCGGCGCGTTCACGGCGCTATCAGCGAGTCCCGAGGCGCATTCTCGAATGCCGCTCGTTACTCGTTTGACCAATTCTTCCCGGGGTGGGGTCACCCCGGTCTTTCCCCCTGTTCGTAGTTGGAGAACAATGTTCTCTACTACCAGTTCCCGGTAGTGCCCAATAGCTGTTTCGCTGTCGGACATCCCGACGCATTTCACGAATGCATCGTTGACTAATTCTACCAGTGTCTCTCGAGCGGGCATCAGTCCGTCTCGACTGAGCATTCGTACCCCTAGTACGATGCTTTCAATCAGTAGATCCTTATCGTCTACTGCAGTAGACGGGGGCACTCTGGTGCTTCTCGTCTCCTCTTTCATCGGTTTCTTGTCCGCCCGTCGTTTTTGACGGGTGGCCGTAGACATTGTCTTCGATGATCGCGAGTCCGGTAAATCCGTCAGCTCGCTTTCGCCGAAAATGGCGGTATGGCGATTTTCGTCATCCCGCATCTTGACTGACTTCCTCGATATGTTATCGAAGGGGTGAGGAAATACTCCTCCTTTCTCATCGCTGTCCTGTCCTCGTAATTCCGAGGTCAGGGCTTTCCTGTCGCTAGACTCGAGTTTCTCGATAGTCTCCACTATCGGGGTTATCCTGGCCGTGGCCAGTACCGCGCTCTGAGGGCGACCGCTGCTGCGTTCGTCCTCTTGATGATGGTAGTCATCATCAAGTGTCGTCGTCGCCACGTCACGCGGCACTTCGTTATTGCCTCCGATTTCGGCAACTCCACTCCCCGAGGGATTATCATCTGGCTCCCGCGGGTTGTCCGGAGCAACAGAACTCGACCGAATTCGGTCAGAAGACTTCGGTTTCGAAGTCTTCTTTCTATTTTTATTGGACATGTCACAATAAAATTTGGAATTGTAGGGGTGTTCCCTTGAAGCAAGGGTGTTTAAAAAACTGTAAGGATGGGTTGTAGACTTAAGGTTCACACCGGACTAAACACGACCGCGTATTGGATTGTGTGTAGTAGTGGTGTATATAAGTCTAAAGATTATATAATACAGAGGCGCTGTCTATATAGAGCCAGCGCCTTTAGAAATAAACAAAGACAAACAACGATCGCTACCTTATTCGGTAACGCCCGTTACAGACCCGGTACAGCGCTACAGCGGACTTAGGGTGGTACAGCCCCCAGCAAGTCACAACCCATGACGGCGTCCTCATCATCACCATGGACTTCACCTCCATCACTCAACCTGTGTTGATGCCTGGTAGATCCTTCTTATTGGGACTTGTCCCTATTCTTCCTCATTGCTTATGTATGATTCATCAGCTCGTCGTGTTGCCATCCTCAGCTTTTCACACGATCTCGGAACACTGAGGATGTACGTTGATATGCACCCTCTCCAGCTGGCCACCGATCCGACGTCCCGACCACAGTAAACCGCCCAAAGACGCACGCGACAGTATCGACCGACTCGCCAACCAACTCGCCGACCAACTCCCGACCTAAACGCGACCTACCCAACTCGGCCGACCTCGTTCACGGGCGCCGGAGATCGGAGTAACCGTGTAGCCACCAAGCGACTACGCACGTTCGTCTGTCAAAACGTCAAACACCCGACTTGGCGCCTTACCCATGACGTACTTACCAACAAAAGCCACTCCGTCTCCTATTCACGGCACAGATCCGACTAACTCACGGAGTCCCGCAATCACCGACTGCCCTGACCACGTATCCGACCCGACGCTGGTATCCGATCAATAACGCGCCACACTCGACTTGTCCTCAGAAACGCACCGCGCGGCACCAGACTTGGCGACAACCTAACGTGAAACGCCTGCATGGTCGCACTAAGAGTCGGTGATCTGGCTTTACCATATAAACAAACCCCATGTAGTACCTACCGTCCCCCAGTGAATTATAGCCCGTATTTTCCCTCACGTTCAGAGTTAATAGCTCAAAAACCATCGTCTCCGTCGTCCCTGAACCGTCCTCGTCGTATAAACCCGTCGCAAACCGCCGTAACCGTCGCCACTGTAGTAAATCTAGTAAACCGCCGTATCTGTCCGCCCGTAACCGCCGCCCGAACCCGTGAGTTCTCCGTTTTAGCATCGTTCGTCTCGTTGTCGCGTCACCGACATCAACAGTCGCGTCGCCGACCCGTTCCAGCTGGGAACTATCACATACCATCGCACTCGTCGCATCGTCGTCGGTTCGACTAATATCGAGTCGGGTCGTCTTTACCTTCGTCCAAACCATCCTTTTAGCCCTGCACACTTGCGTGTTTGGGAACTTTTAACACTTCTTGCCCCCTATAGTTGTTAGTTGTTTTGTTGTTGTGTACAGCACCCACAGGCCTTCTAGCTCTATCATTCTGGAGCCCACCGCGAGGGTTTTAAAAACCACCGCCGAACACGCAACCTTCTTACACTTTTTCGTAAAAACCTACGACGCGGCGACCATTCCGCCGGAGACTCGACAAGAAACGAGAGCCCGAACCCTTCGTGCCGAAATCCGCGCTGTCTTCGGAGAGGCCGACACCGACTCAGAATCCCTCTCCCCGCTCTTTCACTCAGTAACCCCACATCGCGCGATCCACAACAACCTCAGTCCCCTGTTCTATAGCCCTTTATCAGACCTACCATCGCCTACCCTGACCGACCGAACCCCGTCTCGTGAACCGACCGCCCGAACCAACTCAGACTCCGACCCCTTTGCGTCGGAACTCCCTACTACCGATCAAGGAGTAGAATTTAGACTCACTCCCCTATTGCCTATGACACCCGAAACCTCAGATTCTTCCTCACCGTCATATTCCCCCTCTCCGTCCCCTCTTCAGAGACCAACACCATCTGTCATGGCACAACCACCGATCGTTATGAAACCAATGCCCGCGCGCGGACAAAGTTCGGCACCGACGTTCTCACCCGAATGCGCACGCGAACTACGGCGGTATTTCTCAGACCTGGATCACCTCTTCACCGAATGTAACGTGGTAGACGAACGAGAAAAGAAAATGCACGCCACACGATATACCGATATCGATACGGCCGACCTATGGGAACAACTCGAGGAGTTCGCGAACGGCGCACACGACGACTGGCGAAAAGCGATAATGGCACTTTATCCAGGAGCTAGCGAGGAAAGAAAGTACTCGATGGCCGACCTCGACCACCTGATCAGAGAATGACACCGACTAGGGATCCAATCCAACAGCGACCTCGGAGAGTATTACCAACGGTTCCTTCCAATCACTCAATTCCTTGTCAGCAAAGACCGACTCTCGAAAAACGAACGCGACCGCCAATTTCGCCGCGCATTCCAGTCCGACTTATGGTCAAAAATCCATCGCAGACTCGAAATCTTAGATCTGAACCACCACCCAGACGACCCCTACTCCACCGAAAACATTCGCGCGGCGGCCGAACACATTCTCCACGGAACCAGCACCGTCTGACGACAGGAAGAGCCGGTGCACGCACCACCACAGATTGCGATCGCACCACGCGGACCTTTATCGGACGCGACCAAGTCACCGAACGCGAACCAACCCCTCAAATTGGAAGAGCTTTACGAGAAAATTCACCTTCTAGAACAGCACATCCACCGCTTAGAACACACTACAGGAAGCAACGGCAATCGGCCAAATCGGGTACCTCACGACAACTGTCACTTTTGTGGTGGCGAAGGACATTACATTCCCAACTGCCCCATATGTCAACAATACATGGCAGAAGGGCGCTGCCGCCGACGACCCGAAGACAACAAAATAGGACTACCGAGCGGCGCGCTCATACCACTTGGGACACCAGGCAGATACATAAAAGACAAAATCGACGAGTGGCACAGACGTAACCCCAACCAATTAGCAACAGGACAACTATTGGCTAACGCGAACCCGACCGAAGGCATGATGCTAGAAATACTACAATTCAACGATATCACCAACCATGACTTGAAAATCGAGGATCGAATGGTCGTATTGGAGCGGGAACTCAACACATTGCGTGCACGGAAAGAAGTCTTTGACGGAGTAGAACTCATTAGTCGCGCGCCGCAGAAGCGACCTGTCACTATCGAGACCATTCAAGACGCCGACGCTCCGACCACCAAGGAAGCACCCACACCGCGGACTACACCGGACCCAAAGAAAAGCGACGCTAAAGCTACCCCACTACCATCCAACATACCGCTGATCCCTAGCACCAGAGCCGACCCCGTGACCGCTACGCGCGACAAAGCGCCAATTCATCCGTTCCCCAATATTCCCGACAATCGCTACGTACCTCCCACCACGCGGAACTTAGCTGCCACCGAAAAAGCGAAAGCCGATAGCGCATATCGAACCCAAGCGCCCATTTCTGACCCGACTAAATCGGCCGACCTCTTTGAACGCGCGCTCGACTCGACAATGTCGGTAACCGTCAGAGAACTTTGCGGAGTCGCACCAGAGATTCGCGGAAAATTCAGGGACGCCAACACACCCAAGAGAATCATAAACAGCAACCTTATTACGGTATACAATGAAGCCCCTACGTCCGCCTACATAGAAGAACTTGATGCACTCCCCTGCGAAGGCAATAGCGACAACGCGACGCCACCACCAGGTGCGTTAGTCACCGGCGACGTCTACGACACGTACTACCAAAACCTGTTACCGGGAGAATGCCCCGACAGACTGATCGTCGCAATGGAATCGCACGCGCTTAGATCCATCATGCTGATGGTCGACGCAAGGGAACAAATCGAAAGCATTGTGGATAGCGGATGTCAAATCATTGCAATGTCGGAGGAGGTCTGCCATGGATTGGGAGTCAAATACGACCCAACCATCGTTCTTCAGATGCAGTCCGCGAACGGCACGACTGACCCATCGCTCGGACTAGCGCGAAACGTACCATGCACCATAGGCGAAGTCACCCTCTACCTCCAGATTACGACATACTCCTCGGACGACCATTCGACGTGCTCACCTGCTCCAACGTCAAAACGCGCTCTGCTGACGACACCATTATAACTATCACCGATCCAAACACTCAAGAAGTCATTGCGATCCCGACCTTCGCACGCGGACAGCGTCGCCGCCCCAAGAAAGACGTAAATTTTCGTATACTCTCGAGGAATTAAGCCATGATCACGGCGATCTCGCGCTCCTCCTCGAGTACGACCCACGGAGCTATACCCCGACTGTTATTTCCTTTTGCGAACTCCCTTCCGAACCTAATAGCGACGCTACCCACGACGCCCAGCTTGCTTCACTCTACATCACAGCGCCAGGACTAACGCCTCCCTTGCCCATCAACAAATCTTTTATCCTCACCTCACCAACGAGCTCCGCCGACTCACTACCGCACTACGATCGCAACACCGGTTTACCAATTCCGACTGACACAGACACGTTCGTCGTTAAAATTAAAGGTGTACAAACCAAAAAGAAGTACAAACCCGTCGCGCAGAAAGTACGATCTATCGTCGCTAGCTGCCCCGATCACTTCAGGATAGAAAGAAACATCTTGGGCGATCCCCTCGCCGACATACCGATACTACATCCCAACCCACCACCATTCCGACCCACGGGACGCTACACTATAGAACGCAAAGAAGACCTCGACCGCGAACACCCGGGATTCCTTACCGATACCGAACGCGCTATATGCACGACCTCATGTGTAAACAAAACCTCGCGTTCGCATGGGACGACTCGGAGCGTGGTCGCTTCCGATCGGACTTCTTTCCACCTATTGATATCCCAGTTGTCGCTCACACCCCATGGATCGAACGAAACATCCCCATTCCCCCAGGCATCTACGATGAAGTTTGCGACATTATTAAAACCAAGCTCGCAGCCGGCGTCTACGAACCATCCAACTCCAGCTACCGATCGCGCTGGTTCTGTACCCTAAAGAAAAACGGCAAACTCCCCCTGAACCGCGTCACCATACGACACTCCGGAGTAACACCGATTCCAGACCACGTCGCCGAACAGTTTGCCGGTCGCATTTGTGGCGCCATGCTAGACCTATTCGTCGGTTACGACGAGCGATTGATCGCGCCATCGTCGCGCGACCTCACTACCTTTCAAACACCTTTTGGCGCACTGCGCCTCGTAACCCTGCCCATGGGCTGGACCAATTCCGTCCCTATATTTCATGACGATGTTTGTAAGGGTTGGAATAGACTTAATATATTCACACCAAACTAAACACGACCATGATAGGATTGTGTGTAGTTAAAGGTATGAGTAAGTCTTAACATTACATAATGTAGAGGTGCTGGCTTTATATAGCCAGTACCTTTAGATTTAAATAAGAACAAACAACGATCGCTACCATATTCGGTAACGCCCGTTACAATGTTACTTACATCCTGCAACCCGAAATCCCCGACCACACGCTGCCATATATCGATGATGCTCCTATCAAGGGTCCCGCGACTTGGTACCCCGACCCCAACACAGGCCTACCGACAACACATCCCGACAATTCCGACGTACGCCTCGCGATCTGGGAGTTCTTCAATAACGTCAACCGAATTCTCCAACGTATGAAATACTGCGGCGGTACCTTTTCAGGCAAGAAACTAGTCATATGTGCGCCGCAATTCAAGGTCCTGGGACACGTTTGCACACCGGCTGGTCGTGTCCCCGATGTGGACCGCCTCACGTTATTGCGAAAATGGACATCTTGCGCCACACTGTCGGAACTGCGCGCCTTCCTAGGAACTGTCGGAGTACTAAGAATATTTGTCAAGAACTTCGCTCACCGCGCGCACCACCTCGTAAAACTAACCCGTAAAGATCGAATTCGGGCCCGACCAAATAGCAGCGCAACGCGATATCGTCGAAGCAATCGCCGAAGCTAAACCTCTTGTCCCCATCGACTACACATCCAACGACCCGGTTATACTCGCCGTCAATACCTCACACATAGCAGTCGGGTTTTACCTCTGTCAGACCGACCCAATCAACCGAACGCGACGCAGATACAACCGCTTCGGCTCCATTACGCTGAACGACCGCGAATCGCGTTTTTCGCAACCCAAGCTGGAATTTTATGGCCTCTTCCGCGCACTCGGAGCCTTGCGGCTCTACGTCATAGGCGTCCGAAACTTGGTCGTCGAAGTTGACGCCCGCTACATCAAAGGCATGCTTTCCAATCCCGATATCCAACCATCCGCCTCTGTCAATAGATGGATTGTCTCTGTCCTCATGTTCCACTTCGAACTCGTCCATGTTAAAGGCACTTTCCACGGTCCCGACGGATTGTCGCGTCGCCCCCGACAGCCCGATGATCCACCCGATACTTACGACGAAGACGAAGCCGACTTTGAGGACTGGGTCGACCGAATGCAAAGCCTGATGCATATTATACAACCGCTGCCCCAGCCACCGTCGCCATTGCATATTTACCAGACCTTCGCCCTAGCTCAGATCTCAAGTAAGGAGGAGATAGTGGCAGCTGACACCGACCCGACGCCACCAGACCCAACGGCTCACGAACTCGTAACCAACTTTCTGCGACAGCCTAAAATCCGCACCGACGACGATACAGGCATACGCGACCCTAATACGAACCCGACAGACATGTCATATGATGATATACCTAGGACTGACACGGCGAAAGCCCAGGATCGGCGCATCGACGTTGTTAGGCAATGGTTAACTGACCTCAGGCGACCTGATAATATGTCCGATGAACAGTACGCAACCTTCATCCGTTACGCCACAGGTTTCTTCATCGATGGGACGCGACTATGGCGACGGGACAGACAAGGTGCACACAAGCTAGTCGCCCGACCCGAGACGCGACTGGAGATCTTACGATCGGTCCACGACAACCTCGGACATAAGCGATTTTACGCGACCCGCGCGACCCTCCTCGAGCGCTTCTGGTGGCCCAACGTTTGAGCCGACGTCATTTGGTTCGTACAAACATGCCACATATGCCAGATTCAACAGACCACCAAAGTCCTTATTCCCCCGACCGTCGCAACACCCGCACCACTGTTCGCGAAGATATATATCGACACCATGCACCTACCGGCCTCCAACGGATTCAAATATATCGTTCAAGGTCGCTGTTCCCTAATCCACTTCCCCGAGTGGCGCGCGCTGCGAAAAGAAAACAGCCGTACATTGGGCGATTGGATGTACGAAGACATCGTCTGCCGCTGGGGCGGACTACGCGAAATCGTCACCGATCAATGGACCAGCCTTTATCAAGGCCGCCGAACACCTTACGAAGAAATACCACGTTCACAACATTCGCATCTCGGGCTATAACTCTAAAGCCAATGGCCTCATCGAAAGACCTCACTTCGACGTCCGACAATCCCTTTTTAAAGCTGCCGATGGGAATGAGAAACAAATGGTCGCAATCCGCCTATTCAGTATTTTGGGCCGAACGTGTCACGGTCCGTAAAAGAATGGGATGTTCCCCTTATTACGCCGCGACGGGCACCCATCTGCTTCTCCCACTCGATATCGTGGAAGCTACGTATATGCAACCACGCCCGATTCTATCCTTTCCTCCACCGCCCTCTTAACACGTCGCGCGATCGCCTTACAGAAACGCTCCACTGACCTAGACCGACTACATTCCGACGTCTACGCGGCACGGCGGCAAGCGGCGGTCCGCTTCGAAATCAAACACGCCAGAACCCTTCGCGATTACAACTTTAAATGGGGAGACCTCATCCTCATGCGTAACACCAAAATCGAGAAGTCGCTCAATCGAAAAATGCGACCGCGATACCTAGGACCACTGGTCGTCATATCACGAAACCGAGGCGGCGCCTACATACTCTGCGAACTCGACGGCACAGTCTTGCACCGACCCGTAGCAGCATTCCGACTCACCCCCTACTTCGCACGGAGCAACATCCCCTTACCCGATAACGCCCTAGACATCGACACCAGACGACTCAGAGAATTGGAGGCGACAACGCTCACAGACGACGAAGACCGACCCGAAGTCGTTAGCGACGACTCCGAATCGGAAGAAGAACAAAATTGATCGACTACATACCGACCAACCATATACCCTCTTAATTAATGCCCACCACTTTCACCAACCGACCAATCGTCGCCGCCCCACCAATTCATCACTATCAATCCCCGACCGACCAATCGTCGCCGACCGTTCCTACTTATTGTTCCCCATCCTATCATCACAACTCCACTCAATGTTACCGCCCTCACTGCTTAAGTTCACACACGTCAGGAAGACACCATTTTTTTTTCTATAGTACAAACACCCATTTTACGGGCCTACCGATCCGCACAAACACGCTGTTCCAATGATAAAGACAAAAAAAAAAAAACAAACAAAAACGAAGAGGAGCGGCGCGTCCAAGATCCCAATCGCGCACGTCCTCACCCGACCGCCCGCCCGACCCTCACCCCTCCACAGCCCCCTCGTCGAAGTCACTACCCGCGCGCTCTGGACCCTCGCCCTCCTCGTCGCTGGCATCATCGTCGGAACCCCGCCCCCCCACATAAGCCTCGTCGGCCGCGCACATCTGGTCGTAGCGATCTTGGAGGAGTTGAACGGCGACAGTCGTCTCAACGAACTGGTCGTTCAATGCTGCCAGGGTAGACCGAAGGATCTCCACCCGCGCCTCCGCCATTTGTGATTCCTGAACGAGGCTGCGGAGTAAAGCGTGTCGCGACGACAGCGCTCGCTCCACGTCGGCACGAGAGAACTGCGCGACCACGGCCGACGTCGCCTCCCGGTCCCGTCCCAACCCAACCAAGTCAGCCCCCGTCGGCAGACCAGCATCCCCGGAAATCCGTCCGCGTAGCAGGTAGTCAGACCCAAGGAAAGGCAACGCCTCGGTACGCTCCAGTGCCAGACGCCCCGCGGAAGCACCAATCCCAAACGGCCCGTCGGTCGCATACCGACCCCGACGCGCATCGGATGGCGACGAGACGATCTGCACCTCGCCATCGGAATTCTCAACGGTGGGACGGGAGATGGCGCGACGACGCGGCCGCGACCCCTGCCCCTTGCCGCCAGCTGCGACCGACGAGACACAGCCTTTAGACTGGATCTTGCACCGCGCGCAAGGCCCACTGCCCAGTCGCTGGACGCACGTCTGGTTGGCGCGCACACAACGCTTGCACTACAGAAAAACACAACAAATTAGAAGGACACGCAACGAGAAGGAGACCGACCCCGCTCACCGGAACGTCGCGCACGACCCAGTCGGGACACTCCACCTTGAACTCCTCCAACTTCAGCTCCCAGACGCTGGGGTTCGCGGTCATCCTCCGCTTCTTCCCCTTCTCCGCGACCTCCTCTACGACCACGACCGACCCCTCGTCGTCCTCTCCCACCACACGCTTGCGTTTCTTGTCGGAGTCTCGGATGACCGATGAAGTCGCTTGGGCGGCACCTGCAAAGGGGATCAGGCGGCGCCCGCTCAGAGGGCAAAACATGGCGGAAGGAACGAAGCACAAACTCACCCGACCCCACGGGACGAGCAAGGGGACGGGACACCTATCAAACGACGTCAGGAAGTCAGCAATCCGACCTTGCTAAAAGCGAACTCACCCCAGGCACCGGAAGGGCGGGCGACGCTGACGGACGACCACCACCCACGGACATGTACGCCACCTTGCGTGCACCGTCGCGCCTCTTACCCTCGACCTTCGGGCGCACCGGTGAAGCCCCTTCTCCGACAGCGACAGGCGGCCCACTCAAAGCGACCTCGGAAACAGCACGAGAGAGGGGCGCAAGAGGGTCCTGCAGAGGCTCCTCGACTTCACGCGCCATGCGCGCAGCCATCGCCGCGACACTGGCCGCCTCCGATACCTGACGGAAACCCTCTACCGTACGCGTGACCCCCTCGTTGCTATGGGCAGCGCCCGAAGCAGGCGCAGCGCTACCGGCAGAGCCAGCGACCACGGAACGACCGTCGGCCCCAACAGCAGAGGGCAGTCCCACACTCGCCTCGCCATCCACGTCCATCGGACCCACTCCCTTGGTTAGCGCATTCGGACCGCCCACGGGCTCTTCCGGAGCCACCGACTGCGACCCACGAGTGCCGACCTCCGACCCGAGGCGCAGACGTCGCTGCCGACGTCGGCGAATGTACTCGTCCTACACAAACAGAGCCAGCACCTCAGACAACAAACGGGTCCGACAGACCCAAGGGACTCACCTCTGGCCGCAGACCAGCGAACTGCACACTCCACTCGCTATCCACACTCACGACGGCCCAAATGGCAGCCAGAGCCTCATCCTCATTGTGCCAGACCTGCCGCTCCCCGCTGTCCACCTGGGCACGAAGGGACTCGACACCCTCTAAAATATCCTCGAGGACGACAGCGCGTTTGGCACACGACGCGTCCGGCGGCAAAGAGCGCCATTCCTCCCAGTCCTTCCCCAGGTTGTCCAAGACGAGTGCGAGATTGGGAATTACGGGAGACATGGAGGGAGGGAGGCAAGGAAAGAAAGGAAGAACTGACAACGACGACGTGTTGACAAAAAAATTTCGTACCGCCACACCCTTCCCACGCCACGCACGCGCGACACCCAGGCCTGACTGAGGACAGTCAGCAGCTCAAGTAAGGAGGAGAGGAAACAGCATGGCGCACACATGGCACCCACATGGACCAACAAAATCACATGACCACGCATCTCTGCAAAGAAGTGGCGTAGACCATCTAAACCAGACATGGTTGGCGACGCACGATAAAAGACCGAATAAAGCATCACAACGGTCGGCTGCCAACAAGAAGCGAAAGAAACGTAACACAATTCTAGGACACGACAGTAACGAATGCAAAGATGGTCAATAACGGACAGGACGCGACTAGGACCAACCAGACGGCGACATTCCAAGCCCTAGAGCGCTGTCGCCAGCGTCTCCGCCCTCTTCACTCCTGCCACCACCGTGTTCTCGAAACCCCCCCTGTCGTGCTCCTTGCCCTAGCTTTCCGCGACACCCACTAGAACTTCGCTAACTAACTCGGTACGGCGCGCCCGGAGTACGTCTAAGGCGGTAGACGTCGCTACGACCTCTTGATAGAGCTGGCGGATCGACAAGCGGAGGACCTCTTGCCGCGACTCGAGGATATGAGAATCCCGAACCAGAGACTGTAAAAAGGAACAACGGGTAGACAGAGCGTGGTCCACACCGGCGAGATCGAAGCGCGACACAACCGACAAAGGCTGCACCGGATTTGAGTCGTGCAGATCCTCATCACCAGGAACGTCGGAGGTCAACGACGAGAGACTGGCGACCTGTTCCATCGCGAAGCGACGGGCGACAACCACCAAGTCATGATCATGGACTTGGGAGACCCCCTCCAGGAGAGCCCCAACTCCCGCATGCCCACCGACGGAACCCTCCTGACTCTCCGACTCCTGGCACTCGTCGTCGACGAGGTCTCGTTTACGCTTACAAGCCACAGGGGTTGACGCGACACGGGCAGCTTCCTCGTCTATCACCTTATCTATACCATCCGCCAAACGGAGTCGCCGCTCGCGACGACGGCGCGTATAGTCATCCTAGAATAAAGGCGTCAATCGGACCACGAAAAGCACAACGACACAAGCGCCTAGACGTACCTCTGGGCTCCAATCCCTAAAACGGGCAGACCACTCGGCGTCGTGCGAAATGACCGCCCATAAGTCGGCAAAAGCAGCATCTTTGTTAGGCCACTCCCATCGCTCGGACACCGCGTCCTGACCCCTTAACACCTCGATGCCGTCCAAAATGTTCTCCATGAGAGAAGTACACTCTTCACGACCAGTGTCGATGGGGAGTGAACGCCAGGCGATCCAGTCCTCGTCAAGGTTCCAGACGACTTTCCCAAAATCGGTGGGAGGACGAGACATTGTAATAAGGACGACCACGGACGGCAGGGGTATAAAACTGAATCGGACTCGTCGCCAGGGCAGTACGCACCGCCACCCCCCCCGCATCACCCCGTACAACACCATGCCAACTAGGATGCCGATCCGGTACCTCGAAGCCGACTAGGGACAGTCGGTAATTCAAGTAAGGAGGAGATGATATGCACCCCTTCGGCTGGCCACCGATCCGACGTCCCGACCACAGTAAACCGCCCAAAGATGCACGCGACAGTATCGACCGACTCGCCAACCAACTCGCCGACCAACTCCCGACCTAAACGCGACCTACCCATCTCGGCCGACCTCGTTCACGGGCGCCGGAGATCGGAGTAACCGTGTAGTCACCAAGCGACTACGCACGTTCGTCTGTCAAAACGTCAAACACCCGACTTGGCGCCTTACCCATGACGTACTTACCGACAAAAACCACTCCGTCTCCTATTCACGGCACAGATCCGACTAACTCACGGAGTCCCGCAATCGCTGACTGCCCTGACCACGTATCCGATCCGACGCTGGTATCCGATCAATAACGCGCCACACTCGACTTGTCCTCAGAAATGCACCGCGCGGCACCAGACTTGGCGACAACCTAACGTGAAACGCCTGCATGGTCGCACTAAGAGTCGGTGATTTGGCTTTACCATATAAACAAATCCCATGTAGTACCTACTGCCCCCCCAGTGAATTATAGCCCGTATTTTCCCTCACGTTCAGAGTTAATAGCTCAAAAACCATCGTCTCCGTCGTCACCGAACCGTCCTCATCGTATAAACCCGTCGCAAACCGCCGTAACCGTCGCCACTGTAGTAAATCTAGTAAACCGCCGTATCTGTCCGCTCGTAACCACCGCCCGAACCCGTGAGTTCTCCGTTTTAGCATCGTTCGTCTCGTTGTCGCGCCACCGACATCAACAGTCGCGTCGCCGACCAGTTCCAGCTGGGAACTATCGCATGCCATCGCACTCGTCGCATCGTCATCGGTTCGACTAATATCGAGTCGGGTCGTCTTAACCTTCGCCCAAACCATCCTTTTAGCCCTGCACACTTGCGTGTTTGGGAACTTTTAACACTTCTCGCCCCCTATAGTTGTTAGTTGTTTTGTTGTTGTGTACAGCACCCACAGGCCTTCTAGCTCTATCAGCGCGCGTGGGCGTGGGCGACATTGAGCAAAACTCATTTGAACCTCAGCTCCGGAAAATCCCGCCTTGACAACCGCAATTTCTCGCTTTCGTTTTTTGTTGGCATCTCCCTGTTCCACCCACCCATGTCTCTCTCGTCTGCTCCTATTATCGCTTAGTCTCTTGTTCTCTGTCATCGGCCCCCATGGCCCCCGCCTTAGACATACTTGCTGACCACCATACTGTTCTTACGTCCCTTTCGTAGCCATGACTTCCACACCGACACCACTACTTAGATTCCTATCAGTCAGCTGGACAATTGTTACTCATCAGTAGTCAGCGCCTTTACATACCGCCTTATCACTGGCTCGGCGATGTAGTAAGCCTGTGTTGGAGATAGAATATCTCCAACCTGAACAATAACAGTATCTTTGGGTTTATACATTGATCGACTCTTAGCTTGCTCTCTCGTCGCCCTTCTCACGTTTCGCACTGTTGATTGCTCACTTGACCGCATTCAGGACCCTCTTGGCTCCTGCCGGCTTGCAGCTCCTCGCTCGCCTTTGCCCATCCGGACGTCCTCTAACAGTGTCAGGAGCCGGGAAGAACTCGTGCGAACAGTGAAAGAGCTAGCACCGGCACCAGTATGCCTCCGTTCAATTTCAAACTGGACGCTTAATGAACTCAAACAACAAAAAAGTGCTTCTGAATGTGGTCCATGGCGGCTCAACTCCGGATTTCACTGTCGAAGACACCAGATTGCTAGGCGTAAAGATCGTCAGTAAGTACTATCCCATATTCTAGAAGTATCTTCCTCTTTTAAACACCAGTCCAAGTCTTCCCCTCATTTCAGCCGTTCCTGCGGTCCACGGTATCCGTGCGGCCCTCCAGTCAAGGCCAGCGGTTCGGATGTTCTGACAGCCAGAGGCATGGGTCCGAAGGCTTTCTTCAAGGTTATGGGGGGTGACTAAAAATTTTATAAGGTGAGAGAGTGCGCAAGAGAAAGATGTCTAAGAAATGGCGCGCATAGCTCAAAAAAAAAGGAATCGGTAATCACGTGAGAGAGGAAAAGGATTCCGTGTCCGCGCGAGCCTTATTTAATCTTAGGCTAGCCGTGCGCAAGCTATAGCTTAGCTATCAATAAGGCTAGCGCTCTCGAGAATGCAAGTAAGAAGAGAGAATGAGTAGAAGAATGGTTTGGTAAGAGGTTCGGTTGCTCGAACCTCTGTACAAATGGTAGTAAGAAAGTCGGGCCCCGCGCACGATCCCGGTCGGCTAAATCTGAGATGATACCGCGAGCGAGGTCCAAGTGTAGCTTGGGTCAGGAAGGGAGGCCACGACTACCCGAATAGAGCATGGCTCCACCGTCGGGCGACCTTACTGTCCGAGCTACCCCACAGAGGCATGCGAAAGAATTATATTGTTAAGTAGGGAGAAGGTAATGTAAATTGAAAGCAAAAATTAAAGATAAGGTAAATGATGTTTTTCGGCGAAATGACGATGATTATCCTCCCAAGTACGTATGATAGCTGAGGGAACGAGAAAATTGAGACGACGCCAGTAGGTGAGGAAACAGAGAGAAGACCAACCACCGAGTTTCATAATGACCTCGGGGGCGACCCCGGCAGCAAGGAGTTCGAGGGAGCCCCTGATGCAATATCTGTGGCCAAAAACAGGTTCGAGGCGGAGGCCGGAGAAGATAGCAGAAGTGTGTTGTAAGAAGGAGCTTTTAGTTAAAGGAGAAAAAGGGTGAGCATTATCAGAAAAAGCGAAGAAGGGGGCGGACGAAGATATGTTGTTGATGCGAAGATAGTTTTTGATGGCGGTGACAGGACAGAAAATGTTACCCGTGGCGGTAAGGATGCACTCGCCGCCACAAAAGGTAGTGGTCTTGGTCCAGGGGAGGTGGATGGTGATGACCTTTTTGCCATCGACAAAAGATGTCGAGCAAGGGGCAGAGCGGAGTGGTATGGTGATGGGAGAGTAAGAGGTTGCAGATTGAGGAAGAAGTTCCCCAAGGCGACGACAGCCCCAAAAGGCGGTGAGGGCAGTCGCCCAGACGGCAGCCCCAAAAGGGGACCAGAGGTCAAGTTTTTGGTGAAGAGCGTAAAGGTGTTCTCCAGTGATAGGATTACGAGGGGGGCGGCGGAAGGTGGATCCTAACTTATCAGCTGTTTTTGCAACGATGGGACGAGAGAGTCTCGACCGTGCCAACGAGCTCGATTAAGCTTGTGCCAAAATCGGAGACCATTTAACCAATTACGAATGCACTCGCCGGAACAGGTGCCCGCAGCGTCGGCGACGAAAGCAGATAGGAGAACTTCGGAGGCGGGCATGCGTTGGTGTTCAGCGATGTGCTCACGGTCGCAAAATTGGGTAAATCGAAGGAGTCCAGCACCGTAAGATTGGCGCGTGGAATCAGAGACCGATTCAAGGAGGCACTCGAAGATGTTGGACTATAGGGTGGATGAGAAAGAAAGAGATAAGAGAGGGACAGGGGAGGTACCTGGAGACAAGGTGAGACTTTGTCGAGTGAGGAACGAGCTCGGTGGGAGTACGGAGCTGTCCAAAGAAGAATATGTTGGTCTGCCAGAACTGGTGGATGAAGAGATGAGGATTGATAAGTATTACAAGAGGAGGGAAGACGACGATGGCGGAATGGAAAATGTTGTGCAGCGGCGAGACGAGGAAAGGATGAGGAGATTGAGGCGTCTGCGAGATGGGCAGTTGGCATCGACAATGACAAAGAGGGTGGCGGTGGCAATGAGATGATCGGAGAGTCGGCGCGAGGGTTAGAATTGCGAGCAGGCATAATGGTTATGCCGGATTGTCGAGAAGAGCGCGAAGCAAGCATAATGGAAACACCCTGGGCGACGATGCGAAGCGGAGGGGAGGAGGAAGCTGTAGATTGCGAGGATATAGAAGGGGCTTGCTTAGATGCAGTCATGATGCCCTTTGGATGAGGAGACTTCGGTGGGGGCATGACAAAGACACCTCGACCTACAACACGAAGGAGAGCTTTTGACGGTCGACTTGTGTGGAGGGTGTTCGTGGTCATTTGAGACACCCAAGGCAACGTTGGCGGCCTCACGAGAGACCGCGTGTCGAAGTGAGTTATTCATGGAAGAAGGGTCGAAGTTCACGCGGGAGCTCGAAGGCCCGCGGGAGCCAAGAACGAGAGGGGGACCCCGATTCTCCACGCAAGATGGGGTCAGCAGGATTATCTTCCGAAGCGACGTACTCAAAAGATGGAATGACGAGACACTGAGCAAGAACAGCATAGGTGCGTCGAGCGCAGAGATTGATAGGTACATTTGGGCTGCGAGACTTGTGGTGGGCGCCGATAGCGCCCATGTTGTCAGAATGGGTCAAAACACATGTGTTGTTCAGATCAATCTGGACGAGGAAGTATATGGCGAACTCAACTGCGAGCACCTCTAGCCAACATATGTCATGCTGCGGGCGTTTCCAATCTTCTCGAAGCTGGAAAGCATGCCAGAATTTGTCTATGATTATCCCGATGCCCCAGGATGTAGAAGCGTCGACGTAGACAAGGTCTGGAGCCTGAGAACTGATGGGATGTAGGACCCGGGCGGCAAGAGGGTCCGCTAGTTTACTAGCCCACCAACGGAGAGCGAATACTACAGAGTCGGAGAGGTGATGATGAACGAAATTATTAGCCCAGAAGAAGTTATTAGCCCGGAAGTCTGTTGAGGATGAGGAGAGAAATTATGAGAAGTAGGAGAGGGCAAACCCGACATAAAGTAAGAAAAAGCTGGCAGGTGCGAAGAGCCGTCGGGAAAGACGAATGATACATGCACGAGAGTGCCGTGAATAATTTGTATATCGCGGAGGAGGAAAGAGCAATGAAGACGGAGGTGGGCATCGAGCATATTCGAGACTCCAGCGAAATATTTGAGCCGCTTCTTTTCTGGAAGGGAGACCATGCACGACTCGAGATCCCATGCGAAACCAATAAAGGTGAAGGTGCTTGAGAAGCATGGGTCCATTTTATCAGGGTGCCAGGGAACGTTGAGGTCCTGAAATAGAGCCACGGTCGTAGGCATAAGTATAGGCACCGTCTCGGAAAGGGCCATCAGACACAGGGAAGCGGAAGGCTTCGATATCATCCTCGTATTTGAGGAAGAGAGCTTGCATGGAGGTTTCGGCATGCCAAATATCTACAGTTGCATTAGCGACTTGCTCGGAGTTACTGCTAGCTGGTTGGCGACCGAAGGGATGTACATGATCGATAAAGAAATCGCCTTTGAATGAGATGACTAAAAAGGGCTAATGATGAGAGAGAGCCGGGCAGGTGCAATGAAAGGCCTTGATGTCGAAGGACATGGCCTGGGTGCCGGGAGGGGCTTGTGCGACCTGAGGATGGAGAGAGATAAGCACAAGCTCCGGAACTGTCGCTTGTAGAAGAGGGAAAGAGATATGTGCAGTAGAGACGCCCCAAGCGAGAGTGCAACGGGACGTCAATAAGTATAAAATACAGAGATTGGAGTGTAGAAAACTCACGCGCCATGCAAAAAGAATGGCTACAACAAGAGTACGTCGTGAAAGCATGAGAGAGATAGGAGTTTGACGATGAGAGGACATCATCATAGCCCAAGAGGGCGGAGATTGGAGTAAGGGATGGAGAAAACATTGGACGATGTCCAACAAAAGAGGTAGCTAAGACGAGGTCCAGAAAGCCACGGTTCGCAGTGGAGAAGCAATTTAGAAGAGTCATGGGATAGACATACCTCATTGGCTACTTGGAAGGCCATATCGAAACGAGTAGGGAAATCATCTTTAGATATGAAGCTGTTGACCGAGGGCATCCCAGTAACCGTATTGTTTTTCGAAAGGTTACGGCAGACCCTCAGCTTGGGGGGAAGATCTGGGCCGACATCATGCTCTGCCATGATGAAACGTGATGAGTATACTGGGCCTCGCAAAGTTCTCTCGACATCTTGTAAACTGAAGGGGCCCGACATGCGACCACAAGATAACTCAGCTGCGATGTAATCACGAACGGCTTCAGAGTGAGTATCCACGGAGGGGTGATTTTTGATAATGATGCTGTGCTGGAGTTCTGGGAGGATACCAAGTGGGAAACCATGAGATAGATTTTCGTCGAGCAAGGGATAAGAGCTGGTTAGATGGTGTTTGCTAAGAAGATGTTGGAATGCCGAGATATTGTAAGGGGTTACGACACATTCATAGAGATCGTTGTCAGCAGGCGATGAGTTAGGAAGAGGAGGTCGGTAATGAATGTGAGCCGAGAAATCGTGTTACGCGAGAGGCTGTTGGATATAGGAGTTAGGCTTGTATGTAACCATCAAACGTGCACTCGCAGGATGAGGTACGTTCGAAAGCGGCGTGTTGTCCTCCACACAATGTCCGCCGCAGAACCGGTTGAGGTTAAAAAGCGTACAGATTCTCTTGAACCCTTTGCTGGATTTTGTGGTCCACAAGGCGTTGTCTCTGAGTTGAGCGTGGAGAGGCTTTCCGTCTTCGAAGGACGTGATTGAGCTCGGTTACTCCCGAAAGGAGTGACCGCATCCACATATGAGACATTGAGGCACTCGTCCAGCTCTGGCCCGAAAGGGCTGGCGAGTGCGATTTGAGATGGTGCTGAATCCGAGCGCGAAGCGCGAGGCGTCTTTGAACCAGTGAAATGACCTTGCTCAAAAGGTCGCTTGAAAGCGGGGGTGGCGGCCTTGCGTTCACGTTCGAGAGAGCCTAGACAAATGCGCAACAAAACCTCCGAGGCATAGACATCCCAGTCAAAGAGAATGCCTTTGAGAATATCACGACATGCCTTGACCTCAAACGGGTACCAATCTTTGAATGTGGTCTCGTAATTGTCCAATTGCAGGAAGAAATCACGATGTTTCTTGAACTCTGTGGCGTAAGAGTACACTGAAGTGGCGGCTTCGGAGGATGGGGTTTCCGTACCGGTGGTGCTGGTGCTGGTGGACGACGAGAGAGGATTACACAGAAGCTCGAGAGCCGTTAAAAGATCGGCTGAAGCTTCAGTGTATCGGTAGGGCGTAAGGCAAGTGCTCACGTCGTCCGCACCCCACATAGAGATCATCTTCGGCATATCCAGCAACTGCACCTTCTCCGACGAGTCTTCGTCACTCCAAGGGCGCAACAATTTGAAGTGGACATCTTGAGGAGAGTAGTTGACGAGATCAATGCGATCGTTGGTGAAGAAATTGAGCGGAGGGCAGAGCTTGTTCTTGATGCAGAGCAAATAGGTTGTCGGGATAGTGATCCGGTCCCGCTGGGCAGGAACACGCTTGACCGGATCAACGAGACACATACTTCCGAGTAAACGAGTCCAAGCCTTGCTCTCCATATCTTTGTCCTGCCTGTCCACCTCTGCGACCTTCTTAGAGCGTAAATGCTCCGCTTCGATGAAACGGACCAGCTCGAGAGGCAGAGGGCTGAGAGTCGCACAGACGGCCTGACTGTCCACCATTTCCTGCATCTCTTCGTCAGTATATGCATAAGGCTGACACAAGGTCGGGCCGATGTCCAGGTCAACTGGACGTGGGCAAGGAGTTTCCTTGGCCGATACAGTCTTGAAGATGCTCTCGTCGTTATACTTCTTGATGTCGACATTGCGAGACACCCGCAAGGAAAGGGGAATCTCAGGCATCCTATGCGCATCCGGTACATTGAGGTGTTCTTCGAAGTCAAAATCCTCGTGCAGAGGCCCTAGAATTCTGGCATTAGGGAGCAGGGTGGACATATGTTGACTAAAAAATTTATAAGGTGAGGGAGCGCGCAGGAGAAAGACGTCTGAGAAATGGCGCGCATAGCTCAAAAAGGAAAGTAATCGGTAATCACGTGAGAGAGGAAAAGGATTCCGTGTCCGGGCGAGCCTGATTCTTAAAGAATCTTAGGCTAGCCGTGCGCAAGCTTACATAGCCTTAGCTATCAAAATGGTTGTTGGGATCATCCATTTCATGTCTCTTTATACTTTTTGACCAACCAGCGACCACTAGCGGCTATCAAAAACTCATACTATGCATGTCGACGGTCGCAAGTTGCACCTTTCAATCTCCAAAAAGAAACGCGCATTTCAGGAGGAGTATATTTTACTGAAGCCCCTAAACCAAGCAGTGGCGAAAAGCTGTATATTGATGCAGTCTGGGGCAATGTTCAGGTTGTCATGTACATTTGTCGCTCTTCGTTTGAACGTTGAAGAAGCTATTACTGCGCGTGGGAGAAAACCCTTGCATCGAGAGTGTCTCGCTGTGTCTCTTTTTTTTTTTTCCTTATATGGGGTGTAATTTAGACATACTCAAAACACACAAAAAATTAGGGTGCACGGTCACATTCCCCCGGGAGCAGGCTACACCTAAAGCATCCCCCTCATCAGTCTTGCACCTGACCCACGCCAATGGCTCGAAAGACTACCGGATTTCGTAGGAGTTCCACCTCATTCTCCGGGTTCTGTGATGGTTCGCCGTGTCTGTACGCGTGATCGCCAAACGGCTTCCAGCTGTCAGCAAGCTGCATAGATGGTGTTGCGCAGGATCAGCTCATGTGAAGAACCTCCAAATGGTGCGCGAGACTGGATTGTCAAAGTTGTTGGAAGAGTGACCCTGCCTTCTACTATGCTTTGCGGGCCCTGAACCGCCCCAGCCCTCTTACTCCCCCTATTCACCATATCTTCTGCTCTTCATTAGTACGCCCAAAGACTCCCCCTGTGCTCGATAAGGTCCAGTCGATTTGCTAGCAATCTCCCCATGGGGTGAGGCCTGTGTAGGGACAAAGCCTTGCGTTGGATACTAGCGTCCTTCCGCCATGGGTCCTTCTCCCCGAAGGTTGCACGTCTACACGCGATCTTGTGCACAAGTTGCGCCCCCGAAGGGTCTGCGTGAAGCAGAGCAGGGCTGGGTCGTCGGAGCATTGACTGTGGTGCCTGAGAGTGGGTTGGGTAGATTGTAAACGGAGCCATCCGGCCTCCAGCAGAGCGGAGGGGGAAGCGGACCACGCAGATTGTCGTGATCAGTTCCGATAAGAAAAAAGAGTGTATCAGGGTGTAGGTTGATAACGTGGATGAAGACTCAGGCCATGAGAGAGGCCCGATGAAGGACTTGGTTGCGCGGGCCGTTAAACGGCAGGTCCGAGTTCTGGCGGTTTCAATGTCAGTGTATGTATGAGACACGGCTATCTACCAAAGCCAAGTTATCCTTGCATATAGGTTCACTCATCAAAATAACTACGCCCGAACATACACCGCCATAATTGCATTTTTGGCACCCAAGTATGCAAGGTTCTGAATTTCTAAGTCAGACCCTTCATGCTCAACAGAAGCACATGTGGTCATCCCATCGTGACACCAGACATTGCGAGACCCTAAAGGGGAGATCACTCGAGAAACAAAGTGGCATTCGCCATGGTAAATGACACCAGCAAGGCGGTAACTAACCTGCTGCTGACAATGCCTTTGTCCTGATATTACCGTTAAGTCCCATGAGAGTGTCGGACTTCCCCGTGTCAAATCAAAAGCCAACAAAGGAGGAGCATGTATGAAAGTATGTACCATTGTCAATGTGCTCTGACATGTGCGACACCGTGACCCCGCCTGGTACTGAAATGTACGTACATAGGTTTGCAATGAGGTATCACCATCTGTTATAGGTATAAAAAAACAACCCATGATAGGATCAACCACGCGGCTCACACGATGGCGGTTTGGACAGGTGAGCTTGGATGACAAGACCTGGACACGGGAGTCAAAGATGTAGTCAAACATTGAGTGCACACTTGTGTACTGGCCCCAAGGAAATGTGGAAGGAGATTTCACGAATAAAGAGTGACGCAAGGTGTCACACAGGTTCTCCAAACGAACTGGCTGCAAGGTGGCGGCATAAGAGAATTGGGCAATGAGTGAAGCCAAAATCTCAGAATTACAGAATGTAAGGAGCTCAGTGATGGTGTCGGGTTTTTGGCGCCATATATTGTGCAACAACACGACAGGCACATCATAAGCACAACTATTGTCCCGCCATGCCACCCCTACAGGAGCTACAAAGGAAAAAGGATTAAGTGGAGTTTGCGAAGGAGAGGGCCCAGCATCGTGAGTCTTCACTTTTTTTGCAACAGGCATATCGAGGTGGACCAGAGATTGCTTGTCATCTTCCGACATTCGTTTTAGGCCGGCGTCTTGTGCACCATGCTGTTGAGAAAGCGGAATGGTACCTCTAGCCGGAACAAAGGAGGTTTTGGTGCAATTGCTGATTCGGCGGAATCCTTAGTAACGATCTCCCATTGCACGTCCTGTAGGACCCATTCTAAGAATGGATCAGATTTACTCCATTTAATCGCATGATGAACGGACGCAGGCATATACAATGCACCCTTGCATGCCCGAAAAGAGTCTATCAGGGTATTTCTCCGATCGGCATCATACACACCCTTAGGGAGCTTATCCTCATAACGCAGGGAAGTAATATTATCAAGTAATTCGAGTTCGCGAAATTCCTGACGCAGTGCCCCAGACGCCTCCCCGGTTATTTTATTGCTATCAAAGCCTTGTAATATAAGAGTTCCACTTGCTGAAGCGCCACGAGATAGTGCTGTGTAGTATCCATGGTGCGTCCGACATTCATTCAAGTGAACGACATTTGACTTCCTTGTCTTTCCCTGCGAGGCATAGTCTGTCATAGAAAAATTGGGTAGGACCTCAACTTGCGTGCGAGAAACATTCAACTCAGAGTCATCAGGAAGGGAACACATGGTCGAAACAGTAGACCTTGTGATAGGAACAACGTTTTGCGGTAAGCCTTCAATGTCGACCGGTCTAGGGGGATTCAACAGACACACAAACAGCGTGTCAAGTATTCTTTGGCCATGTGCACCCTTGGATGCTTGCCACAAATGCACAAAGCCTTCCTGACCGCGGGTCATGCACAACTCAGTGGCATCATTGTGGCGAAGCATGACAGGCAAACCAATGCACAACGACAATTTCCCAGGTATATGCTTACTGTTTCGGCAATGTGGAGACTCCCATAGAGCCATTTGATCCTTTTCCGATGGCATTGACTTCTTCACTCGGGCCCTGACGCCTGCGGCCAACCTTTGTTTGCGAATATCAGCGTCTTCCAGTGGCGTTATAAGATCCTCAGAATAAAAGTGAGTCAACGTCTGATTTGTCTCTTTCGCAAACCTTTCAGAGCCAATCCCATTGATAGCATCCTTGACACGATTAAGGCCAGTGATGATTGAAACATTTCTGAACTCCTTGTCGATTATAGACGGTTTTCCAGGTGATTTGCTAGAGACTCGGGAGCGCAGAAAGATGAGGTCCTCAGGCGTGCAAGACTTGTACCGCATGTTTTCAAGAGCCTTTCTTAGTTTCGTATCTTCCGCTGATTGTATGCTTTGGCGCATATTTTGCCGCAGTATGACCACCGTAGTGACCTGATGCCAAAGAGCTTTCCCGATGGCACTTTCCTGATTTCGCAGAGAAACTCCGCCTTCGCCAACAGTCCGACTATACAATGATATAGCTTCGCCGCCCATAGCAGGTGGGAGCTGCGCAAAATCACCAGCAAAAATCATGTTCATTCCTCCAAATGGAGTGTCAGCATCACCCAAAACATGTGCGAGTCTGGCACTAATGCGGTAGAGGTCCCGGCAGGACAACATCGAAACCTCGTCAAAGAAAACATAATCTACTCCTGTGAGCCGCGTCTTTACTTGCGCAAGTTGGGTATTTCGTTGACCATCAATATCTGAGATGCCAAACATGTAGTGGTACGTGGAGCCACCTAGCAACGAAGCCGCAGTGCCCGTCGGAGCCACCACAATGATGCGATGGGTCTCTTTACGCATATCAAAATACTTCATCAATGCCTTCAGAACTTGTGTCTTTCCAGTCCCCCCCATGCCTCCAATGTACATTTTCAGCTGTTCAGATGCCGGATTTGCAGCATGGTTGGCAACAATTGTGAATGCCCTGCACTGCTCTTTGTTCAAGCCAAAGTCAAGTACGAGGTTGTCGATGGTAGAGGCCCATTTTCCCGATTTGCACTTCCTGTTCAGGTAAGACTTGTCCACTATCTCGACGACATTTGGATCACCATGGTTCTTAGAATGCTTTTTTCCACCAGGCAAGTTTCTTGCCCGTTCATCCAGAATAAGAGCCCGCTTCTTGGCGACGGACGCCTTCCACATACTCCCAGGCTGCTCAATCAATGGGGCCGTCGGACATAAATCTGTGTCATCAGGAAGTAACTGAGGTTGTGGGTCTCGCCATCCCTCAGCATTCATAATCCCAGTCATACTTTGTATCTCTGCTATCACGGTTGAATGGCCTCTTGCCGAGTCGACAGATCCAAGTATTTCATTGCAATCGATGTTGGCCTCGTCAAATGTAAAATCGTCGATTTGCTGGTCTTGTTGAAAGTTGCTGATATAAGACATATGAGCGTCCATAGATCCTGGCAAGTGCACTGTACCTTTTTTCATTTGCGCGTGGAAGTCATCTTGGGCATCCATGCACTCATACTGAATGTTAAAATTTTTGATCAAGGTGTCATGCCTGGGTAAAAACTTTGCTGCAACAAATGCCTCATCCCAGGAGGAATATGATTCATCGGGACCGCCGGGCTTGAATGGAGCATCAATTTTTGTCCTTAAATCTAGGCCGCTTCGCCATGGCTTGAACATTGTGAGCATTGTAGCGCAATAGTACTCGCGGTCACCTTGATCCCGACGAGGCAATGCACGGCCTGCAAAATTGGGCACCACACCATGCTTGGCATCTACGCAGACCGTGCTGTGGGTCGTCGATAAGGGATGATCAGGAAGGAAAGCGTGAATCGTGGACTTGGCCCTTTTTTTATTATTTTTTACTGCAGGGCCACCGCCGCCTTCAGGCCATTCACCACCATTGTGGTGCTCTACTTTGCATTCAGAGATGTCTTTGTCTTCCTCTGCATCTACCTTGAGATGCTGTGCACTTGTCATGTCAGTAACATTATCGCCCTTGATTCGGTGGAATCTTGCCACCCAGTCGTACAGGCACATAGATTCTAGCTCAGTAGCGCGATAAACATAATCATAAAGGTGTGAGAGGCCAATCACTCGCCCATTGCGCTTGACCAGGACCACTTTCTCAGGTGGGTGAAGAGAACTAGATGCATGCTCAGGGAAAGCAGACATAGCCTCACGGACAAAATCTTGCCAGTAGAAGGTCCGGAAGGAGTGGCTCGTATAGTGGTCAGGGTTCTGAAGAAGATACATGCAGATCATAGGTGAACCCATTTCAGTCTTGACTCCAAGGCAATTGACTATCTTCGTCATCAACTTCCTGGCCTTATCAGTGCATGAAGCTGAGCCACCCACAACCTCCGCATTCTTACGAAACATTGTTCGAACGGTATCAAATATTACGTGCGTTTTCAAGGAGGTTTTGGTGACATATTTTGTAACATAATGCATGACCCCCTTGATTGCGGTGCCAGAACGCATGCTCGTAACATCAGTGTTGCAGCGGAAAAGGTAAGTAACAGTCGATGAAAATGTGTTAATCCATGATTCAAGCTTCTTAATGTGAAGAGATCCAGTTGCAGGGTCTACCTCGGTTTGCTTAAAGATAGGTCGTGGAAATCGGGATCGACAAGTGCCCCATTTGTTATCCAAACAGCCCTCATACTGCTTCTTTTTGCTTTTCGAGCCGTCCTTGTTGACTGTTGATCTACATGTGTGCACATTTGATTTCAAAAGAAGATCATCCACGGTAAACTTGAATCGTGTCCACCAGGTTGCCAGTTTATCGCACTGTCCACATGGAGGTTGACCACAATCATCAGAGCACGGGTTGGGGGGAGGTTCAGGCAATGTTTCTGTTGGCTTTTTATAGTCTGGTGATTTAGCTGCAGCGTCTACGGCGGCGCGTACATCGTCAATAGTGCCAGTATTGAACTCACCTTGGTGTGCAGCCTCAAGGTACTGCACCAGCTCTCTCTGGAATGGAGAGGACGGGTCCATGATGAGTTTACGGGCATCGTCAGGTGCAAGTCCATTCCGAATCCATAGCAAAAGGTGCAGATGAAGTGTGAGACGACCCTGCTGCTCTACAGTCCCATAGAAAGCTGAGGTATCACCGTATAAGCCGGAATGATCTGAGCCGAACCCCAACACATGCTTTATGAAAAGTCTCACCATGAAGTCAAAGAAACGAGCTGCTGCAACGGGGTTGTGAGCAATGAGACGGAACCGCTCATCTCCTGACCTCAAAATAGGGTCAAAGCTCTCCTTCTTGTCAGCATAATACAGACAGATTGGATGGCATAAATCTGCAGGAGACAAGGTAATATACCACGAAGGAGCACCTTGATTTGCAATGAGGGACCATATCTCATTCCTCATGTACTTCTTACTCGCGACAGAGCCCTTGACCTTCCCGCCAACTTGATCTAGGTCTTTGATGACTTGAAAGCACGACTTTTCGGCCTCAGTTTGAGGCTTTACAATATCTCCTCTTTCCATTCTTTTGGAAAGATCTTCGAGGACGTCCTGATTGACATTGAGAAGACGGTCGGTAATTTGATGGAAGTTTGCAGCCTCTGCACATAAAAAGCTACCTGATGAACCATCCTTTATCTGCTGATGGCTGAAGGCGGCAAAAGGAAAGGCGAGGTCTGTCTGAAAACGCTTATCGTGGTACATGAGTAGGTGCTTCTTATGTTTTGCGTCGGACAGGGGTGTCGACCCGATGCCCCCCAAACCATATGGAAACAACCATGGAAACATTCGCGGATATAAGTCTGGGTTGTCATAGATCGACTCCAGATTTCCAGATGATCCGACACGAAGGGCTTTTCCGCCTGACTTCCAATGCTTTAATGCCATACCTTTCAGTTCATCGACAGAGATAGCTCCAAGCTGTTCTCCCATCAGACCATGCACCACAAAAGGACAATCGCCTGCCTCCACGCCTTCTTCTTCACCATTGTCATGAACACTTGTGGCCTCAGCTATTTTGTTTGTATGGCGCTCTTGGTAGACGACAGACACAGGGGGGCAATCTTCTGGGTAGGATTCCAAGTTTACCTCAGATATCCCTACATCTTCATAATCAGGGTGGTTAAGTCTCAGCCATTCGAGAGCAGCTCTGACAGCCTTCCGCCGTACAAGAACTGGTACACGCTTCATGTCACGTTTCATGTCTTCCTCAGACGGCCTACATGGACCAGTGAACAGAATAGCAAGCACGTCATCCAAGTCCGCCATGGGAGGAGGCAACATATTGTACATTTTCGGGACTGGAGATTCGAAGGCGACCATATGAGCCCGAATCTTGTGACGGCCAGAAGAAGCAACACGGACATAGCAGCATGTATGCCTCACACGGGAAATCAAGAGTTTCTCCATGAAGTTCAATGATGAAAGGACTTGTGGAACTTTACCAAGCCAGAGACCATTTGCCAATGCATACTCAGGGACTTTACCATTTCTGACAAGCCCCCTACAGTTATCACACACACGGTTGCAGGAGTAATCCAATACAGGACCCATGTATTCCCGCACTGGTTGGGAAGGCTTTGTACGTTCCACTCTAGTAACACCCGGAGCCTCCAATATGTGAAGCATGTGTTTGATATCTTTAAGTCGGCTTAAAAGATGAACTGGAGTCAGTCTTCCACACACAGCACAACCGGCTTCCTCAAGAACGCTGGGATCAGACTCTGCACAGAAGTCCTTGATGATTGTACGACAAAGGTCAGGAGCCAAGGGCGGTGGAGGGAAAGGGGTCGGATCGTCCTCGTAATCGGAGGGAAAGTCAGGAACCCTGGACTCCTTGAGCTGTTTAGTTTTTTTGGAAGTGTTGACCATGAAGACAGTTTTATACAGTGTACATGAAACACAATCATGCCCAGTAAACAAGGAAAGCAGCTCTTCCCGGTAAGGTCTTCGTTTGACAGCAACACCATGAAGCCGAGCGATCTTGATGATATTTGTCATGGAAAGCTGTGGCAGAAGGTTGCGCAGTGGCATATCAGCATGTGCATAGCCTTCGCTGAGAGGATAATTCAAAAGACCACAGCTATTCACGTGGTCTACATATTTTAATGTGTAGTGTTTCTCCGATTCAGGAAGACCAACAGCCAAGTAAAGATCTAGGTCTTCCGCAGTGAAAGCATAAGTCTTTGCTTTCCCTCCTCCTATGGGTGGGGAAAATGAGGTTTGGATAGAAGCTCGTACAGCAGCATGATGAGGGGAGGTTTGACTAAAGAGACTGGAAGACGTCAAGTTACAGATCGAACCAAAAACTGACAGGGAGTTGGAAATCAACAGCAACCACGGCAAGTTGACAGGAGCAGCGCGACGCGACACATACATGCCAGGTAAAATGGAAAAAGCACGCCGCGTGTGGGCCTTGACTCGCCACACCAGTCGATGTCCAAAACCTGCCAGAAAATCATGCCTACTCATCGAACCACGCTGCATTAACCAGCGGAGGACCAAGCAAGTCATTCTGACATCCCTTCGTGGAACGGAATATGCACAGATACACCAGTCAATAGACGTGCGGAAATGACGGATGAGTGCATGGGAGGCATGGCTACGCATCAAGCACCTCAACATATCACATAACAGGTAATTGAAAGAGTAAACAGAGTGAAGAGATATACCGTGCCGGGCCCGAGCATAAGGGGATGAAAGACAACATACAGGAACATCCTGATGTTGATTAGCACACAATTGTAGTATGTATGGGGGAGGCACAACAACACCGTGTACAACGGTGTGAGGAGGAGGTGGGAGGGCACAGTTAACAACCGAGTCAATACAGGTAGTAAGGTTAGCATGAAGCTCAAGGCTGGTGTAAGCAACCAGGGGCTTGTGGGTAGCAAACTGGCATATTGTGTACCCAGAATACCGAGAATGGGCATTTAGGCTGACAGGCAGAGGCCCAGCACTGAAGACATGGTAACCCGAAGGCTTACAGGCTTTGATGTAGCCCGATTGGTATCCTGAAAGGGCAGGTGAATCCTCAGGGGTCACCCATGATGCACCACAAGGGTAGTACAGCGGAGCTGCGGAGTACGTAGTCTAAGAAGAAAAAAGGTTAGAGTGAGTCGATGCAATAGATAACAACAGCGCGAACTGTATCGGTAGCGGATAACATATCTAAAAACGGGTATGAAAGACGCCTTTGCAAAGTACGAGATGGACTGGGCGTACAGAACACGGTCAGAAATTGCAAGAAAACATCAGAGAAAATGAGTAGCACGTACACAAGGAATACCTCAGGTACATATGTCAATTGCTGATAGGCCATCCATGATGTACCACAAGTGTAGTACAGCGAAGCTGCCGAGTATGTTGACTAAGAAGACGAACGTCTGGTGAGATGAAGCAGTGGACAAAAAAAGAGCGCACTGTATCAGATAACGTATGAAATGTCGGGCATAAATGACGCGTCTGCGCTGCAACAGATGTCATGCATCTACTAATCATGGTCAGCACTGGTGAGAAACGTGAGCGTAAACGAGTAGCATACGCAGGTGAAAACTGTGGTATACATGGCAGTGGAAGCAAGGCGCAGAGAAGCAGGCAGAAAATTGCTGACACTTCATCTCGCAAAGTATGTAGCAATGGCTTGCGTGAAGGCATGGTGAAGGTTCAGGCAGAGGCGCAAAAGAAGAACAAATGAAGGTTGAAGTTGTCCACGTGATTCAGAATCCAGGTGGATAGATGGATGGATGGATGGATGGATGGACTTCTCGCAGTGGTCCTGAAAAAGAAGTGGTGGGATTGCACTGACAGAGACATTTTGTGACATGTCGCGACATCGGTCCAGAAGTTTCTATGGCATATTATAAAGGCGGCCGTAATTACTCATAAGTAAAGATCAGCCTCGAAACTTTATGTACAGCAGGATTGCTGTTCTTACAAGGTGTTCCAATGCTCCATATCAACGATGCATGCCTCTGTCCGAGATAGTCAGTATAGATGGTGCGCTTCAAAAACTCGTCGCCTTTGCTCTGTGGGAATTCGATAAATAAGCCCACGCTATCCTGCAGAGAGCGAACCGTCTGAGGGCAGCAGCCAAAGGAGGTGCAGCTGTGCTCGTCATATTTGCTCCATTTTGCAATATCACGCGCAACTTGAAAGCCAAGAGATTTATGAGAGAACAATTGGTTGCTGACAAAGAGAATATATTGTGCAGCACGCTGTGTGGACAATGATGAAAAAAGGTACAGCCTGTGCAACGAATGTATACTAATGTGGGAGCGGGCGGTGCTGGAGTGTCCAAAATAAACAACTATACGTGAGGCAGAATGATGGGGAACAAGACACTAACAAGAAACAGATCAACTAGTGGTAAAGGTAGCCAAGATGTCCTGCCAAATAACACCAACCCCAGCCCAAGCCATCAGTGAACAAATCGAGGCCTTCAATAACAGCCAGCCTTTAAAAAACAACATACCCAGCGAGCAGGAACATGCCTAGCCGATGGTAACTGTAGGGACACTGAGAACGATGACGAACTGTATGTTTGATGACAAGTAAGTCTGGCTGGTGTTACTTGACATGTAAGTGCCCACGGTGTAGCCCACAGCTACCACGGAGTCAATGGGGATGTCGTGTTTGTTGTCTTTGAAAGTGGGCCATTTAGAGAGGCGTTTGAAGTCTTCATCAGTGAAGTTGAATGCTTCGCCAAACCCCTCCCTGCCATCGTAGATTGGAACTGGAAAGGAGGATATGAGACCACAACATGTTGAAAAAGACAAAAAGACGCACCAAGCTGCTCAAAGGCAGGGGTCTGACCAAACTGGGCAGCAGAGGGCTTCTTGGAGACGAAAGGCATCTTGACAGGTTTGGCATACTTTGAGGAGGTTCACAACGGACTTCCTTGGTGTGGTGACGGGAGACCCTGGACAACATAAGAGGGTGAGAAACAGGAGGGAGGAGAAGACAAGGGGGCTATGCACCGGGAACACTACCTGGCATGGGACCTCTCCGCTCAGGCAATGTTGAGAAAGAAAACCCAAGCTCCGAAGATGGGCCTCTGATCACGGAGCCAAAGTTCAGCAGGTGATGTTCGCCCCAGAGGGAGACATCTCGTCTGAACTCTTGGGGAGCAGGAGCAATCGTGATGCGGTGAGAGCGATACGGGGCCCGCTGGTTGCCGCCTGTGGTAGCCTCAATCAGGGCACACTCTGTAACCAAACCTACCATGACGCCAACAGCCTGTGCGCCGGAGCTGGCAACACGAAGGCGACTCGAGGCGGGATCGACGTCCAGGAGCTGCGGGTCGATACGGGCAGTATTGATGAATTGGCCAGACTGAACAAACGTCAGGCCAGCAACAAGGCAGCTTCCAAAAGTGAACACAAATTAAGAACAGAGAGCCAGCATGCGCAGGATGGCGGTGCACATACCGGATGTTTTCCCTCTTCATAGCGGAAGCCATATCTGCCACTGAGACCCTCAAGGTGCTGCTGGCGATATCAAAGTTCCCATTAGAGAAGGGTTGGATGTCGCGAACAATGCTTTGAGAAGGTGTAAGTCGTTATTAGTGGAAAGGGGTGACAATAGAGATCATTCACGAAAGGAAGGGTAGGTCACGATAAGTCGTGGCCAGATTTTTATGCCACAGAGACGGTTGCATGACCTTATCCGGGTCGTCTTCAGCTCTATGCATAAATCATCATCAATGTGGATCATAGAAGGAAGAAGAACGAGAAATACTCGACGACATTGGAGCCATCATCCGAAACACCGTCAAGATCATTGCCTGAGTTGGCATCTTGTGATCTGCCGCTGTCGCTGTCACCAGCTCTAGCAGCGGAGATGCCCTCATCCTCATCAGAGGCACGAACCTCCGTATCAGACTCTACAGCCTCATCATCAATGAAGGGGTTTAGGCGCGATGAGTTGGACACGGGAGTACGAGGAGGCCTAGCGAGCAGAACACAGTGAACAACATACAAACCATGTCACAAGCAAGAAAACCTACTCATTGAAGGGGGCGGATGCCTTATTGTCTTCCTCTTCATCTGAGGCTGGAGCAGGATGGATAACACGTCTGAAAGATGGAGAAGAAGCGGTGGCAAGCAATCTGAGTAACAGGGTCAGCTGGGAGGCTATATAAGATCATGAGGCAAAGAAGTAAAACGCACTGGGATACTTCAGGGAGTGAATCATCAGAATCAGCACTGTCTATGCCATCAGCTGGAGGCGGGCGAGTACCATCAGCATCTTTGTTAGGAGAGCTAAGGGACCAGCGCCAAATAAGTTAAAAAAGTTTGTTGTAGATAAGAAATACAGCCTACCCATCTGCAGCCTTCCAAGCCTTGAGGGCCGCAGAAGCCTCGGCTTTCACTTGTTGAAGGCTTTTTTTCTTTCTAAAAAAATACATAAAAAAGAGGAAGTGGAAGAGCATGACAGGCACTCACGGAACAGAACGACCAGGTTTCTTGGGGAGGTTAACAGGCTCAGCATGAGTGCGAGCAGGAGCAGGAGCCTTGTTCGGTGACTCGGACTGGCGGGCCTTCTCAGACTTTACTCTCAAACGGCTAAGACAGCGTGTGAGTGAGAGGGAGATAGATGTGATGGCAGAGGAGCTTACACGGGACGGCCAGCCCGACTAAAAGGAGAGCAAATAAGAGAAAGGTTACTTTGTATAATGAATCAACACAAACCTGATGCTATCCTGGTCAGGACGCCCATCATTAAGTAAAGCATTGGCAAGAAATGCCACGTCCAATGCACCCCTGGTAAACACGGTGAGGCAGGAGACCAACAAGGGATAGGGACAGCAGAGGATGACATACACAAGTGAGCTGACGGCGGGGGTGGCGGGTTTATCGGGCAATCCGATTGAAGAAGAAAGTCCGAGGGGCTCAGCGGAGGGGGAAGCAGCATTACCGCCAAGCTTGCGCTTTTTTTGGTTGGCTTGAAATGGGCTTTCAATGATCTCCCTATAAGAGCCTGAGGGTACATAGAAGGAAGGGAGGAAAGGAAAGCATACAAGTCGGAGTCAGACTCAGGAGGAGGCGGCGGCTTGCGCTTGCCCCTCGAGGAAGGAACTTTGATGGTACTGAGGCGAAGAATGAGCATGGATTGGAATACGGAGAAAGACCAACCTGGGGGGGGGGTTGGATAGGCCTTCGCTGATAAGACTGTGATACAAAGTTAAGCCTAACAGGGGAGTGAAGATAGCCGGCGTACCCAGAGATATCATCCTTCTCGCTGAAGGACAATGAGTCAGTGAGGTGACAGAATATGAAAAAAGGGTGACGCACAGCATGACTTTTTTCTTAAGTTGACGGACAGGTTTACTGGGGCAAAGGATAGAAGTCAGGCCAAGGAAGAAAAAGGTCGAGAGGGGGAGACGAAGTACGTTGGAGACTTTGAATTTGCATTCTTGGGGGGCATGGTCAAAGACTAGACACAAGGGGGAGGAATAGAGAAATGAAAGGGCGAAAAAATACTGTCGGTGGTTTATAACGGTATCCAGCATATCACGGGGTAGATGCTGGAACAGTGAAGTGAATGCCAAAAATCTGAAAACACCAAGGGATCGGAGGCACACACGGGAGGCAGCAGAAAGCCCAAATGGAGGGGGAGGTCCATGCTTGAAGCTTAAAAAGAAGCCGCGAATCAGATTAAGGGGATCCACCTTGATTGAAAGAACTGCACATCGGAAACGACAACTGATAAGGAATGGAAAAGCCTTGGTTGGGGAACAAAAATTGGATGCCTGGGTTGAACGAGGAGGTCAAGCAGTAAATGGAAAAATGCGGGAAAGAATTGAGGAGGGGGAAGATGCGGGCAGAGGAGAGTGCAGAACAGATCGAGAGAGTGGACGAAAGTATTGAGAGCAGATAATAACACAGCTAAGGATATATGGGAAAAGAGAGCGAGGCAAAGGCCCAGCCGAACTGCAGGGAAGCAGATACCCACGGCGGCGTCAGCGATACCAAATGAGGGGTAGAGTGGACCAACGGGGTGAAGCAGTGCGAAGTCGAAGCGTAAAAATGAACGTGAACTTTGCTACGACAGGATCATCTGGGCATGTCAAAGGTACATGATATGAACGAGCGGCGGCACCAGCGATACCGAATGAGGGGTGGACCAACGGGGTGAAGGAGTGCGAAGTCGAAGCGTAAAAATGAACGTGAACTTTGCTACAACAGGATCACCTGGGCATGTCAAAGGTACATGATATGAACGAGCGGCGGCACCAGCGATACCGAATGAGGGGTGGACCAACGGGGTGAAGGAGTGCGAAGTCGAAGCGTAAAAATGAACGTGAACTTTGCTACGACAGGATCACCTGGACATGTCAAAGGCACATGATATGAACGAGAGAGCGGGCAATCCCATCATGGTAGAGTTGCAAGCAGAGCCGTGAAGAAGGAGCGAGCAGCACCACACCATGAGCGATCAAGAAATACACACTGCAGCAGGTGAGGGTCGTTTTATGGGGAAAACATGATATCTGGCATCTAAATAGTCAGCAGCCATAGCATTGGACCAGCACGCAACGGCGACCCCCATTGGAATAGACCGACGGCTGGGGAGCCTGCTGACGGTAAATTTGGGATGCTGCACGCAACAAATGGTATGCTGACCTTTTGACGACAAAGACCCCCAACTGGATGGAACTGTTCAAGGTGGAGAGTTTTGAGCACCCGAAGACGTGGAGGCTGGTCCATGACAGCGGAGCTGGTGAAAAGGAGGAGATAGTATTTGTTATTCATGGCAGTGTTGTGGACAAGCAACTTCCACCAGTCGACAAACCTCAGTAAGCTCAATGACATTGGTTAACGCCCCTTACTCATGACATATAGGATCAAACCAGACAGGTATAAGTATCTTCGGCAAAGTATCGCCATCAAGGGCTTAGGGACGACCATGTTCGATGACGCCCTTCGGGGTGCCGCAGAGATATTTGGGTTTTTTGACCGAAACTTTAGCGAGGGTATCCTAGAATCGTGGACACCTTCGGGCGACCAGCGCAGCAATGATGCAGTGTTTGAGGCCTCTAATCGGTATATGATGCCCCGACGGGACGCCTATACCGAGGACTGTATCCCTTTCGACCAAGAAGTGGATCCCAAGGACGTCCTCGAAAAGATGGCAAAGAGTTCTGACCATGTCCACACGGAGGACAACCAGGTTCTGTATTTCAGGCGACGCAAGGATAGCGATGGCAGCATAATGTGAGTCGGCATAATAAAAGGGAGGACTGTGACTCACGTTGTTGCAGCCACAACAAAATCGGGCCGCAAGTTTTCCGGAACGGGGACTTGGTGGAGCTGCAGTTCTCTTTCGTTGTGGTTCCATTGAAGGGCCGTCATCAGAAGATGATTACAGTCTTGAGATCCATCGCTCTGATAGATGGGAGGTACAGCAAGGTAGGTGAAGCATTGCATTAATGCACTGAGGAGGGACTGACATCGACACGATAGGTAGCGACAATGCCCACCAAACAGACGAAGACACCATCCACATTGAAAAGGAAGGTGGGGTACGAAAATTCAGAGGAGCGGTCGTACAAGAAGGGAATGGACGTGGATACGGAGGACGTGGGTGAATAGTCCAAAGCATAGATAGAAAACATGCATAGCTGTGGGACCGTGCAGTGACATTATTGAGCAACAGGTGACATTATTGAGCAACATCAGAAAAAAGTATGTGTGCTTGATTCGAAACTCGCGCATAAGTCGTTTCTTCCACCCCCTTCCCGTGCTCACGGCACCAACTAAACGAAAAAAATTACACCCTTGGGGCTGGTTACGATATCTGGGGATGCGAGGGCGGTGGGCCATGCCTGCTGCTGCGGCAACGGTGGCGGGGTTGGCGAAATTGGCGAGGGTGTGAATGTGGGAAAACCGGGGACTCGTCGATGGACGAAGGAATGGAGTTGGAGTCGGCAGCCTGAGGACCGGAGACCTGAGAGTGGCTGTGGTCAAACATCCATGCGCCCGTAGAAGGCGGCGAGCGTAACGTTTCGTTCAGCACGCCCATCCTCTTGTCCCGTGCCGACAGCAACCCCTTCTGAATCCGGATGCTCCGCCGCGCGACTTAGCTGTTCAGGGGCCACCCCAGGAGGAGGACGGTGAAGCCCGCGAAGGCGCTCCAGCCCAGGAGCCTATATGTCATTGTGTCAGTTGTATGAGAGGAGGAAAGGACAAAACGCACTGGTAGAGGAACGTCCCAGCGATGATGATCTCGAATGGCGCACCGTATATAAAGTACGACGCCGACACTGTTTGCGACACCTACCCAATCTCCATGAGATACCCTTACATGATGTGATTAAAAAGAATGGAAAACACGCACCCGGTTCGCATCACCCGCCATGAGGTTAAACAATCTTCCCCACATCAGCCCCAGCCTTGGGTTCATCTGCCTTATCCTTCCTTTCCTTCTCCACGCGCTTCCTCTCCTTACTGCTCTTCCCTACCCACCCACAATCCAATCCCACAATGAAAATAAGCACCCCGGAAGAAGAGAGGGAAAGAAAGTAGATAGAATGCACGTGACGTCGCCTCCTCCATCTCCGCCTGCTTCCCCTTGTCTTTATCTTTATCTCTATCAATAATCCCAGAAAAATCCTTCCGCTTGAGCGCCTTGTCATATATAGCAGCCATCAGCTCCGAGCGGATGCGCGTCGACGTGCGACGGCCGAACCATAGATGCTGCACGTCCGCCTGGGCCTATGTATATCCCTTATCAGCTGAGCAAGGTGACACGAATGGGTGCGGGAGAAGGAGACGCACCTTGCACATGGAAGCTGCGAACGCAAGGAAGGCGTAGATGTACGCGCGTGCACGGCTTTCAGGCGTCGGCGTTTGCAGGTCTATGGCATCGAGGATGCATCTGCGACACAAGTTGAGTCAAATAACCACGCGTAAGAGCAAAGACGCACTTGAGGAAGAAAGGCCCAGTGTAGTTGAACGCAACACTGACAAACGTGAGCAGAAAATCGAGGCTATAAATAGATTGTGTTGAGTTTGGGTACTACGAGAGGAGAGGATGTGTGTGTGTGATGGACGTACAGGAGGTCGAGAGAGTTGGCCGCCCAGAGCCGGCGGAGCAGTGATGAGTGGCTGAAGGGGGTGGGTGAGTGTTGGATGCGAAGATGTAGCTGTAGGGAACGTACTGGATATTGACGAATTTCATAAAGATGGGGCGTGATTGCATCGTTGGGCTGAGCGCCCATATGTCTTTCTCGTTGAGCGTCGTGTCGTGGCCCTGGGATGTGTTAGTAAGGTGTGGAATGGCTTGAAGAGAGGACGCACCCATTTGACCAGTGGATAAACCAGGGAGAGGGGGGCTTGTAGAGGAGGCGGTTGGCGTCGACCATGTCGTCGACGACGCTGGACTTGCTGATCTCCTTGGAGCGGAACTGCCGCTCTGCGGAGAGGTTGTGCCCGTCGTTGTTGCCCAGATGGTTGTACGACGCGATGGAGAGGGGCTTGATCCCCGCATTGACCAAGAACTCCGCCAGGACGGATTTAAGCTTCGTCTGGCCTGACTTGAGGTCGTCCCCACTGATGAACGAGCGGTGGCGTTCCGCGAGTGCGACGATTCCCAGGACGAACGTGTTCTGGGGGTGCCGTTGACGAAGGACTCGCCCTCGAGGATGGCAGCGACGGCGAAGAGGCTGGAGGGGGACACCGCGTGTGAGGCCTGGATCGCAGCGAGGACGTTGTCGGCGGTGTTGTTCATGCCCGGGAGGATGTCGCTGTAGCGCTCGGTGTTGGCGGTCCAGAACACGATGACCCGGTCCAGTCCGTTGTCGGCCTTGGATTTGCAGATGTCGGCACAGATCTGATCGAGGTGGGCTTGCTTGTCGGTCCCGGGGAGGACGTTGTCGGCGCGGGCTTCTTGGTTCACGGCAATGAAGTCGGGGTAGTAGGATGAGGCGAGGGGGGAGCCGAGGAGGGCCATGTGTGGGGCAACCTGGCGCTGGAGGTCATAGTCGAGGACCTGGGCACGCTCCATGGCCTTGTCAAGACGGAGGCCAGAGATATCCCAGCTGCGGAGGACGAGGTCGTTGAGGTGGACCATGGGGAGGACGTCAGAGACGGGAACGTGGACATCGTTGCCGGTGGCAGAGTCCATGCCGATGCGGACGGTGGAGGCACGCAGGAGGGAGCCGATGTAGTTGGGCTGCTGGATGCCCTCCTTGGTGTGCCAGGTGATGTTGTGATGGTTGGCGAGGATGGTCGCGGCAAGGGTGGTGCCGTTGTTACCGCCAAGGCCGATCATCATCAAACTGAACAAAAGGAAACTGAGAAAAATGTAAATAAAAAAAATCAAGAGAGAAAGTTAGGAGAATGTACCCAGTCATGCCAACGGTTCGCTTGGTCTGGAACTCGTAGGGCTGGACGGTGGGGGTGATGGAGAACTGCCCGTCAGACACGGTCACGCTGGAACCGCGGTTGAAAAACTTGCAACTTTGACACGCAGTTTGAGTGCGCCCGTGCCATTGGCGAGCCTGGGTCCGCACCTCCAATAACAAGGACAAGGAAGCCCACATACATGCGAATGCGCGGTACACGAACGCTTTGCTAGACGTGCTGCAGGAGGTGGTGGAGCGTTGGAGGGGCCGCTGGGGCGTGCAGAGGAGGAGTCGGGAGAACGGGGGGGAGGGATGGCGGAGGTGGAAGGAGGCAATGGCGATGACGGTACGACTTTGACCTGCGCTCCGTCGGTGGGGAATTTGCAGGAGGTGGTGGAGCGCTGGAGAGGGTGATGGGGTGCGCAGGGGAGGAGTCGGGGAAGCAGGGGGTTGCAAGGATGGTGGAGGTGGCAAGAGGCAACGGCGGCGACAGTACGACTTTGACCTTGATGTTGAAACTCGGCTGTTGAACGACCTAACTCAACCGGTGACTCCACTATCCTTTCGCAGGTACTGGCTGCGTACCACCCGCACGCGCAATACACGAACGCCCTGCTGGAGGTGCCGAATGTGCTTCGACTCCTGGCGTCGGCGAGGATTATGCAGGAGGTGGTGGAGGCGCTGAAGGGGGGCGCTGGGCCGTGCAAGCGAAAAGCCCGGGAGGAGGGGGGGGGCGGGGTGAAGGGAGGGTTGCGAGGGTGGTGGAGGTGGAAGACAGCAATGGCGGTGCCAGCACGACTTCGATTTCGATGCTGGTGCTGAACGGTCCGATGTTCTGGACATAAATTATGAATATAGCAGAGAAAAGGATAAAAAAAGGTGACATACCATGCCTTAGGATTTAATCCAGCAGCGGGGTTGAACTACTACGCCCCTCTAGTGCCTGCACGACTTTCTGAGCGTAACGAAGTATGTGAGATTGTTCCATCAAGAGGGCGTGACACGAAATGCAACACACCTGCTGTCCTGCACCACTTGCGCAAAACGCACGAGTAGACTGCTGGCCATACCAGGTGACACCTTCTCGCTCTAAAATGGCCTTCAAGTTTCTTTACCTTGACGGACGACGTGTTTTTATATATGGTTGAATTGTCTCGGGGGTCGTGCTCCGAGGGCAAATTTGCCACACACGGGAGCCTTCTCGTGTGAAGGGCACGAATGCCACTTTCTTAAACATGAGGGGAGAGGGGATTTGAATGTTTGAAGCATACTCTGACAAAAGGACGATACATTTCAACATTTTTCAACAACCGTCACATGTCACGTGGTAGCTACGATTAGATTCGGAAACGAAAATAGATGTCGATAACAATTCTCTCGTCGCATCGATGAACACCGATACAACTTTCGAAAGCTACGATTATGGCCTCAACATCTGCGGTGTGCCTTTGACAAGCGGTCAAGAATCATTCGTCTTTACATCGGGCAAGCAGGAAGATCTAGGTGTCGATAGCGATGATGACATGATGTCCACCACCGATAACGACAGCGACCGTCAGTCGCGGGCAGCAACTCCTGCCGAGCCCACCATGGCAAAGAGTACAGCCACAGGAGCTACAACAGCAGTCAGCGCACAGACTGCTAAAGAAATCCAAGTGTGTGGTTTTTCTAGGAAGCTGATCAATAAATGAACATGATTATCGCGCAAACCATAGGACACACCAAAGCAAACAGGTAGTAATCGCAAGAACCGTCAGGTATGGCGTCCTGCATCATTCATCGCCCCTCAGCTCATTGTTGCCAGACCCTCAAGCGCCGCGCGCGTCGTTTACGTCTGGAGAGTGAAATCACGGCAGCTCAAGATTGCATCGAGCAAGGCGCACGAGCGTACGCTGAGAATGTGAGTCCACATCAAAGCTAATAATTTTTTTCTTCGCTCATTAACAATGTCATTAAATTATGAAACAAATGTTCAATACTTCCGATTACAAGATCCACGATATCAAGTACAACGAGCTCTACAACAAGACCATCTTAGATCTCGAGGTGTCCAGAACCACACCATTAGATGCGGAAGATCCAGCTTTCCAAGCTCTCCAAACCACCTGGATTACCGAGCCAGGAATCCATGCCGTCTTTGACTATGATACAAAAGCATTCATTTTCGCTTGCAAAGTAGAGTGCGTTGCTATTTTCCAATCAATTCAAATTTAATGACAGTTCTTTGCAGACCATTTGACAGCATGTCACCTGCACGGAAGACTGAGGTTTCTACAGCCTTGGGTATTATTATGGACTACACAACATGTGTCCATGACATCAAACTAAACGCAGTGAGTATCACAATTTTCAGCCGTTAATAAGGAATAACCTCTGTCAAACAGTCTCAGAACAAGCCGCATGGGATCGAGTCAACCCAGGCAACTACTCCCCGTCTTCGTCACGGCAAGATGTTCGGTGCTGGCTGGCATGCCAGCATGGAGAAGCACAAAGAAATAGTTGCCTACGCCCCTTTACAGACACCTGCCGCGGTTGAGACGTAAGTACTCATTCCATGTCATGGTACGGAACTGATGTCTGTGGCTAGATATGAGAAATGTATTGCGGGGCTACCCAAGGTTGCCCAGCTGTATCGCGATGGACTGCTTAGCTTATTCCCCGGGGGTGGAAACATTATTGACGGCATTGCAATAAAGTATGTAGTAAAACCTGATTGATGAACCATGAGCTGAATTATATCTCTACAGCGAGAACATTCCATCGTTTGCAGCTATGGAGCTTGACGGCGATTCGACTGAACGCCCATTTGCAAACTCGCTCACCATCACCCGAGATGATTTTGCCAATTATCTGCACACGGATGCTGATCAGATTGAGATTGCATTTGGGCTCTGGTGGACCGCCAAGGTTGATAAAGGTGCACGTGGTAAAGTGTATGTTCTTGACCCAGCCTTTGACCATGACAAGGTCAAAGGTGGGGCTTTTATTCTCAGTGGTTATGGTATTGGTGTTGATTTCCAACGGTGAGTGCGTGATGTTCGCAATCAATCATAACTGATAAATTTGCTGTGCAAGGTGCCAAGGTCTTGTTCAAATATACTGGCGTGGAAAGTTCGACAAACACGCAACCATGCAAAGCTCAAGTGGAGAAGGTGTTACTCGATTCGGAACGTCCGTTCAACTGACGAAAAGAGGTACTGCGGCAGTTAGCCGATTCTGGACCAATGGTGCTCGCCGAAAGGCAGTCGTCACTCCAGCTGATCGGTTGTTGTCTGCAAAGGCGGGAATTGCTAAACGTCGCAAGAAATGAAGGAAACCTTTGGTATTTTAATACTATGTAGCTGACGGAAGATGTGAACCTTGATTATATGTGATGATTGTGATATAGGGTTGAACGGCTCAGTTGATATTTTCTATACTACAGAACCTGATTAACCAACAGAGAGTGTACTGAAGTGTCAACGACAGACGGTGTACTGGCAGTGTAGCAGGCCCTGCAGCCAAGCACGCTATCACTGCATGCAGAGATATTCAAAGCGCTTTCATTAACAGGTGAAGAGAGAAATTATGTTGGAAATGCATGTATCATGTCGCTTCCAAGTTCATCGGTTCAGATTTGATGACACTGAACTCATAATCAGAAGGTACTGCTCGACCAAACAATAATGCTGCGTGCTGCGCACTAAGTCCTGAATCCCATTGTCGTAAGATGTGCATGTCTACTTCATCGTTACGCAGCGCTGTGCACAACAAAACTTCGCTAAATCGCACAGTCCTTCGACCCAGAGAGCCGTCCCCAGATTGTGAAAATTATCAACGTTGTTATAGGACACATACAACGGCAGAAATACGCACCTCGGCATCAAGAACCGTGGATGTAGGCGGCTGGACTTAAGCCGTCCAGCGCAGAGGTACGGAAAGAAGAGAACAGGGCGACAAGGGGAAGGACAGCTGTTGAACCAGCAGGGAGGAGGTGAACGAGGGAGGACACCGTGAGCTGAAGTTGCGGTTAGTGAGAGACAGGGGGAGCATCGAGGCTAACGAAGGCACGGCGCACCTCCTCCCTCGACGGGAGCATTGATGCTAACGAAGGCACGGCACAGCTCCTCCCTTCTCACGGCACTCCAGCATTTTCTTGTTCTTAACATTGCCGCCCCCTGCATCCAGCACTACATTCCAGAGCACGATCAGCGGCCACTTGCTAGATGTGGCGGTAGTCCTTCACAGAGGCGGGATTGAAGGTGGAAATAAGCGCAAATGCCTGAGTGACAAAAACAGTCGCCGCTCGCGATCTCGATCTTGGTGGTAATGGTGGAGGCGCTGACGAGCGGTGTTGGAGTTAGTGAGAGAAGGGTGACGAAATGACGAGACAAACACACCTTGCTCGTGCGCGGACTCTGGTGTGAGTTCGAAGGCGGGTGCACCCCAAGGAGCACCATCAGCCTCCTTATCTGGTGTGGTTCCGTTGTGACAGACGAGAAAACCTTGCGCTGCATAGCGACATGGCTGACACCCATCCCCACCCCAAGCCCCATAATACCCAGCCCCACGCCGATGCCCGTGCTCCCCGACCTGCACAGCGGGAGCAGCCGCCCCGCTTCCGAGGGTGTCGCAGACCTCGAATTCGCATTCGAGTTTGCTTTAGGTGTGGGTGTCAAGGACGATGCAGGCGTGGGCGAGGAAGTGGTGACTCTCGAAGATGACGGGGACTTTGACGACGAGAGAGACGGCGGAAGCACGGCGGCGGCGGTAGCTGTGAGCATCACCGTCGATGAACCCAAGGACCCCAGTGTCGGGGTGGGCGCGGACACGGACCTCGAGGAGGCGTCGATGAAACTCACGGGTGTCGAAGACGACGGCATTTTCGGCACGGTCCTGTTTGCGATCAGGGGCGGACGCGGCTCGGGCGGGATGTATACCGTGAACGGGCTCTCCTTTGCTTGATGTGATGTGCGCACGGGGTTGAACATCGCCTCGATGAGTGTCTCTGTCGTCTTGGGGCCATACACGAGCGGAAGGCGGGAGGGGTCAAAGGACAGCGTTGCTGAGCGCTCGCGGCCGTTTCTTCTCCCTTGTTGTGCGGAGTCGGTGTCCTCGGGTTTCGCTGCTTTTAGCTTCCCCTTAGATTTTGACTTGGAAGACGGGGTTGCGGGCCCGCCGAGGAGGTCGAGCTTGAGTTCTTCTTGGTTGTAGTGATCCCGTAAAGGTCGAGGCCTTTGGGGCGGACACGGTACACATCGTGTTCTCCAATGATGCCGAGGCCGGAAGGGCCGGATAGGATGTTCGAAATTCCATTCAGAATTTCGCCTTGGGGAAGGGGCGGAGCGGTGAAGGTGCTTGTAGAGGTCGAGGTCGAAGTGGTCGTGGTCGTGGTCGAAGAAGTGGATGAGGGCGTGGGTGGTGTAAACGGTGTGGGCGCAGATGTGGTGGGGAGGTGGGTGAGGTGGGTTGTTGAGTAAGGTGCCAGTGAGTCTGAAATGAGACATACCTTTAGTTTTGCATTCGTTTTGCTCTCCCGCAGGAGATACCGCCCGGTGACTTCGCCTTTACATGCGTACTGCGTGAGGTCGAGATTGACAATGCCAAAACGTGTCGGGCGCACATTGAGGTTCGCTAGGTCGCGCTAAAGAATAGTGAGTTTAACTGGACATGACAGAAGCATGGATTGGGGGTCGCAGTCGACATCCATGCAAATAAGGATAGAGAGGGTATATTCCCAAGAAACATTGTGTTCCTTGAGTTTGCGGAAATGGGTCTCCTGTGCAGGGGTGGTTGCAGGGGGCGATAAGGCGAGTGTCGGCGCGGCAAGGAGTGATGCAGGCAGTGAGGGCACTGTGGATGTCGTTGAAGATGTTGTGGTAGATGTCAGAGAGGGCGAGGAGGCGGTACTGGAGTTAGCCGCAGTTTTTGATGTGCCCCTGTGGGAAGAGGAGGACGAGGATGAGGACGATGCATCAAATTGGAGTAGACACAGGCAGCAGAACCGAACACGCACCTCTTCGACGCCGTTGTATCGCCTGCCTGTGCTTTGACTCCGGGCCCTGTCGTTCATCCTCCATCTCTAGGTCCACATCCATCTGCAGCATCTCATCCACATCTACTTCTTCATGACGAAGATTCTTCACCATGCCTGCCATGTATGCAAGGCACAAAAGATGGGAACGACCACAGATGCTCAAACGTGAGACCGTCCCAGACATGCGAGGTTCCGTGGGGGGGCTGGCGCCGTCTTCGTAGGCCTCAAATTTCAAAACGCAATGCACGCAGAGGGACGCCGTAGAAAAAAGCTAGATTCGGATGTGTCGCCGATACCAACGTAGGTCTCGATGGTTGACTATCTACCAGCAAGTGCTATCACGGGATAAGACGTGTGAAAGGTTTCCACTGACTGGAGTGCGAACCTCAAAAGTTGCTTCAGATCCTTTCTCCAGATTTGACCTCAAAAAAAGAAAAACCTGGTGTCCTTACGCGATCTCAACGTTGACACTGCGAAAGCGGCATCAACAACCGGTTCAGTGAATGAGGCATAATGAAAAACACAAACTACAACTCACTCCCCCAAATTCCCTCCAAAAAACCCGCCAGCTTCCCAGCATCCCCAAGCACATGACAAAGATTCTTAAGCTTGAAGACAATCTTAACGATTTCCGCGATTGTACGCTGCACGTAAATGATACCAAGCTACTTGTGAACGGGTCGACGATTATTGCTGCAAGTACGAGAGTGTAAAAATCAGTTTCGAAGTTGAGAAGAGACAAAAGCAAACACGGTGCGCGGGCTACCCCAAGTGCCCAGGATATCTTGCCAAGGATCAATTCAAGGAGGGCAAGCTGAGAAGCTGAGAGTAAGATGTGTCAAGTAACGCGAAGACAATGCGGATCCAGTGTTTGGATTCACGATCTACCGAGGTATCACTGAGGAAACAATAACAAATTAAGTTTGCTGGCTCGCCGTAAAAACGCCACTGGCAGTCTTTCAAAAAAAACCTTGTAAGTATCTACACACAACTTTACCGTGACTTTCATTCAACATGTTTAATTGAACAGCACTAGTCGCATAACACGGATCCCATAAAAACATCTGATTTACGATATCATCACATCATGAAAGATTGTAAGCTTTTCTTAAAGTATATCATTGACAGTTACTCATGCTAGTCCTAGTGGATTTTGACATCTGGTTCAACCACATCATCCCTCTCGTGATATGGTCCATGACAAGAAACGATATCATTCAACTACGATCCATGTCAACAAAATTCAAAACCCTCCTCGATCCCTATTTCTACCGCCATATGCAACTTCTAGGTGTCAAACATGCCCTCTACGTGCTAAAGACACTCAGTACTCGTCCAAACATCAGTTCCCTTGTTATCACACTCGACATCAGCATAGATCTATCTGCAGATGGCCTACTTGAAGACCAGGTATCCAGACAGCAAGTCCAACTGTTCTGGAGAATGCTTCTGAAATCTTTCGAAACAATGACCCAACTCGATTGCCTGATCATCGAGTATGCCCATGAAGACGTGAATTGCTTTGACCGTTGGTGGTCTCGGACCGCAGGCGGTGATCGACTGCCAACGTCAATTACCCAAGTCCATTTGAGAAACATGGATTTTCAGGTATCCGTTATTATAATCAACGATATGAAAGTCCCTGATTTATTCATTAGAATAACCCAAACGAGGATTTGCCAATGACCGAAGGACCATGGAATGGGGCGAACTGGGCACGGAATCTGTCAATGTTCGCGAAATCACGCTTCTTGCGGGTTTCGACAGATGGCTACATCTTTTGGCCACCGACGGAAGAAGAACACAAGAAACTTCTAGCTCACTGGACTTCAGCTCTCCCAACGCAGGGAAATTTGATGGACGTCAGGTTTTCATCTGGTGAACGAGATGAGGGTACATTGGCCGCCAACTACGAAGAACGCAGAGGGATCAACAATTCTGTCCTCAATCCCAGCGCTGAACAATGTGTTCACGGAGCTTGGGTTGTTGAAGAAGGTTTGTGGACAATAGAAACATCAGTACACAATATGGACAACGAAAGGATGTTCTTCTTTGATAACGACCAATCCCATCAACTATGGGTACATGAGCATGAAGAGAGGATGAGGAGGCTTAGATTTCGAGAAAGTCTTTTCCCTGGACCATGGCGTTAAAGTCTCTCGATATATAGCACAATTTTTCACAGTCGTGGTATACTTTTTGATAGTTCCAAGTCAAATATAAAATTTTCCCCCTGTCCTGTTTCTAAACTGCGCAGGGTAGCGGGTGTTGCCACTTGCCGGCCCTACCCTCCTTATACTTTTCTTTGACATCAAGTCTTCAGATTAAATTCAGCTAACAATCGGCCTATCTGTCCTACATTGGCTATCTAGTCCCATGTTGTCAAGCATGTTTTTCCTGATGAACACGTGAGCCTTCGTTTTTGCCACGTCGTCGACAACCTCGGGGTTCTGCCGCGAATTAGCTTTGTGTGGCTGGGACGAGAGAGAGGTGCTTACAACAATCAACAATGTCCGCATGCCAAAAACGGTGTTGCTGGTCAGGTAAGGATTTCCTTCAAAGTAAAGCGCAGTAGTGAGCTTCTCGAATCCCGGAGCCTTAAAATTTGCATTGTTAGCTACCGGCTTTCGAAAACTTTCATTCGTGGAGAGAGTTGCGAACCTCAATCATCATGTGCAGATGTGCGGGTCTGAATACATGGTGACCCAGCCCTGATAATAGATTGCCAACTGTCCCATCACTCGGGATGGGATATGGAACAGGGCTGAAAAGAAATAATAAGCATCGCGCACGCGAGATGGAGTGGATAACACCAAATGCACACTATGGCTCGGAAAGAATAGGACCCATCTTTTCCAGAAGTCAGACGACTGCGACAGTCAGGCTTCTCCCGATTCGAGTACCGAGGCGAGCGCATGTTGATTAGTAGTGGTAGTATTGTGGAATCCAGACGCGCGTTGACGCACCTGTGTATCATAAACCGATTAAAAAGGTCATCATAGCCCGAATGTTGGATATACTCGCTGAAAGTGATCCCATCAAAATGATTGGATCATTATGATTCGATCAAATTGATCCAATCATTAAATAACTGGCCCAAAACTCAGGTGGAAAGACCTCGTTCTATAAATAGAACTCGGAACGATGTCGATTAATGGGCGGTGTTCGGTATGATAGGGCCAACCATTGTGTAGGAGTGACGAGTTCTCACGGTTGGATGGTGGTGGTTTTAAATCAAGAAGCGTCGGTCTCGCTGTGTCTCGTTGCTTACCCGTTCGCTCATGCTACTGTCCTGCGGGAATCTGCCTGCGCATCCTGTTGACCTCATCCTATGACATGTCAGGCGATTCTGTCGCTTCCTTTGAGGAGTCTGTGAAAAATACAATCCGTACCAAGTACCGCTACCACTGCGTCATATGTCTGCAATACCTCACCGAAGGTGCTACCCAAGCCGCCCATGTGCTAGATGGTAAGGAGCAGGTTCGTAACAACGAAAACGGCACTTCACACGAGCACTAATATTTTCATGCACAGCTGGACATGGCAGTTGAGATAGGTTTTGTGACTGCGGATTATCAGAGAAGCTCAGTCGTCAACGGGATTGCACGTACGTGTAGACACCGTTCAGCTGCTCAGCGTTGATTAACTCAGATGCAGAATGCCCTACCTGTCATATCGGGTTCTTTACTCCCAATGCCATCGCCCTTTCACCCTGCCTACCCGTCCTGGAGTACATTCATCGTTACATCGAAGATACCCCGACAGCCAACCAAATCCCCCTGCATCAGGTATGCCTACAGCTAAGTATAGCAGTTTCTGACTGCCTGAACGTTCAACGTTCAGGTATTTGAGTTCCTCGAGTGTGCAATGACAGGGGACGTTGTCCCGTTGCCAGACCCGACCCCCATTTTGCCGTATCTTGGGCTCTTCAGCCTAGTTGTTTTGAGTCCGGAAGTGGTGGTTGGGCGTCACCTCTCCACTCAGCATCTACCTGAGCTTTCCATCCTGCGAAGGGGTCGTTTTCATCCTGCCCCTGACGGGACGCACCCGGCGGATGAGCATGTCGCTCGGATATTTGACGTCATGGCTGTTGCATCTGCTAACCCCCCTCTATCACCTGGAACCATTCCGTTATCAGCAACGGATCCTGATTTCCAGCAACACCGCTATTGGCGGGTGCCAGTGAACTTAGGGGCCATCTTTACAGCATTGGCAGTTCGTGTCATCATGAAGTCATCGGAATGCGATGAGATCATTCGAACCCAAGCGATCGTTGCCTTGCTCCAGTTGAGAGTGGCGGAGACCAAACTAAGCCGTCGCGAAGCAGGTGGACCAAGCGGGGGTGGTGGATACAAGGGGGGTGGTGGATCCGGGATAGGTCACGATGGCAGTGCAGATAGTGGTACGGCTGGGCGGGGAAGGAAGACAAGGAGCCGCCGAAGTGGTGATCGTGGTGAGCCACCAGTCAAGAGGGTCCGGAGGAAGGAAGACCCCCATGCCTCGAAATCTCTCGTAGAAATGCACGAACCTAGGCTTAGTGACCGGAGTGGTGCGCAGTCTTCGAATCAAATCCCGTACTTGCTTGACCTCTTTGACAACCAGGCTCGCCAGAAAGAATCCATCATGGAGTACATCCAGAGGATTGGGAGGTAGCATCGTCATTTTCAACGGCCGTCGACGATGTATCTGTGCACTCTTTAAGCCCATATGAAGATTCGGAGCCAAGTGACGGTAATCCCAACTCTACCCCCGACTCTACCGATGGCCTTGGTAAATTATCTTCAATGTTCTCTCCACGTTGCTGATTACCTTGTAGATAATCCCAGTACATGGCAATTTGGGCCATCGTATAGTTCTAATAGGATTATTGTTGCTGCGAGGGGCATAAGCCTTGTTTGAATGGACACCATTGTCTGGCGGTACTTCAGCATTTTATCTGCCAAATCCAGGTTTTGCACAAAAAGGAATAGAAGGTCTAGTCATGAGAGTACTTTCATCACAACATTGGCTCCTTTTTGATTCCCTTCAGGGGTTAGTTATTTCGACACCCATTTTGCTTTGTGGTCTATGTGAGTACCGCGAATTATGATGTTGCTACAGCAAACATTCAATTAACAAGGAGCGCATAGATGATAAATGGTTGTATATTCGTGGCTGAATTGATGCATGACATGACGTATGCAAGTGCGCACTTTTTTTTTCTTTCTTTTTTTTTTTGATGGAGCGTTTGGTGTAGTCTGCCGACCGACGACAAAGTCGTCTCCTTCAGACCCGCGATGGATTCCCCGTTGTCATTTCCTTTGTCGTAAGTGAGGTTCAGTTAAAATTATCGTTATCAACGCAAATACAGTCTCGAAACGACCAAAATGATTATTGTGATCATTCATTTCAGGTCTCTTTTTACTTAGATTCTTGACCAATCGGCGACCGCTGGTATCAGCAATCAAAAACTCATGCTACGATGCATGTCGACGGCCGCAAGTTACACCTTTCAACTTCCAAAAAAAAAGCGCGTTTCAGGAGAAGTATATTTTACTGCCCAAAAATCAAGAAGTGGTGAAAACTGTACACTGAGAATCTGGGGCGATGTCCAGGTTGTCATGTACATTTGTCGCTCTTGACGGTAGATATCTACCTTACCAGTCATCGATAGAGAGCCCAGCGAAAGATGTAGCCTCGAGGTTGTGCCTCAGCTGCCCTTCTACCTTAACGGGCGACTCCTTCTTCGTGTATACCCTCAATCCGAGGAAAATGACATCGTCCTCAGAAGGATCGGACACACGAGGCGGTCTACTATCGTCCTTCTCAGTGGGCGCTCCGTCACGGTTTTCGTGATCCCCTTCCCCGTGGTTATCTTTGTCGTTTGCTACCTTGCTACCGTCTTCGCTATCGCCATCGTCTTCGTCACCGTCATCGTTTTCGGCGGCGGTATCACCTTTTTGTTCGGCTTCTTCGTCTAACCCGCCAAAGATCTTCTCCTCACCGCCAGGGGCAGGCGCTGGGGTCTGTTCGACCACATGCTCATATACTTCCTCGTCAGCCGTTGGTTTCTCCTCAAGCTCTTTCTCTTTTTTCCAAGCTTCGGAAGCTGCGGCTGCTTTGGCCTCGATTTCTGCAAGATCCTGACCGGCGAGGGTGTCAAGAGAAACTGAGAGATACTTGGCTTCCGCACTGCAGACATTTCAGCTGGAAATATGTTTCTTCACGAGTGCTGACTGACCTTCGGTCAAAATCTGAAGGAGGCAATAAATGAGATCAATCAAGCTGAGAGGTGACTGGCGTACTCGACGCGATTGATCGACTCTTTGCCCTTTCCATTAGAACACGTGAATATGTGCGTTCCTGCCAGTTTTCTGGCCCCGCTTCCAAATAACTCTACGCAAGATGTCTGTGAGCATATGGAAGTATGCCTTGGCAGAGAAAATGCGCACCGATGGTCGACAAACATGACGGTCTAGACGAACCTACAGTCTGGTGAAAAGCCGTCTTTCAGACAGTAGAACACGAAGCGTACATGCACAACGTATTCCCCGGAATCAAGGAACATCTCCGCATTAACGCTCCTAGCGGACGTTGGGCTCAGCGACGAAGTTGTGATGGGTTCGGTCTCTCCTTTCCGGAAGACAACAAAGTCAAAGGACCACCTTGAACGACCAGAGATCGGCTGGAAATACCGGTCGTCAAGTTTTGAAAGGACGATCACAGCAGGGGACGCGGCGGGAACAGAAATTGTGACTGTTGTCATTGCCAGTGAGTGTCGGATGTTATTTGAACAAAAATTAGCCAAACCGCACATGAAACGTCGCCGAATCCCCAAGCTGAGAGCAGAGACGTGAGGTAACTTTCAGCCATTGCGAAGACATCGCCCAAGACGAATCAAAGAGCAATGTTCGGTCAATCTGCTCCCAGTTCTCGAGAAAATCCTTGTCTGTAACACGAGTCAACCAAAAGCACGCGCCGATCGAAGGCGACATGGACTTACACTCCATGATAAATCTACCGTCATCTCCAAAGGAGTGACCTAATACTGAGAGTGCGGGTATCCATTCCGGAGTCCACTCCTTTGATCCATCCGACCATGGCCCCATCCACTCGTTTCTGCCCCAGGGATTGCGAATGACAACAAATCGTTTTCCGTTGTACTCAACGGCACGAAGAACTGCATAGGCATGTCCGCCAATCAGGCCATTGACGGTGGTGTTAATATTTCCACTACGGTAACTATCGATTGTGTCGTAGGCACATGCGAAGAGTCTGTCCTCATTCGCTCGAAGGAGCTCGTCGTTCCAGAACCTATCTGGGTCCAGGATATCCTATTTTGTATCTCAGCTGGGAGAATCTGCAGTGGACATTGCGACCGACCTGGGTGAAAATGAAGCTGGTTACTCCCCTGTGTGACGATTGCGTTCATCAATGATTGATCGATTGGTCAGATAGAAGGCAATGATACCCAGTCAAGTCCTCGACCGCCTCACCCGTTTCACCTCCCCTCAAGGCAGCGTAATTACCGTGAAGTTTAGCGTATGCTTTTTCGATAAGTGGCACCCAAGTCTCTCCATCAGTTCCAGATTGCGCAAAATACAGACTTTTACTGCCTCTCCTCGCCGACTTGTTGAAAGTTTCCTTGTCATAATGGTACAGCTGCTTCTCAGAAATGCTGAGTTCTTCAAACTTGGGAATAGACGTGAATAGAAGGCTGAATTCGCATGAGCAAAAGAGGTCAGAAAACGATAACAGAATTTAACATAAGCGTACTCGTCGATGATGACCACAACCCAAGCGGTATCGCGGAAAAAGATGAAGCCATAGACTCCGATTTGCTCGTCTCGCTAAGGCCAACGTGACAGACAAGCATAATCATAAAGGAGTAAGTACTTACTGCGACGCAGAATTTCTCCACGAGGCCCTTGGCGGTAGACATCGTCGCCAATGCAGATAAGAACCAACAGTCACCTAGAGAACCTTGAATAATATCATTGGAATCGGCACCATCGATGAAAAACGATGGTTTTTCAAATATCTGCGTCGCTCGTTGGACATCCGACGGACTGTAGATCCTGTCGGTCTGGAGACCTTGTAAGCATCGATGACGATCATTCTGTAGATCGAACTCTATATCTCTAATTATATGGATTAGCTACTGTACATTGCAGATGTAATCAGACCGACCTAAATTTCCTGTTTCTTCCTCGACAGTTTTCGGCGATCTGGGCAACCCGAGATTTGCATTCCTCAAGGGCTTTGTTCAGTTCGTCGGTGACAAGTAAGCCACCCCGCTTTTGTTGTTGAACGAACGAGGCCTGGCCTGGTTGAGGTCGGTCCTTCGTCGCTCGTTCCAGGCGAGCTTTGCGCGCTCTCTGTTGCTTCGACCTAGTCATCGATCAACACTGTTTGGGGGAAGGCTTTGAGAGTAATCTTCGGCTGATATAGTGGTCTCTGACATGGCTATGGGCGCTCGCATTGTATAATCACTCAGCGCTGCCGCTGTGTTCGGAAATATCAGGTCTGCATCAGGCATCACTGATGGCACGACAGCTTCGGGTCTCTCGGTCTCAACGCCTACTCCTTGACTTAATTGGAGGTCGTGCGGTGGGCTGAGCGAACTTGAGATTTTCCTGGAAGAACAAGTCGGAGACGTGGTCACAATGTCATCTCAATATGAATCAACACTGAACCTCGATGGCGACGCACGTCTTGCGACTTAGGGTCCTCGCTATCGTTCATCGCCGTGTTTGATCCACGATGATTGTGGACCAATGATCCATTGAGCAAAACCCTGGCAGGTGGATCAAACTCGTGGATCGCGTTGTGACCTAAATCCGGGCGAATGTCGGATTACATGATCGTTGAGAATATGCTTGTAATAAGGCGGAATGCGATAGTTAAGATACTATTGCTGTGCTGATACGGTCTAGTTTGAGATACGCATGGGGAAGAAAGCATGAAAGCAAGTGAGTACAGCAAAGCTAGACTTTCATAAAAGAGAAAAGGCCTTTCAGATCGACCCATCGGCGACCACATTGGTCCAGGTATTTCTCAACACAATCGCCCAAGGCACGCAGACATTCGGCGTTGTGAAGAACAAGTGCAGAAATAGTGTCTTGACACGAGAGGGAGTCAATTCCTTTACTGTGGATGTAAAACCACGGTATCACGAACCTTGCTCCGTTTTCGATCGGCCTTTAACGGTGCCCACCGCTCGTTGGCCATCGAAGAGGGAAGAGAAGTACCTCAGCTGGTTGTAAAGCTGAGCATCGGTATACTGGGAGGTGGTTTGAGGTGAGTTCAAGAGCCCAATTGGCGGTTTTGAGCTGAGACATACCTCAAAGGAAACCGTCCCTCTGCAACCAGGGCGCAAGCATCTCCTGCCGTACACCCCCATCATGCGCGTACGGTGTCCACAAGTGGGGTCGTTGCACTCGGTCCATCCCTCGTAATATTTGGCGATGAATGCGCGTATCTGCGTCTCAAGTTGTACCGTCAGACTGCCGACGCTGAAAGGCTTTTGGCACGCAGGGCACGTTGGCCCTGTAGTGAGTATGATGGACGCCTGGATGGATCAACGAAGTTAGAGGACGCCGCGCACCCACATCGAGTCACGCCGCGGAGAAACATACATCTCGATCGTGCAGAGGTGCAAAGGGAAGTTCGCCCTTGCAGTGTCGACAACGCACAAAAAATGATTGACAATCTTTGAATCGCTGCGCATCCGACATTTGCGAATCGAGAGATGAGAACGCCCGTTCGTCCGGGCCACTGATAGAAGAAGTACGGTATTTTGCGGGGTCCAGACCTGGAAAATCAGTCAGCAATGAGGACTTGGATGTGTGCATCTACATCATACCGAGGCATTCTGCCAATCGAGCCCGGTCGGTGCCTTCTATAGGTTCGCACAATCGTTCAATGGGTGGCAAGACCTGGTGGGCCAGGTAATACTCGAAATCTAGAGCAAAATGAGTAAAGGGCGGTTGCGTCTGCCAAAGGTGCTGAACGGACCGATTTTGAGTTCCGAGCCAGCCCTTCGTAATTCGTCTGGATGTTTTGCTCGATCGGCCTGGGCAGTCTTCGCAGATTCTTCGCCTTCTCCAAGGCAGAACACGTAGGATATAACGTCTCCTGCCCGTGAAGATCCGCCCTTCGCCTTCATGCGTAAAGCAACTTGAACATGAGGCTGGCTTTTAGCGTCGGGGTAATCCTCCGGCGCCTTTCCTAGTCGCTGTTTCACTCTCTTTTCAATACTGTCACAGCTATATCCAACGAAAGAAGTCGACCTTGAAAACGATGAAGTCGTCGACCTTGGTTTTCCCTTCCCGAACGTTCTCGCTGACAGTTCGCAGATAGTCATGGATATTCTCGACCACGTCCTCTGTGGCTTCACCGGATAGAATCTGGTCCAATACATATCTAAAGTATATGAGCTTATTGCGCGACGCTCGAAGACACAAACACACTACTCACTGTGAAACGTTCTTGGATAGCGCGCAATACTCGCGGCGTTTCATATCGAGACCCTTGACCTCCGTCGAGGTCCTTGATCCATCTTCAACCTTGATAGCAGCGTACTTCTTTTTCTGCAAAAGCAAAAGGCGCTGAAAGATACTGTCGAGATCGATTTCGAGGAGCTTGTAACGGTCATTGACGGCTTTTTTGAATTCAGCAGATATCCGCAGGGCTTCTGAGAGCTCAGTCACGTTGGAGTTCACGAAGACCGAATCGGTGTCTCCGTAGACGACCTGAAAGAAAAGAAGTAATCAGTAATAGCACATACGATGGCAGGCTTAGAACTCACGTCTAGCTCTAGACTCTCAGCCAGTTCTCTGGTGTGGGTCAAAATTTCACGACCTTTGTACGTGGTGAGGGCCGCAAGTGGTCGTGCAAAGAACCGTGAATACTCGAATCCAAGACAGCCGTACATGCTGTTGGCGGTGAGCTTCAAGGCTTGCTGCTTGATATCGTACTGCTGGAATATAAGCTTTGCCGTCCTTTAGAGATCGCGATTCTTCCATACCTGGAGGAGCTGTGAGGGCGTAGCAGTCTTATCCTTCATCAAGGACTTGACTTGTCGCCGCCGATTAACAAGGGTTGCAATAAGTCGTGGCAAAACGCCTTGTGGCACGTCGGATGACGGAGGCTCTGGGATCTTGTCCTCGCCGGTCTACGAAAGATAGTTTCAATTAGCGACGGAAAAAAATGACAAACATCGCTGACGAACCTCATCGTCGTCATTCCTCTCCACCGTTGTGAAGTCAATGTTATACTCCTGTATGATACTCGGGTACAACGAATTGAAGTCCATGACCAGGATGAACTTATCCCACAAGCCTCTTTTGGGTTCGAACACCAGCCCTCCCTTGTACTTGTCGCGCTTGCCTTTTGTTGTTTTCGCACTCTCGGGGTCATCGTCCTGAGATTCCTGCTTCACCGCAGCCGCAGCCTTCTTGCCCCATGTCTTGTCAGGGCAGATATATTTAAGCCGATGAAATTCGTGCAACAAGATGTATTCGTTCCGTTCGGCGCGGCCTCCGTTAAGAGTCTTGTTCCTATTGACGATTCAGCGAATGTTTTTGCAAGGTAGGCACTGCTAGTCGACCCACCAGGAGTTGCCAGCCAGATTCGTCAATTGTCTTGTCAAAGGCAAGATCTGCACCTTGGCTGCGATCGCCATCTGATAATGCGCGTCCAGCTCACAGTGTCGTACAAACGTGAGAAGGCGGTCGGGGGTGGTCAAACTTCCATCAAAGTAGCTCGCCGTATCGTCAGGATCGATATCCTGCCTTTCACTACGAAGGTGCGTCTTACACATCTCAGTCATCGACCACGTCGTTGATGAGATCATACTCTGTAAGGCTAAAGTTTAGTATGAATCGAACGTGAATTTATTGCGGTCGCACCTTGGCGCCATCGCTAGCGAGGTCGCACAACATTCGTCCGTTCAGGAATTTCAGGTTGGAGCCTTGTCTGCCGATATTGGGCCACCTAGCACGGCGAAACCGCCCAACGCGGGACCAATGATCGACCTTGAGATCTCGCATCCGGTGGAGGAGGACGTCGAGGGAGACACCCAAGAAGTCATGACCGACGATGACATCAGGGTCCGCTTTGTATATAGTCACTGGTACAAAGTTTGAGTGGAAAGAAATATGAATGGGGGTGAATCACGTACTGAGCAGGCTACTTAGGAGCATGCGCTCGTTCTTCATCGGTGAAATGAATCCTTTGCCATTCGCCTTTGCTTGGGCCTCGAAATTGGGTGGGAACCTGTCCAGCGGCCGTACAAATGTATGGACAGTGCATGGCAGCTTCTCTGGGGGCGTTGCATCGTCGATAGCCACTGAATCCAATGATTTGAGGGATCAGTGAAGGGTGTGAAGTAACAGGGACACGAACTATTGTGCCAAATCCGAGCCGTCGTACAGACAACTTCCCGTTTATTCTCCTGATGGTTCACAATCGTCCGGACGCTCAAGCTGACGACGGTAAGGGGAGGCATATCCCGCGGAGCATTGGGGTCGGTTTCTGAGAATGGGTTGATATCCTTGGGATTGGAGACAGTTGTCTCCACCTTACACCAAGATATCTGGGCACCTTGTAAAAGTTGCAGCAGTGAGTGTGTAAGAAGAGACTTACTCCTTTATGTTCGACTTGGGGGTTCTTGATTTCCAACCAACAGGGACCCATGATCTTCCGCTTCAGAACGAGAGTCTCAAAGGCACTGGTACTGGTCCCAAAAATCTGTGCGATATTTGGGCTGCAAGCGTTCATGGGGATCTGAGGGCCTATATACTCGAGTCAGACGGATAAAAAAAATGAGATAGATGGACAGCGACATACCACTGAAATCATACACAACTTTGAGCCATTGACTCTCGCCACGTGGTACATCTTTCTCTCCGAAAGCATACTTTCGTTTGACGAACTTGCCCTTCCATGATTTGACGCCGACCTGCTTCCGAATCATCTCGAAATCACCATGAACGTCTTGATGTGTCGGTATCACATCTGTGTCGTGCATGTTGCCATCTTCGTCTGCTTCGACGCGCTTCTCACGCGGTAGTACGAAGAGGTTGCGCTGAATTCCTTCAATTGTGACGCAGCACGATAACCAAGCGCCGGAGACCTTGTCCTTGAGCTTCCCGACGAAGTAAAGCTTCCCCTCTTGCTCCAGATAATCGAGCCAGAAAAACCGTAGGGACCCATCGGGTTCAAGGACTGAGACTTTGTTGGGGCTTGACGAAGAGGCGGAGGTCGAATTGAGTGGCCCGAGAGTATCAGGCTCGGCGACAGTGAGAGCATCGTAGACCGATAGCCAAGAGGGTTTACAGTCCAAATCAACAGAGGGTCCTGCTTTGGGCTGCCTGCCTAGCTTGACTTCCCGAGGTTCGACCTTAACCGAGGGCTTAGTCTCAAAGTCCTCGTCGTCGACATCCATGAAGGCGTCCATGTCCAAATCATCGAATGACATATCGGACGAGGGATCATAATCACTGTTGACCTCTAGTTGCGCTAGACGAGTGATAGCAGGGGTTGTGGCCCCACTAGATGCTATCCTTACTTTCTTCTTCGGGCTCATGTAGAAATCGTCGCTCGGAGGTTCTGGCATCCCGTCATCCAATGGGCCATCAGACGATGTGTCAACGGGCGAGGGCCTCCTACGGTACGAGCGAGGGTTATAGGATGTAGGCGAAGAGTGGTCAGTGAAGTCGTCCTCTGGGGATGGCTTGCGCTTGCGCGACACCTTGCTCGTGATCGCGGACGCGGAGGTTGTCGCCGTGTCCATTGCACCCAACAACGAATTCATAAAGTCATTCTCCTCCTCAGCAGAGACTTTCGGTCGATACGCGCTAATGGAGGGAGCGGCGGATGGAGAAGGTGCCCTACGTCTCGGCTTCGCCTTTTGCGTGTCCGCCTTGCCCTTTTTCTTGACTGAAATTCGCGTCAAGCGTGTAAATTGACGACCCCATAGGTTCATTACACGCACCTTTACTCTTTCTAAATACTTCCTCTTCGGATTCATCGTCGTCATCGCGGTCACCTGCCCAATCGTCCATGCCATTGTCCATGTACTCTCCCACACCATCATCGACAACGAAATCATCTTGCTGAAGCCTCCCTTTCACAATGCTTTTGTATTGATCTTCAGTGACTTCGTCATAAATTTGGGTATCCTCTTCCTGATAATGTTGTTAGTAGATGTTCCCCAGGACGCGTCAAGTTCTACCTTGAAAGTCCGTTTGCCTCCCTCACGCGCTCTCCTGTATTCCGCAAGCTTGTCTGCCTTAGTTTTCTCGCGTCTAGATCGTTCTGACATGCCGTGAAATGGTGGATGGAAAGATAAAGGGCTTCAGCAGTGGTTTCCTGCCAGGCGAGAAGAGTCGAGGCTGATCGGAGTGGACACGGTGCACGTGAATGGGCCGATTACGTTATACACTCAGTCACGAAAAGGGCAACAATCCGCCGTTACCCAACCTGGCTTGAACTACAGCTTGAAACCGTACAACTAGCAGTCGACACATGCTCTCATCTTGATCAAACTCCCATATCATGAGGCAACCGGAAATTGAATACCCTGCGATCAATTCAAGAAGTCCAGCAACGTCACGACTGACAATTCGATACTTGAAGAATCCGCAGATTATGATCGGGTCATCATGGTCGTATACATCTCATTTTCTATAAACAGGTGGCCTCTTGGAACTTCGAGAACCCTGACAAACCATCGTGACACGCTTCTCTCAGCGCACACCTGCCTCATTTAGGAATGAAGGATTCAACGCAGCGTCAGTCCATGACCACATCTTGCGCGTCTATCTACACGCGCGCCGGGGGCCTATCCATGAGGCGCAGATGTTCACATGCAACCCGCGAAGAAGTAGGACTGCCTCAATCGTTTAAACAACCTACTTATATCCATTTCGTAAGTCGTCGAAAAACTACCACATTTTTGTGCTAATATAAAAGTCCAGATTTTGTCTATGGGATGCCCGTCACTGATGTAATTTGAAGTCTTGAGAATCGTTATCACGAAATTTTCTTTGCAGAAGACGTCCTGGCTCAGAATGTCGTACCGCTGCAGGATCACATCTTGCGCGCCTATGTGTGCCCATCGCCGAACGAAGTCAATCTATGATACATGAGGCGCACTAACACGCGGCGACCTGCGCAAGGTATTTAGCCTCTAGGTATCCAACTTGCAGAGCACCTCTTCCCACCTGCTCAGACTTTCGCCTTGATACCCACCCACACGTTAACCTATGATAAGTCGTGCACCAGAAAATGATACCGCACTTCGTGTTGGTTCAGGACTCAATGGGCAGGCCTTATCGCGACCCTTGTGTGGAAACACATCCACATCTGACGCTCGGTGCCAGAAGATTGGAATTCTGACGTGTTCAAAGGTTTGTGTTCCATTTTGTCCAAGTCCCAACTTGACCATATTTCATTTCACGCATAGTGCTCGGGTAAGCATGGCACCTAGGCGTCTTTCTGGCATAATAACCTCAGCGAAATCATAGTACTGTTCCAAGGAATGTCAAACGATGCATTGGAAGACACATCGTATCGCATGTAAAGGGCCATACACCAGCCCATCCTGGCTCCCGGCTTGGGCCACAGAGAAGAGGAACCCCGCATTTATGGAGACGAATACTGGCGGTCTATCTGATGGCCTCACACATGACAGTTTTGGCTTACCCTTCGCGTACCTTTGGGGAAACCTACCTGCCGTAGATTGCCTTCATCTTTCAGAAAATGAACGTGTATCAGCGTCGCGAATGGATCTCAAACTTTGCTTTGCGGGTGTGTTGTTGTCTTGTTGTTGATCACTGACGAATGTGTTGTCACTTACTGCGTTTCTCAGCATCGGGTGACATCCGCAATCTGGTCAAAAGCGTCAACGGCCTCCCTGCAGACTATGAAGGCAAATGTGACATTGTTTTCAATGACCTGAATCCACTTGTCGTTGGACATAATCTCGTTGTGCTTTGGGCCTTACTAAATTCAGAGCTTGCCATTGATGATGCCGCGGAACTCGCTCTCCACCTCATGTACTCGTCATGCCTTACGCCCAACATGGCCGCCTTCCTTTCGAAGAGCATCGACCTCATAACTGGCCTCTCTCCCTCAAAAGAAACAGCGATCCCTGTTCGAGGCAGAGGCGAGCTGCACGCCAGGTTGACCTCCGACGAACTGGGCGTTACACTTGATATGTTACGTTCCAGATACGGTGTCCGTGCGGCGTCATATGCGTACTCGAAGATCATGTGCAGCCGCGAGCGACAAGACTATACCGACCGCCATCTTTTCGCGCTGGAGCCCGGCCACCGTCTGGCGTTTACGCGTTACCGAAAGTCAGGCATCTTGGCGCCTTACTCTTTGGATACCAGCCACTTTGAAGAACCTAACCGGTGAGTTTTTCTTCATTACGTGAAGCTAAGATCTTGAGCTCCTTGACAATACCTGCAACAGTCTCCTGTACTCTCCGGGCGGCGACTGGCTCATGCGTGACAGCGATAGCCCGCTTACTGGATGGGATCTAGCTCTTGTCCTTGCTTACGGCCAGAACCACGGCGTCGACAGGGCTGACGTTTACGGGTGCCTCTTTTTCTACGTCAAAAACGAGCTCGCCAAATTCGCAACCAAGTTACGCGATCTCAAAATCAGCATCACTCTCACCCGGCTCGATGCACAAACAGTGCCTGACATCATCAGGCGCGGTGAACTGCCCCCATTCTCCTTGGGCTGCTTCGATCGGATCGAGACGTCTAACATCGCGGACTACATCCCCGTCCCCAACATCCTACGTGATTGGAGCCCACTCTTGAATCGTCACAACAAGTTCGCGGTCCTTCTCGTCTACTTCATGAACTGGCAGATGCGCAAGCGCGTCATGCCAAATGTCCCTCGGGAAAAGAACCTGACGGAGAAGTACGCCTCTATCATGGTCAGTGGCGAGGATCAATTTCACCATAACGGTATCCTGTATCTATACTGACGCTTGTGTCAGGGACTTGACCTTCGCCGGGCACTTTTAGGTCAAGGCCCTACCTCACCTTCGCTAATTCGCTTCGTGGAAGGGATGAGTGTATTCACGGATGATTATGAGGCTTTCCAGTCTTTCCTTAAAGGGCATGAGGTAGACAAAGTCGCCGCTGGCTGCAATCTGAGGTTAAGAATTATCCATCGTATCCATCCCAAGGTCCGCATTCTACCTATCCATGCGCCATCTGTGTGCTTTGATGAACGTTTTCCTTGTACTTAGCGGGCAGGTGTACCCTTGGCCGCGCTGCGACAAAGCGTCCCGGATATTTCCAAGTCAGAATTCTACAACACATGTGAGTTGCTCGCGTTTCCTTTCATCGGATTACGGAATTTGACTGATATGTTACTTCAGTTGTCATTGGAGGATCAGAGTCCACGACGCGTTTTGTAGAATTTGAGGCTTGCAAGTAGATAGATGTGCTCTTTGTTCTTTGTCCTTTGTTCTTATTCCCCGACATCAATCGTCGCTTTCTTGTTGCAGCAGAAGTAAATTATAGCCCAAAGATACCGTTGAAGCTCGTGTGTGATATGTCTAGGGCGAATCATTTACAAAGATTAGTGAGCTCGTGTAGTAGTAGTTGTTTATTCCTCGTTCATGATCATTTCTCGCCTTGGGCCTCCATGACCATCCTCGAGAACTTACTACGCCTACGCACGGACGGTCCATAGAAGAATAGCACCTGCATCGCCATAGTATAGCGTTACAACATGACCTTCGAAAATATCCAGTTGGACGGACGTACAAACGGAATGGGTATCATCAGGACAGCGATGCATCCAAAAAGGGTGTTGGCCCATTTATAATCAAGGGTTCGGAACATCTGTTCCGTGAAGAGAGGGAAAGCGGTGGCCATCAGGTTTCCTAGAAAAAGGTCGTATTGAGACTGGGAGGAACTCAAGGAAGAAGGCAGAGAAGAGGATTTACGAGCTAGACTTTGCCCCGCGAGAGCAGAAGAGGCGAAAGGGCCATAACTATCAGACACATCAGTTATTTCACCGGAAGACGAATTGCAGATGATGGCGTCACTGACCAATCGGCGAGGTATGAGAAGACAGCGAGGTATATGATGAAGGCCGCCCATATAAATACCTACGATGAACCGGTTCAAGGTTAACAAACGATATGTGACGAGGCAAATAAGGAGGAGAGACGCACAATTACTCCGATCGCTTGAACGATCCAATGGACGTGCGAGAATGACGACCATCCAAAGATGAACATACCAATTGGAAAGAGAACTGAGGCGAAGCAAGCCATGTGGAGTCGAGCCTCGGGTCCGCGCTTTGCGACAGACTTTCTGCGTTCACTCTGTGGGCACTAGCTTGTGCGTGAAGTGAATACTTCGACACTTACTGATAGAGTACTTCTTGGTACATGTTTGCAGCGAAACCGATAAGCGAGCCGATGCTACAAGGAATAGAAGGATCAATTTGAACGTATGTATCATTGCGATGGCTCGGAAGGACGCACGTCATTGTGATAAATGTAGTGCCTATTTCGCCGTTGTTAAACCCATGTAAGTTTCTAAAAACGCCAGAGATAGAGCTGTTGGTGAATTGATAGTCCATTAGTACGATCTTCATTCATGTCAAGGAAATGGCTTTTACGTGATCAAGCAATACAGGACGCCCCAAGCAAAGCCGACCCATAACTACGTTGGTAAGGTTTCAACTTTGAATAAAGATATTGTTATGACCTACACTGAAACTTAGAACGATCGGCTCCGTGAACATTAAAACTGAGGCGATGATGCGTGAGTACATTATGTAAAAGCGGTGAAGAATATGCACAAAAGACTCACGGATTGGTCGAGTACAGGATATGAAAATTAAGTTTTTAAGGCTCGCGCGCTCGTCCTCTATCCGAGCGCGGTATCTAGGATCCCCTGTGTCCTTTCGAACCTTTTTTGCAATTCGTGTCAGGAGAATCGCCGTGCGTGTTTCTGTCATTACAACTGGTATCATAGTGCTGAAAGCTCCAAATATTCTGCCAAATGCACTTCAGTCAAATGATCTAAATACCCGTTCGGTGTAAAGTACATACATCATCTGTATCCACTGTATCCAGCGCCATTCTAAACGTGGGTTCATCTCGACCCAGCCAGCGACAACTGGTCCGAGGCCGGTGCCGCCAATGGCCGCCACTGCGAAAATCGACATCGGCAAGCCTCGGCTAGAAGAAAATTGGTAAGATCCTTGCAACAAATCAGAAGAAGGACCTACTCGCGAGCACCCCAAATATCGGCTATGGTCCCTCCGACCATAGTAGCACCTGTTGATCCGAATACGCCCTGCAGAAAACGTGCAACAATGACGGTCTGAATGTTTTTAGATCTTGAAGTCAACGTTAGCTTCGAGAGTCCTCAGTAGAACAGGCAACGTACAAAGCCACCATGATATACATGAGAAAAAATCCCAGACACGAGCCTATGTATAGTGGTTTTCTTCCGAACTCCTCACTGAAAGACGCAGTGACAAGAGGCACAATCCCAAATCCTAGAGCGTACACGCTCAGACCAATATTGGCCTGGAATGTCGTGCAATTCAGGTCCCGCGTCATGGAAGGAATTCCCATGTTATATGCAGGCGCGACGGATGCTTGAGGCTAGGTGAGAACCTTCAAATTCATACAATGAAGTGCTCTTGGAAACGTACAAGAAAAGACTGTACACATGCATGCCATAAGAGTGATCGTCCATTTCTTGCGAAGACTGAAATTGATCGGATTCCGCTCGTCGCCTTCCTCAAAGTCAATCTTCCAGGGTCCGAGTCAACATAGAGGTATATATCTCAAAATAAAGCACACACATAGAAAGGTTCGCTGGAATCGAAAGTGACCTTTTCTTGTTCACGCTCCGAGTCTTTTGGGTGGAACAGGCCGCTCAGCTGCCGTCGTAGGCTTAGGTCTAACTCCTCCTCGTCTGGCCGTGAGGAATGGCTGAGTCTTCGATCAATGGGCTCGTGGATGTCCGTCAGAGGCTTCACGACAACCCCCTCGGCAGACATGGTCGTTGCGGCCGACCTCTCGCCAGTTTCGAAAGGCGACATGTACCTCGATGACCGGAAGTCTTGGGTACGAGTGCGAAAGTGCCTCCAACAGGGATTATTATAAACCATGCCAGGTACGGGCTTCGGATCGGACATCCTTTACCGAGATGTCCTCTCCTTGCGGATAATCAATACTTGCGCAGGTCATTATCTGTTGGTTCCGCGAACTCGTGACTGAAATCACTGTCAATGGTGTGAGAGCCCACGGCGACGTTGGAGCTAGTACCCCTTCTTGGGAATTTGAGTCCTGAATATCTTCAAGCAATATGCTAAACTGCCTCGGAACGCTATCGGGATACGATGAAACGACGCCAGGTTGACTTATGAAAACAAACAGCAGACTATTCACCTTTTACGGTGATCCGACGTGGCCATCATGGTCATGCCGCGGGAGAAAGAAAACGCTGGATCCGGCATATTGTTTGTCCAGAATTGCGATAAGTAACACCGCATAACATAAGCAAATACCGGCATGTCAAGAACCGCGACGACCAAATTCCTGCGCGGTTTTACAACAGATATTCGCCATGGAAAACATACCCAGGATCGACTAAGGGAGCTATTGCGCCACACTGCCCAACCCGTGGCGGTAGTGACCGCGAAAATGCCGTCCAAATCCACACCACACCCATACCACGGCGCGACTTTATCTTCGTTCGCGTCGATTGCGATGCACCCATACCCCATCATATCATTTGCTCTCCGTATTCCCTCTCGCATGGCCGACATTCTCAAAGTCGCACAGCCAGACCACCCATCACATATGGTTGTTAATCTGCTCTCGGCAGAGCAGGAAGCGGCTGCCGTCAAGTTCTCCAGAGCAGACCTCTATCCGGAACCATTCTCGTCCGTTTCGTATTCTCTCAGCGACGAGGGACATCCAATACTGGAGGGAACTCTTGGCTCATTGTCCTGCAAGTTGGTGTCGAATCCCATACCGCTGCACGATTTGGATTACTTGGGGGGAGGGTGCAACGAGCGGCAGGCGGTAGAACCGGAAAGCGGGTTGGTTTCCGAGCTTTTTATTGCTCGAGTGTTGCGTGTGGAGACATTGGACCAGAAGGATGCGGATGAAGATGACCCACGGACGTTACCCTTACTATACCACCGCCGGGGCTACACAAGTTGCCATCCAGCTTCTCGTCCAAAATCGAATTGATTTTTCAACTCGACAAATCACAGTTCGCTCACGGCGTGTATGTTCAGAAGTGGGCATCCGTCAAAGAGAGTTATATTGAACGCCAAGCGCTGTAACGCCGCTCGGTGTATTGTCATGGCCACAGTCTTCGTACAAGTTCGGTGTTCGGCCATATAAGTAAAGTCAGTTTACGCCACTACAGCTCCACCTCAAACTCAATGAATCGCGTCAGCAAATCTACCCCGCCAATAGTGACTGCCATCCAAGTCAGTACATATCATCTCCATTCAAGCCTTGTGCAAATACTCACAAAGGTTGTAGAATTCCTCTCGCGAGAGATTCGGCAACTTCTGTTGAGGCGCGTCGAGCGACACACCGAATCTCTAAAATAGAGCCAAAATCAAATACGCGGACGTCATGGCGCGAAACAAACTGACCTTCGGATACACGCGATTGCACCTGCGAATTCGAAGCCCGAGGTCATTTGCAGCCACCTCGGCCCGTTGGACACGCAGGTACTCCTGAAAGGCATCCTCGTGATCGACGAATGCGTCGAGCGATTCGAGTAGGCGTATCACAGCGGGGGATTTGGCACCCTGTGCAAGCACGCCGCGGAGTCGCGACTCCTGTATAATTGTTACCATTCATCCAGTCGAATTGCGCCTCGTAATACCTCTCGCTTACCAGAGCGGGGGCATTCCTGCATCGCTCCACCAACATCTCGACAGTTCGCGGATTTGATTGCGCAGTCGCGGCCGGCCGACCTCGATGCCAGCTTCTAGAATGCATCAAGATGCACGAACGTGCATTGGCTCGGTTCAGCAATGGAGCCCAATTGGCGAGTGACTCGCCGATATCACTGCGGTCTGGAAGGTCAGCGGCCTCTATGCGGTCAAAGCACGCTTCTGTGAATGCAGGGAGAGCCCCAATGGATATTCCCTTCGACAACACCTGCGGGTCGAACTGTGTAAGGTGAATATCGACGTGAAATTCCTTCATGCGACGTGCAAATTCCATGAGCTCCCTCTTGACATGGAAGAAGAGGCACCCGATGATGTCCGCTGAGTCTACTTCATGTTTCTTCCCCGATGCCAGGACGTCGGAGACAATCCATCCACGGAGGGGGTTCGCGCTTGAGTGGCCCAACCAGTCTCCGTTCGCAGTATACATGAGTCTGGATTCCGTCAGCACCGCGAAGACGAGGAAACGGCCCTCTTACCTGTTGGGCTGATTGAAGCTACGGGTATCCAGCGAAAATGGAGCGAGGATTCCAGACTGGCTATATCGCGCGAGAGCGACGCGATGGATCGGTTTTAAGCTCGCGAGGTATCGATCCTTGTCGTCTTCGCGTAATACATCCGACAAAACGTTCCTCATGCTCTGTAGGCCCTTTCGTAGGTCGTATCGCGAGAGGAACATCTCCATTGGTCGCCTCAAGGCCATAGTGCTCTGCATTGAGAAGATCTTCCCCCCACCCCGAGTCTTCAGGGCACTTCGGAACGACATATTTCCGCCGTCGCTGGCGCCGTCTCCGTACACGATGCGGATGCAGCCTCGCAGGTACGCAGCGCTGGCTGGAGTCAGTGCGGCGGAGTACATCAGATGCACCACCAGCTCTGCAGACTCCTCTATCGACGGGCCTGCACTCAGGAGTGCGTACAAGATCACGAGGTTCTGATTGACTATGATGGCGTCGTTATCGTTCAATAGGATATCGCACTTTCCGCGATAGCCTTTTGGTAACCCGTTGACTGTCTTGATGAGATTGCGGATATCCCCTGACGCTGAACCACACCTTGTCAGTACAGTAGATGCGGGAACACACAAGTAACGGGAACTCGCACCGGCGAAGCACAGTTTGAAATTACGATTGACGGAGTCTTTCTCGCTCTCGTTGTGAGAAAGGCGTAAACAATCTGAAGCTGGGATCTGGTTTCGAACGAGGTGGTGGTGGCTTACACCCCCGGTCTGATTGTTGACAACGCTGAATCGAGGCTCGCGGTCCTCTCGAATCCAGCCTGGCCTCCAGCTTTCGTCGAGCAGAGGGTGCTCGCAATCCGATCGATGCTTGGACCAATGTTGCCTCTGACATTGTGCAGAGCAGTACTAATGCGAAGGACGCTAAGTCAATGATGCTGTGCTACCCTGGCTTGATCGATTCAAAACGTACCTTGACTAGCATACACTAGCATATGACAACACCGTAAAAGGAAGGTAGGCATTTTAGCTTGGAAGAACGCATGTCGGTCGAGTCTAAGCCTTACCTTGGAACAGGCGAGAACGCCAGTATGAGCGCAGGGCTTTGGCAGTAGACCAAGTCCTTGCGGGATTTGGTTAGCACAGGGAACCCGCGATATCGTCGCCCCATCCGCGCCGGACCCCAGACCGAGAGACATGAACGTCTCCAGCGTCCCCGTGTAGTACTTGGACTCCCGCTCCCGCCTGCCTTTGGCGTGCGACTTGGATCGTCTGAGACTATAACGGGTGAGGACCGCGCGGCATTGGGTGTAATCGACCACTACCATCGCTCACGAGAGGGAGGATTGGGGAGCTGGGAGTTGGAGTTGCACCGTGCTCAGATGCGCGTTCATGTTGATATATATAGTTATAGGAAGTGGTTCAACTCCTCTCTGAGAAGATGAGAAGGAGCCCGGATTTACGTGTTGGTGTCCACCGTGGGTTTAGACTATGCTGTGCAGCGAAATCAAACTATTGGAAGCAGCGTAGTAGGTTCCAGCGAGCCTTGGGTTCATGTATACTTCCATATGTGCAATTATTCGGTTAATACAACAGGTTACAGGAGAATGTTTCCGTCGCAACAAATTAAACGCTAGATACCATTTTGTAAAATGTCCAATATCCCCAGCCTGAATATGCAACGATCCTCATCCTCCCTGATGATCCACTCTACGGATCCCTTCGCTTGAACCACATCAACCGATGAAGCTTCAAGCCTGTTCGAGAAAAGAAATTCGGAATGGAAAAACGCTCCTGCCGCTCAGCCATGGCCGTCTTTTCGTTTTCCTTGTCGCACTTGGTGGCAATAGCTGAACCATATTATGTCAGTCTAGTATCTCCTTGCTCCACTTCACCGACAATACGACGTACTATCAAGCGAGACTTTGTGATGGAGATACCATATGGGTAGACCATGGTGATCCTCTGAATCTGCATCAAGCGTGGTGGTTCCGACAGTGGCGCTGAGGGATGTTTGTGATCCATGCTGAGCTGTCTGTTGTCCGCTGTGCGCGGACTCCGGACCCGGGCGGTGGGTGGCGGCGGTCGTAAGGTCAGTCACTGTCACTCCGGTAAACTTCTCGGAGAGAGCGGTTCTGTTGTTGAGTGTGGCGAGCAAGCTGTTGAGATAGACTGGTAGGTATATGAGTCAAGAGCTAAAGCGTCGTCATTTTGAAGGATTTAAACGCACGTTCACTCATGGAGAAATAGATGGCGATATAGATGAAGTCTTGAGGCCAAATGGCGAATGTTATTAGACAGGCAATGGAGCATATTCTGTAGACGTGGTGAGTGAGCTTTGATGACCATGACATGAAGAAGTGCTTTGAGTACGTGGTGAGAAGAGCTTTTTATGCACGTAAGCACCATTGAATCTGTGAGTAGCGTGTTCACTCACTTGTGTTGATAGTGTACAGCATGAGTACGTTCAGCGTTGAATCAGTGCTAATCGAGGACATGCTGATTAGATGGACCAGACGCATGTCAATAACCTTACTTTTTCACGCCCGTGCGGCTTCGCAGCAGATAAAGACAAAGCTGACCCGCGATAAGGACGTCGCTAACGACTCCTGCCGCTAGAGACAGGTAGAAGAGATACTGCAGACAATTGGTTTAGCAAGAACCAACCGGAGACCGATTGAGAACCCACCGATACACTCCTGAAAGATTCAAAGTTCCTTATGCCAAATCTAGGGAGTCAGGGTGAGCAAGATACATTGCCAAGGAACGATGAAAGGCTCACGCGCGGCCAGCTGCGCCTGTAGGGAGACGTCACTTTTATCAGGATCAAGTGTACGAGCATAGCGACAATGGGATCTCACCAAATCCTGTTGCTAGAAGGATAGCTCATTTAGTTCTGTTCTAGAGTCGCAACACTGTAGCCAAGCTCACCAAAGGAAAGTAAACTTGGCAGCGTCTTAGGGTACAATGCTTCCGTCAGCGAGCAACGGCAAATTTTGGTCTAATGATTAGAACTTACGATACACACAAGAAAGTAATTGTTGCAATTCGTCACTGTCTTGATGTCAGAAAATCCAGACAGGTTCTAGATACGCACGCACTTAGCCACACACGACGGGCGAAGAATCTGGGCTATCCTGTTAGTACAAATATCTATTGAAGATGAAGTCACCAACCCTCGAATGATCACCTCGATGGTGCACTGCAGTACGATTAGATGAGGGGATCAGAGGCAGACTGTACTAGTCTCACGTACAGTTAGAAACACTTGCGCCTGAAATAAATTTCAGATGCAACACTTCGGATCGACATATGAAATGATACACACAATTAAAGACCTGTCAAAGAACCTTATCAATTCGTGCAATGAAGATTGTAGCTTTATAGTTTAAGGCAACGCACCAGACAGCCGAGTCAATAGCAGAGGCATTGCCATAATTTGAGATAACATAGTAGTATAACGCATGTGTTATCAGCGCAACATGTAGTGTGTCGAGCGACCTAGAGGAGAAACGTTCTATTTCGAAAGAATGCGGGAAGACTTTCGTTGGTACCATAAAAAAAGGATCTGTCGGCGGCATCATGGTCAGCTCCCAGTACCTTTCGAATTATTGAATGAGACGCACCAGGCCTCTAAGAGGAAATGCATCTTTGCCTTCTCTGAAGAAACTCAACGCTTGTATGCAAGTACATCCGTACAAGCTAGACCATGAGGCGACTCACACGTCAGTGTCATCCAAAAAGAAAATCAGTCAGAGTATAGATAGAACAACGTACGTACATACTGGCGATGACGTTCCCCAAAAACGCTGCTCCAAGTTTCTCGTCAAGATGTATGGGTGACGAATCCATAATTAGGAGATGCTAGGAAGGATTGTGACGAAAGGGTGGGGGTGCGGCTTATTTTATAAGTCGGACATCCTGACAGGAATTCGGAGATCAGCTGAACCGCGAACATAGAGGTAGGTGTATTTCTGCACCACTCATGCCCCGGAACCGATACTGGATATGATGCTGTGACATCTTGGCATCTTGACGGTTGATGCGATCGATGCTCGTGATGGGGAGAGGGAAGAAAGAAACCTAGTAACGAATATACTGTGATGAGAATGCCACAAAATAGTAATGATTATAATGAGGCGATGGGTAGTAGCGAACTGACCGTGACCAGGGAAATTAGCATTGCGTTGAAGAGAGTTACCATAATGACGGAATTTTCCAAAAAGTGGTGAACACGTCAACTCGACATTGGGCAGGTACATGGACCCACAATTTTCGCTTCGGAGAACCTCTTCAACTGAGTGTTTGAAGCCTAGATTACATTTTTCTGAGAAGTATGGCTTTCGATCGTATGCGGTGAGGCGCAGAGCTAATTGCGTTGGAAGCATGATTCACTGTCCCGCCAAAGAAAACAATGCATCCGGGACTTTGGGATCTTCACGCGATTTGTGGACAGCGCGTGCATTCGCGAATACGAGAGAGTAGTTAGAATATTCGATGTATCGAATCGCTAAGTATCATTGATAGTCAGCTGGAAATCGAAGTGGATGCAACGCCAAGCCTCGCCGTGAAGAATGGCAGGTTACGTAAGTAACTTAGTACAATATACCTCGTCACCTCGTGAAAAAAGTGAAGAGAAGACGAAGAAAAAGCACGAAGTAGTAGCAATGAGAATTCTTGTGATTTTGGGAGGAAGGTAATGTATGAAAGGCGGCATTGGAAGGGAAGGACCCGGAATTATCGGACGTGAGAGTGGCGCACTTCTCCCACGCGTAAGTCACATGATATCGACGCGACAAACTTGACGTCGCGTCGTAAGTTGTACTACTTGAGGAGAAGCAGTAGTGCAACCCTTGCTATTACTACTGCTGCTGCTGCTGCTGCTGCTGCTACTAATACTACAGGAACTGACGAATAGTAGGGCCTTAGGTGACTTGAGGTTCAATCTGAACACTAATAATACCGGGATTCAATGCCGCTCGTTCCGAACTCCTTTAGTATCTATAGCCACGGGAGGCCTACGGCTGTTTAGAGAAACTCACAAAGGTGTATAGCCGCCTTACTACTGCTACAGACGTATTTTCCGCCCAAATTACAACAGGGAGATGAAGATGAGCAATTACCCGTAAACTTGGATCAGGGGGATACGGGATACAGCGCGATGGGACGCTGTCACCCACAAGTATTGTCGACCTCTCGAGGGTGGAATACTTGCTGGTACGGGAATCGCCATCTGCCACAATCAGGGTCGCTACGAGAATAAAAGGTCTCCCCATCAGAGTGCCAAATAGCGCAAGTAGGTGGTGGTATGCAAAGCGTCGCGGGAGCGTCTTCCACCCCCATCGAGATACCGTCCCTGAGCGCTGAGCGCTGAGCACGACTGGGTGGTGGATCGGGCATCTTGCGATCGAGTCAACGGCGCCTTCCCCGATTGGCGTTGCGAGGGCACATCATGATCAGGTGGGCGCTATTTGAATTTACTATTTAGGGAGGGGGGTCAGCTAATTCGCCGAAGGCGGTGTCGGTGTACTACTACCAGTACATGTCCCCCGGTGTCTTATCAGACAGGCAGGCATCGTGGAGCCAATGGGCGCGCTCGCCTCTTGCCCTAGAGCCAATCCGGTTGGAGCGCCGACGTCTGCAATTAATTTATCCCAGTCTGTTGTGCGCGTGAGCATCATCATTAGAGCACTTGTGGACCCAAGGACTCCCATTGGCTGATCAGAACGCAGCAGCTAAAGAGAAAGCTGAATTCTGAAATGCTCTGGCACTTGGTTAAATTTGTGAACTTGCTCAACTGCTCTTTTTAAATGATAGGTCGGGTGATAAAGGCATCTGGTTTTTCATTGAGTAGGTGGTGTAGCCGGGCATGCGCAAAACATTATAGATTTACAAATCGCAGGTATGGATGGAGTCGGCCCGGTGCGTTGTCGATACTAGGCCGAACCAATCGGGACGGAATCAAAAGGCGGCAACGCAGCGGACGCAAAACAAACCGTATCGGTGGATCGGGGACTCTGTCAAAGGAAGCAAAAAGGCCGGGAGAGCGCGCCGAGATCGCAGTTGTCGGATAGGAGACGCGCTGTCGCACCCCAGTTTCCACTGTGGGGGCCTGAATTTTTTTTGTTTTCGTGTTTTGAAATTGCATTGGATTCACTCAAGGTGCGGCGGAAGCGATTTAGTACCACACATATGCATGGGACAGGACACGATAATTGCATGTGAGTGAACCACTTGTCGATGAGTTTGCTCTTGATTCGTCTTGGTCGCGGCAAAAGTGTCGGGTGGATGAAATTGCGGAGCTGGTTTACCGCGATTTACCGCCTCGTTCGTCGGAGAAGAAACGATCGAGGACGATCATGATCAAGGGGCGGCGAATTCGAAATGCAGTTGAGGCGCGCATCGACGGTGGAAATAGAAAGGCGGGGCTTTGTGAGATCGAGGGAGCCCTCGTGCACGCGTCAAACGACAGTTTGAATGGACATAGGGGAAAAGCTCGACAAAGCTCCACCATTAATGGGCTGCCATTAGGCCCAGAATTGACCGTAGACCAATAGAGAACCAAACGAGAGGAAAGAAGTTCGGCGAACGGATCGGTCTATCTGCTAGCTTGATTTACAAGGCACAGTCAATGTTGTTTTCGACATACCTTTCCGCGTGAGCCAGAATGAAGCGGGGTGAAGACAATAATGGATAAGCCCGTACTTCGAAAGCAGGTCGAACGAGTAAAGGCATTGTGTGATCTCTTGAAGCGCTTTCGAGGACGGAAATCAGAGTGGCCAAACGGAAGATTCCAAACATCGACGACGAATCATGGGGCCAAGACTGGTAAATTCCAAGGCTGAAGTAGACACACATTCTGCAGCCTGCTATACCGCGGCTCGGAGCGTGAAACCGTAGATAACGTGTTTTACAGTAGCCACACCTTGAGGCTCTAGGTTCGATATCAGGCAAAAGGCGTCCAGGTCGTTTGTTTTGTAGAGGAAGGTAGGAAATAATCTAGTTACAGTGAACAGCATGGAGTCATAGATTTGCGCACACTGATTCGGTTGTAGGTCGCCCTGCATTCAGTGCATGTGTTACCTTTATTTTTATTTTGAGGCCGCAAGGCAGCGGAGTGCTAGATGTGAAGGACGTCCCTTGGGCTGCAGTCACTCTAGACACGTTCTATGATCAGAGATTATCAGTGTCAATCGTCCAATGGAATATGAAGGCCTCATTACCTCGAACCCTCAACCCTTCTGCATCTGACACTTCAAGTACTAATAATCCTCCGGGGTAATCAAAATTCACGTCACGCTGTCGTCCTCAAGGCCAGAGCCACATCGAGCGCAACACGCGAAGGGTGGCACGATCCTGTCAACGTGAACAAAATGGTTGAGGAAGAGTCGTTACGGAGTTCTCCGCATGGACGAAGGTTGATCACGACCACGTTCAACATTGGACCTTTCCTCGATTTTTTCTTCTTGTTCACGACCTTCATCTACGAAACTCACGACTCATCATGCCATTTCCCTTTACGTTCAATCTGTCCGTTCCGGGACTATCCAATCCATTCACCACCACTTCTCGATCGGAACAGGAGCCACCGCCGGTTGACAGGCCAGGGAAGAAACAGAAGATCACGCGCCGACGTCCATCTCCGGCGTTGAGCCCTTCGCCAGCGCCTACGGCAAGGAAGCGGGGGTGGGAGCCTACTTTTGCAGAGCCGAGTAGATCCACCACGACACTGACCTCGACGAGTGGGTACCTCGACACCCCGGCCAAGTACAGGGAGATGGCAGCTGCTCGAGCTGATGAATTTCACGAGGTTGAAATGTTTGCATCAGACACAGGTGTGTACAATTCGCGTTTGATCTTACTCCACCTTGCCTCGTGTTTTGTGCGAGGCCCGCACACCCTGATGTGCGTGTTGTGGAAACTGCCTTTGCGATTTATAGCGCAGTAGCTCTAGATCTGGGAAGGGTATCCATTCCAGCTTTCTTCTTCCGAGCCGACACAACGTTCCCTTTCGTTCTCTTTTCTTCTTGCTTTTTTCTTTTTTCTCCAACCAACAACAATCTTTTGTTCCGACCATGTTTGACCGACTTATTTTGATTCTCGACATAGAGATGCCACCCCCCGCCAAACGCCGTCGCGGTCTCGCAGGCTCGATCGTCTCAACTGCCCTCAGCGCTGCGCTCATTGGCACCGCTGTCGGCCTCACGGTCTATCGCCTGTAAGCACTTATAATTACCGGTTCCTTCGAGATTTCAGCTAACGAGCCGTTCTTAAAGCTGGAGAGATCGCGGCAAAGAAGCGCCACGCCTTGAAGGCCAGCAGCAACAGCCCCCACCACCACCCTACCAGCAGGGCGAGTGGACACCCGCCTCCTCTGCCCCTCCGCTACAAATCACTCCTGCCACCCCCCGGAGCCGGAGATCACGCCATCCCGTATCATCCGCAAGCAAACGTAGCGTCGCTCAGCGCCGCCCACGCGCACGCACACTCGTGCATACCACGCCTCCACGCCTTACCTCACCCCCTACCCTATTCCCGCCCACGCAGGCCGAATTCGATTTTAATTCGGAGCCAGTAGAACCCGTCGAGGTGGAAGACCAGGTATGTGTCCATGTCCTTTCGATCATACATCCTTCACTAACAGTCTGTATATAGATGGACTGGATCGGCGACAAGCTCTCCATGCTCATCGAGGAGGGCAAGCGCGCGCTTAATCGGGAAGTCGTCGTTATGAGTGACTCTAAAGAGGACGAGGTCGACGACGGCAGCGGCGCCTGGGAGGAAGAAGAACCCATTGGCCCCTCCACATCGCTGTCGCGCTCCAGCTCCATGCGCCGCTTCAAACGCCCTCGCAGCCTCGCCCCGTCCGCTCACGCTTTCCAACACACCCCCTTGCCATCTCCCAACAAACCCGGCTTCGCCATGACTTCCTCCATGTCTGCACCGCAGATGATCACCCCGCGTCGTGCGCACTCCCGGGGCGTGTCCGTCGAGTCAGGGTACAACCTCACGCCCAGCACGAGCTTCCAGGATGACCAACGCACCTGGGAGAGCCCTGAGCTCAGGGAGTCCATGGAGAGGGCACGTGCGAGGTTCCAGCGCAATCCTGGATCGTAAGGCTGGCCTTACACAACCCCATCCTCGTGGGCCTCCATAGGATTGGCTCTTCGCCGGGCCATCGACGCCCCTGCCATTGCCACCGCACCCACCACAAGTCGACAATAACGACTTCACTTAGGGGGTCAAATTACGTCGTATGTAGATGCCTCACGACGCGTATAGACAGCACCACACGTAACACCCTTGCACTCACTGTATCGCAACCACCACTACCACCATCACCACCACCGGAACGTGTCCCATATCGCATTACCTCACACCAGCCTCGCCGCACCTCACTCAATACACCCCAACCCTGTCACCACACTTCGCACTAACAGCCTCACCTCACCCCACACACACACAGCTCTTCGCCTCACACCTCCGCATCCGCCTACTCCACCCTTCAAATCAATCCGCCCCTCACCACACCCTTCTTCATCCCCACCCCCACCCCTGCCGCCTCACCCCATCACACTCACCTCGCCTCACCTCACCCACGATACATACTGGTCTATTGATCTACAACGCAGGTGGATCCTAAGGAGAATCGTGTATTTGTATTTTGGGTATATATATCCGTATTTCTAAGGAATTTTATGATATTTGAGATGAACGACGTTTTTTTTTTTTGCACCCGTTTGACACGGAGGTAGATTTCAGCACAGCCGCCGTGCAACGATCAATCAGTGATCGATCGGAAGTCCGGCCTGCTGCCTCCTCATCTCGTCACCTACTTATAAGTAGACGTGGACATAAGTACTAACCTCCAACCAAGCCATTCTCTCATTTACTTTGCTAACTCCTCCACAGATTAATGTCAGAACAATCCCCTCTGATGCAGCTTCCGCCCGAAATCATCGACGAGATCCTCTCCCAGATCGACGAGCAGCCTCACCTGCTCTCCTTCGGGCTCGCCTCCCGAGCCTGTGCACACCTCGCCATCCCACAACACACGCAATACCGCGTCATCCGCATCCGCACGCCCTCACCCGCCCTATGGGCCCACCTCGTGCGGCGCTCCGACCTCGCACGCAACGTCCGCGAAGTGCGCCTCTGCGCGCGCGACGACTTCCTCGCGCCAGACCGCTTCCCGCACACGCTCCTCGACCCGGTCCTAGACGACGCACACGCTGTGACATCGCGCGCGCAGAACATGTATCAGGCCCTTAAGGCCATGAAGCGCCTGAGGCTGTTTGCGTGGGACCATGAGATGGATGTGAAGGCGGGATTGAGGGTGGACCATGAGATGGAGGATCTGGTTCTGTGCGCTGTGGTCCGGGCGCCGTATTTGGAGCATCTCTCGCTTGGAGGCCAGTGCGCTGTGCATGTCCAGAGCGGCATGGGGGTGCGGCAGATTGCGTATCCGGTACGTCGTCGTTCGTTCCGGGAGATAATCTCGGATCAGGGTCATCTTGATAGTGTTGTTGAAGGTTTTTTTTGTACTAGGTGTGGCAGATGTCTGGCTTGAAATCGTTGTCCCTGCTCGGAGCTGGCTGGGTGATCAATTCGAATGCACCTTACGTCGTTTCCATGCTACAGCAATCGCCTGACATCGAGGTGTGTTCTACGTGTAGGCCATTTCGAACCTTGAATGACTGTTTCCCAGTTTTTGGAAGTGCCGATGGAGTTGTGCGGGCTCGAGCTGTGTCATTTTCCCCGCCTCAAAAAGCTGAGGGTGGCGATGGTTGCGGGAGTCAGTGGCACTTGGTCGGACGAGGCGATGACCGCATTTCTGGAAAATCATCCGACGCTTGAGGAGCTGCACTGGCTCCCCATTGACTCTATTCGCTTCTCATCCACTGCACTGCCATCTCTGAAACGCTTGAGGGCCGACCGGCGGGTCTTCGATGCGTTAGAAGAGACGGAGGTCGTACGTCGCATTGAATGCCTCGATATCTTTCCATGTGCTTTCTTCCCCGGGGACATTGCCGGGATGAGAAATATCGATCCATCCTTTTTACGAAGACTGAGGTTTTGTGTAGTCAATCGTGACACACTTTATGCCATTGCAGAAAGATTCACCGGTATCACCTGGCTCTCTCTGCCCAAAGTACACTTCATTGGAATTCCAATCGAGCTCGTTCGTGCTCCGTCTCTTTTTATTTATTTATCTGGTGCAACGTGAACTGATGTTGCCATCTCCAAAGTCTGACTGGCTCGACATTCTCTCGCGTTTTCCGAATTTGGAGGTGTTTCGCGGCGATGTGCTCTGGTCGGCGGTCGAATATAACAAGGAGAGAATGCACGAAGTCATCTGGGAACTCATCAATCGGTGTCCCAAGCTTCAGGAACTGGACCACTGCAAATATTATCAGAAACGTTCCGCTTACAACGTTATCAAGATCATTAGGGAAGAAAACGAAGAGGGGATTTTGCGTGTGCGGTACGAGGTGCGCAAGCCGCCTCCATGGTATGTTTTGCTTTTCCCTCTAGGCTCCCAACCCCTCTCCTCTTTCATGTTGCCTCGCCTCGCCTCGCCTTGCCTCTTCTCTTGCCTTGTTGTGCCGTATTTTCCTTCCTGCCGGGGGACTCCGATCGACGCTAATTGATGTTGACCCCACAGGAACGCGCTCGACACGATATCGGGGATATTTGATTAGAGGGTGGCAGGTATGATTACAAGACCGGGAGGATGATGTGCCCAAACACTCGGGCTTGACGGGGCTTTTCTCGTCTTCCGCCAACGCCACAAGAAGAAAAGAAGAAAAATATCCCCTGTCTTTTCCATGCCACAGTTCCCTCGACGAAACATGCGCGCAGTGCAATGCAGGCACGTGACCACGGGCGAGGCTTCTGGAAAGAAATTTGTGGCGCAGACGGGAACAAGACTGGCCGAAGACGACATCTGTGGGTCCGCTCCCCCGATTTGAGACCCCTTGGGCTTGTCCCCTCATTTCCACCGACCCTCCACATTCACTTACTCGACGTTCTAAAGTCATCTTACCCTTTCTTTCCTACCAGCAATTGGCAATGATGGAGATCGACGTTGCAGGTACACACAGGCACTATATGTAACCTCCTGTAGACTAAGAAAGCTTCCACCTCGAGGTGTCCTAGTCAATTCTCGAGCACCCACCATTGTGTATACGTAGTAAGTTACTCTTGGATATAGAATTTGACTGCCTTCCCGCAAATGCTTCCTTTTCCTTATGTAACCGAGCTCAACATTCATCGACATCATTGACATTCCGTCCTTCCATCGGTGCCTGATTCAGAGAATGCGAAGCCCGTGTACCCGCCCTCAGCACTCTCCCGACACAAGCGGATGTAGAGCGGTAGCCCCCCCGTGAAGTTGAGCGACTCCACGCGCTTCCCCGGCACGTTCGCGCCTGTGTACCAGGACTTGGCACGGTCCCAAAGACCAGTGGAGAAAATCTCGTTCAGGCGCGCGACCCATGCGTCCTCTGCCGCTTGCGTCGGGTCGATGCGCGTGTGCTTGTGCTCGCGCATGTACGCGATGCAGTCGACGATCCAGTCGCCTTGGATTTCCTGTACACAGTGTTAGCCGTAGTTATTTATCTCTGTACCTACGTGAAATGGGACATACCACGCATGTTGGACCGTTGCAGAAGGCGGTGGGGCCCTGGGGCCCATATGGGAAGAACATGTTGGGGTAGCCGGCGCTTGTCAGGCCGAGGTAGGTAGAGAGGCCTTTGCTCCACTTGTCCCGGATAAGCGCACCGTCTATCCCTCGAAGGTCGATGTCCGTGATACTGCCCGTGACGGCGTCGAAGCCTGTAGCAAGCACGAGCACATCAAGCTCATGCTCTACCCCGTCCTGCGTCATAACTCCCTTGGGCGTGACCTCGAGGATGGGGTTCCGCTGCAGATCCACAAGTTCGACATTGGGCTGGTTGTACACCTCCCAATACTGCTGCTCGAGGCACGGGCGCTTGACGCCGAAAGGGTGCGGTGCGGTCTCCGGTGCAAGCTTCCGCTGCATCTCGGGGTCGCGAAGCCGCTCAAGCACCTTCTTGCGCCAGAACGCGTACACCTCTGCGTTGGCCTTCTCGTCCGTGAAGATGTCCTGGTACGCTCCGAGCCAGTAGTGGAACCCCCCACGCGCCCACAGGTCTTCAAAGGCGAGGTACCGCTCCTCGGGCGTGAGGTCGAACACGCTGCGGCGCACGACATCGAAGTGGAACCCGGCGAAGGTCTGCTCGCGCCGCCGGAAGAGGATGGGGTAGAGCTCAGACTTCATGCGCGTCTGCATGGCGCCGTCGAGCTTGTGCTGGAACATGGGCAGCGCGAGGTTGGGCGTGCGCTGGAAGACGGTGAGGTGCGCGGCCAGGGGCCCCGTTTCTTGTATAACCTGCACGCCGCTCGCCCCCGTGCCGATGACGCCGACGCGCTTCCCTGCGAGGTCAACGCCGCCTTGCGGCCATTGGGCCGTGTGGTGGATGATGCCTTGGAAGGCGTCGAGGCCCTTGTATCCGGGGAAGAGGGGCTTGGAGGCAAATCCGGTGCAGAGGACGAGGAAGCGGGGGCGGACGGTCCGCCCGTTCTGTGTCGAGACGACCCAGCGGTCTGTGGGGGTGTCAAAATGAGCGGCGGTGACGCGGGTATGGAAGGACATGTCGCGCTTCAGATCGAGCTTCTTGTCGACGTAGGCGAAATAATCGACGAGCTCCTGCCGCCCCGGGAACCGCTCGGTCCATTCCCACTCCTTCCAGAGCTCGTCGATGGAGAGTTGGTAGATGGAGAAATCGGAGTCGACCCGCGCGCCGGGATAGCAGTTCCAATGCCAGGTGCCGCCCATGTTGCTCCCGGCCTCGAAGACCTTGACGGAGAACCCAGCTTCGCGGAGTTTGTATAGCTGATAGGTCCCGCCAAAGCCTGCTCCGACGACAAGGACGTCGAACTCTGGTTCTTGCTGTGTGCTGTTTCCGTTAACTGACATGGGGTGGGGTAGTAGAGTACGTCCGGCCGCAGTTCTCGGACTGCCATTATATATGATAGTGGACTTCGAGGGCCACATGATGACAAGGAGGGTGCTCCATTTTGATTGAATGGGTACTATAGATGTCCCGGCCCTTGAAAGCGTCCCTTGCTGAGCGAGCCACCATTTTGGCGACTCTTTGTGTTGATTTATTCACATGAGGTGGGAGCCTTGACATCAGGATTCACAGAACTGCCACCTTGTGTGATGGAGAAGCCCGAGCCTCAACAGGATTATATAGAGTTCTTTGACATACGGAGCTTGCGTAGTGGCGTTTGATAGAAACAGTTTACGAAATAACAAGAATCGAAGATCGGTGCTGAGAGACCAGATCTTGTCGCATATTTTTACAACCAAGTGGGTTCAGCATGATGTCCGTGTCTATAGTCGGATAGGCTGTGAGTCGCTCTTCATAAGGACCGTAAGGCAGAGATTCAGCTGTGGTACTCCGAGAAAGACCATTCCTAAACCAGTGGGAGGCCCGGGAGCTCTGAGATTGGAGACAGAAAATTCTCATGAGCGACAGATTCCTTGTTGGCCTAGACCGCCAGTCCAATAGCATTGTAATGAGATTTTTAGAGCAGACTTTTGAGAAATGACCGTTTGCAACGTATGCAAAAAGGCGATTAGAGAGAGAGAGACGGTTGAGCTTAAGAACTGAGCCGGGGCCGGCCCGGGCCCGTGGGCGCTACATACCGAAAGCGGAACTACGCGAGGCGAGTCCTGCTGACGGTCATTCTCGAGTCTAAGTATCGCGTCCGACTACACTCACCCGTTTAGACAGCATACATCGATTTCAACCATTCCTGGCTTAGATTCATACTTGACTGTTGGGTGGCAGCCATGTCTACCATATCGACTGCATTGCGCAACTTCAAGGAGCCAACTAAGGAGCAGCTGACACAAATCTTCTTCTCTCTGCCGTCTGTGGGGTCGCTAGATGGCACAGAGAAGACATTGGATCAGCATGTGGAGAAGATGGACATCAACGCGGTGCTGAGCTTTGGTGTGCAAGGAGTGGAGGATTCGTATGTGAGTGTCGGGTCCATGCACGAGATGGGCGCGTCTGAAGGCGCTCTCGATGACAGGCTGGCAAACTCCACATAATTGCGCCGTATCTGGCGTTTACATCTCTGGACAAGAAATCAGTGCGGTTTACGATTCCACTGTCAACTATACGGAGGGTGGAGAGACTGAATGCACGAGCTGGAATCTACGCTCTCAGTCTTTCGACATGGCATGGCATGAAAATAGTATGTCGATCTCATCTATTATATCAAATGCACCTGAATCTTGGTCCTTAGATCGTCCAGCTGACATCGCTACGACCAACCGCGGACCAATTTTGCGCCCTCCTCCGAGATGCCCTCAAGATCGAGCTGCAGCGTGGTCAAATGAAGCTCGTGAAGGGTTTCGTCAAGACTTGTTACTCTGAAGCGCTCGTGTCCGAAACATCAACTGTCGCCGACAACGAACGTGAGGATGGCAGCCTGATCAGCGAGGAGAAGGAGAATGCCGCGCCGCGCGAGTCAACGTACCACGGCGGTCTGGGACTGCGCTTCAAATTCCCAGGTGACCCGAAGAAGTGAGTTGCCTGCCAAGCCCACCGCGACCTCTCATCATTGCAGGGCTTAGACTTCGGGAAGCATCGAAGATCAAGCTGTGGGCTACCTACTTGCGAGGTGAGCTCTCTGATATTGCGCGTTTTCTTCAACCTGATACTGAGTAACATAGCTCATGGCCGAAATCTGACACTCCTGCGGTATCCGCAATGCACGCGCCTCGTCCAGGTAGGCCTTCCGAATCGGCTCCGCGGAGAGATGTGGGAGACGCTCTCAGGCTCGATGTACCTGCGGTTCTCAAACCCTGGATTCTATGAGGACCTTTTAAAGAAGAATGAAGGGCGGACCAGTACGAGTACTGAGGATATCGAGAAGGATCTGCATCGAAGTTTACCCGAGTACGCTGGATACCAGTCGGAGGAGGGCATCAGTGCGCTGCGACGTGTTCTGCAAGCGTATTCTTTCAAGAATCCGGAGCTGGGATATTGTCAGGTGTGTTGGTATGTTCTCGGGATGTACCGGCAGTCTGACGTGCCATGGAAAGGCGATGAATATCCTTGCTGCTGCTATACTCATGTGAGTTGGGATTGTATGCCCTGTTCTGTACGAGATCTAACTATAGTCACAGTTATATGTCAGAAGAACAAGCGTTCTGGCTGCTTGAGGTCCTATGTGACCGCCTCCTCCCGGGCTATTATGCGTTCGTTTCTGAGCCATTCAAACTGTTCTTCTTCGCACTGAACCATGCGTGTAGGCCCTCAATGCACGGAACACTCTTAGACCAACGTGTTTTCGAATCCCTCGTCCAACGATGTCTACCCATCATCCATGATCACTTCCAGGTCGTTGACGTCCAACTCTCCGTCGCCTCTCTGCCATGGTTCCTGAGCTTGTTTGTAACTGTGTATCAGTATCCATCGACATATGCTAACGCGTAATTGCAGGTATATCAACAGTATGCCAATGATATTTGCATTTCGGATAGTCGACTGCTTCTTTTGCATGGGACCCAAGGTGTTATTCCAAGTAGGGTGAGTCTTCTATATGCCTTACTATCAGCCAACATGCTAACGTCATTGCAGACTAGGTCAGTTTGTTCTTCCATAATCTATGAGCCCTCACCAAGTTTTCATTCTTGGCCAGCGATTCTGAAAATCAACGGCGAGAAACTACTTCAAATCCAGGACGATGGTGGTTTCCTCAAGTAGGTTACATACGTTCCGGACCCATGTTCCTCTCTAACGTTCCATAGCCTCATGCGCGACTACTTTGCCTCCCTCGGCGACTCTGCGCATCCCAACTCGACCGACCCCCGCGCTCGCGCCATTACGCGCTTCCAGGAGCTGCTCCTCGTCTCCTTCCGCGAGTTCTCTGTCATCACCGACGATATGATCCTCTCCGAGCGCCGGCGGTTCCGCAGCGAGATCATCAACAGCATCGAGTCCTTTTCCAAACGCTCCGCCATCCGGAACCTGAAAACTCTCGGACGCTTTACTAAGGAACAGGCGGGCCTCATCTACGACGCACTTTACATGGCCATGTGCATATTACCGCCGCCCGGCCCCGTCAACCCACCCCCTACGCTACTAACCCCGCATGATGGAACAGAGGAGAAGCCTGAGACGAGGATTGAACTGAGCACATTCCAATACTTCCTCAGCGAAATCGCAACGTGGGCACGGAACGAGAAGATCGTCATGAATGGGTTCCAGGTGCGTTTGGTCAGGCGGGGTTTGAAAAGGATCTGACTTGTGTTGGCGGCCTACCAGCAACGCATCGATCGTGAAATTGCAGAGCACGAATTCATCGACCGCCTTTTCTTTTTCTGGGACACCTCGTGTCGTGGGGCACTATCTTTCCAGGTATGTCAGGGATCACCAAAGGCCGCCACATCCATGCTATCTTCGCTCTTCTCTCACGCCCGCTGCTGATGTCACCTTGCATCGTTCAGGATCTCGTCTCCGGTTTGGATGGTGTGATGTTCAATGATCTAATGGAGAATATTGAATGGTTCTTCAACCTGCATGACAAGAACAAAGACGGCTTTCTTACTAAAGACGAGGTGCTCACATTGTCCGAGTCCTTCCTGGTAAGCTAACTCTTAGGGTCGCTTTGACGGAGTGGCGTTCCGTCCTGCTGACCACCTACTTCGGCTCCCAGTTCATCTTCCGATACGAAGTAGGCGACGCGTATCTTGGCGCCGTCAGCCGATTCATGACCAACGCGTTCGAGTATGGTGATGCCCTGCTCCCGACAGCCGAGGATGCGGACCCAAATAGTGAAAGGGCGCATGACGGGCAGGGTCCCGAACCGACATCCCCGCACTTCATAGAATCAAACCAGCCATACCTGAACCTTGCAACGTAAGCACAATCGCAGCCTTTGCCTCCGCGTGGTACGATCGTAATCAGCACAGCTGACACTGCATTATCCCATATAGGTTCCGTATGGTCGTCCTCGCCGACGAGGTCCTCGAGTCTTTCTTCGAGACAGACCTCTCCGGCTCCTTTAGGCTCGAACCCGTCCCGGATGCGGAGCTCCCCGTCTCCCCCAGCGGACTCCTGGGTGACCTCTGGTCGACGATAGCCACGGACAGCAACAAGAAGATGTTCAACATGTTCACCGACGAAATCGGAAAAACTATTGGTAAACACCAAGTAAGTGTTCATGCATGCATGAATGACACTCATTCCGCCTTTCCCCTTTCCGTGTACGATTACTGATTATTGATTAATTCGCTGCCGGTACCAGGTTATCAACCGGCCGTCGATTGGTCGATACACTAAGCTCGAGGAGCCGAAGGCGCGCGAGTCGCTTCTCACGCCGTCGATGCGCAAGTCTTCGTCCAAGGCGAGCCTCACCGGGTCTAGTACCGCGGCCAGCACCGCCACACTTGCACCCTCATCGTCGTCGACGCTGACGGTGGACACGAAGGGCCAGCCCGCGAAGGACCTGCCGCAGCTCCCGTCGAGCGAGAGCCTCTCGCCCATGGTCCAGGCCGTCAACGCTAGGCTCATGGAGCGCACACCGTTTGCGATCGACGATGCAAAGGACGATGAGGACGAGAGCGATGATGAGATTGATGCGAATGATAACGATGATCGCGTCATGGATGAGGTGCGTCGTCGTCGTCGTCGGCGTCGGCGTCTGTCTCTTCGCCCCGAGGCGGGGATGTTGATGTTGTTTTTTGATGCTTTTAGGTGGATGCTTTCCTTGAGGCTCACGACTCGGGTTTGACGGATGCGGACAAGGAGGTGGCTAATGGTGCGATCCGTTCTGCGGTCTGTTCTGTGGTGATTAAATACTAACGTATATTGCAGACCTCCTCCATGCGGAACCGCTCAAGTAACGCACGGTCGTGTTTTACACATTCAGCCCCTCCCCATCGTAGATGTGTCGCATTTTTTTGTAACTAATATCGACTTGTTTTTGCATTTTGCTTGCTATCCAATGACAAGAGTTTTTTCCAATGGGCCCAGAACTAATGTATTACAAGAAAGTACATTTAAAGAAAAAGAACATGGAGAGCAAGATAAAGCACAGAGCGGGAGTCTAACCGCCGCGCTTTGGTCCATGATCAGACCATATCCGAATCGTGAGGTCTGTATCTATCGAGCCCGTGACGATGGTGTTCTGGGTAGGGTGTGTCTGAAGGGGCTAGGGATCAGCGTTAGTGGATCTTTTACAGAAACGGGGTACGAACAGCGACAGCCACAACGACATCTGGGTTAAAAAAAAACTCCGGAGTAAGTACACACACACGGAGAAAAACGGGAAGATTTTTTTAGTTAGGGCTGACCGTTGTGTCCTTCTAGTACTTGCACGATTTGGCGCGTCTGCAGGTCCCAGATGTACGCCTTGTGGTCTTCGCTTCCTGCCACGATCCATTTGCCGCCGGTGACGCTGAAGCAGGCCGAGATGCAGTATTTGGAGTTGACGTGCCCCGTGTACGTTTTCAGACACCGGGTCGTCTGGTAGTCCCATAGACGGATGGCACTGTCATGTGCTGTAGACAAGATGTATTTCGAATTCGGCGAAAACTGGACGTGCTGACTGGTAGTTTGTATGTCAGAAATCGGGGAAAAAAGGGAGCCCTGGATATAAATAAGTTCCCGCACCATATGGCATCGTGACCTTCTGCGAGGGTCTTGAGGCACTGTCCGTCGATGGTGTTCCAGATTCGACTGGGGAAAGGGTTCTTGTGTGAATTGGATCTGGGGGCACGGGGAGGAAGAAACACGTACATCAAGCCGTCTAGAGCACAGGATACAATCAAAGTGGCGTCTCGATTGAAATGCACAGCTGTCACGTAGTCTAGATGTGCATGTAAAGTCTTCATGCACTTCCCTGCCCAGAGATGGTTCAGAACAAACTCATTGGAGAACCGAAATAGCGCCAGACCTTCGGCAACGTTCCATATACGGACATCGCCTTCACAGCCCCCGGAGACGAGGAGGTTGGAGGCGAAGTTATAGTTGAGACAAAATACCCACTTGGTGTGGCCTTTCAGGTGTTTGTGCGTCAGTCCCTTGATGCGGCGGAATCAAATCCCATCCTTTGATCAGAACCACGAGAACGAAGCGTACGGTTTCGACATCCCATATTCGGATGGTTGTGTCGTCCGATGCAGACGCTAGATAGACACTATCCGAAGACCATGCGACGTCAGACAGCCCTCGCGTGTGGCCCGTAAGGTTTCTCAGGAATTCACCAGTCTCAGGAGACCAGATTTTCACGACTTTCTCCGCGCCTTTTTGAATTTTTTTATTTTTTGCACAAATCGCAGTCGTACAGGGAATACGCATTGGAGACATTTCACAGAGTCAGAAAAACACCATTGATAAACTGATGATTTCTGGGACCAACCGCAGGAAGCCAACAGTTTTCCATCAGGACTGAACTTGACAGCAGAAATTGACATGGTATGGCCCCGCAAAGTATGCACGAGCTTATAATTAGGCCTTTCTCGAGGGATCGCAGCTGGTACTGGTGGCGCGATCGTTGGTGGAGGCGGCGGGGGCGCCGCCTGATGGTCGGGGACCTGGGGGTCATCCTCGGTGGTCTGAGAGGCAGAATCATCATCGGTCGATGAGTCGTCCATGCCAGCTAAGGGATCCATCGTGATGCTTGCTGGTAGTCAAATTTCACGGAATTTCAAATGGTCAGATTCGGTTAGAAGAAGGTTTATGATTGATTGTCGGCCACTTGGGTGCCTAACAAAGGACAATACCCGACCAGTGCAACTTCTCCGACGACGCTTCTATCGGAGCCTTTTCTTTCTTTTTTTTTTTTCGCCGAGCACTGGTCTCTGAAACCGAAATTCCACAGGATGGTAGCGCGAAAGTTGCAGTACTCTCAGTAAACAAGATATTTTATTTTTGGCTTTTGGTTTTGAACCCCCAATTTTCGTTCCTGCATGAACAGATCGGATCTCACAAATCATATAACCATAATATCGTTGACCGGAGTGGAGGTTTAGACCTTTAGGTGCGATCATCTCCCGTCAAAGGCTTTATCGCTGTCGAAACCGCGAAAGCCAAATTTAGGTACAACTCCTCCAAGCCTGATCGCAAGGGGGATCGAGATTCGACACCAGAAAGCAAGTGTTTTCCGTGGAACACTGGAATTTCTCGTCTCGGTGCAACTGTGTCTGACCTGCTGTCTCAGTTTCTTGTGTCTGTTGACTCGTCGATGGCGAGCACATCACTGAGCAAGGAGCAAACCCAACATTTGCGAACAAGTCTCGGAGCCAAATCGACTCTAGTCCCGATTTAGACTGCACAAAAGAGGCGAGGAGAACTCGCAAATCCGGCATGTATGCATCGACCCAGATCTCGGAGGCCGAAATCAACACAGAAGCCTCCGCACACCCGGTTAGTAGCGGAGAACATTTTACTCACCGTCTTCAAGGGCTCTACCGATGCTGTGTTTATAAGTTCATCCCAAGAAACCTCTCTCTCTCTCAAAACATCTATCCCCAGCCTTGCCTCAGCATGAGCAACCCTCTAGGCATCTTTGTCTCGACTTCTTATGTCGGCGATTTGTCTTATCAGGCTCCCACTTCCCAGGTGGCCGGCATGGCGCACACCTTTGTGACTGGCCGGAAAACATTTAAAACGAGCAAGGGCAAGAACGAGGCTGTCTGGCCGTCGCACATCGAGGCCGCTCTTTTCGACGGTGAGTCTCCTCGGGAGTGATCGTGTTCGCAGAAGCTCAGCCCATCTTCGCCACAGCCCTCGAGAAATACCGCCCCGCGTCCTCGGGGGATCCCCGCCTCCTGCGTCGATTCCCCAAGCGTAACCGTTTCATCTCCGACCACATCTTCAAGATCACGGGTAAATTGAGGACCCCCAAACAGGTTGGTAGTCGTCTTCAACAGCTTCGAGATACCTGCCAGGAAGAGAAAGGTATTCATCATCATTCTACTCCTTGAACTCCTCGCTTACCAAAAGAAAATCGCAGTGCTGAAGCTTCTGTCTCGGCGCGAGTTTCCTCCCGAGAATCAGACTCCATCTCTCCGGTCGAACAGGTCCGAGTCTCCGACTCCCTCTCTTTCCAGCTCCTCGACTTCGACGACTCCGGCCTCGTCACCTTTCACGGCCGAGTTCCCCGACCTTTTTCAACGTAGCCTGAATCTATCCTCTCCCGTGACTGCCGCCGGGGCCTTTAGCGACTCCATGGCTTCCCCGCCGACCGTTCTCATCGAGGTCGCCTCGCCAACCCGAATTGATGCCTTTCTGGGTGCTCTATCTTCTCACACATCAGAACCTAATTACCTTGTGGAATTCAACTTTCCCACCGACGGTCCTTACCCTTCTCTCAACCACGGCCAACGCAACGTTCGCCTTGCCCACTCAGGATCTAGTGGCAGCCCCGTTCCTTCGGTGAAGATCTTGTGCGCCAATGTCCTTCCGGACGCGGTCCATTCTGTTTTCTGTGTCTTCCTCGATGACACCCTCCTCCACCACGAGACTACAGACCTCGAGCTCCTCCCCGACATCGATCAAAACGGGAATGTCCAATACGGCACTAAATTGGTCCCCCAGTACTGGAGCACCCTGTGCCATATCAATGGTAAGCGCCTCCGTACCCATTCGCTCTTCCCTCTTACTAAATAACGCCCTCTTTTTTTTCCCCAGACCTATCCCGCTACACCATCACCCAGGACGTGATGAAAGTAGCTTCCATCGACGCCGGACAGACCATCCAAGAAGCCGTCCTCTTCGGCGTCTCCTACAAATTCACCAGCCCCGCTTCTCCTTCCGCCAGCTGCAAGTCCGAACCCTACCCCGACCCCATCCCCTCCCACCTCCTACACGCTGGTGACCCGCACATGGGGCCCGGCATCCCCGTGTACGCCCAGCGCCCGCTTCTGCTGGACACTATCAATACCATGCTCAGCGTCCCCGGCCAGCCTGACAATCATGTCTGGTACGACCAGTGCGGGATCAATGTGGCGGCGGCGGCGGCGGCGGCGCATCATGAGCCGCCGTTTGATTTCTTGGGCGTGGGCGAGACGGGGACGGGGACGGACCATGTGGAGTTGGGAAGGAATTGGATGACGGCTACGCATTCGCTTTATTTGAATTTGGCTTATAACTTGTAGTAAGTGCTTGTTTTCTTCAACCCTCTTTGACCGTATATTATACGGTGGCTCATGCTCATGTCCCGTTTGCAGAACACACTAACTACTCCATGGCTTGCTTGCCCTGGGCTATAGACCCATAGACCACACACCACACACACGAAATTAAATCTATCCGGTCCCTTTGTTCGTAAATATTGTGTATGTATTCTCCCTTTTCTCTTTCCTCTTTTCTCTTTTCTCTTTTTCTTTTTTCTTCTATTCCTTTTGTATACCGCCGTCGCGCCCGATACCTTTCATCGTTATTATTTCTATATTTTATTATCGTGCTCCGACGTTCGGGTCGGGCGTGACGGACTGTACAATGTACTTTGTATTTATCCACTTCCATATCCATATCTTCTCCCCCATCTCCCCCAGTTGAAGGCGATGCTGTACTGTATATACCTCTTGTTGTATGTACGCCCCCCAAGTATTAGTATTCGTATACACTCACTCACTCACTCACTCATTCACTCGCTCGCTCGCTCATTTATGGACAGTAATTATATCCTGACTCTTGTTTTACTACTACTACTGTTACTGTTACTGTTACTTACTACGACCTTACAATCATTGTACGCTGTACACAGTATGTAGAACATTGTATCAGGACCAGCTTACCTGGCAATACACTCCTTGTATCCGTTTTTTTAGTACTTTACTAGTGATCGACCTTGTCCTTACGTTGCCAGTGAACCATTTATAACGCAGATGACACCCCGAAAAATCGTATTCGAAATCTATGTGGCGCCCGGGCCCGGGCCCGAGCCCGAGCCTGAGCCTGAGCCTGGAATGGCTGGCGGGTAACCCTTGTCAGCCGCCTGTGGTTGATTTGATTCACGAGGGAGGTACCAGGAGCGACCGACCGATAACTTGAAACTGACAGTGACAGCGACAGTTCAAATCACTCGTCCCGCTTTTTTTTTTGTGGAGGCCGAGGAATCTTTAATCATTCATCGTCCTAAAAAAATTCGTAGCGTGAGGCCAAGACCGGTCCGCACCGACTCCGAGTGGCAGCGTTTCGAGTTGCAACTGATGTCGTCGACTCGGATGTCGTCGACTCGGGTATCGTGATGCAGGAAACGAATACCGCAGCTAGGCTCTACTAGCCTCTAGTCTCTACTAACTAGCTCGGCTGGCTTCGGTTCGGGGTGGCCGACACACCCGGGGGTTTTGTCATTGATCGACGAGGGGTGTTTCTTTCTTGGTGGCTGGATGGATTGTGGCGGAGCGACGGACATTCAAGACGAGACGTAGATGACAGGCAGGATCGAATGGAAGAAGGCCCGGGGGGGCGTAGGAATGATTGAATTTTTCTTGCATTGTACTGTAAGATGTAAATAAACTATGAACATCAAACGCTGACGGAGAGGCTCTACCGCTTAGCGATGCGGGTAGAAGCCTGAGCATCACGGTACGATGCGCCGAGCCCTGTCACTCCGCCTGTAAGTACTAAGTGGTGGGAAACCCCTGTGGAGCTCCACAGGCAGCCTCGGACTACGAGAGAGTCGTATGTTTGATTCTCATCCTGGCTGAGCTGAGGGGATCATACATATCAGCCAGAAGAAGCTCAAGAGGGGTCTCCTATCCTGTAAAGTTTGTACAAGTGTCCCTACGCCAGGCGCCGCGATGAATGGACTAAAAGCGAGAAGGAAAAAAAAAAAAGCCGAGTTGCTCCAAAAAGAGACCGTCGTCATTTCCAGCTTAGCGCGCTAAAGAACCGTGATAGAGACCTGCAGAACTTGAAGGGTGGCTGGGAGATTAGGCGTAGGCATACGTATTACGCATGCATGGTGCCATGACATTGACACTGATGATGGTGATGGCGCGGGCGACGACTCAGAACGACTCATACAATAGCACTTCCGATTGTCAGTTAGCCCCTAGTGGTGGAGGAGTCCAGAATGGCCCGGCCAATAGTTGTACAGACAGGTCAGGTCAGGTGTAGGGGCAGACCGAGATCGAGCTTGTAGATCTAGCGTGGCCACATCCCGAAGATAAAGGCAAACGCATTATGGCTTATCGGGTTGGTTCAAAGAAAGCAATCTGCAAGTAAGTAAGTCCACTAAGCCTGAGAAGAGAACTTGAACCTCTGAGCATAGCGGAACTCAGTGCAAATTTGCACTGCGCGGCCCGGGAGAGCGGTGACATTAGGTAAGTAAACGCGTTACCGATCTCGACTTTCCGATGTCTGCCCTCGAACCCCTTGACAATGACCGACTCGGCCTAATGTTTTGAAGTCACCTTGCTCATCTAAAAGATGTTCTCAAGTCTTCTGCATAATACGACAACTGACGACACATAAGCCATGTCAACTAGCCGCGCACCCAACTGGCCTTCACTTTACAATCCTGGTCTCGAGATTCTGCATATAGAGCACCGAAACGCGACTCAAGCTGGAGGCGCATATCTTTATCACGCAAGAGGTCCGTCTGTACAAAGAAAAAACCCTTTTAGCTGCAGGCTCTCTGACGCCTTTGCCTTTGATGCATATGAAAAACACTCAGATGTATTTCGATTTACCCTGTTTTGGACACTCGCGCTCTACACCCCCGTCTTCATCATCTGCGGAACTTATGCGTTTTGGAATCTAAACTTCCCGCCTTCCCCTCGCTTTGACCAACCCTATCATGGCGCATCCTACCAACTATACCCAATACCTTCTCCGCTTAAAACACCAGAGATGCATCGTCGCTCCTCCAAACTTCCAAAAGAAAACGAACGCCGGTCGAGGCTCGCGTTCGCCCTTCTCGTGTTTCTTACGTTTATGGCGTTGGGCGTTGCTGGAGCTGTCGTGGGCTCAGCTGTCCTGGGGTTCTCGGTGTTTGGGCTGTACAAGGCAGCGAATTTTAACATGTCGACGTGAGCTTCAATTTAAACCTCTGTGCACTTGCATTCAAAACTCGACGGTCATGTCAGATGGATCCCGTTTTTGCTTGCAGTCATGCAGGTGCTCACTGGTCTCCTTAGGTAAGTACTTGTTCTGTGTCAACAGTGCTAGGTTCTCTTTCTCACTGCACGACTTAGCATGTGGCCTTCTATCATCGATATCATATAGTGGACCTTTGTGTAGTCCTCTTTGTATCATTTGCGTCACTTTCAATGCCCGCCTTACATTAAGTACTAGAATTCAGAACACCACACCGTGACATGCATGCGAGCAAAGTATGACCACTTCCGCCCTGAGAGTCGAACTTTTCATCACAAGGACCCTGGTTTTACCTCTGAACATCGCTACGTGACCACCTCGAGCTTGCCTCGAATCGAAACCCCAGATCGTACATACATACTCATGCAAGGAGCCCAAGCACAGCAAGCCATCCGAGTCAATCACTCTTCCCGGCAAAACGAATAAATGCCGGACATAAGTCACCTCGTTTGGGTAAGTAGTAGGCGCTTTGTAGATTCCTGAACAGGGTTTTTAGGGCTGTATCTTTCATATTCAATCCTCCCTCCCCCTCTCGACGAGATGAGGTGCTGTTCCCTTTGGAGAACTTCATTGAGCCAACTAAAGGATCCTCTCCCCGAAAGAAAGCTCAATATCGACTAAATCTCTCGCATCATGGCATATATACATCACTCTCATCTTTGTGGTCCTTAACTGACCTCTCCGATCTTAATTAACCCCATGCTGCTTGGAGCTGAGTATCGAATCGATTGATGTCAAAAGAATACGGCTTGGAAGACACGCATCTCCGGCGCTCCCCATTTCGTCGCAGTCAATTAAGCCCCTGGCGATAGATGATACTGGAGATATCATTCGGAGGGGCATCGACGCGGCGACAATAAGTGTATTTGCAACGGCAACGGCTACCCGTTACGACCAGGCGTAAGTAAGTAAGGGAGTATTAGTCAGTCGAAAGCACTCGAGCGGCCAAGCCCTCGAGGTGTTGCGATTGTAGCATTCGATTATCGCTGCTGTCCTTCGTCCCGGTTACCCGGCGATCACAACAGTGGCAGGTTTCAGGAGCTGTCGTAAGGACGCACCATCACAGATGTAACGGCTCGTTAAACCGACCCAGATTGGTGGATTTAGACCTTATATCCCCCCCCCCCCCACCCCCCAATCCTTCGGCACCGCCCAAGGTCTGAACCTGAATCCATTGTCACTCGTCACTGCGCCAGCAACCCACACGCCTCCGCGATATTAGCCTGCACCTTCTCGATCCCAAACGGGGGGTTCATGGTCGCGCTGGTGATGATGGGAGGCAGGCAGAGGGGCGCCGCCTCCCATATGTCTTTTCGCAGCTTCGTGATAGTCTCTGAAACCTTGTCGCTCGGGATACAGTCGGCCTTTGTGATGACGGCCTGGAGGGTGAAAGGCTGCGTCCCCCGGTCCGATATGAGCTTGGAGGAGATGTGCGCGAGCATCTGGGTGTCGGATTCGTTCAGAGGGTGTTTGGCGTTGAAGAGGATGTAGACCCTGCGGAGTCTGCATTATATGTGTATATTTTTGGTTTGGTTTTGGAGAGAGAGGGTTTCGTGAGTTGGGAGTTGGGGAGGTGGTTGAGGGAGGAAGGAGGGAGGGAGGGGGAGGAGACGCACGCTTTACGGGTCTCGAGGTACGTGTCGAACATGTTACCCCATTCTGGTCGGCCTCGGGCACCGTAACCCGGCGCATCGACGAGGATGAGTTTCCCGGGTTCGGACCCTACGCGGTAAAAGTTGAGCTCGCGCGTGCGTCCCTGGAGGGCTTGCAATGAGTGAGGACAATATATGAGTACATCAGACAGAACTCACAGCCTTTTTACTCGTGTACAAAAGGTTTTTGCGACCCAGGACCGCGTTGAACAACGTCGACTTGCCCGAGTTGGCACGGCCTTCATTCGTATTTTAATATTTATGGTTGAATGTATTGTCCCGGTTTCGATGTTCACGTTCACACATACCTGTAACGATCACCTTGTAAGATATATGAGTTTACTGACCATGAGGGGGTTAAAGAGTGACGCACCTCCGGTAATCCATGAAGCTTCGGGATGGAGGCCACTGAGCCTGCGGCTGCTATAAATTGGGCAGCACCAGAGTTCCCGAAAAGCTTTGCCGTCGAGTAACGTCTATATTTTAGAGCCAGGATATATTTTTGCTTTCCATTGCTCAGAACGGTGGTGAGGGACATTTAAAAAAGGTATGGTGCCGGGCGCCTAGAGGCCGCTACTTTTGTACAGCGGCCAACTTGGGGTGGGCGACCAACAAAAAAAATTCTTTAGGATTTTCACGAAGTTGTCTAAGGAGGTTAATCAGGATATGCTGGCACCTCCAAATTTACATTTTTGATGTCTTTAAGTCTGTGTGCTCACTGTCTATTTCGGCTTGAAGGTGGTGACCTGGGGTGACAGAATGTCACAGGGCGTGACTATTAAGTGACAAATCCGACCATATATAGTAATGTGGCCAACCTGAAGGGACCAAATTTTATAACTCCGTCAGTTTTGAAAATTTTGACAAACCGTTTTACAGTTTTGTTCCTCTCATCAATTCAAGCATTTCTGTAAGAGAACTAAGAAAAAGGGTGAGAAATGCTTATGCAATAATGGCCGCTCGGTGCTTGTACTAAAGTAGCGGCCTCTAGGCGCCCGGCACCATAGGAGGAGAAGGACGCATGAGACCAGAGCACGTTACGTAAGCGTACTGGTGCACGTCGAATCCGGGAACATGAAGCACAAGCGTGCTGGAAGCTATCGACCGACCGACGTCCCAAGTTTCTTTGCAAAATTTCTAGCATTTCCCTGCCTGGATCATCGATCTCGATCAGAGCCGATATCAGGTCTTGGTCGATGCTAGGACTTTTAGAGGCCACTCCAGAAGGCTTAATCCGCAGTCACACTCTCTAACAGTGATACTATACTTGCAAGTCGTGGAGGTCCATGATTTCCGACTACGACGCCCGGCTCGACCCAGTTCTACCTCCTGAGCTCGAGCGGTATATATTCGAGATCGCAGCCAGGTCTTACCCTGGCATGTCGGTCGTCCTGGCTCTGGTATCGCGGCGCGTGCAGTCCTGGTATGTTTCAATTCTTCCTTAAGAAACCAACTGACTTGTGCTATCTCAGGATTGAGAGCTACATGTACGACAAAATCACGCTGTCCAGCAATGATATGTGCCGGCGCTTTTTATACGCGATTGATTCCCGACCTTTGAGCTTTTTTGCCGCGAGCGTCAAGTCCCTCTGCATACCTGGGGATATACATCAGGGCGACGCGCTACGCGTCTTGACCGCCTGTCAGGGTGTGGTCAACCTGGCCTACTGGATCAATGACTGCCGTTTACGACCGCCGCCCTTCTCGTTGATAGCTTCACTGCGACCCGAACGTCTCTCTGTCAACACACGCGGCTTGTACGGTAGCACAAGGACCCTCGATTTCACCCATCCGTTCTTCGAGCGCGTGACGCATCTGGAAATAGTTGATTGGCCGTGGATGGCCATATCGTTGGTGGGCTCGCGGTTCGAACATCTTCCGAAGTTGACCCACCTTGCCCTTGATATTGACCGGTACGACGGAACGGTGATTGAACAACTGCGTTGTGTCCTTAAGGCATGCCGACATCTGCGCGTTCTGCTGTGTTTGGTGCCTAGTGAAAGAGCGATCTTTGCGGCGTCGAGCGCGCTTGCTTGTTTGGACGACGATGAGAATGGAAGGATTGCGATATTGTCGGATTCGGATGTGCTGGATAATTGGGAGGGATCGTTGACTGGGAATTGTGAGACTTGTCAGTGGAGGTATGCGGAGGAGATTATTGAGGCGAAACGAAGTGAGCGTTTTCTTTTCGATCTCCTTTGAACGGAATAAGTCTGACGGTTCACTAGGTTCTAAGGTATGACGTGATCCCGTGTGCCCCATCCACCATCCATTTCGCGACTTTCCCGTTGTTGTGATGCAGCTCTCCGCCGAATATCCGCCAGGAAGCGGGATGCTATCGGAATGTCTCTCAACCCACGCACTGGATTATATCGCTTGCTTTGTGCCGGATATGTATATATATTCACAGTGCACTACCTATGGCATTATGGGTCTGAGCATTGATTACGTTTACCGTGTGTATTCCTTCCGTCGTCCCATGAAAAGACAATGACATATTATATACAACGTAGACATCCGACGCCAAATATTGCCGGGCATTTTGTGGATTGAAGGTGCTGCCTTACATGGCCGGCGTGGAAGAAAGAAATAATGTCTGGCCAATTTCATCATTCGACAGCCTTGATCTTGGTGACACCCGCCTTTTTTGGTGTGGTCACATCTGCATGAAACATCTTGTATGTGGCGCAGATCAAGTTGATCACTTGCTACACCGAAGAAATCGCTCCCAGGCGACTCTCCCGGCTTGGACCTCCGCTGGATCGTCGCCAGTGGTTCTGTTGAGGAGGGCCCCTATACATTGACCGCCCCGAGGACTTACTAGATCATGTCCTGAGCCTTGTCGTTCTCTAGATGACTAGTCGTGCGGCGAACGCCTTCCCTTTTCCCCGCCTCCAATACCGAAACGCGTACGGTGTGTCAGGGTATCATCTTACGAGGGCGCACATCCCACTCAATGTCTGTGATCTAACGGCCAGACGTCAACCACAGTCCTTGAACGAGGCACGCAAACGTCAGGGATCGACCTCTCAGAAGCACTGGTCCTGTTCAAGCCGCAGTCAATTGTCTCTCTCCTTTTATCATGCTCCACGAAAGGAGTATCGTGATTCCGCCTGATGGTCGATTTAGAACGTCCATGGAAAAAATTCCTGTCAGCCCCTAAAATCTACTGAAACACTTTTTTACAACCACAGTTCATGCGCTTTTCTTTCCTCCACTGCTAGAACCCTTGCATCTCTTCGCTTTGATCTATAGCTTTCCGTCGTATGGATCTCGGCATGGACATGGATATGACCCCACAGCCCGCCGCGGACGTTGTTTTGGCGCATTACTTTGGACCAACGCCCACCAACAATGTGTCGGGTCGGGAAATGCCCTGGCAGGAGGCTGACCACCACCACTACAACCATTCCTCTCTCGGGTTGTTCCATGCCCCTTCCCTGGTCTCCTGGTCCGAAGACGAAGCCAACAAGTACGTCGTCGGCAACCATCCCATGGTCATCCAGGAGCACGAACTGGACCTAGCCTTGTCTGATCACTCCAACACCACCCCGTCCGACTCGGACAGCCGTGGCTCTTCGAATTCCTACTCCACAGGATCCCTACCCTCGCACGGAGAGTCGAGCATGGCCCCAGAATCGGACTGGCAGAACTTTCCGGTCACGTACAGTCCCCAGGGCCAGGTAACGCTTTTACCTCCTTTACAGCTTGCGGACCCGGCGGTCTCCGTATATGGCCTTGTCGATGAAGACCATCATGCAGACTCCCTCTTCATGCATCACCGGGTGGATACAGACAGCCTAACTGTCAACCCTGCGACGTTCCATAATGTGCCGCCGCAGAATGGCTATGTCGCTAGAGTCCGTTCCCACCCCCGGTCTCCGCTGTCGTCGTCGTCTCCCTTACTATCGCTGGATGATCATCGTTGCATTTCAATCTCTGAACTCAATGCGCCGTATGTCCCGGATCAGCAGGCGCATTCTGGTCATGGTACCGGCCCTAGGATGGCATCATCTTCTGAGGATCTATGCGCAGGCTCTAACACTAGAAAGCGTTCAAGCGGTATCGAAACTACTAGAGGACGTGGCGGCTACAGGGGAGCCCGCGGGGGAGGTGGTCGTAACAATGTCAGGTCGCAAGCACGTCCGACTGTGCCAGTAAAAGGATCATCTCGCATGAAACGCCGGACGCCTTCATTCACATCGTCCTCGTCCGACAGCGAAGCCAGGGCGCCGATTCCGAAACGTCCCAGACGCTCGATTGCGATTGCGATTGCGCCGAAGCAGGGATCGGATGCTATAGGCGCCAATGAGAATGACAATGGAGAGAGCGAGCCCGATGATAGCGATGTGTACAGCCCTTCCAGGTCGCCTTCTCCCGACCTTTCGGCGAGCGAGTATTCCGAGAGTGGCGGCTCGCCTCTGGTGTTCTCCTCCTCTTCCCGCACATCGAAGAAAATGAACAAGGTGGCCAAAGGGAAGAAGTTGCTGCAGATAGGAGCGGCTGATGCGCTTGCTCAGATGTCCAGGACCAGTTCTTCTATCCACGCGAGCAGCAGCCCCAACAACGTGGAGCAGGATGGAGGAGAATGGGAGCCCACGAATACAATGGGCTGTACGGCGTCGTCGAGGAAGAACCGCACTATACCCCTCCCCGTGCCCGTCCCCCATCTGACGAAGAACAGCCGGGGGAGGAAGGTCCCGTACGTCAATGTCAGGGCCGCCAGGGGATTGGCGCTTGATGATCCGACGTATGATGGTGATGATGATGACTACGGCCACGGGATGCGAGGAGCCGGTGGGCCCAGTAGGCAGGGGCGAGGAAGGGCTGTGGCGCGGGGCCGGGGCGGGGGCGGGGGGAGAGCGTTCGTGTGCACGGTTGAGGGGTGTGGGAAGTGCTTCATACGGGGGGAACACCTCAAGAGGCACGTTAGGAGTATCCATACCAATGATAAACGTGCGTTTTTTTCTAGTTTTTTTTTTTTTGGGTTCGCGCTTGAGTGTTGCTTTGCTAACGAGGTGATGTTTTTTTTTGTTGATCTGTTGATCTTAGCCCACCCGTGTCCGTACCCTGGATGTGGAAAATCCTTCAGCAGGAGGGATAACCTTGGGCAGCATGTCCGTTTGCACCTTTTAGGTTCTGCTTGAGCTCTCGCTGTTGTCGTTTGCTTTTTTTTTTTTGGTCTTTTTTATTTTCTTTTCTTTCTGTTTTGTTGGATCAGCGTTTGCATTGTATTTAGATTTCTGGATTGCGCATACGGACGGACGGAGCGGATACCCCCCCCCTGCCCCCCCCCACCCACGGTCCTGTCTTGCTTTCGGACGTAAATATCTGTGCTAAGTACTTGGGCTATTTTTTTTGGAGATTAGATTCGGAGATTAGATACGATGTACTTGGCTGCATTGCTGAACGATCTGTATCTGTCGTCACGCGTACTGAGTGTTGTGTTTCTCAACTACATCTTGCTCACTGCAGAAAAGTCATAGAAGGAACCTCCTAGTCGCGCTCAAGAGATGCAAGAGTCAGAAAACTCGCCTCGTGCTGCTAGGGCCTTCCCGCCTCTCTATCAATCAACGGGAGACGCGGCGGTTGATCGACTAGCGTTTATTCATGTCCTCGAAAAGTTGAAGGTGAGGTCGTGGTTGAACGTTTCCTCAGGTGGCTGGCTGGGATTGTGGGACCGGTGAGGGGGGGCTTTGGGGAGGAGAAGCTCGTTTATTGTCCACGACCACGTTATTTACAAGGTCTCTAACCCGGCATTTCTTCTTCTTCTTTTAAAGACACAAAAGAGGACAGGCTGGGTCAATCATAATGTGAGTGAGTCTCATGCGATTTCTTGCTTAGAACTGACGATCGAACTTGGGTTCCAGATACCGGGTCCTGAAAGGTGCGTGCGTTGCTTTTAGATACGATTGGCCCCCCGCCGATATCCCACGACTCGGACGACATGTCGCTCATGGGGGTTTTCGAGACAGCATTTCAGATCATATGTATCGAATGGCGGTACTCGCGATGCTTTCTTCAGATACGAAGCTTGATATTTCAAAGTATACTCCACACACTCTAGTCTTTGGTATCGCATATATCGAGCCTCATTCTTGTATTTTAGGTGCGTCACGATGTGTTTGGTTCACGACCTTGCGGAAGCACATGGTGAGCTAGCTGCACACCCATACTCGTCCTTGTCCTCGTTTGTCCGAGGCGTTGCTGATGACATGTTGCAGTTGGAGATATCACACCGAGCGAGAATATTCCCAAGGAAGAGAAGGCGCGACGTGAGGCGGTGAGCTTCCCATCGTCCCTGTTGACAGTGTCAAAATTGTTTAACCAGGAGCAGGAGGCGATGCACAATTTTGTACACGACATGCTCCATGGTACCCCTGCCGCTCTCAGGATATTGTCCCTTTATGAGGTAAAGCTACAAAAATGTCCTATCTACAAGCTCGCATAAAAAAATTGGTCCGCCTAACTTGCAGGAGTACGAGGAAGGACAAACTGCAGAGGCTAAATTTGTGAAAGGTGCGTTCAAGGTTTCAAATCTAATACTGCGACGTTAAAATCAATGAGACAGATCTTGACCGGTTCGAGATGGCATCTCAAGGTGAACATCCAGCCTCCGCATTCAAAATTTTGCATCCCACCGATTCGAACCATCAAACAGCATCTGAGTACGAGCATAGATACGGTGCTCAGACCCTCCAGTCTTTCTTCGATAGCAGCTTGCCCAACCTCCGACATCCCGAAGTGAAATCTTGGGGTGAAGATCTTGCTGGACAGCGGCAACGCTCTCGATCCGAGGCCTCTAACTGAATGTACTTGTCACAATGCCTTTAGATTCATCCCAATAGATATACAAAAATTGATACTGGTGCAATCCCTTATTGCCCCTTTTCTAGATCCCCTATCCCGTTCAATGGTGGAACAGCCTTAACGAAGTGTGGGCGAAAACCATCTCATGCTCATCCGCCGCCTTGATGCACTCCTCATCCATAACACTCCCGCTGGGCGCTGCAAGGTACTTCACGCCGCTCTTCCGCGCCCTGTGCACGTTATCGGGGAAGGGGAAGAACGCATCGCTGGAGCACGCGACGCCGTCGAGCTTGCTAGCCCATTCCTTCTTCTCAGCATCGGTCAAGGGCTTGACGGCGCTCTCGAACTGGGCCTCCCACTGTGCCTTCTCGCCTCCCTCCAGGTGCTCTCCAGAGACGTATAGGTCAATGGCATTGGCCTTTTCTGCGCGCTTCACGCCCTTCTTGAAGGGCAGAGCGAGGACACGGGGGTGGTGGCGAAGCCACCAGAGGTCGGCTTTTCCACCGGCGAGGCGCGTGCAGTGGATACGCGACTGCTGGCCTGCGCCGATGCCGATGATGGATCCGTGGAAGGCATAGGCCACGCTGTTTGACTGCGTATACTTCAAGGCAAGAGTTGCGACGATGAGATCTGTCACGGCAGCGCTAGGGAGCTGTTGCGCCATCCATCAGCTGGCTGCTTGAATATCTGGACTGGACAGTGGTTTTCTTACCTCTTTGTCCTTGGTCACGATGTTCTTGAACAGCTCGGCGCTGATGGTGGCGTCATTACGCTTCTGCTGGAGGTGGATACCGTACACCTGCTTGGTCTCGATCGCAGGGGGGTTGTACGACGGATCGATCTAGAGTTGGCGGTGAGTTATGATGTCATGGACGCGGACGGATCTGAGGCATACCTGAAGAACGCAGTACTTGCCGCCTTTCTTCTTCACGAGGACATCGAGGGCTTCCGTAGAGTATCCCGGGGCAATGATGCCATCGGAAACTTCACGGGAAATGATTCGAGCCGTGGCGAGGTCGCACGGCGCAGAGAGTGCGATGAAATCTCCGAACGACGACATCCTGTCAGCACCTATAAACGGGGTAAATCAGTATGTTCATTGACTAGAGGTTGTGAGCAATACCGCGAGCTCTCGCGTAAGCGGATGCGAGAGGTGTCAGGGACTCCTTTAGATCATCGACGCCGTAGACTTTCTTTTCAGTTTCGTCGAGTTCGACGCCGACAGCTGCTCCCGCAGGAGAGACGTGCTTGAACGACGCAGCGGCGGGGAGGTTGAGAGTCTCTTGGAGCTCCTTGACCAAGGCATATGAGTTTAGAGCATCCAACAGGTTAATGTATCCCGGAGAACCAGAGAGGACTAGTAAAATCGCCGTTAGATGATTTGACAAAAGTGCATCATTGATCTTACCTTTGAAAGGAAGCTCGCCCTCGGTAACGTAAGCCTGAGCCGGTTTTTGGTGGGGATTGGCGCCGTAACGAAGGGCCATCCGTTGGACCGAACCTGCAAGTTTCTCGGCGGGAAGTTCGGCCGAAGCATATTGCTCGCGGAAATATCCACTGATAGCTTCGTCGTATTTAGCTGTCATTTCAAAAGCCTTGAGAGCCAGCTTGTTTCTGATATTCTGACCGACGTCGCCATTGCCTTCAGTGAAGGCTTTGATGAACTCCGAGTAGTCCGCCGGATCGGAGAGGACGGAGACACGCTCGTGATTCTTGGCCGCGGCACGCAGAAGCGTGACGCCTCCGATATCAACCTCCTCGACGGCGTTGGCAAGAGTGCAGTTGGGCTGGGAAATGGTGGCTTCGAATGGGTAGAGGTTACAAACGACGATGGAGATCGGAGAAATGCCCTGGTTTTTTAGATCCTGCTCATCGGAAGGGATGGAGCGCGCCAGGATTCCTACAAGTATTCCTTGAGAGATGTGAACTGATTATTTCGAGAAGTCGGTCGTACCTCCGTGTACTGCAGGATGTAGTGTTTTAACCCTGCCTCCCAGCATCTCGGGCGCCTTGGTGATGTCTGAAACATCTCTATAGCACTCGACGATAAGTAAAATAATACTAGTTTGAAGTATGGGTTGTATACGCACTCGATGGGAATGCCTGCATCTCTGATTTTTTTGGCCGTTCCTCCTGAGCCAAGTAGACGGACACCCGCGTCTTGGAGTCCTCGAGCGAGATCGAGTAGGTCCGTTTTGTCATAGACCGACAGAAGAGCTAAATTCAAAAATTATTGCCAGAGACTTTCAGCTATGATTTGTAGTCTTACCGATAGGCTGAGCCATGGTGTTCAGAAGTAAGTGGACGGTGATCTACTCGGACAAAACCCGTTCGGGGAAAAGTGAAATCGATGGCAAATGGAATCTGATTAGATTAGATCTTCGAATACTTCGACGGTCCATCACTCAAAGCGCTGCAAACTTAGTGGCATGGCCAATTGATGCTTCAAAGCGGTACCGTGGTCACCACGCCGAGTCGAGGCCATTGTTCTCGTCAAATGGGCTGACCCGACAGCTTTGTTCAGCGATTCTATAAAAGCTGCAGGTATTTCCTGAACTACCCAACATTTCCTCCGAAAACTATCCTCGATGGTCTCTGCAGGGAACTCAGACCACTCTTCGAGTGATTCAAGCTATTATTCTTCGTCACATCAAGGTAAGTCAGCCTGAAAGTCAAGGTTCAGGGTTCTCATCCATTCTTAGCTCTCAGGGGACATCTGTACGATGGACTCTCGGTCGAAGAATTTGTCCAACGTGTCTGGGGCCTTTCTACGGACATTATCGCGAAAATATTGTCGACTCGCCACATCCTGGATGACCTATGCCTATGCAGATACAAGCGGTTCTATGACGACCCGACTCAGTACGGTCTACCTCGTGAATCATACCAAGCTCTCGTCGACAAGCTTCTCGAGTGTGCCAAAGAGGCCTTTGGAGAAGAGAAGGACTCATTCAAGTCTCTGGAAAAGGAAGGACCTATGCAGAATATGCTTGCAATCAACTCGATCACAGTCGTAACAGATCCGCGAACTTCGGTGCCCTTACTTGACAAGCAGCACGGAAGTGGTACATGCTCATACTGCTCTTCGACGGCTTTTGGTGAAGTTTGCCCGTCCTCTTTGTCAACTCAGGACTTCGGTTCTTTATCTGGATTCACAAAGGACGAGGCTGCCCTGATGTCTGAAGCGTCGCTCGCCATGTCAGTCTCGAGCCGGCACTATGTAACTGGCACTCACATCGATCGATCCAAAGTGAGATTGTGGTATTTTGATCGGACTTGCATCATTCGGACAGCCAGCTTCGACTTCATAGAGGCTCCCCAGAAACTTGCACTCGTAACGTACGCGTTGAACTATCCTGGCTGCCGCTACGGCTTTGATCGTTTCTTAGTTCCCCAAAACGCCAATTCGCTCATGACCAATGGACGAGTCAAGGAACTCATAGGCGCCGACGTATTCTTCCCCTACTTTGGCGAAGAGATGGGGACACGATTCAGGATCGTGGGTGGATTGATTCATGGATCGCGTCGAATTTTGGGCCGCGGAACGACAGTGTATTCTGTTTCTAAGCTCTTCTGGGACGGCAACTGGCAACACAACTTGGCAATGAAGATGAGTTGGCCTACCACGTCGCGTCTAAGGGAAGCCATGTTTCTCAAGGAGCTTTCGGCCTCCCTCCCTCGGTGGAGAGCTCACATCCCTCAGATTATCTATGAAGATACTTACACTGCAGAGGAGCTGGACCTGCCGAGGTCCAAACTCTTTTCCTGGATCGTTCCATGGAATTTCGAGGATCGATGTCTTAGCGTGCTTGTGACGCCAGTGTACCAGCATTTGTGGGAAGTAAACAACATCAACGAGTTCAAAACGGCGTTCATCGACTGCGTTACCTGTGAGTTTATCGTGTCAGCTACATCACCATCCCTTGACTCATTGATCTCAGGCCACTTCCACGCCTACAATACCGCACGTGTCCTACACCGCGATGTCAGTGAAAACAATCTGATGTTCCAGCGATCGACGTCAAGCGTTAACGGGGTCCTGAATGACTGGGACTTGGCCGGCATCGTAAACTACAACGGTGTCGTGGACGCAGAAAGCTCATCCACTGGAACCCTACCCTTCATGGCCATCGAGCTCCTCCACGAAGATCCCCCTCCCCACCGATACGAACACGACCTCGAGTCTTTCTTCTACGTCCTGGTCTGGGCAGCGCTGCACTTTGATATCAACTACAAGGTGCGCCTCCCGACGCAGCCGATTGCGAGTCAGTGGCAAGTATCGTTCTCTGTGGCTTCGAGTGCGAAACGGAGATTTCTCTACGACGAGCGATATGTGGGGTTCTGGTCTTTGGAAATCTTGGAGGACTTCCAGGGCGTGTGGAAGGATTGGATCCTTCCGTTGCGACATCTTTTTGCGCAGGAAAGGCTGGGCGAAGGCGTTACCTTTGATGCTTTCATGGCCATCTTGCGGCGCGAACCTGCCCATGAAGCTTGCACCTTTTCGACGCAGAAAGTCGTTTCTCATATAGATCTTCCAAAGCAGCTGTAGTTCTGCTTCGGCCGCCGTAGACTAGATATCGTCGAATAATATATTCTCAATGACTCTTATTTCCTCCTTTGAACCACGTCGATCCCTTTGAGAGCGGTTGATGAGAGAGGTAGCCAAGGATCTGCGCACAGAACTCCAATGATCAGAACGCGCCATATTAAGAGCTGACGAAGCCTTTTACTTACTTGCCACCTGAGTCATGGGGGCGCGTAGGGCCACCTCTAGCAGCATGTCGACCTCGATGAGCCATATCGTTTCTTCAATATGCATCGCACACAGCCAGGAGTGTGGGGAAGAGCTTTTCTGGCACGAAAGTGGCCCCTGCACTTGTGCTAGTTATTTTAGCCTAACAACGCGTCAAGAAGAACGTTTGGTCAGTTGATGGTGACTTCAATATGTTTGTTGTGGCGTACCTCTTGAAATGATCCACGCGTTTTCATTTAGTTTCTTGATGCTTGGCACTTCATTCCGCCCTTTACGCCCCGGCGCGTAATTCTGGAACAAACCAGGCTGGAAAACTCTCGCTGATGCTGATTGGGAGTATTCACAACTTGAGCTCCATTGTTTGTATTTCTAAGAAAATTACTTGTTTTAGCATCCACAGTACATACATACTCGCTAATAGGGGGGCGGAGAATTATCTGTACTTACAGGGGAATATTCTCTCGGCATAAATGGTCAACAGTCCCCGGAGGTTGCCTGGAAGGGAGACAAATGAGAAAAAATCAATCATGTGACCATGACACTGTTTGGCTCCAGAGCGTAAAGGAAATACTGGTGACTTCCCGTTTCCGAGCATTCGACGCCAGCGTCAATGAGCGCTAATGAATCCCTTCGTTCCCTCCCATGATGTCTGAAGACATGCCATCCTGGAGATACCTTACATCCGCCTCGTCGCGGATTACCACGTTCAGAGACTATTTACACGGTTCACATGCAAGAAACGCGATCAGAGGCCCTCGAAACGCGCCCCCACACCCCGAAGATCAGAGACAGAGCTGGAGAGCATGGGCGGGTCAGAAAATGAGGCTCGCAAGGGGAACTAGCGATGGATTAGGCCCGGGCACGGAGACTATAAATCTTTTTCCAGGTTGGGCAGTACGGCGATACAGACAGGTTGAGGACAAGGACCGCGAAGGTGTGTATTCAGGTTATATAATAGAATCAGCTGGCTAACATATAAATTGTTGCAGGAGAATTCGAAGTTGAGGTGTTTGTGTCTGGATTCGCGATTAGTCACCGTTCAGCAGAGTCCGCGAGTCGTTCACAGCGGGCGTTTATTCGACTGGCGAAAGGTATGATACAGCTCTCGGATGCAACTGACAACTAATTATCTCTTCAGGATTCGCGTCATTACCAAAGATCACTGCAGATGCCCTAGAGCCCAACCCAGAGCCGCTCGTGCGTCTGACACCTTCGACTGAGGAGCTCCTTGCGCAGAAAAAGCTACCTCCACGCCCAACAGAAATCACGGAAGAATACGAAATAGACGCCCTTGAGCGTCATTTCCAGCGCGCGAACGCTCGGAGATCCCCAGGCTCTTCACGTTCCTCATCCGTGGATTCGGACGAACGCACTCCAGACATTCCAATCCCCGAACCTGTAGTTAGGAATCCCGTAACCGCTCTTTCTGCCGATGCCCTTCGCAAGCTCCACACCAACCTTGAATCACGCCTGCAGCCGTTCTGGTCCTCCGCCATCGCCTCCCGAACAATCCGACTCCACCTCTCCGCATCGCCACACAATCCGCCAAGTCCCAATGGTCGAAACGACAGTGATAATGCAGATTACGGGCCTGTGGCGCAGCAGGACGTCGTCACCGCTGCCGACGGAAGCTTCCAGGCGCGGTTCGTGGTCAAATGGGAGGATCTGTGCCAGCACCCCGGCACGCTGCACATCGCGTTCGGCGATCATTGCGAGGAGCACAATCTGCTCATTGTTGCGCAACTCCTTTCCCCACCAGCCAGCCCCTCGTCGTCGTCTTTGGATCTAGAAACCCCACGCCAGCCCCAGGTCTCCCAAACGAAGCGCGTCTCGACCACGGCCATGATGCACATCTCCATAACACACTCCCCGATACGTGTGATTTCAGATATTGATGACACTGTAAAGCTTTCCAACGTTCTCAGCGGCGCTCGCTCGGTATTTCACAATGTATTTGTGAAGGACCTTGAGGACAATATCATTCCTGGGATGGGCGAGTGGTATACGGCGATGTGGAGCCATGGCGTTCGCTTCCACTATGTTGTAGGTCCGCCGTATTCTCATATTTTCACTGTTCTAACTCTTTGCGGCTCAGTCCAACGGCCCCTTTGCGCTTCTACCAGTTCTCAGCGAGTTTTTCCAAATTTCTCAGCTTCCTCCAGGTACGTCCCCCGTGTTTTACCAGGTCCCGTTTTCAACTCGTCCAGGATCCATCAAGTTGAAATCATACGCCGGTCGATCGATATTCAACGGCCTCCTTTCAGCCCCTGCCGCGCGCAAACGTGCCGGTGTGGTCGAAGTCCTTGACGCTTTTCCCGAGTCACGCTTTTTCCTCATCGGAGACACGGGTGAGCAGGATCTAGAGCTCTACGCCGAGTAAATGCCCTCCATTCAGTGCGACATATAGCTCGTCCGTACTAAACAATTTCTGTTCCAGTCTCGCGCGTGAACGCCCCCGCCAGGTCCTCGCTGTGCTCGTGCGTGATGTCGAAACCGGCGACCCGATCGACGACCCGACTGGCTGGAAAGCTATCGGTGCCGCTGGAACACGTGGACCGCGTGCTAATTCGTTCGGGCTCAGAGGCAGCGTGGACGACACGCCGCGACCACGCCGGACGCTGTCTGATCTCCTGACCGGAAAGAGCTCGCCTGTGAGCACCCCGAAGACCAGCAGCCCTTTATCGTCCCGCGACAGCTCGTCGACGGGAGGTGACTACTTCACGCGGTCTCCGCTGTCGGCAGAACCAGAGCCCATGCCCAACACAGCACCGGCCGTGTCAGCACTCCTCAACGCGAATCACGAAGCGCTGAACTTGCGTACAACACTTGTGTCTGCGGGTCCTCGTCTGACCAATTCATCGGACTCGTCGACGCTTTCAAAGTCCTCGGTATCCTCGACGAGCTCACAGCCCTCACGGATGTCGGAGGCGGAGAGGAAGAGGCATACGTTGCAGATGCGAGTTTATGTTGCGCGGACGCAGATGCCGGGACATGTGCCGCTGCGCGTGTTTAGAGACCCCGCTGAGTGCGTAGAGGTGGAGGAGATTTTCAACAAAGACCAACAAGAGAGTTAAAGGATTGTAACATCTTATTGTTTACATTATATTGTGGTGAGTGAATCCCTTCTGACATGCGAGCGAGGCTCTGGCGTGCTGATTGTATTTCCTCAGTTTGTGTAATTACGTATAGGCATCCGGCAAGGCATGTATCATATCTGTGCAAACTATAGATTACCTTCCCTCTATCTATGCGGGCGATACGTCGTACACCAAGTGCCTCAGTGCTGTCTCTTGTTCTCTCCTTCAGGTAGGTCGTAGCGACGCATGACACTAGCATAAACTGTTTGCCTCCGCTATTTGTGTTTCCGAAACGAAGATGCGATGCCGTGTTCTATCCCTGCCATGTCTAAATCCTGATTATGAATGAAATGTAAAAAAACAAGGGCGCAGAGCAGGGCGGCGCGTACCCCGCGCACCGACGCACCAACGAGCAGGACCGCATCTTTTTGGACACGTGATGCTGTCGTTGCAAATAATATTTGAAATAATGTTCTCGCCTTATTCTCTCCTAGACAGACACCTCAGTCGTTCCTCCGCTCCTCTAATCACAAGCACTTTATCTATCATTATGACCGTATAGCTGCCTACACAAGCGGAATGTACTTCAGGTATGCCCTGCGCGTGGCACGTGCCCGTTACTTGCACCCTTTCTTCACTCAAAGCTTTCGACCTTCCCGCATCGTCCGCTTTTCCACTCGCATTCGAATGACAGCTACAACTCAGTTCGAGCCCACCGTGACGAACCAACACTTCTCGGTTGACGCGGAGGGCAAGCAAGTCATCGACCTAACTTTCGCTTCAGAGGCACTTGGCATGCCCGCTGCGGATGGCTACGGTTGGGCACAGTTTGAGTTCGGTGATCAGATTGGTCCAACCAATCGGTACATAATTGCTCGAAAACTGGGCTGGGGGATGCAATCAAGCACTTGGCTCGCTCACGATAGCATGTCAGTGTATTTCAACCGCCGTACTGAGAACAGCGACGAATTGACACCATACGTTGATAGTGACAAGAAATTTGTTGCAGTAAAGGCGCTAACCGGCCACGCGACAAAAAGGCACGAGACTCAGTTCGGTTGGGAGGCTGACGCGTTCCGGCTTGTCTCACAGCTGCCCACCCCTCACTGCACGCAACTTCTGGACGAATTCATGATTCCCGGAAAAGGTTCTGCTGGCTCGCACATGTGCTTAGTGATGCCTGTATGCGGAGGCGACCTGAAAATGCTCGTCGAGGCGCGGAAAAAGGTCCTTCCGTTTCCTCTCGTCAAACGGATAGTTCTTCACCTGCTTCGCGGCATCGCACATGCGCACCGGCGCGGAATCGTGCATACTGATCTCAAGCACAACAACATTTTCTTTTCTACTACGATGACCGCGGACGACATTAAAGCATAGATGACGAAGGAGCCCTCGCGGCGACATGCACCGGAGGCTTCGCACGATGGCGTAGTGCAAGCCGCGGTCTCGCAACCGCTATCCATGATCTCTGAGGACGAAGTAATGCGAGCTACATATTTGCTAGCTGATTTTGGTTCTGGTATGTGTTTCTATTTTTTTTTTTTGAATTTGGATACCCATTACAGATTTCAGCGCAACCCTCGCGCTTCCATGGCAATTATAGGACCACATCGCTCCCTCTACGACCACCGGTGGTATACCTTGGGGCGGAATGGGACAAGCCCGCGGACATCTGGGCTTTCGGTTGTCTAGTACGCGCTCGACACTTAACACTAAGGGGATAGGTAAAATCTGATGTAAATCTTATAGATATTCGAACTGGTTACGTCGACGCACTTACCAGCGAAATGAAAAATTCGGCTTGGACGAGACGGAGAACATGCTTTACCAAATGTTGCTGCATACCCCAGATTACTTCCGCGCTGCGCAATTGCAGGTTTCTCCGAAGGCTCCCGAGTACTTCGACACAAATTGTAAGCATTCGTCGCCGTGCGGTATTCTTGTCGATCCTCATTTATCATATTCCTCAGGCCAACTTAAGAAGAATCCGTTGATTTTTCAGTGGTCTATCAAAGGACGCTTTGATGAGCTGAAGATACTCTCCGGCGAGGTAGTCTCCGACGAGGAAGCTATAAAGACAATGGAGTTGATGGAACGGTGCTTACGCCTGGATCCGGCGAACAGGTCCACGGCGGCCGAACTTCTGGACGATCGTTGGTTTAGTGGGGTGGAGTAGAGACGGAACCCTCACAAGCATTCATTGCTGTTACTCGATCTTGTACTCTACCTTTTCTCCCAAAGCTCCTCTCTCCTCGTAGCTGGGTTATCAGGCTCCCTTCCGACTTGTTCACGGAACAGAACAGGCGGTCGCCTGGCACTTCTGCCGAAGTCCCAACTAGTCAAGCACCGTGACAGTCATCGATTGCCACCACTGACTCTGACACCAAGTTTCCCGACGCAAATACTGCCTCTGACCCACGCTCGGACGTTGTCTGACCTCCTGACCGGAAAAAACTCGCCTGTGAGCAACCCCCAAGACCAGCAGCCCTTTATCGTCCCCGGGCCGCGACAGCTCGTCGTCGGGAGATGACTACTTCACGCGGTGTCCCCGCTGTCCGAGTCGGCGGAACCAGAGCCCATGCTTGTGTTTCCTCGGAAACGACTATGACATCACTCCGTGTTCTATCCCTCCCCTCTGCCATGTCTTTCCTGGCAAGGACACAACACGCGTCTTTCGAACCCTTGTAAGCTTTCTTATAACTGTATCTGCGATGATTCTACTGAAATGATGAGCTTCATTGGGCTCGGGGGCACTCGAACATTAGAATTATCGATGGCAGACGCTACGAAACCGCAAGACCTACTAGTAGCTCACGGGCCACACCCAAACCCTTCGCCGTCCGCGTCAAGCCTCACGAAGACTCTTTCTCTTTTTTCAAAAGCTTCAAATGCGACATTCCCGATCTCGAGGCCCTTCAAGTTGTTACTAAAGAGGAGCTGCTTCTGATGTATAAGCAGATGCAAACCAAACCATTTGGCGCATGGAGTTGGCTGCAGATGTTCTATAATTTACAAGGCAAAAGCGAAACTCATTCGTGGTTTCTGTCGTCCTCCGTGGGGCAGGTATGTATCCACCCAGATCCACCCCCTTGCTGTTTGCTTCCTCAGCTTAGGATGATTGAGGAAGCGGTATCAGTTGGTCTCGAGCATGGAATAGACGCGACGACAGGGTTATCACGGGGTATCGCCCTATTGCGCGGCGCGAGCATTGTAGGGATCCTCAGCGAGCTTCTTGGCCGATGGAGCGGGATTTCACGCGGTAAGGGCGGCTCCATGCACATGTTCACGCCGGCCTGCTTCTTTGGAGGCCAAAGCTTCGTCAGAACCATCGCCATGGATGGGTATCTAGCACAAAGACGAAGCAGCATCGGACAGGGGCGTGACAGAGAAGAAGTTTCGTGTTTCTCCTGGTCACCAGTCGCAGAGCTTTGACTCACGAATGGCCGACAGGTCCATCATTAGGAGCCCTTACACATTTCCCATCTACCACGAATCAGGCGCAATTTTTTGTGAGTCAATATTTAGAGTATCTCGTGTATATTCGTGTTCTTGTCTTACTGATGAATTCTTGTAATCCTTAGACAACCAGTCGTCCAGTGGAAACAATTGAGTGTCACACTGGCGTTTAGCTGATGCCGTGATATATAAGACTTCTCACCGAGTCTCCGGTACGATTTCGCCCGTTGGTCGCTCCACGCTTTGCACACCCAAAATAATTTCAATGACGCCGACTGGAAAAGCTGCATGTGAATTCTGACGCAAAGGAGATTCGCCACTGTGGGATCTTTTTTCTTATCTTCGCTGAGAGGGTGGAGTCTTTTATCCTGCTTGGGGCAGATTTGGTTCTTGACTATCTGACACCCGAAGAAATGCCGCTGAACGTGCAGAAGTTTATTTTGAACTTACGGGACTTATATATCGCACAGAATATAAATCAACCGCTTTGAGCAGCGAACTTCGGCATCTCATGTGCTAGCTAGCATGTTCTTTTCGACTGTCTCGAAAGCTTTCATCCTCTTGGCCTCGGCATGTGCAGTGCATGCCAAAATCTTGTATGCTGGGGTAAACGAGGTATGCCTCACTGACATATTTTCGTCGCCTTCCATATTAACGACGGCCGCGCATTTTTAGTCCGGGGGTGAATTTGGTGTTTTCGCACCTGTCGATACTCCTGGTTTTGGGCTTCCAGGGCGCTTTGGCATCGATTACGCTTTCATCAACAAAGTTCGTCCGTTTGTTGTCCAGCAAGGCCAACCTAATCCAAGCTGAGTTAACAGAGTACGGTCGACATCTTTGTTGACCAGGAGAAGATCAACTTTTTCCGAGTCACGTTCCTTATGGAACGCATGTGCCCGTTGTCGTTTGGACTGGGTAGTCGGTTCAACGAAACTGTGTGTGACTGCTCTTGGATCTGAGAATGACGGGACACTGACCCTCTTCAAGTACTTTGACGAATACGCCGACGCTATCAATTACATCACGTTGACAAAAGGCGCTTATGCGCTGATTGACCCGCATAATTATATGCGATACAAGTGAGCAGCTTCTCCCTTGTTGTGTTATACAGGCCGATTCAATAGTGCTGTGAAGTGATCCATCTATGCAGCCATTTACTGGAAGTGTACGTCCCTCTTTCTCGCCCAAATACCTGTCTCCCTTTCCAACATCTGTTTTCAGGTTATAGGGAACACGTCCGATCCTACTGCAGCCACAACGAAACAATTCAAAGCGTTCTGGCGGGAACTGGCGCGTCGCTTCGTGAACAACCCCAAGGTCATGTTTGGCATCAACAACGAACCGCACGACATGGTACGCTCCTTTAAACCTATGAGCGGACGTAGGCATATCAATATCGTTTCATGAAGCCCACACAGCTCGTTCTGGAGAATAATCAGGCTGCAATTGACGGCATACGTTCGGTTGGAGCTCGCCAGCTCATCCTTGCCCCTGGAAACGGCTTCACTGGTGGCCATTCATGGACCCAGCGTACCGGTGCTGCGGGCGATGCGCCGTCCAGTGATTTCTTGAACAAGCTCAGGGATCCGCTGCATAATACAGCTATCGATGTTCATGAAGTATGTTTGTTATACCTAAATCTCTCGAATGAAGTGCTCACTATACTTATGTTCGAACAAGTATCTTGGTTGGTGCATTCAGACGTCCAAGTATTGACGTTCATTATTTCCTAACAGATATCGACTTTTCTGGTGGACATGACAATTGCACGCAACCTGGTATGACAGAAATGCTATTCGTGCAGGTACCCAAATGATATCATATGCTCACATTCCAGGTCCGTCGAACCTTGCGGCCTTGACGACGTGGTTGCAAGATAACCACCTAAAGTAATACCCTGAAGGCTTGACAACTCAAATGTGGGCCAACTAACTTCGAAAAATTATTCCAGAGCCGTGTTGAGCGAATTCGGCGGAGGGAACAATCAAGTCTGCTTCCAGGTCCGTCCAATGCACGAGTTCCACGCCACTCTTTCAGCCGCTAATCTTTTTCGATACATGAAGTTTATCGACGATATGTTGAAATACTTGGCTGCTAATGACGTCTACATTGGATGGGCTATCTGGGCTGCTGGTCCTCGTGCGATTCTCTTCCGGTTTCATCCCGGCTTGCGCTGATCATGGTATCGCTTCGTGCAGTCTGGGGTACAAACTCTCCGTGCTGTGGGCCAACGACCGGTAGTTTGGAGCCTGGGATGCTCAATGTGAATGGAGAGCCAAAGTTTGTCTCATAATATCTGGAATCTCAGCTGCATCGACTCATGATCTGCCAGCGCTTTTGATACCGTTTGGGCACAAGCCATTCGACCGAATATCCCGAAGGGTACGCCTTGGAATACACTATTTTTGCTAAATTGAATCTTATGACAACGCAAAAGATTTAAAACAATCAGGAATCTCGAGCTTATCATGAGTCGGCGGGGTTGGGAGATAATACAATGGATGGATGAATGGATGGATGAATAAATGTTGGCATTCAGATGGAAACAGAGATCTCAATTTTGCGCAAAACTCGTCTCGTTATGAAAGACTCTGCGATTGAAAAACACTCTGAGAGATTCGTCACGGTGGTCAAATGATTCGGAAAATTATCTATAGCGGTGCTTTGAGTGATTACTGACATGGTCAACGGCCACCATACGGCCACTCGGATGTTCTTCACATTATCGATCCGTACTACTTAACATCGATTGGAGTAGTTATCCCTCTCTCCTAAACAGATACCATCAGTCGTCCCTCCATTCTGCAGTTATCCCTACCTGTTGTGCCTCATGACAAGTTCAACATCCAAGGCGGTAGAGGTTCAGGTGCTCGGGGTCTTGCTGGACCCCGAGCTGACTTCATCCGTGCACGTTTCCCAGGATGAAAAGGTGGATAAAGTCGTGAGAAGCTTGATGGGGTCGATCGTCGACCGATCGAGCGTTCGATAGATTTGAGCTGGATTCTGCAAAGCCCCAAACTGTCGAGGTATTTCATCGTGAGTTCGTTACAATTGTTGACTTTACATAGTGTCCTTATCTCAATGCTATCAGAGTCATCTTCAAACGACGCAAGGGAATCCACCTTTGCAGCCTTGACTACTCCCCATCAAACCAAGAGATTTCTCGTAGTCTTAGAGATGGAGCAGCCGTGGTCATGTATAGGAGAACTTTCAAAGCGAAACAAGGAGAACTTGGCAACGGGCATGGCAAACCTTACCATCAAGGATGACGAAGGGAGCGGAAAGTTGACTGGGAGTAAGTATAACTCAACAAAGCAGAATAGTAAGTAGCCCTAAACGATTACCAGCGGCCCTGCTCATAGTAGGTTTGCGACAGGGAACAATCAACGCAACACAGAACCCCAGCTCAGCGCCATCGATTCTCTGCGAAATGAATTACTGGGTCATATCAAGCAGCTTCAGGGGGCCAACGCTGGACAAGCAAATGATATCAAGCAACAAGCGAATGATATCAAGCAGCTCCGGGAGGCCAACGCTGGACAAGCGAATGATATCAAGCAGCTCCGGAAGGCCAACGCTGGACAAGCAAACGATATCAAGCAGTTCCGGGAGGCCAACGCTGGACAAGCAAATGATATCAAGCAGCTCCGGAAGGCCAACGCTGGACAAGCAAATGATATCAAGCAGCTCCGGGAGGCCAACGCTGGACAAGGAAATGATATTAAGCAGCTCCGGGAGGCCAACGCTGAGATCTCAACTTCTGTCCAACGTGTAAGACATTTGTTTTTGGCTCCATGCAGCCAAACTAACGCACTGCTATCTACAGCACACAAAGACTCTTTACGCTCTCCAACGCCGCATGGTCCTTGATGATGCTCGCAATAATATTGCTACCAACTACGGTTTTGCCCTCGATGAACTTCGGCCAAGGAGCTCTGACCTTGGCCCGTTGATGCAGCAAATTCGCTCCAGGCTCACTGCAGAGGACTCGAAATTGCTCTCATTCGAAGCACTGAGACTGATTTTCGATAATACTATCGGTTCTATGCGGGAGGCAGGAAACAAGGCGGCGCATGAGGCTACCTTTGCAGATCGCACTGAAGCTGTACTAGAGGTAACTTTGACAAACAAGCAGAGGGCTTTGTTGCGGGACATCTACTTTTTTACCCACCATACAGAACCTGACTTCGAAACACCTGCTTAGATGATAGCTGTACGACGTATGCATACGTAATCCCCTCTGGCGTCTGAATCTACCGCTGTTTTTCTCAATGATATTCTGAATTTTTCTATGTTGCCCACTCGGCTTTTTCATATCTTCAGCGGTAGTAAGACCTGACTGGTCAAGTTCGCTGGGGCGGAACGTCCTGCCGGCTTTACTTCTGGACCCTGGTACGGAGGGCGCCACTGATGAACTGTACAACGAAGTGATATGCCACGAAATATCAGTAGCATCGGAATACAGAGTAAAGTCACTTTTGTATAGTAGACATAATCAAAACAAGTTCGGTATAGACCACAATACAGATGAGCACTAGGAGTGGACAGCAGCAATCGAGGGTATAATGGTAAATTTCGAAAGCAGATGGTACGAAAAATCGAAAGCGAGAAAATGACTCCTACGGAAGTCAGAACGAGCGCTAAAGCAAGTGATAAAAGTGTCCGGTTTGAAAGTACACAAAGCAACAACGCAATAAGGAAAGCCGAGAATGTCATTGACACTACAAGGACCATTCCATGGATGGCTAAGATGCGACAAACAAAATGTAAACAATTCTTCCGATGATGAGTTGCGTTAGAAAGCATAAAGAAAGCGACCGAAGAACGTTAAGTTACAGGATAAGAAATCGAAGCAGGCATCGAGATTATCGTTGGCGGCGTAGATCAGACAGGTCCCATCCCCGTGGGCGTCATCCACAACGATCAGGACCTCCGACCGCGGGTTATATAGGCGAGTCTCCAGGGGTGCCAAAGCTGGGCAAACCGAGTTCTATTGTGAAGGTTTCCCCGTTGAGCAGTTCCATTATATGCTCGAGTTCACGTTTCCGTGAGCCCTCACTGGAGTCCATGATGGTCCGATCGAAGTCAATGATGCTTACAATGCCATCGTCATTGACCACCAGGTTGTCCGGACGTATGTCACGATGTCGAACGCCAGCATCGTGGATGGATTTCATGATCTCAATGAAGGCGACTCTGCGTAATACACTTCATCAGCACGGACGGGGACTATTCGGTAAAAAGAAACACTGACCGCTCCAATGCTGAAATTGCAAGGCTCATACTACGCTTATCAGGCCTTCGTTTCCAAACGGAAGTACCGACGTTATTCATGACGAGAGCCAGCGCTTCGCTTTCGACATCTTTGAACAAGCCAAAAATTGTCGGGATGCCTTCGACGCCCGAAGAGTTCAGATGCTCATACACTTCGAATTCATTGCGCATCCGTTCTCGCTGTTCGGAATCGAATGCAAGCTTCACGACTGCGTCAGAAAACAGCACCGTTTCTCCGGTGGATGCCTGGAACTTGAGGGAAGCCGAGTGGACATCACCCGTCGCCCCAGCTCCCAACTTGGATGTTATGGTGAGAAGAAAGTATTTTTTTGAATCAAAGACAGAGTCGTCCATCGTCGCCTGCCGATCGATGCGCAGTAACGATGCTGGGACAGGAGAATTGAAATGTCGATCGTGAATCCTCAACACAGCCAGAGGACGCTCAGCAATCGCTTCAGCCACGACCTATTTAGTGAAGTCGTCAGCGCTCACAATTGTGGAAGCCTAGGCGATGGGATGGAACCCACCGCGAGTTTCTTTCGATGTTCGACAACCTGTGCAGCCTCAAGAGCAAGACGAGCCCTTGTTTTGGGACGCTTGTGTCCTTCAGAAGGCGGAGGTGCCCCGCGCTTCCGTTTCCCAGAATTGTTCCGTGGTTTCGTCTCCATTTCGCTCTGTACAAGTTGCCGAGTGCGGTCCAAAACATCTTCTATGATCGCCATGAAGAGCGTCGTGTGTATTTCTCCATATCCTGGGTTCTTACATCGAGTGACGTCGATGAGCTCGGAAATGAAAAGTGTCTGGCTAGACCGGTGGCGAAAGGCGATACGTTCAAAATTACCACAATGAAACACGATAAAAGAGGAGTCTCTTTCAACCGCACATGCCCATGCCTACGAGGAGAGCCTTTTTAGTAGGAGGACATATAATTTCAAAAATACGTTACATGTTGAAGGATGGATGCCGCCAAATCACGCGGAGAATCAGCCATCGTCGTCTTTCCAGGAATAGTGACGTTGGGCCATTCCTTTTTCGAGTTCGCATTCGAAGGTGACGAGGAGTCGACACCGTCCACGATCTTGAGCTGTTTCACTTGTTTCGCCTTCGCAGCGGTTTTTGTGGATAATCGATTACTTCTCCGAAGCAGAGCTTCTGAACGAATAGGTGCTGCGGCGATTCCAGAAGGCCCAGTGCGTCCGGAAGTGGGGGATTTGCTAAGGAGCGGCAAGACATTTGCAACCCAGGGAGTGCTGATGGCATCGGGAGATTGAGGGTGGCTAACGTTGGCCGGGAAGCACCCAGGCGCAACTGTGAGAAACGTTTGAGATTGGAACGTGTCCATATCAGTCACTTTATCCATAATCTTCAGGGCATCTTCTGCCTCGCAGCTGATGGAAAACATTTGCCACACCGCCAGCAATGGAAACCTCTGCCTTGCCTGCTTCACCTCCTCTTGTTTAGTTTCGTTCATGGCAGTCCACGCTGCCTTCGGCATAGTATTGACATCTACAGGTTCGAGATAAGGCTTTGAAAATTCCAGTGTATAGTCTTCGTTTAAGGCATAATACTCTTGTTGCCGCGTAAGGGGGCGCGCGTGGAATGCAAGAGCCGATGTCCAGGAGGGTGCATTGAGATGTAATGAGAACATGGATGCTAGGACTTTGGCAAAATAAGAGGTCACCACTTGATACGCTCGGCCAACGGATTCCGCGTCCTTTACTGGACCCTTTTCGAGGAAGGTCTGCACAAATTCCAGGTCAGGAAAGTTGCACGCGACACCGGGCAGAGATAATTTATGCTCCCGGATGGTCATAAATGTACGATCGATGGCTTTAGAGAGATCCGTGGCGAACGAGGGGAAAAGCATGACTTTCTTTAGTGTCAACCGCTTGTCAAGGTGTTTGTCGTAGAATGAGAGAGGCGATGTCAACGGAGGGCATGAAGATCGAGGATCCGGAATGAGAGGTTGGGGGTTGTGTTCTAGCACTAGTCTGAGCTCCTCATTCAATCGTCCAGCCATTGGCAGCGAGGCAGCTGGGCTAAGCCTGGCAGTGGCCAACCGTTGAATAACACGTGACCCAGTTGATAGAATCATATCCACAAAAATCAGCCAAGTCGTTGGGCGTCGATCCTCATCCAAAACGGAATGAGAGGCAGAGATGCAGTCAGTACATATTGTGCTGTACTTTAGGCCTGCGTCAGATTACTGTCAGACAATAGCCTTGATTGTTAACTAACTGTCTCGAAGTGGTCGGATGGAAATTTCGCCGAGCCTATCCGATTTGGTGGTCGCTGAGTATATTTGGGCTTGTGGGTCCATGTATTGTCGCTGTACCTCTCCACGCGCGGAGGTGTCTTTTTGAAATACAACGACGCGCGTATGAGTACTTTCGTGTGCGATTGATTAGATCCCATGAGTGTTTGAGAACGAGGACAAGTAGCCAACCTTTCGGTTTTCTTCTCTGTCAGAATCCATTGCTTCCGACTACGGGAGCTTGTGGGTCCCCGAAAAGACCTTGTCCATCTATCACCACAGATATTATTATCTTTGTAGAAGGCGCCCGAAGGTCTGGTTGACGACGTGACGCCGGGGAGACTACGCAGCGTAATCAATGACATGCATCTGGACGACTGTTATCAGTGAGGATGGGTGCGGTGGTTTAAGATTTTCAAAGGCGTTACGATAGAAATGAGTGTGAAGATGGGAGAAAAAGGAGCGATAAAACGAGATGGAAACGAATGGCGAATGTAGAATGAGTAGTCGGCGAAGATGAGGAAGAAAAGGGCAGAATGAGATGCAACGGGCCTCACAGGTTCAGTCCCACCTTTCCATTCCCTCGCCTTGTCCTCGCCCAAACATCCATTTCTCGCCCCGTACCCTGACATGATGCATGAGCTCCTCGTTGACAGTGCACTGGATTTAAACAAGACCACTTGCCGCTTGCTTTCCACCGTCTCCACGACGCATTATTAATTATCGAAGAACTTCGGGGTGTAATCATCCGTTAAGGTTCCCGTCTCAGCCGCAAGGAAAGATTTGATGTTGCAAAGGCATGATGGATCAGAAGAAGCTTAGCTGCATATATCTCTAGTGGCCACTGGAAGTTGAACGGGGACTCGGGTTAGCTGTGTCTGAGGCTTCACCGTTAGTGCTCGTATGGGGTAACATTGTGCTCGTGGCATCGTAGTAAGCCGGCTTTCCGGGGCTCCATCTACGTTGGAAGTCAGAACGGGTGTCAGAGCAAGTAACAGTAGTGTCTAGTCTAAATGTACACGTAGCGAAAACATTTGTCAACGCAATAAGGTAAACCGAGAACGTCACTAAAACTACAGGAGCCATTCCGTGGAAGGCCATAATGCGACAAGGTATAACAACAAGATGTAAACAAGTCTTCCGATGATGAGTTGCGTCAGAAAGCATGAAAGAAAGCGACCGAAGAATATCAAGTTATAAATAGCAAGAAGCTCGAAGCAGGATATATCAATAGCGGAATAAATCAAGATCGGCACATGCCAGATTGTCGGCGTTGTCGCTGTGAGCGTCGTCCACGACGTTCAGGACCGGGTTATATAGGCGAGTATCGAGGGGTCCCAAAGCTGGGCAAACCGAATTCTATTGTGAACGATTCCCCGCCGAGCAGTTGCACTAAGTGCTCGAATTCACGTTTCCGGGAGCCCTCGCTGGCGTTTATGATGGCCCGATCGAAGTCAATGATACTTGCAATGCCATCGTTACTGATCACCAGATTGTCCGGACGAATGTCACGATGTCGGACGCCAGCAGCGTGAACGGATTCCATGATTTTAGCAAAGGCGGTCCTTGGATACAGATTCCATCAGCACGGATTATGTCAATTTGAGGAGGAGAATGTCACTGACCTTTCCGATTCTGAAACCGCAAGGCCCGCACAATCCTTATCTGGCCTTCGCATCCAAATGGATGTACCGACGTTATTCATGACGAGGGCCAGCGCATCGCTTTCGACGTCTTTGAACAAGCCAAAGATTGTCGGGATTCCTGTGACGCCTGAAGAGTTCAGATGCTCGTACACCTCGAATTCATTGCGCATCCGTCCTCGCTGTTCGGAATCGAATGCGAGCTTCACGACTGCCTCGGAAAACAACACCGTTTCTCCAGTGGATGCCTGGAACTCGAGGGTGGCCGAGTGGACATCGCCCGTCGCCCCGGCTCCCAGCTTGGATTTAATGGTAAGATGGAAGTATTCTCTCGGTTCAAAAACAAAGTCGTCCGTTGGCGCCTGCCGATCGACGCGGAGTAATGATGCTGGGACAGGAGAATTGAAATGTCGATCGTGAATTCTCAAAACAGCGAGTGGACGCTCAGCAATTGCTTTAGCCACAACCTAGTAAAAGAAGTGGTCAGCGCTTATAGCTGTGGAAGCTTAGGGGGTGGGACTCACAGCGAGTTTCTCTTGATGTTCGACCGCATGTGCAGCCTCAAGAGCAAGACGAGCCCTTGTTTTGGGACGTTTGTATCCTTCAGAAGGCAGAGGTTCCTCACGCTTCCGTTTCCTGGAACTGTTCCGTGGTTTCGCGTCGGTTTCGCTCTGTACAAGTTGTCGAGTGCGGTCCAAAACATCTTCTATGATCGCCACGAAGAGCGTCAGGTGCAATTCTCCATATCGCGGGTCCTTACATCCAGTGACATCGATGAGCTCGGAAATGAACAGTGTCTGGCTAGAGCGATGTCGAAAAGCAATGCGTTCAAAATTGCCACAATGAAACACGATAAAGGACGAGTCTCGTTCAACCGCGCGTGCCCACGCCTACAAAGAGAGTCATTTAGCTGGGAGACATATAAGTCCGAAAGTACGTTACATGTTGAAGGATGGACGTCGCCAATACACCCGTAGCATCAGCCATCGTCGTCTTTCCTGGAATAGTGACGTTGGGCCATTTCTTTTTCGAGTTAGTATTCGAAGGTGACGTGGAGTCGACAACGTCTACGGTCATGACCTTTTTCGCTCGTTTCGGCTTCGCGGCAGTTTTAGTAGATAATCGAATGCTTCTCCGAAGCAGGTTACGAGGACCAGCGGATGGTGTGGAAAGTCTAGAAGGCCCAGCGTGTCCGGGATTGAGGGGTTTGCTAAGAAGCGGCAATATACTCGCAATCCAGGGAGTGCTGATGGCATCGGGAGATTGAGGAAGGCCAATGTTGGCCGGGTAACACCCAGGCGCAACTGTGAGAAAGGTTGTTGACCGGAACGCGTCCATATCAGCCAGTTTTTCCATGTCCTTGAGAGCATCTTCTACCTCGCAACTAAAGAAAAACATTTGCCACACCGCCAGTACAGGGAACTTCTGTCTTGCCTGTTTCAGGCCCTCCTTTGTGGTTTCGTTCATGGAATTCCAAGCCTCCTTCTCCATCATTCCATAGCATTCAGGCTGTCGATAAGGTTCCAAAAACTCTGGCGCAGAGTCTTCCTTGAGAGCATAATACTCTTGGGGCCGTGTAACGGGACGCGTGATGAATCCTAGAGCCGTGGTCCAGCGAGGTGCTTTGAGATGTAAAGAGAACATGGATGCCAAGTTTTTAGCAAACACACAGGTCACCGCCATGTATGCCTTGCCAACAGATTTCGCATCCTTAACTGGACCTTCTTCGAGATAGTCCAGCATCGATTCAAGGGTAGGGAAGCCGCACTCGACATCCGGTAGAAAAAAATTATCTTCCCGGATGGTTGTGAAGATGCGATCGATGGCTTTAGAGAGCTCCGTGGCGAATGAAGGTAACATAATGACCTTCTTGAGTGCCAACTGTTGGTCAAGATGTTTGTCGTAGAATGAGACAGGAGGAGTCAAAGTTGGACAAGGAGAGTCAGGATCCGGTACCAGAGGTTGTGGATTGTGTTCTAGGACGCGTTGGAGCTCCTCATTCAATCCCATTGGCAAAAGTCAAGAACCGACGACTGGTGCCAGTGGAAGTTCAAGTTGAATCCGGCTGTTGGATATCACGTGAACATGTTGATCAAACCGCGGATCGAATGCCATTGACAATGACATTGTCAACAGTGAACACCTCGTATGTCGTCATTATTCATCGTCTTTACAACTGTGTCAGATTAACCCAGTACGCTCGCACGCGACCACCTTCATCACATATATATTTTTTCCAACAAGTGATACATTTACCGCAATTGTACCGAGCTCGAAATTTCGCCAGCGTATTTCACACAAGTCCGTTGCGATCAGGCAGAATAATCAATATGCGTTCCTGGTATCAACTCCAGAATTCTTATTCTTCTTGGGTATGGGGTGAAGCCTGAGTACAGGCTCCTTACGCTTGAGGGGATTGGTCCAAAGGCGTTGGAGGGTCGCCAATTCCTCCTTTGTCAGCTTCTCCCGCTGGCCCGGGTCAGAAGGAAGACGGACGGCATTAGAGAATCCGACGATCGAAACCTCGGTATGACACAGGGGTCGAGGCTTCCCCGCTCCGTTGGTTTTGAACATTAAGCTCCTCTCCGTCAAGTTTCCGTGCAGATAATCAGCACTGTGTATCATTATGAGAATATCTTTGAGACGTTTCCTTATAAAAAGCGATATAAGTTGTTTTGCAAGACTCAGATGCTCTCGGACGGTGGTTGAACGTACTCACAGTTGTTCACGAGATATGCTGGGGTCTCCCACTTCTTCTTTGAGCTCCTCCAGTGATTGGCCCACATCTTCGAGTACAAGAGCAGTGTATGTTTTGTATGGATCATCACCCGAGTATCCAAAAAACCCAACGACTTTGGGGATGCCCGTAACCCCCGCATCATTGAAGGCGAGGTAGGCCTGGTATTCTTTGGTCAATCTTGAGACCTCGTCCGAACGATTGAGGGCGCTCTTGATTATCAATGTAATCTTCGTGTGTGACCTCTTTAGTACTGCTCCCGGTATTTCGAGCGTTCCAGAACAAACAGTGAGTGACCCCCGGACAGTGTCGTGTGCCGCAACCTTGATAAGGGTATCCGTGTCTGCAAGGGGAGGTGGCGAGCCTTTCAGATGCAGGCGTTGATATAAGCTGTCCTTGGCATAAGGATGGTGGACAATCGTATCTCGCGCTGGAGAAACCTTGAGCCAGGCGCGAGTAGTCGCTTGGGTCCAGAGGACTTTGAGGGCAGTCTGATCACTATATATCAGCAACGCTACTCATTTAAGGAATTTTAGATGGTTGACCTTTTTATCACAACGCGTCAGATCCAGAATCTTCTCAGCATCGATACCCGATTCAACATCCCAGCTTTCAGGCTTCGACCTCCGCAATTGCAACGCACGGTCCCCTGCGTCAAGGACCGCAGCAATGTAGAGCCCAGTGTGGATCTGGCCGTAGTTTTTGCAGTTCGGGACGCCGATGGCGTCCGACACGTAGAGAGTTTGGTTCTGTCGGTCCCTTATGCCGATAATCTCGATATTACCTGCATTAATCACTAGGAAGGTGGCATCATGGAGTACGGCTTGCGTCCAGGCCTAATCGAGATGACGAATTTAGCGAAGGTAGCCAGAAATATTGACCGATACTTACCTGCTGGAGGATATATCTTGCGCCGACGGGATACCCTCGCTCCAGCGCCCATTGTCCAAAATTCGAATTGACTTCTGGCAGTGGTCCGTAGGAACGCGTTGAGTTCGCGCGTCGAGCAGTCTTAAATGACGGACACGGGGATTTTTCAGCATCCCAGCCCATCGGACATCTATTGACTCCAACGTCAATGTGAGTGGTCCTGCAAGCCTCGCCCAACTCGCAGCCTTCCCAAGGGAACCAATCATTTGAGAACCTGGAGGGGATCTCTTCAAACACCTTTTTCTTGTCGGCAAAGTTGAGATTCTTGAATTCGAAGCTGGATAGGACAGGGAAGGTATCCACCAGACCGTGGAGAGATGATGGTGTTTCGGAACGCTTCTTCGTGGCATCGTCCTTGACTAGATTTAGGTAACCATCTGCAAGCGCCTTGTTACGAGGATTTTTACGAGGTGCATGTATTGGTTCGAGCCTCCATTTGAGGGATCCTGACGACCATTCCGAAAGCCGGAACACCAGTGTTCCTGCAACAGTGGAGCAATATCGCGCAGTTGTCATTGCATAGGAATTTTCGACGCCTTTCTCGGAAACCATATCTCCCTCTCCAGAGTGCGCGATGGCGTTTTGGCGTGCTTCGGGTGTAGGAAATTGGCGGTTGATGGGAGGAAGCTCGCCAGGAGGATAACCATCTAGTGCTTCCTGAGCAACCTGTGCGAGATCTGACGGGATCGAGGGCAATTTGAAGACGCGCCGGAGCCTCAGTTTTTCGTCAAGGTGTTTGGTAAAGGGCCCAGGAGCATTCGTCGATGTCGATTCGGTGGCGCCAAATGAGGCCGTCAGTTCCCTAGGTTTATAGCCAAAGAATTCTTGAACGCAGGCATAACGGGAGTCTGAGCCACCAGTGTTCTGAGCCTTTTGTGGAAGTTGAGAGCGAGAGGGAGCCATACAATTTGTTGTGCTTTCAAGCGGTCACCGTATGCTCTCCTTTTAAATACCTCAGCCATCGCTCCAATCTCAGAAACATTGTACTGAGAGAGAAGGCATAAGTTTAGGGCAATGACAGGCATTTCCAGGAACAGTACACGAAAACAATTGGAGAGATGCGGCGCACCAAGGTCAGGATGTAACGTTCGCTGACGGGATCAGCTTTCCTGGATACTGTCGAAGCCCAATGGAACATAGGTCATTGTTTCTCTTCAGCTCAGGTATCCGGGGCAAGACCCCGTCAAAGTAGATGAAGAGTTCAATTGTCTTGTAATGGTCGTGGAGGTATGATAGTTGAGCCGAGATGGCGATGATCTGCCAGTGATTTGTTGGGTTTAAACATATGTTTACACGAGACCAATGAAAAAATCCGTAGCCTCTGACCCAGGATTACGTAAGGTCAGCCGCCTTGAGGGGGGATCCAGTTGGCGAGACTCCTCTTAGGATCTCACCACAACACCGATTCCCCCCTCAGGTGAGCCTGACTTCTTTGTAGGGATCTCAGCATTTAACTGAGTCCCCCATCAGACGAGGATTTTTTCGGTATCTTATTTCGAGTTACTTATCGACTCCGTCATCGCCACTCCGTTGCTCAACATCATTGAATTAATCACCCCTATTCGTTTACACATGAGTAACCATGGAGCGTCCCAAAGTCAAACGGCCTCAACGGGACTGTCAGCAAACGATGCCGGAACGAACCCGAACGTGGAGACGTCCTCTGCTAGAGAGAATAACGGGGCACCGAACCCCCCTATTGGACAGAATTTCGACAACTCGGGGATCGAAAACCATATCATCACCGACGTTGAAAACCTCGTCGAACTCTACCGGAAATCCGAACAAACTAAGGGATCAACACTCGTTTCGCTCGTCAGAGCGGTCGAGTCTTCCATTAGTCCACCGGATACAAGACGGAATGCCATCATCAACTACACGGCCCTACTCGACGACATCGAACATCAGAGGGAAGTTCAATCGGGTAGAGGAACAATGGTCGGGACTGGAGGAAATACCGGAGGAGGACAAGACGGACGACCACTACCTACTCCTTCAGGCAATCCCCGACTCCCGATTCCCGACAAGCCCATCGATGATGCAATCAACGATCTCATCTCGTCCATCCACGCCGGATCCGACGGATCACAATCTGGTTCCGAGTCTGATCGACAGGATGGAGAGTCGTCAGGAAAGCGGAAACGACGCCTCAACGAGAAGAGCTTACCCTGGTACGAAGACGAAAAACGTGCAAGGGTCTCCTCCGATCCCAGCCTTGACAAAAACCGGAGAATCATTGCCCTCTTCGCCAGAGACCCATCTAAAGTCAAACACCTCATCGGGTCAGCTCAAACCGCGCCACACGGATTCCCTTCGTCTGAATGGGATAACATCATCCGAGGAAGCCCGGTCAACCTCGACGTCGTCCTCAGCTCACTCCATCACGTCAGTGCCCCTAAAGAAAATAGAGGACGTATTGGCGACAGTGAGATTAGTCTTGGATGGAGCGACCCGACTCGCAAAGTCGAAACGAGTGGCCAATGGACCTCCGCCTGGAATGCGACCGCAAAAGCGATTAGATTCGCGTTCAGACACCGAGAGGACGAACTCAGAGAATACGCTGACTACATTGAGGGACTCTTCTCCTCCATCTTCGTCTCTGACCATTCCCGGGTCATCCTCTACGATAAAGCGGTGCGAGCGCAAGTTGGTGGAGCACAGCGTCTCCTCCTCACAGACACGGGCAAATTCGCCCGCCTCGCTACCGCTATCCTCATGCCAAACGGAATCGAATCTCAGCGGTCCCTCAGCAAGAAAGGAAATGCTACCTCCTCCAAATCGAGCTCCTCCTGCAACAGATTCAACTCCTCGCAGGGTTGTCCAAACTCCAAGCAAGAGTGCCGTTACCGCCACGTCTGCAAGAAGTGCAACTCGCAGGCTCACGGAAGCTCCAGCTGTTCTGCTCCCTCCACCTCAACTACCTCCACCTCAGCTACCTCCTAAGTCGGTTCCTTTCGGCATGCGGCCCAAGTATTTGCGGTTTAATAATTGGGATCCGAATGTCGAGCCGCTTCGCACCACAGCGAAATGGTCTGAAACTGCCAAACCCCTTCCCAGTGTTCCTCAACATGTTCTCGATGATCCTATCGTCTCTCACACCATTGCCGAAAATCCGGATTTATTTCGTATCGTCACTCCTATCAACGTTGACGTCTTTGAATCCATGCTCGAAACCCACCCCAATCAACCATTCGTCCATTCCGTGTGCAAAGGTCTCCGTGAAGGTTTTTGGCCATTTGCCGATCCCCACCTCCATGACTATCCCCACACTTTGGACCTCTCTTTACCCACCCCCTCTGACCCCGTGGAAGCGTCCTTCCTGAGGGATCAACGGGATATCGAGCTCGCCAAGGGTCGTTTTTCCCCTAGTTTCGGCAAAGATCTCCTTCCAGGCATGTACTCCATGCCTATCCACGCCGTTCCCAAGGATAATGGCACCGGATTACGCATGGTGACGAACCAATCTGCGGGGAAACACTCCCTCAACTCCATGATTGCCCACGAGGACATTGCGGGCATGCCCCTTGACAACATGTCCCATTTGGGTGCTCACCTCCTTCATCTCAGGTCACTCTCCTCCCGACCACTTATTCTCTTCAAATCTGATGTCGCCGAGGCTTACCGCACCATCCCCTTACATCCCTACTTTCAAATCAAACAAATCGTTACTATCGACGGTGAGCGCCACGTCGATCGTAACAACGCTTTTGGTGGTCGCGCTTCCCTAAATAATTGGGGAGCTGTCAACAGCCTTGTCACCTGGATCGCCATTGAAATCGAGAAAATTCTGGACTTGCTCGCTTTCAACGACGACTCCTTTTCGTCCGATGATCCTGACAATTTCATCTGGTATGCCCCATACCGCAAACTTCTGCCCAAGAAACAGTTCAAACTTCTCTCCTTGTGGGACAAACTTGGCATTCCTCACAAGGCCTCCAAACAAGTTTTTGGTGCTCCCCTCGTCATCATTGGCATCTGTGTCGACCCTAACGCTATGACCTTGACCCTTCCTGACAAATCCCGTCTTCTCCTCATTGCTGAACTTCGTCGATTCGCCGATCGACAGGGCAAGAAATCTAGGTATTTTACTGTCCGTGATTGGCAACGTCTAGCTGGTTGGGCCAACTGGTCCTTCAATGTCTTTCCGCTCCTCCGCCCTTGTCTGGGCAACATCTACCCAAAAATAACTCCCCACCTCAATAAACCAAACGCTCACATCTGGTGCAACCAAGCGATTCGCTCCGATCTCTTGTGGGCAGCTGACCATCTTCAAAACGCTACGGGTATCCATCTCATTGAGTCCCAAGTCTGGTCAGAGGACGATGCTGACATCGTCCTTTATTGCGATGCTTGTCTCTCCGGCATGGCTTTCTGGTACCCCAGCACGTCTATGGCGTTTTACTCTGACGTGCCTCTCGATGCTCAACAGAACCTCATCTTTTTCTTTGAGGCTCTTTGTGTCGTCTGTGCCGTTCTCGACGCCTGTGACATTCTTACATCTCCCTCAAAAATACTTGTTTACACCGACAACGACAACACGGTGAAGATCTTCAATTCTCTTCATGCCAAACCGCTTTACAACATGTTCGTACGCACTCTTGCCGATATCATGATCAAGTATGATCATCAAGTGCGTATTCTTCATGTTCCGGGTGATCAAAATGTCGTCGCAGATCTCCTCTCTCGCCGAAACTTTGATGGCGCGTTAATGGTCGAACCCGAGCTGGATATAACACCTTTTCAACCCCCTCTTCACTTGCTGGGGGCAGCCAAAAAATGATTTCCTCTGGGGTTCGACCACGCCAGCCCGTTCGGGAAAAGTGGTCTCGCGAAAGGCTCATTCGTGAACGTTCCATCGCTCTCGGTTGTGCCATTGACAATCGTACTTGGAAAAACTATGGGTCCGCTTTAAATTCTTATCTCAGCTTCGTTCAATTGCATGACTTTCCCCTTGAACCCAGTCCCGACACCCTATCTCTCTTCACTGTCTACATGTGCCATCATATCAAACCAAAATCGGTCGGCACCTACCTCTCGGGCATCTGCAATCAACTTGAACCGTTCTTTCCTGAAGTTCGCGCGTTTCGCAACTCTGGCCTTGTCACTAAAACCCTCGCCGGTTGTCTACGTCTTCGAGCGGTTCCTACGTCTCGAAAATCTGCATTGGACCGCGACCACCTCCAACATGTTCTCAACCATTACTCAAACTCAACACTCCACGACGATCTCCTTTTCGTCTCCCAACTGCTCACGGGCTTCTATGCTCTTCTTCGTTTGGGTGAATTAACCGTTCCCGACGACAGATCACTACGTGATGACCGAAAGGTCTCCAAAATTTGGACTTTCCAAATTCATCATGACCGGTATGAATTTACCTTACCCAGTCATAAAGCCGACCGCTTCTTCGAAGGCAACCGTATTATCGTCAAGGGGAATGAACACCCAACAAACCCCCTCCCTCACTTCCAATCATATATCAACTCCCGTAACCGCCTCTTCCCTCTCTCTCGAGAGCTTTGGCTTACCGAGAATGGGACGACTCCCACTCGTTCTTTCTTTATAAACCGTCTCCGCCTTTTTTTCGACAGCTCCATTGCGGGTCAGTCAATGCGTGCTGGCGGCGCCACCTTTTTGGCCGAGTGTGGAGTCGCTCCCCACATCATTCAAGCGACCGGCCGTTGGTCCTCCGAAGCCTTCCAAATCTACATTCGGAAGAACCCAGTACTTATTCAAGCTTTACTTTTCGCGACTCAATCTCGAAACAATTTTTATCGTCATTAACTACTTACCTTTTCGGACTGCAACAGACTTTCTACTTTATCTCGGACACCTCCCCTCTCCTTTTGGTCACCTTTCTTCCCCCCGCCTTCGACCTCGGACCTCTCACCTTTACCTTCGGACCTTTCCCCTTTGCCTTCTCTCGGACTTCGGACCTCGTCTCTTTCTCCCTTCAACGTTTTCTTCACGCTCGAACTATCGTTTTATTACCGGACAGCTTCTTGGACAATTACGCTACGCCTATTTCTTTTTTTCTCATTTGTTCCTCCTCAACATCGTTCCTCAATCTTAAATCCTATTTTTTCTTTTATAGCATATAGCCGTACCTGAACAAATACATCACCCGGATCTGGGACCGGCTTAATCAGCCCTCCCGCGGCACGATCCGGACTTCGCTATATTTCCCGCCTGCCGGTTCATCGCTGGATAAAATCATTGGTTGGGTTTAAACATATGTTTACACGAGACCAATGAAAAAATCCGTAGCCTCTGACCCAGGATTACGTAAGGTCAGCCGCCTTGAGGGGGGATCCAGTTGGCGAGACTCCTCTTAGGATCTCACCACAACACCGATTCCCCCCTCAGGTGAGCCTGACTTCTTTGTAGGGATCTCAGCATTTAACTGAGTCCCCCATCAGACGAGGATTTTTTCGGTATCTTATTTCGAGTTACCCACCCACCTCGCCCTGTACAGGATGTAACGTTCGCTGACGGGATCAGCTTTCCTGGATACTGTCGAAGCCGAATGGAACATAGGTCATTGTTACTCTTCAGCTCAGGTATCCGGGGCAAGACCCCGTCAAAGTAGATGAAGAGTTCAATTGTCTTGTAATGGTCGTGGAGGTATGATAGTTGAGCCGAGATGGCGATGATCTGCCAGTGATTTGATGGTTGCTACTATTTGGGCCTGTGGGTCCATTAACCTGTCAGGGTCAGTTATTGTGGGCGCCGATGTCTGTCGCTTAATATGTCCGGCGAACAGCCTCCTGACCAGTGCGAGCATAAGGACAATGTTCAAACTAACTCTTCAGAACCACCGAATTCCGTTACCGACCTTGCCAAGAACTGTTGGAATTCTCCGGATCCCCGTGAAGGCCTCTCGAACAACGCACCACAAGTGCTCGTATTTTGAGTTCTACTTCAATGTACCAAACAAAACACGATTTCGATGACTAGATTATAGGTTGACCCTATCTGCCTCGCTCTGAACCGGGCTCTATGTCTTAACATGGTGCCGAAGTCCTGGACTTTCACCGGATTACCCGGGCCCTTACATCGAACAGATATGGCCGTTTCTCACCAGAATCAAGACTACGTATAGGTGGATTTTCATCTGTTCTTACCGCCAAACCATCGGTCACCTGTCATTTTGTGGGTCCTTGTATTAGTTAGCGCCTATAAATAACCCCGTCGACACCTTCCGCCACACAGAAACATTGTCTCCATTAGTAGAAGATCTCCCATAGGTCCGGTTGACGAATTGACGCCGATAATAATTTAAGCATTTACTAGTACTTACAAGTCTTTGTTATAAGTTAGATGGCGTACGTCTGGACGACTCATATCAGTGTAGTTACATGAAGGTCGAAGGAATTTTGTTCCTGAAGGAGGTGTATGTGGGGGGCGATAGGTATGAGTGTGAGAGGAGAGGTAAAGGAAGGAGCGATACACCAAGAAATCGATCCACGAGTACATGATAATCAAGTCACGACGCGAGATGAAAAGAAAACAGAACAAAAGGAAAAAGCGAGATGAGATGCAACAATCTTACACGTCCACTCCATCTTCCCAGGCGCCTTGTCTCCGCCCTGGTCAGCACCATCCTCAGCCTCGCCTCAACGTCCATCCCCACATTTTTCACTTCCTGTAACTTCCCTTCCTTGCCCTGCCCCTCCTCGCCCTCGTCCGGTCACCCGCTCGCAACACTGCGCAGTGTCCCATACCTCGACCCATTCAGAGCCATCGCGCTTAATCCTGACCGGGCAGGTTATCTGCACCGGCACCCGTGGCGTATCCGCCGCCCTGCGCGTAGGGGTATATGCGCCCGCGCCTGGTGTCGACGGCATGCTCGAGCCGCCCGCATACGACAAGTACGACGAGTCACCAGAGAATGGCGACGGCATCCCGTCGTGGTCGTCGAACAACGACTTGGAGCTTGTACCGCGCCGATGCCGCATGTACGCGAACTGGAGCTCGTACTCGGAGCCTTCCATTTCCTGGTCGCCGTTTGCGGCGGAGGATGATGTGCCTTCGGCGCCGACCTGGCGCGTTCCACGCTGGAGGCCAACAGTCCGGAAGCGGCCCACCCATCTACAACAAACGTCAGCCGGAGGACTTGTCACTGGTAAGAATTAAAAGACATACGCATCAGCTCTATCTAAGCTATCCTTCACAACCCCCGTCACGCCCCTCATCATATCCAGGCTTTCCGTCGCAATCATCAATATCCGCTGCGCAGCCAAGATAGCCGCGCCAGCTGAGACCGGCTCCCCATTCTCATCCTGATGTCGCGGATGCCTCGCCATCGGCGACGTAGCGAAGCAGAGCCTCCCCCACCAGGACCGCGTTCTCTCGTTTTGCGGTTGCTCCGTCTGACAGCACCAGCCCCTCCAGCTGCGGCAGCAGCAACACTCTCCCTATCTCGTTCGTGTTCCCGGTCTCGCTCCCGATCTCCGTCCTCATCACGAGCCGACGAACCAGGTGGCCCTGGGGCCTTGTGTGCCCACCTTTGAGGTCGGCCAACTGATCGTCGGTCCAAATTCTTGATGAGGATGAAACCCCTCACGCGGCCACGGGCATTTTCAAGAAGCGCCCCACCGGCATATCGGCCGACCACATCGACCACTTGCTTAACCGTCTGCACTATATCCCGGCGCATAGCATGCAATGTCCGGAGGTGGGCTTGGGATATCGGAGGACGCGCAGCTGGCGTTTGCGAGGGAAGAATTTGGAGACTTGCAGTAAAGTCGCGGAAGATAAGTATTTGCGCATTGATATGAGCTGTGGCGTACTGTAGGGAAAGCGTACCGTGAGCTGAGGTGCAGATTTTACGTAGCGTTCTGCAAATGACGTGTCTGCAGCCATTGTAGGCAGTATTTCAGGTGGCGCATGCTTTATTCGCGCAGTGCTGCACTCAGGCCACCGGCTTCGAAGTACGACCGCCTGCCATCGGCTCCGCTGAGCCACTTGGCGTTCTTCAATCTGTGGCGAAGAAAAACAGGAAGATAATGCCAGCTCTGGCAGAGGTAGTGGAGGCCCGACGAATGGGCTGTCATTCTGAAATATAGCGACAGGCTTTTCTTCGTCTGTTACCTCGTTACGTCAAAATACCAAATCCGCGGACCGCCGTATGCATACTCTCGTGTGTGTGTGATCAAATCTCATGAGATATTGGGCATTGATTTGGAACAAGGACAAGTGGTGCTTACTGCCAACTTGTCGGGTATCTTCTCTTTTCTCAGGTTCCATTGTTTCCGACTATGGAAGTTTGTCCTGGAAGAAGCCTTGTCATGCAAAATATGATTCCGCTATGTCAGCTCTACATAAATGAGTCAAAATGACTCTCCCAAATTGGTTGTGTTTGCTTGTCCGCGACTGTACTTGACAGCGAAACAGGGTCGTAGTGATCTCCCGATCGCGTCCCATTCGGCTCAAAGATTGTTTACTCTCCGTCCTCTAGTTTGTTGGACCTATGCTTTATTCTTGAGGTCGTTGGGGTCGGTGCCTTATAGTGGGTATATATGGAACCACATAGTCAGTAATGTGACAGAATCATGAAATTATGAGACATGAGGTTCCTCACCACACTTTGTTTCATGCACTTGATAGCGAGGGGAAGAGCCGTCTGGGGTGAGCTTTGTCACTTTCACGCTTGTAAACCACTGTATAATCAAACATGATTAATGATCACAACTTCGTATAATAACTTCGAGCGCCTGGCGACGCACACTTACGATATAATGACCTTTCACTCGCTTTCCGTAGTTGACTTGAACATTTCCTGTTTGCGAGTGAAACTTGGTTCCAGCGGTGTAAACAGCCTGCCTTCCAGGCGGAATATCGTACGAAACTGTCTTTGAAACTGCTTGAGTCTTTGTATCTGTAGTGGACATGCCGCCGCCTATCGAAATCTGTAACAAAGGGGACGCCGATTTTCCTGACATAAGATTGATCAAGCTGACCAATATTAGCTAATATATTTACGTAATAGGCTGGCTCTGAATTTCGGGCATTCCCTGACCTCAGATCATGTGACCTTCAAAACACTCTTTGAACTTGATGCTCCCTCAATGGAAAAGATCAGTGAAACACTCAAAATAATGACATTCTATCCATGCATGCATGCCTTCTGAAGGCAGGGGATGTCCATGATAATTTCTTTCAAAATTTATACCATCATCTTCACTGAGGATAGAGGTCAGAGTTGAAAATGTGATGGGGAGGATATTGAGGCATACTGCTCACTTAGGTGAGTAGGGCTGCACACCATCTGTGGGGGCAACCCTAACAGTGGAGCAAACTGGCAAGGAGAGGACACTGTGGGGAGAAGGTGAAAACAATGGCTTGGATATATTTTAATTGTAACATGAAATGACTTCAACCTACTATATCTGACATTTTAAAATATATCCAATGTTTAAATCGGCTATGTGCCCACATTGGGAGTCCAAAGTTATATCATGTGAACATCTGGGAAAAACCCCCGCATCCAGAGTGTGCAGTAGACTCGGAGAGGTGAGCAGCCTTGGAGGCATGTACCCCTCTATCAAGTACACATTAGAAAAACAGCTACAAAGAGACGTGAAGTGCTTACCTAGGCTGCAACTGTCAAAAACAGGGCAGAAAAAAAGGTGAAGCCTCATCAGGATTTTACGAAACATATTGGTACCTCCAATAAAGTTCCTCACATGCCACGTTGATAGTGCTAGAAGGCCTGTATATGCTGTGCATGAAATAATCCAACTAACAACTGGAATAGGCAAGAGGTGTCAAAAGTTCCTAAACACACAAGTGTGCAGGGGTTGTAAAGGGTTGGTTTAGAAGAATAGAGTGCGATCCAACCCACATATGGTCAAACCGACTATGATACGAAGGGTACAACACTGTCCGATCCAATATGGTTGGTTGCGACTAAGGTCGGTCAGAGACGTGATTATCATGTCAGAATATGATGAAGGGATGGTCAAGAACAAAATTAAGAGAACTCACGGGTTTTGACACTGGGTTACGAGTACACTGATGAGGGTTATAACAAGAGATGAGGGTACACAATGAAGGATGAAGGACATGAGGTTACGATCAGAACAATTCTAAGAAGACTAAGAACAAAGGTTTTGAGCTGTTAACTCTGAGTTTGAGGGATAATATGGGCTGTAATTCACTGAGAGTGGTGTTTACTACATGATGTGTCTTTTATATTTTACGATAGAGCGACCATGTAGGAGGTATTGGTTCATTGGAAGATTGTCATCAAGCTTGGCACTGCATGGTTTGTTGAAAGGAAATGTTTGTGTAGTGTTTGATTGATTAAGTATAGGTGTCAGACCAGATATATGATTGAGGGATCCATGAGGACGGGACTCTGTGAAGTGGCCAGATCAGTTCTGTGGATAGGGAGGAGTGGTGGCAAGCATGATTTGGTGTCGGAAGGAATTAGCACCAGGTATAGGAGGGGGTATGAACATATGTGGTTATTTTTATTGCTCTATTTATTGACTGTATATGGTAGTGTAAAGTAACTATATAAATATTTCTCATTGTACAACATGCTTTGATCTAAAATTGTGCCCCATGTTGTGACCTCAAGCTGGGGCTTTGGGGGCAGAGCAACTAGGCATGACCAAACTTGCAAGTGCCGTGCCGAAGGCACGGGTCATAAGCTCGTGCCTGCAAAGGTGACACCTAAATTTGCTTCCACGGTTGTTGATGACGCAACCGACGAGGAACCGCCAAGCGTGACTTTTACGTTAGTAGTTCCTCCGGCACAACTTCAATGTTTATCAGTCGACGTGCTGAACAGCGAGAAAAAACAACTGCTAACTTGAGCTGAGGACTACCGAGGTTTCTGAATATAATATTGTCAGGATTGTTCACAATATTGATCTATATGAGGTTCAGAAGTATCCTGGACACATGATAGGACGACAGTGGAATCACCAATGTACACCTGTCTGCGCGTGGGACGTTGGGTGAGCCTATGAGCCTGTGTGAGCACAAGGATTGCAATTAATTTTTTTTTTTTTTTTTTTTTTTAATCATATTATCGTGTTCGAGGCGCATTGCGCCTATGGTCCACGGTACATGCGAACAGGTATCTACATAATTACAAGAGACGGTAAATGCTGCACCCCCCCGTTAAGCGGAGAAAGAGTGAGCCGGCGTGTCCGACGCCGTTTGAGATACCGCTCCCCTAGTATACCCTGAGATGGAAAGAAATGGAGCGTGCGTGGAACGGTGGTGGTGGCGGCTACGAAGGCCCGCAGAGCGGGGGAGGGGTATAACGAGCAGCACGACGGTGCACTCTGACCGAAAAGGGAACAGTATAAAGGTGTAGGTTATCGGGGAGTCAATGTTGTCGTGTGCCGTTGTGGGGCAAAGATTAGGTGGGGGTTAGTATAGTTTGTCGGGCTTGAGGTGGGCGAGGTATCGTCAGATAGTGGGTTGGTGCGTGGGGTGCTGGGGGCGGTTCTGCCTCTGTTGGGCGCGTTCGGCGGCGAGGTGTCGCACGGTTTCGGCGGCGGATTTGAAGCGCTTCGTGGCATGGATGAATCTGAGAAGGTGTTTCAAGGCATCGGGGCTCGAGAGGAGATGTGAGAGGGACTCAGCTTTTCTGCGTAGGTTACGACGTAGGTGGTGGTGTCTTTCGAACTGGTAGTGCGGGCAAACTAGTAGGAAATGGCGAACGGTTTCGGGTGTGATACCCTGGCAGTGTGGGCATGAGGGGGTTTCCGATCTGTGGATGCGGAAGAGGTGTTGGTTTAGGGGAGAGTGGCCGGTTCGGAGTTGTGCGATAAGAGCTGATTGGCGGCGGTCGAGGGAGGCGACGAGCTTGAGGAATTTGCGTGAGGGGAGGGATTTGTCGATGGCGTGGATAACTGGGTATCTAGGTGATTTCTTCCAACGTTGCTTCCAGCGCTTCTGGAGGTTTGCGAGGTGTTCTTGCCGAAGGGCGGGAATGCTGATGGGAAGGGCCTTGTGTCGGAGGTAAACGGGGAGCGTCGACGGGGGGCTTGAGCTGCCTTGCGCTGCGGATTTGGCGATTTCGTCGGCGCGTTCGTTCGGACCGAAGTCGACGTGGCCGGGGGTCCAGTGTATTTGAAGATCTATAACTCTGCGAGAACGGTCAGTCCACGGGTTACCTCGACGGAGAGCTGCACGGCGTTCGCTTGCGCGGGCGATGCGATCTTGTTTAACGTGTAGCTTCTCGGCGGCCGTGTGGACGTGATCGAGAAGGTAGTGGGCAGGGTGGGGCTTTTGGTTACGAAGAGCCCGGATGGTTGCTTGACTGTCACTGCCGATGGCCGTGACGGAGTGGAGGCGGCGGCTGGATGTGGTCAGTAGGTGGAGGCCTAGTGTGAGGTCGACGATTTCGGCCTTGTAGACTGTATGCTTCGTGATGGGCCCGAGGTGGTATTTGAGGGAGGATTTTTCTTCCCCGTCAATGTAGAGAACGGCTGACGCTCCGACCCCTCCTTCGTAGCCCGATCCATCGCAGTACACGGAGGTGGGCGCTACTTGGTGGACGCGATTAGCTTCCACGAGTGCTTTGTCCTTGTTACCTTTAATGTGGGTGCTGAAGGAGGGGACATAGTTTGGGCGTCTTCTTGTTGGCGAAATGGTTTCGACTAGCGTAGGGTCGATCCCGGTGAGATGGAAGAGGTGGTGTAGCGGGGATCTGTGTCTTTTGACGAAGCGGCGTGCGGCCTTGCGAACAGGGCTGTGAAGGGGGTGAGTTTCAGGCAGAGAGGCTAGTTGCAATTAATTGATTGACAATTCACCCTTGGCACCAGGGCATGATAGGAATAGATCTTTTTGTGGAATGGATTCCCCTCCTCGAGGAAGGAGGTAGGTATTATTTCTGGTATCAATTTGACCACCAGCAGGATACGACACAGGTACTGCCTGGACAAGAAGGGGAAGGATAGCAAGAAAAATGGCCAGCATGATCTCGAGAGAAGGATGTAAGACTCAACGACCTGCGATTGAGTGGATTGCCATAAATTACCCCTATGGCCTTTTATTGATATACAGCAGGGTCACGTTGGTATGCTGCGCATTTTGTCGAAGTCGTGACAAAGAGTATGACGGCCGGATAAGCATAAAGGGGGGAAACACCGATCTGATATGTTTGAGTCAGTAGAGTGCTAATAGAAAAAACTGACGCTGTGCGCTGAACATTGATACTCACAATGCAAATGATTGGACAGCAGATCAAGAAAAGATCGTAGAGCATGAGGAGAACCAGATTACTACACGATTCATCAGCAAAAACCTTCCTCGATAAATGATCGTAAATTCTGCCGAATTATCTGTAAGGCAGATAATTGTCTCGATTATCACGCTTCGCTGTGCTTCTCTGTTTTAGATGGAAAGAGCTACTTATTCCGGCCCCTTGAGAACATGGTGAGATAATTACCTATAATTACTGACATTTCACTGGTAAATCACGCAAATGAACGTCTTTTGGGTACCATTTATCCATCGTGTTTTCTCAGTTCAGTGCAGTGTTGTGAAGGAAAATGGATTAAGGCATCGAAAGGAATGTAACTAGCGAGCTATTGAAGAAGAGAGAACATGGCCTAAAATTACTCAAAGGAGAGGAGAGGAGGGGGTGGAAGGTAGAAGGAAAGAAAGGTGAGGGATGAGAGGGTAGGGAGGAAGGAAAGGTGGGAAGGGATAGGTGGATACCTACAACCTCAGCCATAAGATCCGCCTTGATCCTATGCATCCTCCGCCCCTCCCCCTCCCTCTCCCGCGCCCTCGCCTACCCCAGAAGGCCCTGCAGCACAAGTCAGCCACATCAAAAAGGACACAGTGCACGCAGCACCACTCACACTCACACTCCCACGCGAGCGACGGCTCGCACTCCCAAGGCAGCGTCAGCCCCGCACGCACAAAGACACCCCTCCTTGGGTGCGCGCCCGACTGTGTCCCGCTTCGCCACTGCACTCACGAGGAAGGCCAGGGCATGCAGGACACGCGGCGGTGTCCCTTGTACGTGCAGGCGAATTTGCGAATAGTGTCCCGTCCAAAAGTGGGTGTTTGTCGGTAGCTACGGAGAGGTGTGAGTCACTGAGCCAATACAGATGTGTGAGAATGACTTACCGTTTGTCGAGCTCAGCAACGAGCTCGCCATGCGGCGACTCTGCCTACAGTAAATGGATGAGGTGCTTGAAGATTGTCCGCCTGGCCGTGCACCCGGGTTCTCATCACCATGAAAGAGGACCTGCATCGTATGAGACATGAGTGTGATGTTGGGTGGTTCACCAACTACTACTCACAAAACCGTCACCGCATACCGGATTACGACCCCGACACCGGCGTCATCGCAAAATGGTACATGACAATGATACTCCTAGAAAAATCGACAGGATGCACGAACCTTTCAGTCGAGCGTGTGCGGCACCCCGACATCCCACCTTCCTCAGCTCTCTCCATCTCCCTTTCCAGGCGTTTTCCGTCCTCAGTCGGCCACGATGCGTCCATTGCGCCCATTGGCGTCGCTTACTTAGTTAGAATATGCTAGTTACAGGCGACGGAGATGGGGAGAAGCCGGATATTGAAGGTCGCGACCGGTGGGCGTGAACAGACCCCGGCGAGCCGGGGGGGGCGCAGAGGTGGATGCGACGAAGGACGTGGGAGAGAGAAGGGAGAGGAGACCGGTCGAGAAGGATGAGGACCGGCTGTGTGTGGGTCTGCGGCGGTGCTGCGTTAGGAGGGAGAGGGAGAATGCGATGGTGGGACGACACACAGTGCGGGTGGATGCGGAGTCGGGCGGAGTTTGAAAGCACTTCAAAACTTTTTCAGCGTACAAGGCCGGCGCCGGACGTGATGAAGTTGTACAGGTGAGGTGTCAATATACAACGCTTTGGTGTAGTGGTTGTGATGGAAAGCTTTCACCATCCACTTCAAAGTGACATCGTGGGTTCAATCCCCTGCATGTGAAATATTTTTCAACTGCCATCTACATCTTGGCTGTGTGTTCATGCCGCTTCGTGAAGCCCTTTACAACTTTCAAAAGGCCAAAGATAATATATTCAAGCAATAGGTATGCTTACTACTCCATTGACCGACATATGTGTGCCCTAGGCTGTCGAGTTGCTCAAATTCGCGTAGTTTTCACACTTCCACCTGCCTCTCTGCCCTTTCTATTCCCTTCAAAGGTTTATCCTCCTTGTCACCTTGCGCATGTGTACGTTGAATGGTTTTCAAATTTCACTTCATTTCCGGATCCAAATTTTAAAATGTACGTAGTCAAGCGCTCCTTCACAGATGGGGTGCGTATTGCCTCAGTGGTTCCGGTCTCCATTATTCAGCGTAGTGTGCACCTTCTGCCTAAATGGGGTCCTGCCGTTCCGCCGAGCTGGACAAGCCAAAATGTTCTCGATGTCTGTCCGTCTTTTTTTCTCAATTCCTTCAAAGACACTTTAATGTATATTGATGTTGAATTCATCATGATTTATTGCACCTTACCTAGATACTTTATAATCAGTTGAAATTGAGCGGCCTTATGTCGCATTCGGTGAATTATTGTCTTTTGTGATAATTCCTACTAATTCACAGATTTTTATCGCGGGAGGTTTTTCCTGATGTTCTGATATTCTGATAGAAATGATACAGGAGTAGGAAGCGCCAGAACGTTCTTCTTACGTAGCAGAGAAGTAGGAGGAGTGTGATCACGATTTTGATACTACTTCCGTGGGCGAAAAATCATTGCCAGTGAGATGATGCAACACACAAAGGGTGGCGAGAATACTGTGGTGCCATGATCTAGCCGCTCAGCGAGACAGAGGCCTCGCGCCATCAAAGAAGAAACCACATGGCACTGGAGGCTTGATACTGAGACTTGTGGACTCAATCAGCAGGACGTAGGTAAACCCAGAGTGCTTCTTGGTCGTGGGGAGGCATCAGATACGTATACCTGAAGAGTCAAACTGATACCACGCAAGGAGGACCGTAAGAAACGAAGCACAGACTCCGCGTCAGCCCCTGAAGCACCTGATATTCATTGGATCCGTGAATGGTGGCGCTGAAAATATCCACTGATGACATCCACGGTCTTCTGGCCTGTGCTCTGCTGATATGGATCCGTGAATGGTGGCGCTGAAAATAACCACTGATGACGTCCGTCGTATGGCCTGTGCTCTTGCTTCGTGGAAGATGGTTGACGTGTCGACGATCATCAAGTGGCAGGTCGCCTGAGTCGGGACTCAATTTCATGATGTCTTCTCTTATTTGGTGATTACCTCTTTCGGCACGCGCTTGTTCTGTACGCCACGGCGGGGCGTCATGTCACCGTGGCTGGTCTCAATCGATCAGCATCTATCCATCTTTAGCGAAAACCTTATTACTTACTGGAAGCGTCAGCGGCTCCGCCTCCAGTAGATATATTATTATTTTGCAATGGTCAACTTTTCCCGCTGAACCGGGTTAGAAGGAAGAAGAACAGCATCCGCAAATCCAACAACCAGTTTAGAGGTACACAAATGAAAGCACTTGTCAACGCAATAAAGAACGTATTAACACTACAGGAACCATTCCGTGGAAAGCTAGTATAATACGACAAGGTCTAATAATATAATGTAGACAAGTCTTCTTCTGATGAGTTGCGTCAGAAACCATGGAAAATAAAGCAACCAAAGAACATTAAGATTGCAAATAACATGAAACTCGAAGCAGAGTATATCAATGGCGATGAATTCAAATCGACGCATGCCAGATGGGCCAAGGTAAATTGAATGCTCTGAGCGTCGTCCACGACGTTGAGGACCGGATCAAGACCGGATTATAACTGCGAGTATTGAGAGGACCCAAAGCTGGGCAAACCGAGTTCTATCGTGTACGTTTCCCCGTCGAGCAATTGCACCAAATGATCGTATTCACGTTTTAGGGAGCTTCCACTGGCGTCTAAGATGGCCTGATCGAAGTCAATAATACTTGCACAACCATCGTCACTGATCACCAGGTTGTCCGGACGAATGTCACGATGTCGGACGCCAGCATCGTGAATGGATTCCATGATTTCAGCAAAGTCATCCCTAGGGTAGAGACTTCATTAGCACAAATCAGAACCTTTCAGGACGGAGAATGAAACTGACTTCTGCGATTCTGTAATCGCAAGGTCCGCACTCTCCTTATCTGGCCTTGCTTTCCAAAGGGATGTACCAACGTTATTCATGACAAGAGCCAATGCATCGCTTTCGACATCTTTGAACAAGCCAAATATTGTCGGAATTCCTGTGACGAACAACGAAGAGTGTAGATGCTCGTACACCTCGAATTCGTTGCGCATCCGTTCCCGCTGTTCGGGATCAAATGCAAGCTTCACGACTGCGTCAGAAAACGATACTGTTTCTCCGTTGGATGCCTGGAACTCGAGGGTGGCCGAGTGGACGTCGCCCGTCGCCCCAGCTCCCAGCTTGGATGTAATAGTGAGAAGGAAGTATTCTTTCGGTTCAAAAACAGTATCGTCTGTCGGTGCCTGCTGATCGATGTGCAGTAATGATGCTGGGACAGGAGAATTGAATTGTCGGTCGTGAATCCTCAACAGAGCTAGAGGACGATCGGCAATCGCTTTAGCCACGACCTGATAAGAGAAGTCGTCAGCGCTTATAGCTGTGGAAGTTAGTGGGTACCCACCGCGAGTTCAACTGCCTGTGCCTCAAGAACAATAGGAGCCCTTGTTTTGGCGCGCTTCTTTCCTTCAGAAGACAGAGGTTCCTCGCGCTTCCGTTTCCTGGAGTTGCTCAGTGGTTTCGCCTCGGTTTCGCTCTGTACGAGTTGTCGAGTGCGGTCCAGGACATCTTCTATGATCGCCATGAAGAGCGCCGTGTGTATTTCTCCATATCCTGGGTCCTTGCATCGAGTGACATCGATGAGCTCGGAAATGAAGAGTGTCTGGCTAGAGCGATGTCGAAAGGCGACACGTTCAGAATTACCGCAATGAAACACAATGAAGGACGAGTCTCTCTCAACCGCGCGTGCCCATGCCTACAAAGAAAGCCATTTAGCTGGGGGACATATAGTTCCGAAAAAAAATGTTACATGTTGAAGGATGGATGTCTCCAATCCACCCGTAGCATCAGCCATCGTCGTCTTCCCTGGAATAGTGATGTTGGGCCATTTCCTTTTCAAGTTGGCATTTGAAGGTGACGCGAAGTCGATACCGTCCACAGTCGTAAGCTTTTTCGCTTGTTTCGCCCTCGCAGTGGTTTTTGTGGATAACCGGTGGCTTCTCCGAAGGAGAGTTTCTGGACCAGCAGATGCTGTGGCAATTCTAGAAGGCCCAGTACGTCCCGGATTGGGGGTTTTGCTAAGTAGTGGCAATAAACTTGCAATCCAGGGGGTGCTGATGGCATCGGGAGATTGAAGGAGGCCAGTGTTGGCCGGGAAACACCCAGGCGCAACTGTGAGAGAAGTTTGAGATCGGAACGTGTCCATATCAGCCACTTTATCCATATTCTTGAGGGCATCTTCTACCTCGCAGCTCATGAAAAACATCTGCCACACCGCTAGCACAGGAAACTTCTGCCTTGCCTGTACCAAGTCGCCTTTCGTGGTTTCGTCCATAGAGTTCCAAGCCTCCTTCTGTATCATTCCATAGAATTTAGGCTCTTGATAAGGTTCCATAAACTCTGGTGCAAAGTCTTCCAAGAGGGCATAATACTCCTGGGACCGTGTAACGGGACGCTTGACGAATCCCAGAGCGGAGGTCCAGCAGGTTGCTTTGAGATGTAATGTGAGCATCGATGCCAATGTCTGAGCAAACATACAGGTCACCACCGTGTATGCTTGGCCAACATATGTCGCATCCTTTACTGGACCTTCTTCGAGGTAGTTCCCTATCGATCGAAGTTTGGGAAAGCCGCGCTCGACACCCGGTAGAAGTGTATTGTCTTCCCGGATGGTTGTAAAGATGCGATCGATGGCTTTAGAGAGCTCCGTGGTGAAAGAAGGTAATATAACGACCTTCTTTAGTGCCAACCGTTGGTCAAGATGTTTGTCGTAAAATGAAACAGGAGGAGTCAAGGTTGGACAAGGAGAGTCAGGATCCGGTACCAGAGGTTGTGGATTGTGTTCAAGGACACGTTGGAGCTCCTTGTTTAATTCCATTGGCAGTAGTCGAAAAGCGATTCAGAGTCACTTAGTTTGAGCCTTGGGAGGTGTATGTATGCCTTGGCCACTCATCCAGTGCCAGTTAAATACAAAACGTAGGGAAGCTGAGGGACCTCATTAGACAAAAGTATAAGATGTTGTACTTACTGGCATGTACACAATTGCCATATCCAACAATACTTAAAGATAGTTCGTTGGATACAGACCTTTTCGGAAACTCATGTCCCACGCCGCACGGGGTTTTCAGTGACCGACAACAGCAATTTTGAACGGATGGGCTTCCGTCATCGCGCCAGCCAAACCCTTTATCTCACCCGGGCCTACCTCATTGATGTCTTGAATCGCGATAGTCCTGCTTATGGTTAAAGTTATCAAACAGGACTTTGTATTATGTCCATTGTTCAGGACACCTTCGAGCGCATGAAGCAACACCATTGACAGGCGAAAGAAGAGCTCGCACTGCCAAAATGACGTCAAAAACCAGTGGATTGCGGCCGCGGGTCGTTTCAATTGTCCCGCCGGCTTTTTCAAGAGGGGCGGAATCAGAACTGTCCTTCAGAAGCATCAAGAAATGGTTTTACGACGGCTGCTTCTGATTCAGATGGAGGGTTCTATGGAGATCTGGCAAATAATGCTCGGTCCAGGGCTGACGGTGAACCCCAAGCGAGACTTCCACTGGGCGATATTGTTGACGAACCGATGGACGATGGATGAAAAGGCAAGGTGGGAAACAAGTCTGACGGCGTTTGGCAATGACGACGGATTCCTGTCAACAGCCTGAGTGACAGTGCGCCGGAACCTGGACCCATTGTAACTCAACTTTTTGCTGCTGCTCCTCGCTCCGCTCTCTCCTCGTGCCTGAGATCTTTGGTCCTACAGCTCTGAATCTGGAGTCTGGAGTTGGGCTGATACCGAGGGACATTTAAATGCTGCCGGTCCTGTAATACTAGTACTGGCGATGAAAGAGGAGCCTTACCTTTGCCTGGCGTACCCGCACGCTGTTACCGTACGCCGGGTAATGTCTATGGTGAACTTACATGCCAGGCAGCCCAGTAGGCCTGTGACACACCGGTTCAACTTCGACTTCAACACAACAACACAATATTTATTGACCGTCTCGAAGTTTTTCGAGCCCCGCCTGTCCGAACATATCACTGTATGCTGTACGATGTATGCTGTGATACTGGTGGCTATATCCTCCTTGTTCATCTGCATCCTCTTTGGCATCTGCTTTCATGCAAGCTGCCGCATCCGAGTCCTTTTTTTTCTTTCGCATCTCGGAAGTCCTCCTTCTCAATTATATGTAGCCCTCCACTGAGGATCCCGATACCATACCCTTCCCTGCGCATGCATCGTGGCTGTTCCCGGTGTCTCTTCAGGAGGTCTAGCTCGGACCTAGACCGCATGGCTTTATTCTTGTTGGTCGGTCACTGACTCTCGTTGAGATACCTAGTAGACTTCGATGTCTGCCCAATCATTTGCTTCGTGTTGATTTGGGCCCATGGAATTGCCTCTCTTCAGTGCAGGCGAGAGGCTGGCAGTCTCGGAGTTGATGTTCATTGGCAGGAGGGATTTGGATGGCAAGGAAGTTGACTTCGTGGATTGTCCGCGTCTTGTGCCTTTCGATCAGTTGCATGTAGCATATATATATCAGCGGCGCCTGGTGGCTAGATATGATACAGCTTAAGTCAAGGCTCCATTCAGATTGGATTGAAGCGGATCCCCGTGAAGGCCTCTCGAAAAACGCGCCACGAGTGCTCGTATTGTAAACCCTACTTCTACGTGCCAAATCGAATTGAATTTCGAAGACCAGATTAATGGTTGACTCTACCTGCCTCCAAGGTTTTGAACCGGGCTCTGTGCCTTAAGGTGGTGCCGAAATGCTGAACTTTTACCGGATTAGCACTTACATCGTACAATTATGGCCGTTTTTCACTGGATCCAAGACCACGTATGGGTGAGTGGATCATCAGGCGTTCTTACCGCCACACCGTTGGTCACCTTCAAGTTGATATTAGTTTCTGGGTCCTTGCATTAGTGCCTTGCAATTATCCTCGTCGACACCTTCCGCCCACAGAAGTAGTAAGATCGCCCAGAGATGGGGTTGACGAATTGACGCCGATGATAATTTAAGCATTTACTAGTACTTACAAGACTTTGTTATAAGTTAGATGGCGTACGTTTGGACGACTATAAGATATATGGAGGTAGATGGAAAATATTTTTGAAGGAGTGTGCGTGTGGGGGATGATAGGTATGAGTGGGAGATGGAGAGGTAAAGGAAGGAGCGACAAACCAAGAAAACGATCCACGAGTACAAGGGAATCAGGGAATCAAGTCAAGATGCGAGATGAAAAAAAAGAAAAAAAAACACAACAGAAAGAAAAAGCGGAACGAGATGCAACAATCTTACATGTCCACATCCATCTTCCCAGGCGCCTTGTCCCCGCCCTGGCCAGCACCATCTTCAGCCTCCGCCTCCACATCCATCCCCACAATTTTCACTTCCTGCAACTTCCCTTCCTTGCCCTGTCCCTCCCCGTGCACCCTCTCCTCCTCGTCCTCGTCCGGTAACCCGCCCGTGACACTGCGCGGTGTCCCATACCTCGACCCATTCAGAGTCATCGCGCTCAATCCGAGCCCCATCGCATTCAGACTGGGCAAATTACCCGCCCCGCCACCCGTAGCGTACCCACCGCCCTGCGAGTACGCGTACACAGGGGTGTATGTGCCCGCGCCCGGCGTCGACGGCACGCTCGATCCGCCCGCATACGACGAGTACGACGAGTCACCAGAGAACGGCGACGGCATCCCGTCGTGGTCGTCGAACAAAGACCCGGAGCTTGTACCGCGCCGATGCCGCATGTGCGCGAACTGGAGCTCGTACTCGGAGCCTTCCATTTCCTGGTCGCCGTTTGCGGCGGAGGATGATGTGCCTTCGGCGCCGACCTGGCGCGCTCCACGCTGGAGGCCAACAGTCCGGAAGCGGCCCACCCATCTACATTGAAAGTCAGCCTGAGGACTTGGCCACTAGAAAGAAATAGAAGACATACGCATCAGCTCTGTCCAAGCTATCCTTCACAACCCCCGTCACGCCCCTCATCATATCCAGGCTTTCCGTCGCAAGCGTCAAAATCCGCTGCGCAGCCAAGATGGCCGCACCAGCCGAGACTGGCTCCCCATTCTCATCCTGATGCCGCGGATGCCTCGCAATCGGCGATGTAGCCCTCGACGACGGAGCAGAGCTCCCACCAGGACCGCGTTCTCTCGTTCTGCGATTGCTCCGTCTGACCGCACCAGCCCCTCCAGCTGCGGCAGCAGCAACGCTCTCCCTATCTCGTTCGCGTTCCCGGTCTCGCTCCCGATCTCCGTCCTCATCACGAGCCGACGAACCAGATGGTCCTGGGGCCTTGTGTGCCCACCTTTGAGGTAGATTGAGGATGAAACCCCTCACGCGGCCACGGGCAGGTTCAGGAAGTGCCCCACCGGCATATCGGCTGACGACATCGACCACTTGCTTAACCGTCTGTACTATATCCCGGCGCACGGCATGCAATGTCCGGAGGTGGGCTTGGGATATCGGAGGATGCGCAGCTGGCGTTTGTGAGGGGAGAGGCTGGAGACTTGCAGTAAAGTCGCGGAGGATAAGAATTTGCGCGTCGATATGAGCTGTAGCGTACTGCAGGGAAAGCGTGTCGTGAGCTGAAGTGCGGATATTTGCATTCTGCAGATGACGTACCTGTAGCCATTGAAGGCAGTATTTTAGGCGGCGCATACTCTCTTCGCTCAGTGCTGCACTAAGGCCACCGGCTTCGAGTAGGACCGCCTGCCATCGGCTCCGCTGAGCCACTTGGCGTTCTTCAGTCTGTGTCGAAGAAGAAGAAGAAGATGATGTCAACTCTGGCGGAGGTGGTGGAGGCCCGACGAATGGACTGTTAGCTTGAATCCAGCTTTTTCCCTTACCCCTCCAACCCTTCCCGAGCGCTAGGTTGTCCATTTCCTTCTCCTTCGGCACAGTGGAATTCTCGGGCGTATCGTCTATCGCAGATCCTTCCGATCCCTCAGACTTTAGCTTGACCTTCGGTTGACCGGGGACTTGTGATTCAGGCGGACAGGTTTCGCTCGCACTTGTTAGCATTCGCCGACTGGTACTTGGGGATGTGGCGAGGGTATTTTCGCCAGAGGATGGTCGGCGATACCTGTCAAGCTGCAATAAATATATTAGTGCGGTTCTTTATATAATTGAAGGCCGGCTTGGAACATCTTTGCGCTGTCGAGGAAATTCTTGACAGGTCCTACTCTCGATTCGGAGCCGAGGGCCTGAGCGGCCCTGCAGGACCCGCCACAAAGTTTTCGCAGTCGATGCTCTGCGATAGAGAAAAAAATAAAAGTGGGAGAGCACTCACTCGATCTAGTTGCCTGCAAGCAAATTCGTCTAATTGGTTCACATTGACAGGGAGGCGGTCAATGACCGGACGGGAGATGGTTTTAACGCTCGACTCCATCATCTCAGCGCCGTACTACACAATCACATGGGTTCAGCGTCGCGAAAGCGAAAAATGAGACTATAGTCGAACCTTGACAACCCGAGACGATGCTTTGCCTTGCTCGTACACACGAAGGGCAGAATTTAAAAGCGGTAGATGGGACATTCGCGAAACGAAGGGTGAATTGGTATCTGATGGAGATGTACTGGCTTCAGAGCAAAGCAATGATCTCAGCCAATAACGCAGCGATCAATAAAAAGTTGGGTGCTCACAATCAGCCCGTTGTTGCTGGGCATTGTTTCTCATGTCACCGAGGGCTTTGACGGCGATGCGAACGCTCTCGTCGTGGTCCTGGAGGTCGGGGCCAACGTCGTCCATGGTGGTTGGGGATGAAGAGGTATCGTGAATGGCATGTGTTTGATTGGGTCATTAAGGGACATGTGAATTCTCGCCGTTGGAAATAATAAACACCGTCAATTATTAACTAAATGGGGAATGACTATGATCGGTACAACGATCAGAATTCATGCTGTTCGGTGCGTTCAGCGGGGACCCTATATAGCGAGAAACTGGCAGGAAGTCATCCTCCGATAACAAAACAAACTCCCAGTGTGCAAAGGGAATGAGAACACAACGCAGCAAGGGACTTTTCCATCATCGTTGGAACTTCGGTGAATCTCCCTGCCTGCATATCAGGTTGCAGATAGATCAACGATAATTATGTCAGGTCCTATCTCTGCGTTTTCCCGCGTAACACCGTTGTTGCTACACGTTCAGATAACCAACGCCGGAACGAGAACCCCATTATCAGCCAGCCGTAATCATGAGCAGTCGCGACGCGATTACCAGGGCCAAGGGATGTCACAAGGTCAATCGCACAGCTGCATCGGTGGAAAGGTTTATCCGGATGCCTGAAATATGTGCTTTTGGTCGTGGGGAAAGTCACTTGTCAAGGGCATGGTGAAAAAAATATACCTTGGTAAAAGATCCGAGGGAATGTGCCGCCTCAACGACAACCAACCCCTCTCTCGAGACGAAAGTTACTGGGGACTGCCGTGAACGACGGCTCCCGCCGAGCTAGACACTCGCCGCTCGCGATGTCCTGTCAGGAGTACTCCGGTGTCTTAATCTATTTTCTTCCTGATAAATTGAATTCCGAAGAAAAACGCTCCTCACATGCATTTTACATCTGAGAGTATCATCTCAAGGAGAGCCGCGTCTCATCCATTGGACACGATCGTGCCTTGAATGGCCCCTCAGGCTGCCCGTCATCGTCCGCCAGTCAGACCATCTCCACTTTCTCCAAGAATCGTGGTTCCAAGCCATTACTGGGCGTCAACATGACACCATCGCTAGACGAATAGAACCTCCTAAGGCCTGCGTCGAGCGCCTTTTGGAGGTTAATGAAAATAAGAACGCCTGACGATATCCCTGTCAAGGTTGCGTTTAGGGGGAAAGGAAGGACGTGAAATGAGGATGCATACCACTGCCAATCATGGTTAGCCTCCAATGTTAATAAAGTTATAAGAATGCCAGCGCATTCAGCGCCCATACCTGTAACCTATGTCTAACGAGCCACGAAATTCCAAGGTTAGGTTGAGAGGGATCTGTCAGTCTTCCATCTTTTCCGCGTCGTTCGCCTTTGCTTTGATTTCAAGTCCGATTCGTTGCATGTTGCCAACTTAACGAAGCGCGGTGAAGTTGAGCAACCTGGGGCCATTTTCAGTAGAGGTAGAAGGAATATGTAAAACTGGTTGACAGTCACGGAAGCAAGTGTTACACAGCCACATTACCAGGTTGTTCATCGGTTGTCACGGTGTACTCCAACTCAAGTCGAGGACCAGAACCACCTGAGAACCACAATGACTCTCTAAAGTTACTGGTCAGCGCTTCAGCCTTGTAAGTCAGAACCGAAGGTCCTCTTTAGTGGATTTGACCTTCCTACAAACACTGCTGGAGATACCATATGAAAATATATAGTATGTCATTCACGTCTTTTGATAGATTATAGTCCTGATTCCTGCTCTCACCAGACTCTGTCAGTTGACATTCTACGATAAGCATCTCGACGCACAACTGTTGCTGGAACTGAAATCATACCATTGGCCACCTGCGTATCGCGGGAACTGCACTATCATCCCGCCCCTTCCCGACATGATGATTTCTTTCCACCGATAAATTTCCGGGCGTTATACAAGCGTAACCCCTCACCCGTTGATGCAGATTCCCTTGCCCGGATATCACAAGGCACAATGGGGATGTATGCTCGCACTCCTGCTCCACGCCAATGTACCCCAGTGGTCTTCAAGTTACCTGGGTTAATACCAGGCATTCAACGAGTCGTGCGCGCTCCAAATTCATGGACCAGATCGGAATCGCCGAAGGTGGAGAAACTGATAGATCAATGCGAAACTGCACCTGCACCACTTGCTACGGAAATACCCTGGGCTGGCATTCTGGCATGTGTTCTCTATCTCCAAAGGGGCAATAAACACTGTCCTCCGAGACATGGGGGAGTTCTGTATTTGAACACTTCCTTGACGACCGCCGAACGAAAGGAGACTCAGAGCCGCCGATAATGGCCATTTGGATGTCTAAACACTGTGAAAGGGGAGTAAAATCGCCAGGCATTGGATGACCGTTCCAATGCAAGTCAACGTCGGATCTGGCATGGTAGGACGATGAGCAAGTGGGGATTATTGCCTTGTAACTTTATCATGCTCAGGCTACTCTTAATAATCAGGCGTCCGTTGGCGATAGATGGCGCGCGTGGGCCAGGCTTAGATTCAGTGCTGAAGATAACTTGGCTTGAGCGATTGCATGTATGTATGATGCACGGCTGTTGTTGACAATGTTCGAGAGCTGGACGCGGTCACGTGATGTACGCGGAATTGAAGTTGAAGTTGAGCTTGAAAGTTGAAGAGATTGAAGCCACCAATCATGATCTCGCGGCTACCACGACTGCACTCGTCGCCTTTGCAACCGTCAATGTCCACACTCAAGCGCAAAGCCGCAGAGGAAGAAGATGAAGCCCTCGACCAACCCCGCAAGCTCCCCGCCATTGGAGCCAGTCGACCCACCAGAACACTCCAGCCATCCCGAACCGCACCAAACCTCACAAAGTCCGGTCCCAGCCTCCCAAAACCCCTCACAAAACCTCGAGCGCCTACACTAACACGATCAACCACCCGAGGCACCAGTGCCCCTCCCGCGAGCCGCCCACCTCCCCCCGTACGAACCACCCGCTCCGTTTCCGGGCGCTCGACCGACGACAAGCGCTTCAGTGAGCTGAAAACCCAGCTTACCTCCATTGAATCTGCACGCGCAGCCGATGCCGCCCGCCTGGCGCTGGACATGGAGGCTGAGCGGGCCAAGGTGGCCGAGCTGCAGGAGAACCATGCCGCCATATCGCGGGAGCTCGCGGCCGCGCGGAACCATGATCTGAACCAGCGGCGGGAGCTCGTGCACGCGTCCGACGAGATCGAGGGCTTGAAGAAGAGACATGCAAGGGAGATCTTGGATCTGGAGATGGATGTGAAGCAGCGGGAACGGGAGAACAGGGAGGTGAAGGAGGATCTGAGGTTGTGCCGTGCGGACCTTGAACGGGACAGGGAGGCGGTGTCGGCGCTCAAGTCGACGTTGGCGATGCAGTCGACGGCGCATCTGACGCTGACGACTCAGAACCAGCTGCTCCAGGCGCAGTTGGATGCGAATGCACGCTTGGTCGCGGAGCTGACGGCGAAGCTTGAAGAGACGGAGCTCAAGCTCGAGGAGAAGACGAGGGAGGTCACAGATGGCGAGATTGTGCGCCGGAGGCTACATAATATGGTGCAGGAGCTCAAGGGCAACATCCGCGTGTTTTGTCGTGTGCGGCCGGTGCTACCCGCTGATTCGGACGAGGAGGCAGACATGGCATTCCCTGATAAGCGAGAGAACAAAGAAATCGTACTGTCATCGTCGAGCGAGAGTGCGACGGGGCAGGAGCGGAAGGAGGTGTACAACTTTGGCTTCGACAAGGTGGGTTCGAGCCCTATGTACTTCGACTTGAGGCTCATTTTAGGCCCAGGTCTTCGAGCCAAGCGCAAGCCAGGCAGATGTCTTTGAGGAAATTTCCCAACTTGCGCAGAGCTGCACGGATGGGTACAACGTATGCATATTTGCCTACGGTCAGACGGGCTCTGGCAAATCATTCACGATGGAGGGTGGACCGGTGCGTGTGCTATCCTGCAACTGTCATACCGCCCTAATTCCCTCACAGACAGAAGCTACCGCCGGCATGATCCCGCGAGCTGTGGTGCAGGTCTTCCGCGTCGCAGAGGAGATGAAGAGCAAAGGCTGGGAATACACCATGGAAGGCCAATTCCTCGAAATCGTAAGACCCCATCCCATCACACGTCTCTTCTCTTTCTACTTCATCTCACACGCGCGCTCCACCAGTACAACGAAACCATCAACGACCTCCTCGGCGCCCACGACTTTGACAAGAAGAAACACGAGATCAAACACGACCCCAAGACGGGCGCGACGCGCGTTACGGACATCAACGTCGTGCCCCTGCACTCCGCCTCACAGGTCCGCTCCCTCCTGGGCGTCGCGCAGAAACGGCGGAGTGTCGCGGCGACGATGGTGAACGAGCGGTCCTCGCGCTCGCACTCCGTGTTCACGCTGCGCATCCGGGGCGTCAGCGCGGCGGGCGAGCGGTGCGAGGGGAGCCTGAACCTGGTGGATCTGGCGGGGAGCGAGAGGCTGAATGTGAGCTTTGCGAATGGGGCGGAGAGGGAGAGGGTGAAGGAGACGCAGGCGATTAATAAGAGCTTGAGTGCGCTGGGGGATGTTATTGCGGCGCTGGGGGAGAAGGGCGCGGCGGGGCCTGCGGCGGAGGGGAAGCATATCCCGTATCGCAATTCAAAGGTGCGTATAGTGTGTGTGTGTGTGTGTGGTTGAAGGAAGAGCGCGTGTGACTAATGGATCGTCTCGTGCAGTTGACATATCTCCTCCAGAACTCGCTAAGCGGTAACTCGAAGACACTGGTATGATGTTTTATTTTATTTTCGTGCTGCTGTATGCTGATAATTTTTGTGCGGTAGATGTTCTTGAATCTTTCGCCGCTGGCGGCGCATCTCAATGAATCCCTGACGTCCTTGCGGTTCGCGACGAAGGTATGTAATGGCTGGATACTGTTGTGCGCCTTTCATGACCCTGGCGTGCCTTCCCCCCTTGCAGGTGAACAACACGACGATTGGAACGGCGAAGAAGCAGTCGCGTACTTCGTAGTAAGGTCGATTCGCCTGTTGGCTGATATATATGCATATGCGCGCTTTTGCATTCGCATGTGCATGTGTATGTCGCGAGGTCGCGAGAGAGATGGCGAGAGGCGCATGTATGGGTTCGACCGGACCCGGGCTCTTGGAGGAGGACTCGGAGTCTTCGACACGTTACGTATACGTAAACCTTTTGTTGTATTATTTTCCGTTTCGCTTTTCTTGTCCTTTACTTCAGTAGGTAATTACTCTTCTGAAACACAAAAATGCAATGCGGGGCGTTATATATATTTATTCATGGGTCTGTCTAGCCTCACAGGCAATATGTTTCAATGCAAAGGCCTGAAGCTTTGTATATTTTGGGATCGGGACGCCATAAGTACGAGACCGCGTCGTAATAAACTTACGACGCGCCTGTCACGTGCATGTCACAGCTTGTTTCTGGCGCAATCGACCCTCTTGACTTACGCTCATCCTCAATACGACAAGCGAGCCCTCTGGAGATGCAGAGATGCGCATTCTCACATGGAACATCGTATGTCAAACACCCGAACTTTGCTCGTCAAAATAGATCTAAACCAACTCCTATAGAATGGAGTTCGCACATTGCCACAGTACTACCCGTCAGTCCATGGATCTTGCCACCTCCATTAGCTCTGAATCGAGATACCTGGCAGCTGGAACACCTTCTCATCTTTCAATGACATCCTCGATGCCCTCGAAGCTGACATCCTGTGCTTCCAAGGTAAGAGCCCTGCATATCCCCAGCACGATTCACCGTGCGACTTGCTATTTTCTCTTAGAGATGAAGACTTCTCGTTCCGGTCTTACGAGAATCACCGCAGTTCCGCCATCTTACAATGCCTTCTTCTCGTTTCCCATCCAAAAATCCGGTTACTCGGGCGTAGCAACGCATGTTCGGACGACTGCAGCCGTACCAGTCAAGGCAGAAGAGGGTCTATGCGGCATAATACAGCCAAAACCTCCTTTTAGCGCCGAGGAACGTATCTCGAGACTCGAAGCGTATCCTCAGCGCGTCATCGCCGACGGACATGAAGACGACTCGGACGAGGAAGGGGAGCTTGATTATAAGGACTTGGATAGTGAGGGACGCACGTTGGTTTTGGACTTTGGCCTATTCGTCCTGATCAATGTGTACTGTCCAAACGACGGCAATGGCACGGAGGAAAGAGACAAGTACAAGGCGGATTTTCATAAGGTGTTGGAAGCGCGGGTCCGAGGACTAGTAGAGTTGGAGGGAAGGGAAGTCATTGTGGTTGGCGACCTGAACGCGTGCGCGGCCGTCATCGATCATTGCGAGGGCCGTTTGATGGTCGCAAAAGGATTGGCTGAAGGGCTGCAGGATGAAGAAGGCTTTTGGGGGAAAAACGTTCGAAGGTGGTTGAGGGCATGGATGGTGGCGGAAGATGGGACAGGTGGTCCTATGGTCGACATTACGAGACAACTTTGGCCTGACAGAAAGGCCATGTTTACCTGTGCGTCTCCATTTGCACTGCGCCCCACGCGGCTTCTCATTCTTGTTACTGGAACGCAGGCTGGAATACGAAGATATCCGCTCGCGAGTCCAACTATGGCACGCGCATTGATTACATTCTCATCACCCGTGGTCTGCTACCTTGGGTCAAAGCTGCTGATATTCAGCCCGAAGTCAAAGGAAGTGACCACTGTCCCGTTTATCTTGACCTGCATGATGAAATAGTGGACTCCAGTGGTGCTGTCATCAAATTACAGGACGCTCTGGGTTTTAAGCAAGGTAACCCATCTGAGCCTCCTAGGATATCATCGAAATTCTGGAATGAATATTCCGGCAAGCAACGACTTCTTCAGCAGTTCTTTGGTAAAAATGTCACTCCTCCATCCACGGGCTGTACACCATCAAAACCGATAGCTCTAGAGCGTTCTGACAATGCACCTGTTCCGACGAGCACCACTCATGCTTCGAGTGGCGACGTGGATATAGCCACACCTTCATCTTCTCGCGACCTCTCGCGGGACACTTCAATGACTGATGATGATGCATCCACTAGACCCTCGCCCAAACCCATGCTGACCCAACGACTCTCTGGGCCTTCCCAATCCATGGACTATGCGTCGGAAGGACCTTCGTCTTCCTCGCCGGCTTTAAAACGCAAGTTGACGGCTGATACCCTGACGCGCAGTTCTCTCTTGAAGAAGCAAAAGCAGAAGAAGGAGCAAGAGAAAACTCCAGGCCAGGCAAAGCTCTCTTCCTTCTTCACCAAGCCCAAAAACTCAAACCCCTCAACGGCTACGACTTCCTCCTCCTCAAAACAGAAATTAACGTTTCGAGAACCCGACACTGTTGATTCAGAAACCATCGAGATCGATTTAGAGGCAGACCACCGCCTCGCGATGCTCCTTTCCTCTCAAGAAACCGATACTCTGAAACCCTGTGGAAACGAGACTGCGGAAGCCAAGCAGGCATGGTCGAGTCTTCTCGCCCCTATGCAGGCCCCGAAGTGTTTGGTTCATGGAGAACCTACGAAGGAGCTGACTGTGATGAAGCCTGGACCGAATAAGGGGAAGAAGTTCTTCATTTGTGCTCGGTGAGGTGTTCCTGTCATTGAATCTGAACTGGCTCGTCTCATGTGGACACAAAAGACCAGTTGGTACTGGATATGATAAAGGCCGTGCGGAAAGGCTTAGAGAGCATGTAGACCCGCAATGGCGGTGTGATTTCTTCAAGTGGTCGAGTGAAGCCAGACGAGAAATGAGGAAAGCAGATCCGCCATGATCTTCGGAATTATTTGTAGTGTTCATCCCCATGTATTATAATACTAGGTCTCTGTCATTGCGTGTATATATAATTCTAATATGTTTCTGGTTGGTTTCTGGAGATAATACTTAGTGGCGGCCGCGGCTTGCGATCGGGGACCTCCGGATAAAATATGCGGCCACGTGAAGGTGACAAGCGGTGACCATTTTTGGCGTGACCAGTTCTGGAAAGAAAACTTTGTAAATTATGTCCATGCTTGCGGGGGTTGCTCGTGCTGGGCCTTCGTATCCAATATTCCAGCAAAATGTTCTCCGGTCTGGCGCCACACTAGTCTCTCCTGGCTTCCAGCAGAAGCGCAACATGGCAAAGGTGGTCAAGGCTACAGAGAAACGTGATGTTCTTTCTAACAATGTTCTTGTCGCGACTTGCTAACGTCGGTGTGGTCTCTGTACAGAAAGGTCAGCAGGGTTCTCTCGTAAACCTGTCAAAAGGGATGCTCGTGGCGAAATTATAGAGGAGAAGAAGGAGAAAAGTCTTGGGGTATGTGCTCATACCTACAAAATTCAGTGGCCGATATTGACCGGGCGGTATAGGCTTTCCGACCGCTTTCCGTTGCGAATCTGGTCGACGAAACGTTTGAGTCTGAGAAGAGATCAGTTCTGAACCTGCCCGCCTTTGCTCCGGTGAGTGACATTCTACCGTGAATCGACGAGATTCTTACGACGCGCGGTACAGACGCAAAGTATGATTGGCAAGGCTACGGAGTTCCCTATCCTTGAAAACGACCCCGCGCGGATATACGGTCTACCAAAGAAGATGTTACTGGAGGTATGTTGCTGTCTGCATTGACCTTTCATGCTACTAACATATCGCAATCAGTTCCGAATCCTCTCCAAACCCTGTTCCGTCATCAGGAGTGTGACGGTTAAATCAGTAGAGCTGCTGAACAAAGCAAAGGACACCTCCAGTTTGGATACCCGATTTGTTCTTAGTACGTGGCTTCGGCTGACTTTATAACTTTTATATACTGAGAGTTGTGACGGTTTGCTCAGCTGGGCGGGCGGGTTGTGGGAAGAGCTTCCTGATGTTGCAGCTGGTAGAACACTCTATCATGAACGACTGGATCGTGCTGTACATTCCTCGTGGTGCGTTTACATCTTTTCGTCCGTGATGTACATTTCCAAATAAGAACACGTCCCGCAGCCAAGAAACTTGTCGATTCTACCACCCCTCACGAGTACGACCTCCGCACACGCACGTACTTCCAGCCCGCATTCTCCTTCCAGACCCTCCAGCGACTTCAAGCAGCCAACCACTCCAAACTTTCAGCATTGACGACGCAGAAGAAGCACGTCTTCCAGAAGCGAGAAGTTCCCCTCGGAACCAACCTCACTGACCTCATCGGAGTCGCGTTAAAGGACCCGCCCCTCGCTCCCCTCATCCTCGAAGCCGTCATGTCAGAGCTCAGCACCCAGACCAAGTACGTTACTTTCTCTTATGCAAGAGGACAATTGAGCGCTAGCTAAACGCTGCCTATCACCACCCAGGAGCCCAGTCCTCTTCGCCGTCGACGACTTCCAAGCACTCTACTGCCGCACCGCATACCGCGACCCCCACTTTGTCGCTATCCGGCCCTACCACCTCTCCGTCCCACGGCTGATCATGGACTTTGCCTCCGGCAAACGCGCCTTTGTACGTCCCCCCCCCCCCCCCACTATCCCCTTTTAATCCGAGCTACATATATCTAATGGGTATGGGGCACGTTATAGGCGAAGGGTGCGTTCGTAGGAGCGATTACGAGCTCGGACACGGTGTACAAGCTCCCGCTGGAGCTGCGGGACGCGCTGGGGCTCCCGCACGAGCGCTTCCCGACCCCGTACGATAAGCGCTCACGGGCGCTCGTGGAGTACACCACGGGCTTGAAGGCGCTTCACGTCCCGGAACAGCTGAGCGTGACGGAGGCTGCGTCGTTGTTCGAGGTCTGGAAGGACGACAAGGCGTTGGTATCCAGTGAGTTATGATTCCTTCACGCATCTGTCCCCCCCTACCTCCCCGGAATTGGAATTGGAATTTGTAACTGATGTGTGTGCGCTTCTGCTGCAGCGATGCATGACGAGGTCTTTTTGTCCAAGTATACCGAGTCGAGCGGGAATGCCAGGGATTTCGTGTGGAAGGGCCTGTTGTCCACGTTGGAAACATAGACTAGAGAGGTTCATGGGGCCACGGGGACCAACCAACTTCTTCGTTGTGATCGCAATATATCTAATCTTAATCTCACCTCGAGAGAAAACGGGAAATCCGGCTTTGAATCATCGACGCCAAAAACCAAAAAAAAAAAAGACTAGGGAGGCAAGGCAAGGGCAAGCGTACGTACGTAACACGGACAGGTCATTTACATACGACATCCCAAGAAAGTGAATGAGTGAGTGAGTGAGTAATAGCCAGAAGCCAATCATAAGTCGCACGAAACTCAAAATCGGAAAGTAAAAGCCAATACAAGAAACAAGAAACAGCACCAAGATCATCATCTCATCCCGCCCACCGCCTACCGCTCACCGATCCCCACTCACATTCATCCCCGCAAACTGAGTCGGCAAGCCAAAGTACCCGCCCTCACTTGCGCCCGCACCCGCACCCGTACCCCCCGCGCTACTGGGCCCGCCGCCCCCAATGCGCGGTGGCGGCGTGCTCTTCTTCGGGAGGAGCCACGAGGGCGAGCCCACACCCGCGCCCGCGCCCGCGCCCGCGCCCCCGCCTGCATGTGCATGGTGCGGTGGGTCATGGGCCTGGGCCTGCCCAGGCGAACCTGGGAAAGGGAGCTGCTGTTGCTGCTGGTGCTCAGACTCCTGGGGGTTCTGGCTCTGGGCTTGGGGTTGGAACTGGGGTTGGGACTGGGGCTGAGGCTGAGGCACAGAACCTGGGTATGGGAGATGCTGCTGCTGGGGCGACTGCGACTGCATCTGGGGGGACTGCGACTGCTGCTGAGGCTGCTGTTGGGGCGCACTGCCATACGCGAGCTGCTCGGCTGCCACTGGTGCAGAGCCAGCACCGACGGGCCCGTCACCGGGGTAAGGCAATCCATCGATGGACGACGCTTTTTGCATGGTGGGCGCCGCTCCTGTTGCTGTTGCTGCTGCTGCTGCTGCTCCACCTACAGATACGCGTCGGTGGGGTTGCTGCTGCTGCTGCTGCTGTTGTTGTTGCTGGCCCTGAGCCTGCTGACCCACACCCGCGCCCACACCCACACCCGCACCCGCACCCATCGTCACCCCAGGCACCGAGACGAAATAAACAGCACCAGCCGGGTCCCGCCCGCCCTGCGCATAATACTGCGCCCACGCCTGCACATTCGGGTCCGCGTACGTCGTGCTCGGGTTGTACACGTACGGCGGGCCTTCCACCTGTGGTTGTATCTGTGTCTGGGGTTGGGGCTGGGGTTGTGTCTGGGTCTGGGTGGGCTGGGACTGGGGCTGGAGCTGGGGTTGGGATTGGGACTGGGACTGGGACTGGGGCTGCGCGGCGTCCGGCGAGGACTGAATGGCCGGCTGGGGCTGGGATTGGGATAGCGGCTGCTGGGGCACCAGTTGCGCCTGCTGATTTGGCGGATACTGCTGCTGCTGTTGCTGTTGCTGGGGCTGGACTTGGGGCTGTACTAGAGGCAGCTGCTGCTGCTGCTGCTGGGCAGGGTAGGGCGTAGGTCCCTGTGGGCCGTAGGGCTGCTGCTGGCCTGCGTAGCCTTGCACAACATAACCTCCGGGCTGGGGGCTCCCGGCTTGCGCCTGCGCTGCGCGTGCCTGGGCTTGAGCGGCGGCTTGGGCTTGGGCTTGAGCTTGAGCTTGAGCTTGGGCATGCACATGGGCAGCCTGGGCTTGAGCAGCGGCCCGAGCCTGAGCCTGAATCTGCTGCGCCTGCGCAAACGCTGACGGGTCATACCCCTGCGCTCCAGGGCCAGATGGGGCGGGGGCGGGGGTAGGGAACGCGCCATACGCACTGCCCGCCGCCGCGCTCCACCCATAGGGCGGCTGCTGCTGCTGCTGCTGCTGCTGGGGCGTGCCGCTGGAGCCGGGGCGGTAGGGCTGGTGGGGGCCTCGGTAAGGCTGTTGGTCGTACACTGCGTGGCTGGGGCGTCAGTGGGGGGCTAGCAGAGGGAGAGGGGAAGGGGAAGGGGGACACAAACGCACCTCCTGTATGCCGTGCAAGGCTCTCCTCCATCATGCGATCGAAAATGGTCCGCGCACGTACGAACGTCTCGTTCATCGATACCAGGTCCGCTGTAGCACATACGTGATCATTATGATCATTACAGTATGAAGCTAAAGAAGAAGGAAGCGCACCTCGTTTCTGGCTGTACTTATCAATAAGCTTCACGATCTTAGGGCGCAGCGCCATGCTCGAGCGATACAGTTCCTGTTCATTTTCTCGTTTCAGCACCGCAGACTCCACACCAAAAGAGGAGCAAAAGGCAACGCAAGGCAAGGAAAGGCAAGGGCAAAAGTCAAGGAAGGGAAGGCAACGAAAGGCAAGGCAAGAAGGGGAAGGGAAGGGTGAAGAAAAAGCGCAAGCGCACCTGGATCTCCTCATTGTCGGCAAGGTTGTCCTTGGCGGGGTCGAGCGCGCGCAGCATCGTGAGCAGCTTCTCGACGTTCACGGCCTGCGCGAATACGGCGGCCTCTTGTTCTGCTTCGCGCGCGAGCTCGGCGGCGGTTGGTTCGGGGAGAGCTTCCTGTGGGCCGGGAGTGGGTGTGGTCAGCATGCGCGAACTGTATGAAACCGAAACACGAAGCACGGGGAGGAAGAGGAAGCAAAATCAAGAACGAACGGGAAGTATAAATGAAAAAAAAAACATAATTTAGAAAAAAGAGGGGAGCCTCCCCAAGATGAATAGAACCGCGCCGACGATCACACAACCACAGATACTCACCACGTAATTAACCGGAAAGATGCCCGTCCTGCCCTTGAGCTGGCCCCTCCACCAGTCCTTATACCCGCGATCCACGACCTTGATGACGTCCCCCTTCTCAAAGCCGAGCTCGCCCGGCTCCGTCGGCTCAAACGCGTGCAGAGCGCGCACGCGGGTCACAATCGCACCGCTTGCTGTGGAAGTGAGGGAGGGGGTGGCGCCAGAGGGGAGGGCAGCGGCAGGCTGGGCTTGTTGGGGCTGGAAGGACTGCTGTTGCGCGACGGGCGTCGGCGGCTCCTGATGCTGCTGCTGCTGCTGCTTCTGTTCCTGTGGGGATGGCGTGCGCGCAGGGACGTACCCGGCCTGGTATCGGGGTGCGCCGTACGTGCCCCCGCTCCCGCTTGCACCACTTGCACCTGCACTTGCGCTGGGCCTCGCTGTGCTGCTGCTGCTGCTGCCCCCTGCGGCTGGTGCACCTGAGCCCGACCCGGAGGCGGAGGCGGAAGTGGAAGTGTAGCTGGACCACTGGCCGCGCCCGCCCTTGTCCTGCATGGACATCTCGAGGACGCGCTGCAGCTCCTCTTCCTCCTTGCGCCGGATCTCGTCGTCGACGGCGGGCGGGGGTGCTTCTTGTGGGGCTTCGAATTTATAGTCTAAGATGGGTGGGGGGTTCAGAATGAGTATGAGTATGCAAGGGCCAGAGATGAGGAACGTGCTTTTGGCTTTGAGGGCGTGGTAGCAGTCTTCCATGACGCCCAGAGTGGGGTCCTTTTCGAACTCGGCGGTCCAGGTCGCGATGAGACCGAGAGCCCGTTTCTTTACCTTGTCATGTGTGGTCTGAGTGTCAGAGTGCATCGTTCAGCAAGCGATGCGGCAGGCAGTCCTTGCGGAGGTTACCCACGCGATCTGTGATAAGTTTCTCGAGGCCCTGGGTGAATGCCTTGGACGCGATCTCGCGATGGAGCTCGATGTCGCAGTTCTTGGAGAGGGATTCTGCGAGAGAGAGGGCGTAGAGCTGGACGTTGGGGTTGCGGTGCGCGAGCCGCTTGAGCACGGCTGCGATGACGTTGCGGGCGCTGGATACGGGACTCAGCGGCTGCGAGGAGGCTTGTAAAGCGAGAAAAACAGACCCTTCCTGGCCTTCTTCGAGGACTTTGTCGCAGAGATTTAGGATGAGCTCCCAGTTCTCGCTCGTCAGGTTCTCGTCTGTGGTTTTGGCTGGGAGATGATGGTCAGGCTTATGTGGGTGCGATAGCAGAGACACATGCACGAACCGACGATATCATCGTAAGGGTTGGTTGCTCCGCCGCCAAACATGGTTTCCTAATCGTGGATGGGCTGCGGAGAGCGCTGCGATCTTCCCTCCAATGCCGTCTGTGGCTGTGTCCTGCGACTTGCAACTCCGCCTCGACGGCCCATCTCTCCTCCAACTGATCCTCCATGGCAAAGAGTGAGCTCCATCTACAGCTCATCCTCTTGCCTTCCTTTGACCCCCGATCCAAGTCCCCAGAAACTTCCGCCTGCTTGAGGAGCTCGAGAAGGGCGAGAAGGGCATCGGCGACGGCTCGTGCTCCTACGGGCTCGAGGATGGCGACGATATCATGATGAGCAACTGGAACGGCACCATTATCGGCCCTGGCCACGTACGTCCATCTTAACAAATCCACGATCCACCAAAAGTCATCATCATCGATAAACACAGACTGTGCACGAGAACCGCATCTACAGCCTCAAGATCACCTGTGGCGAGTCATACCCCGACGCTCCGCCCGAAGTCCAGTTCCTCTCTCGCGTCAATCTCCCCTTCGTCAACCAGCTCAACGGCACCGTCGACCCCAACAAGCTCCCCGTCCTCTCCTCGTGGTCCCGCAACAGCAGCATCGAGCATGTCCTCGTCGAGATCAGAAAGTCCGTGCCACCCATTGTCTATCTTCCATAACGCTAATCAGTGACTACTATCCAAGGGAGATGGCGTCGTTCAATAACAGGAAGCTGCCCCAGCCTCCGGAGGGCTCGACGTTCTGAGGAACTATGAGTTCTCAGTCGGGTGCAGCGGCGACGCCACTGCGTATTTCTCTAGCATCTCTCCACCATCACTTGTATTTCCTCTCTCTCTCTCTCTCTCCAACAGACTCCCGTCCTACTACGCATATCTCTGTAACTCCTCAGGATATCAAACACTGTGCAAATTACAATTCCCCATCGGGCCTTCGAATCCTTGGTATGAGCACTCGCAGGCGCTTGATCAAGATCAAGAATCCACAGACGTGCCCCCGGTACAACGCACATCCCATGCGCATCGATTCATACCGCGTACTCATTAACCGCCTTGACCACAATCTCAGCAGCTTTCTTGATACTCACGCTCTTGACTCGACCGCCAATCCAAGCTTTCATCGTGGATCATGCAACTCTCAATCTCATCTCGATCGTCCCCAGTTATTTGGCCATTCCTTTTCTCTCATTTTCTCATTCCTTTCTGGCTTTCTCGTGAATCGCAATATCATGAGATATGTCGGCCGTGCACCAATAACAGCATCTCACGCCCACCAGGTGCGTGTTTTGATTGAATATCCAGAACCTTCGCAAAGCGTTCGAAACTTACAATTCTCTTGCCTGGCTTTTGCTTTTGCACAGTGGACGGCCGGACGCCTTTGTTCTGTCTCAGATCAGTGAATATGCAAGGGGAAGGCTGACACTTTAATGTTTGGTCTGGGGCAATGAACACCCAGGGACCCACAAGATTCAAGAAGACGCAGGAACACTGAGACCCGGCATCAGTCGAAGCCTCCTCCACTCGTCGTTGGGCTGTGAACCTTAGCCCGTGTCTATTGTCTCCTTAAGGTCTCGTCGATCCATTGCCGATGCACTGCGCATTGAAAAAGGAACAAGCGTCAAGCGTCAATGTTGCGGTCGTCAGGTACGTTCTTATAATCGACACATTGTCACACGGCTACATGCGTCTCATCTGGACCTACACGGACCCACAAGGATACATCATCATCCCAGGAGACCGGTTATGATTCTGTCAAAGTTCCATGCACCGTTGTTGATTTCGTGCAGATGCAGCTCAAGGCTATTTTGTTGAACTTGGACAACAAATTGCGTTTTGCAGCAGCAGCATCGAGCATGTCCTCCTCGAGATCAGAAAGTCTGTGCCATCCATCCTTCATCCTGCATACATAACGCTAATCTGTGACTACTTTCCAATGGAGATGGCGTTGTTCAATAATAGGAAGCTGCCCAGCCTGCCAGAGGGCTCGACGTTCTGAGGTTTAGAACTAGAAGTTCTCATCAGGTGCAGCGGCGACGCCACTGCGTATTGCTCTTGCATCACTCCACCATCACTTGTATTTCCTCTCTCTCTTTCTCTCTCCAACAGACTCCGTCCTACTACGCATATCTCTTCCCCCCTCAGGATATCAAACACTGTTCAAGTTACAATTACCCATCGAGCCTTCAAATTCCTGATGTGAGCACGCTTGATCAAGACCAAGAGGCGGACGCACACGTCCCGTGCGCATCGATCGCTAACTGCCTTGACCGACCGCAACAATTCCTCCCCCAAGTTCCGATCTCAGCAGCTTTTTGTTACGTGATTCAATCGCCAATCCAATCCAATCCAATCCAAGTTTCTATCATGCACGCATCTCAATCTAAATCTCATTCCGGTCGGAGAGAGAATGTCCAACAAATTACTCAATATCTTGCTCATGTTACACTCATCCTGCTACAGATTTCTCGCAAGCTGTGTTTATACGTTTCAGCCCGAGCATCAAGTAAGTATCCGCGCCAGACCTCCATGGATCCATCTGAATCAGAAGCAGCCGTCATAAAACCATTACTTGATGCTTTCTGAAGGACAATCCTGATTCCGTCCTTGAAAAAGCCGCTGGGACAATTGCAACGAACCCGCGGCCGTAATCTACTGGTTTTTGTCGTCATTTTGGCAGTGCGAGCTCTTCTTTCGCCTGGCGTTACAGTTGCTTCATGCACTCGATGGCGTCCTGATCAATGGACATATAAAGCCCTGTTTGCACGTAATAACCATAAGCGACATATCGCAATTCAAGGCGTCGGTGACGCAGGCCCGGGTGAGATAAAGGGTTTGGCTGGCGCGATGACGGGAGCCTATCCGTTCAAAATTGCCACAATCGATGGAAAGTGCTGTTGTCAAGCTGTTGTCGGTCACTGAAAACCCCTGTGGGCGTGGGACCTGAGTTTCCGAAAAGGTCTGTAAGCTCGGTTTCCTTATAACGAACCCTTTATTATGGAATTGCGTCATGTATAACACCTCATACTCTTGTCTAATGAGGCCCATCAGCTTCCCTACGTTTTGTATTTAACTGGCAGCGGTTGAGTGGCCAAGGCATACATACACCTTCCACCCAAGGCTCAAGCTAAGTGACTCGCTTTTCGACTACTGCCAATGGGATTAAACGAGGAGCTCCAAAGCGTGCTCGAACACAATCCTCAACCTCTCGTTCCGGATCCTGACTCTCCTTGTCCGGCCTTGACTTCTCCCGTCTCATTCTACGACAAACATCTTGACCAACGGTTGGCACTCAAGAAGGTCGTTATGTTACCTTCAGTCGCCACGGAGCTCTCTAAAGCCATCGATCGCATCTTCACAACCATTCGGGACGATAATTTAGTCCTACCGGGTGTCAATTACGGCTTCCCTACCCTTGAATCGATGCTGGACTATCTCGAAGAAGGTCCAGTTAAGGATGCGAAATCTGTGGGCCAGGCATACATGGCGGTGACCGGTATGTTTGCCAATAACTTGGCATCGATGCTCTCGTTACATCTCAAAGCACCCCGCTGGACCTCGGCTGTGCGATTCTTGGGGCGTCGCGTTGCACGGGATCAAGAGCATTATACACTCGTGGAAGACTTTGCGCCAGAGTTTTTGGAACCTTATCGAGAGCCTAAATACTATGGAATGGTGAGAAAGGAGACTTGGGATTCTATGGCCGAAACCACGAAACGGGATCTGGAAAAGGCTAGACAGAAGTTTCCTGTGCTGGCGGTGTGGCAATTTTTTTTCGTTAGCTGCGAGGTTGAAGCTGCTTTCAGGCATATGGAGAAACTGGCTGAGATGGACATGTTCCGGTCTCAAACTTTTCTCACAGTTGCGCCTGAGTACCTTCCGGCCAACATTGGCCTCCCTCAATCTCTTGATGCTGTCAGCACCCCCTGGGTTGCGAGTATATTGCCGCACCTTAGCAAACCTTCCAATCCCGGATGTACTAGGTCTTCTGGACAGTCCACAGTATCCACTGGTCCGGGTAATCTGCTTCGGAGAAGCAAACGGTTATCAACAAGAACAGCTGCAGAGGCGAAACGAGCAAAAAAGTTCACGACCGGTGACGGTGTCGACTCCACGTCACCTTCAACTACCAACTCGAAAAGGAAATGGTCCAACGTCACTATTCCAGGAAAGACGACGATGGCTGATGCTACGGACGGATTGGCGACGTCTATCCTTCAACATGTAACCTTTTTTCGCAACTATATGTCCCCCAGCTGAATGGCTCTCTTTGCAGGCATGGGCACGCGCGGTTGAAAGGGACTCGTCCTTTATTGTGTTTCATTGCGGTAATTTCGAACGCATCGCCTTTCGACATCGCTCTAGCCAGACACTCTTCATTTCCGAACTCATCGACGTCACTCAATGTAAAGAACCAGGATATGGAGAAATACACGTGGCGCTCTTCATGGCGATCATAGAAGATGTTTTGGACCGCACTCAACAACTTGTACAGAGTGAAACCGAGGCGAAATCACCGAGCAAATCCAGGAAACGGAAGCGAGAGGAACGTCTGTCTTCTGAAGGAAACAAGCGCCCCAAAACAAGGGCTCCTATTGTTCTTGAGGCACAGGCGGCCGAACTCGCGGTGGGTCCACCTTCTAACTTCGACACTGGCTATAAGCGCTGACGACTTCTCTTATCAGGTCGTGGCTAAAGCGATTGCTGATCGTCCTCTAGCGCTGTTGAAGATTCACGACCGACATTTCAATTCTCCTGTCCCAGCATCATTACTGCACATCGATCGGCAGGCACCAACAGACGACACTGTCTTTGAACCGAAAGAATACTTCCTTCTCACTATTACATCCAAGCTGGGAGCTGGGGCGACGGGCGACGTCCACTCGGCCACCCTCGAGTTCCACATCAGCAAAACGGCATTGACTTTGACTTGCGAAAGAATGACTTATTGTCTTCGACTTCGACTTAAATGTCTTCGATGTCTCTTGCTTCAGTATTTCATTTGTTGACTTCAACTTGAACACCTTACATGACTTCCACTTCTACATTGTATGCTTTCACTTGTATCATATACTTGGAGGGTGTCTTTCAAATGTATCAAGTCTTTGAGTCCAACCTTGACGGCTTTTGTAAGTCAAGAAAATGTGAAGCAACATATTTAGAAAGCAATCTCATGGGCGTGGTGATCCGCATACTTGTTTACATAGTAGGACTGAAAGGAATGTAAAGTGTCTGTGTACGAGAATTGCCAAGGGAGCATGTAGTCACCACAGCATCCTATTAGATGGGCAGCACGAAGGATGGAGTCAATATGGATAACAGACGTGACACGGCGCCCCAAAGCATCCAAGTCAGGTCTAACCCTCCACATGCCGGTTTTGTTACATGGTGAACCACCGTAGGTGGTGAACCATTGAACTAGTGCACAAGGATAAGTGATCCCGTCATACATGAACGAAAAGAAAACCAGGACTCGGGCCACATGAAGGCCCTGGAAACCCTCAAGGTCATCATCACCACCCGTCTCGATGAAGACACAATCAAATCGCCCCGGGCCATTTTTCCATGATGGAGTTGCACGGATGCGCTCACGATGCATCCCTCCAATCCCTGACAGGTCACTGGGAGCGTAGAAGGTGGAGATGGCGGAGTGGAATACATCAACGCGAAGAATATTGCTGACAGTCGGACAGTCATCGAGCTCGACATCCATCCCAAAAATCATAGAGTTCGGATTGAGCTGGTCGTAAAGAAATCGGCGAATGTATTCGGGAAGGCGGGGCTGCTGAAGGAATGGGGAGAGGAGGTTGAGGGACTTCGGATATTTCGGGGCTGAGAGATAGAGGAAATGTCAAAATCAATGTATTGGGGGCAAAGGCCATCGTACCGGGTTTTCTCGCGAGCTTCACATCCCCAAGCGACGTCATCCCTTGGTCTGCCTCAAGATCTTCACCATGAACCGGTAAAGGTGCAGCAGTCTGGAGAATAGGGGTGGGTGTCAGTCCATTGAGCATCCCTCATGCTTCAAAGTCGATGCGAGCAGCGGCGAGCTTATCCAGGCGCTGGTTGGTGAGGAGCATCTGGCCGAGGGGGGAATTACGACTGGAGCGACGCCAGGGTTCCTTTACAGCCTTGATATGCTTAGATTCTGTGATTGAAGAACAAAGGCCGTTAGGAGCGCCAAATTGTTGGATAAGGAGGCGATAATGGATCATCGAGTGTTGACGAGGCAGGCAAAAATCTTCTCGGATGCCCGATCGAATAAAAATTTGTCGTTCCTCGTGGTACCGTGAAATAGTGTCTCCAATGGCTTTCAAAGTATCTTCGTTTATTTCTGAGCGTCGCACCAGATAACAAAACTCTAGAAAGGCGCTGACAGCACGGACCATCTGAGCCGGGACATGGCCAATGATCGCGGGTAGGTAAACCTTGTAGAACTTTAAGTGAGTCCAAGGCGAGTCCTAAAAATGCCTGTCGTACCTTCATGAGTGCTTTCGAATCATCGCCAGTCCATTGCTTGAAGCCACGGCCCTCGGGGTGTTGGCCCTAGGGCCTATTCTCATCGCTTACGTTACTTATCGCACGTGACTTCGCATACACTTCCTTCCGTCCTCGCGTCCTCATCCTCAGTCGTCATTCTTTCTTCCTGACACTGAGGATGTAAGTGCATTCAAGTCTACTTATTCTCTTTTCCATACTGATAGGACTTGTAGTTTATTACTCGTGTCCTCTCTAGGTATTAATAAAGTCGTCATTCTTTCTTCCTGACACTGAGGATTTTATTACTCGTGTCCTCTCTAGGCCATCAGGTTATGGGCCCCGCCTAGATCTGGACCGATTTTCATTATCCTCGGTACCGGAAACCTCGGCGACCTTTACGGATCTCTCAGATTTCGTGTTTTTTACCGCATATATCCACCCGATCCATCACGATCACTTTTTTCTGGGTCCGCGACGATGGCCGATCAACCGTCTCGTGGGCAGGGACTTGTTCAACCGGGTTTACCCACTTCCCTCACACCCAGCTCGTCTCGTCAACGCGTCTCGTCCAATCAAGTCAGTGGCAGCGCGCCCCCTTCTCGCGGAACCTGGCCCGACCCGGTCTTGCCTCAGTCATTCGCCACTTTTTCCGCTCCAGTTTCCCCTTACTACAATGTTCCGAATTCTTGGTCGCAGACCCAATTTCTCGCTTCTTCTGTTTCGCAACAAGACTTGACTCAAATACCTTCTTACTCTAGTCCTCCTACAGTTCGTCCTCTTTCCACTACCGCTGCCGCTGTTCTTCTCAAACCTCCCTCTATTGCAACCGGCTACGTGGCTTCTCAACCTTCTGCTTTCTTATTACAAACTTCGGACGTTCATCCTCCTCTTTCCGCTCCTGCATCCTCGACTGGTCTTTCGTATGCTTACTCACATCATCGTCCTCCTACTCAAAATTCTATACTTCCTCCAGTTCCGAATAATTCACATCATACTCCGATTTCTTCGATTCATCCGTCTCCATTGCCATCTCCTCCGTTTCCATCACCTCAGCCCCGCATTGGTACTCCCATCGCTCCTATACCTATCCGACCAGTTCCTTATAACAATTTTGATCGTGCTCCCTCTTTTCATACGCCTATTCCCCCTGCTCCTCCTTATTTCCAAATTCCTCCCCGCCCTTCTCCGCATATTCGTCTATCTCCTTCACTCGCTTCTCCACTTTCTTCAATGCGTCCCGCTTCTATCAGTTCTTTATTTTTACAGAATCGTCCTATGTCTGCGCCTCACCATCTTCTGTCTCCCATTTCTCCCGTTCTTCGCCAGCTACCACATTCTACTCCTGCTTCACCCGTTTTACCTACTCCTGTTCTGCCTATTTTAAACAACAACGCTTCCGTTTCCACTTATACCAAACCTGATTTTCCAAACTTATCAAGCATTCCTTTACTTTCTTCGGCGAATGACTGGTCCAAGTGGCATTCGGCGGTCCTGCAGGTTATTGAAGCTACCGGTCTCTATAGTCACATCGTCGACATCCTCCCCGCGGACGTCCTTCTCGACCCTACTGCGTATCCGTCTTTACCTCCCATCATCGATAAAGCACGCTATACGCCCGAGGAACTCGACGCCTACCGCTCTTGGTGGGCCCAAGATGACATAGTTTCCTTTGTACTCGTTGGCAAGCTTGGACCTATTCCCTCATCCCTCATCCCTCCGAAGCACGATGCTTGGGGAAACCCTCAACGCTCCGCTCGGGACATCCTCCGCATTCTTCGTACCAAATATGGCGTTTACAATGCTGCTTCTGCCGCTCTTGTTCGCGAATCTGTTTTGTCGAAGAAAGTGGTCGGTAACGACGTCTCCTCCTATGTGGATCTCTGGAGGAAAGCGGTTCTTCAGGTAGAAGGGACTCACTGGGATTTTTCTCATTACGAGAAGGTCCAACGTTTTGCGGATGGTCTTCCACGCACTTACGAGTACGAACCACTTCGTGTCCTTATTCGCGAAGGCTTCAACACCCACCCCCCCCATGGTGTTATTAATTTTCACGACGCATCGCAAGCGGCTCTCAATGTCGAACTGGCTTCTCGTCGCCTTTCTACCACTCATGGTCCTGCCCCTCGCCGATCTCAACCGTCTGCTTCTTCGACCTCGACGCTACCAACCACGAACTCCACTCCTGCTGCAGCTCCTGCTCCGGATTCCAACCCTACTTCTCATGCTACACGTCCTCGATGCTCGAACTGTGGCGCTCTTGGCCATGTCGCAGGGAATTGTTGGGAACCGGGTGGAGGCGATGTTGGAGGTCGAGACCGTTATCTTGCTGCGAATCCCCCCCGTCCTCGTGCCCACATTGCTGTCGCTTCTGATCCGTCGCTTGATGCAATCGTAGAAACTGTTGAGACCGAAATTGAATTGGCTCCTGAGCCTCTTTCCACTTATCCTCTGTCTGATTCTCAACCGCTCGTCCATTCGGATTCTGCTCTTTACCTCGATTTCGCTAATGCCGCAAGTCCTATCGTTTTGGCCTCCCTTGCCGATCGATTCAATGCTATTCTGGACTCGGGTTGTACGGTCCACATTATCCGTGGCCGTAAATATTTCTGGTCCTACGATACCTCGCTTGCAGTTCCTGTCGGGACAGCTAACTGCGGTACACTCGCGACACTAGCAAAAGGTGAAGTCCGCTTCAGGATTTCTTTGGATGGTACCGATCGCGTTATCTGCCTCCGGGATTGCCTCCATGCGCCAGATGTTCCCATCAATCTTCTCTCCGTTGGGTCCCTGGCCGAAAAGGACATGCGACTAGTCTTCAAGAAGAACGTAACGTCTATACATCTCCCTGACTCGCTCCCTCATCTTTCCGAACATACGATCAATGCGACCGTCGTACGCCGGCTCTCCTTCCTCCACCTGGACTTTGTACTACCTCCGTCATCCTCCGCCCCTTACCTTTTGAACGACTTCCTCGTTCTTCCCGCTATCGAGCAGCAGCCTTCTGATCTCGCCTTTCCCCACGTCGACCTTACCCCCAACCTTTGGCACCGACGTTTTGGCCACCTAGGACTTGATGCCACCCGCGCCGTTCTTACTAAGTCCTATGCTACTGGCGTGACATATGAAGGCCCTTTTATCGATACCCATTGCATTCCCTGCCTCATCGGCAAGCACCCTCAACGGCCGTTTGATCGTTTTGCTCGTCAAGCTCCTCAAGTGTGCGAACTTCTTCACATGGACACTTGCGGTCCCTTTCCCGTTCAAACTCCTCACGGGAAGAGTTTTTTCCACACTATTCTCGATGATCACTCGAATTTCGGTAGTACCGCTCTCCTCGCCCACAAGGATGAAGCTTTTTCTGACTACATCGCCACCGAAGCCGCATGGGAACGCAAATCGGGCAACAAGGTTATCGCGGTTCGCTCTGACGGTGCTGGGGAATTCACGGGTGGTGATCTTAAATCACATTTCGTTACTCGTGGCATCCAACACCAGGTTACCGCTCCGTACGCTCATGCGCAGAATGGAAAGGCAGAACGGTACATTCGTACCCTCGAGGAGACTGCGCAGACCCTACTCGCCGATTCTGGTCTTCCCCCTTCTTTCTTCGGGGATGCTGTTCTTACTGCTCAGTACCTTCGCAATCGTTTGCCCGCATCGACTCTTACAGAAAACTCTACACCATTTTCTGTCATGGAGAAGACGACCCCCGACCTCTCACATCTGCGCGTCTGGGGTTGCCAATGCTTTGTCCTCATCCCTTCAGAATTGCGCACCAAGGGTGGTCCGAAGCGTTTCGAGGCAATTTTTGTTGGGTATGAAGATTTTCGAATCGGCTGGCGAGTACGAGATTTGAATGGGAAGTATCATTTCTCCCGGGATATCGTTTTCAACGAGAACATCCGGGGATCTTTGGGTCATGTTTCCGTTGTCCCGACAACGTCCCTCTCCCCTTCGTCCTCTCCTACTGTTCCCGAAATCACTCTCCCAACGCCCTCTGAGCCCTCGCCAACCACATCGCCCCCGTCGCCTCCCGCTCCTTCGCCTGATCCTGCGCCCACCCCTCCTCCCCCTCCTCCTCGTCGCTCAACTCGTAACTTTACCACCACTACACTCGGAAACGATCATGCCGCCACAATTCGGGCCAGAGATGAACGATCGACCCGTCTTCGCGCTGCTCGCTCCGCTCGCTCTGGGGTTGTTCATCCCCAGCAGACCCTAGCTGCGATCGAAGATTTTGTTTCTCTTCTTACAACTCAATCTTTCGATTCTCCTGAAGACAACCTTGTCTTCCATGAAGCCGAAGCTATCTCCTTCTATCAGTCTCTTGCCGCAAATCCGGACCCCATCCATCGTCGTACCACCCCTCACCAGTTCAATTTGGATCTTCCTCCATCCACTTACGAAGAGGTCCTTCTTCGTCCGGACGCTCAAGTTTGGAAGGATGCCATGCAGCGCGAATACGATAGTCTCTGCGATATGGGCGTTTTCAAACCTACGATTCTACCCCCTGGTCGCAAGGCCATCGGTCTTCGTTGGGTTTTCGACTACAAGTATAACCCGGACGGTTCTATCATCCGAGGAAAAGAAAAGGCTCGTATTGTTGCTAGAGGTTTCGCCCAGCGTCCTGAAGATTATGGCACCACCTACGCTCCCGTCGCTAAACTTACCAGCATTCGAATCATCCTCGCCTTCGCTGCTCTCCACAATCTTGAACTACGTACCTGTGACGCCAAGACTGCATTTCTAAACGCCTTACTCTCCCATGAAGTCTTCGTCAAACAAATTCCGGGTTTTCCTGAAGCTGATCCTCACCTCGTGCTTCTATGCATTAGAGCGCTCTACGGCCTGAAGCAGTCTTCCCATGAGTGGTACAGTCTACTCCGACAGGTACTCGAGGATATTGGTTTGATTCGGTGCGAGGTTGACCACGCCGTCTTTTATGCCACCTTCTCGACACCTCCCCATCCGTCCATCCCCATGCCCGCGGACGGCTCGGATCTTCTTTTCATCATGCCAATCCACGTTGACGATGGTCTTGTCGCCACGAACTCCGAACCTCTTTATTTCTGGATCCTTGGGGAAATGAACCGTCACTTTACCGTTGTCGATTTAGGTGCCGCGTCCATGTACTTGGGTATCCGAATTTCGCGTGATCCTTCTACACGACGACTCTGGCTCTCCCAGCGCCCTTTCATCGTTGATCTTCTCTCGCAATATAATCTCCTCAATGCCCGGCCGGTATCACTTCCCCTTCGGCAAAAACTATCTTCGTCCGATTCCGCTCCCCCCAATTGTCTTCCCGATATCCCCGACTCCGACATCACCATCCATTTCCAACGCCTCGTTGGATCTATACTTTATCTTTCGTTGTGCACTCGGCCCGATCTAGCTTTCACCGCTATGTCGCTTGGACAATTCAACGCTCACCCGTCTCGCCTCCATCTTCTCGCTGCCAAGTCCGTCCTTCGCTACCTCTTGGGTACCGCCGACCTTGCTCTGGAGTACAATTTCAGTCAGACTCCTGTCGGTTCTCCTCTGTCTGCTCTCGTCCCTCGTAATTGCGGCATGATGGATGCGGACTGGGCTGGTGATGAGGATACTCGTCGAAGCGTCTCCGGATATGCATTTTTCGTCTACTCCAGCCTCGTCTCATGGAGTGCTGTTCGTCAACGGACCGTGGCGCTTTCTTCTACAGAGGCTGAATATATGTCCATCTCTCACGCGATGAAGGAAGCACTTTGGATTCGCCAGTTCACTCGTTCGCTCGACCTCCCCATCCCCAATCCTTTTCCCTTCCTCTGCGACAATCAGAGTGCTCTCGAGATTGCCAATTCGGACAGTACTTCCTCTCGCTCCAAGCATATTGATATTCGCTATCATTTTATCCGTGAGCATCTTCGATCTGGTTCTTTTTCCACTTCTTGGGTACCTACTACAGACATGACTGCGGATATCCTTACTAAAATTCTTCCTCTTCCGCTACATCTTAAGCACTCTCGTGCGCTCGGACTCGTTCCTTTACCTTCCATTCAACCTGATTAATTCTTCTTCTCTTTCTCCGTTCTCTTTTCACTCCCGCGATGATGGGGTTGTGTTGGCCCTAGGCCCTATTCTCATCGCTTACGTTACTTATCGCACGTGACTTCGCATACACTTCCTTCCGTCCTCGCGTCCTCATCCTCAGTCGTCATTCTTTCTTCCTGACACTGAGGATGTAAGTGCATTCAAGTCTACTTATTCTCTTTTCCATACTGATAGGACTTGTAGTTTATTACTCGTGTCCTCTCTAGGTATTAATAAAGTCGTCATTCTTTCTTCCTGACACTGAGGATTTTATTACTCGTGTCCTCTCTAGGCCATCACGGGGAACCGACCAAGACCTGGGAATGAAGGAACTGCAGCAATTCTGTAATGAGTTGTGTCAGCAGACTTGAACGCGGCCTTGCAAAGAAGGAAAGTACTCACCGACGGTCAATATCTGCCAGAATCTCATTTGCCTTTACGGATCCATGTACCGACTCAAGGTACTTGCCAACCCATAGCACAATGTGATCCTTAAACGTTCCCTTAATGATCTGGTGGAGCAGATCAGGTGCGAGGACTTCATGAATGTTTCCCCGGGGGAAATGAGCGGTGAACGGCTGTGATGGACATGATGAGTATGTGTTTCGAGTTGTGCATTATGGGAACTGACGATAATATCACCCACTATGCCATAACCATCCCAAAGGGCCTTCAGGTCATCTTCCACAAGGTCTTGTAACCTGTCTGTGTGTTCATGTTATGACTCTGCGTAGCACGTCGGTTACAGATGTACTCTGGAACCACCGAAGCGGACAGGCCTGACGTTCGTCAAGGAAAACGGCCTTCAAAAGGGTATTCGGAGGTCGTGAGCGTTGACGAAGGAGTTCACCGGAGCTAACTCGATCGAACGAGCTCAGATGATACAAGTGCGAAGCCAAGTATATTGAGAGAGAGAGATATAAAAGAAAACGAGAACGGAGACTGGTCTTAACAAATGGTAATATCGAGGTGAGGTGTCCGAAAAGAAAGTGGTGTCATATATGTACGGCGGACATGCGTGGGAAAGCGTAGTGGGTGTGACTTTAGGGGTGGTCGTTAGGGACGTTCGTGACATTACCCCCTCCTCAAGTGTCGAGCCACTGAGACGCGGAAAAATGTTCGGATACGGGGAGTGTGGCGTTTGTTTTTCCTTTTTGGTGCGCGCGCGCGGTCACGTGAGGGGCACGTGAGGGCCTCGGTTGTGGGTCCTTGTGGGTGTTTTGAGGATCTCGGAGATCGAAAAGGAGAAAAACTTGGTCGTTTTTCTTCTTCTGTTTCAATTCTGTCGACCTCATGTCGCCTCCTATGCCCCGTGTCGCGTCTCCTCCTCCTAATGCCCCCGCTTTGCGAGATCCGGACGTGGCACCTTTGATCGACGAAGATCGGTCGCGCGTCGCGTCCTTAGACGCGCCTCAACCCGTTTCCCCGGCGCCCTCTCTCCCTGGGATTGCCACCCTTCTCGATGGGAGTGACGGGGCGGTCCCCGAGTCGTCCCCCGTTCCTCTCCCACCTCCTGTCCCTCGTCTGATCATCCGCCTGCCCATTCGATCCCAACAGATCCGTCGCCCTCGTTCCACCACTCCCGAGGCCGATTTCGAGTTTGCTAGTGACCCTGTGTCGCGTCCGGCGGCGACTTCGTTGTCGTGGGGGCCCCTCTTCACTGATGCGATTTTGGCGGAGGTGTTGCGTACCGCTGTGCGGGTTCCTCCCTCCTTGGTGTGGTGTGAGGCGCATGAGCCGGTATGTCGCCCTTCTTCTGCGATCGAGTCCAGCGTTTCAGCTGATTCCTTTTCGGGGTCTTCGTTAGTGTGATCGGTGTCGGACGCGTCGGCTGTCTTGTCGATTTCAGGAGGTTCGTCTTCGTGGGACCCTGCCCTGTGTTGAGTGTCGTGCGGCGCATTCCCTGTGCTCGCTTTCGTTGGACCATGGCCTAGAGGTGACAGCTAGGCAGTTGGGAATTCCGTTGGAGTGGCTTCGCTCTCATGCCGAGGGTTTTACTTTCTCCCGCCCTGGCGTTGCGATGTCTTTTACCAGCATCCGTCGCGCCCTGCGTTTGCCAATCCCGCCTCCTCTTCCTGCCGCCTCTTCGTCCGTTGTAGGGACTGGTGCCGTTTCACTTCCTCCTGCTCCCCCTCCTCGTGCTATTTTCCGTGGTACGCGAGGTCAGGGACGAAGGTCTGTGCCTGTCGGTCGTGGGGGTGCGCGCTTGTCTGTTCCGGAGGCGCGCCCTTTGCCTATGCCTGGTTATTCTCCTCCCCCCTCCGATAGCTCGGTTCCCCTTTCCCTGTTCGTCGTTGGAGTGTCGCGGAGCGACGCTCCAAGGCAGGCGAAGTAAGGAGAACGCATTGTTTGGCCTTGTTTAGCAACAGCTTTAGTAGCTTAGTCATAGGGGCCGCGGCCACTTTGGGCCAGTTGGTAGAAGGAATAATCATCTCTTTTGCACGCCGTCTACATTCTCAACCAAGTCCCGACGAAGCGTCAACTTGGCTATCTCCATCTGGTGACGACAGCGATTCGATTTCAATTTTCAAGCACCAAGTTCAAAGTTTCAAAGCTTAAAAGTCCTCGAAGCAAAGTATCGAAGCCAAAGATTTTTCTTTTGTTAACAAAAAGATAAAGAACGCGACCGAACCTGAAGCCCTGGCCCAAAGAAACCAGTTCCGAGTCAACGGTCGATTTGCTGCTCGACCGCCGCTACCCCCATCAAGTCCTCCGTCCAGTTCAACAGCTTCCCCGGCCCCGGACTCTCTAGGCTTAGGTACACGGCACTCTTCACCGTTTACATCTCCAGCACCCCAAGCCAACCCCGTACCGAATCAGCTTGACCTCGGCGACATGGCCGCAATGTTTATCGAACCCTTCTGGGGCGACCTCCGAGAGAACGAGAATGCGCAGGACTTCTGGCGCGCGTTTTGCAGAGCCATGGCCGGCAAAGACGACGCGCACAAATTGGCCGAGTTCGAAAATTTCCTGCATTCGGACAGCGCCGCGGACGAGTGGTTCGCGGGACTCGACCCAGCTGCGAAATCTACTTGGCCGCTGCTCAAGGCCGCATACGACGCCCGTTGGCCTAAAGCGACAGTGGTCAAGAAAAGCGCGGCGGAATGCGAAGAAGAACTACTTAACACGAAGCTCCTGGACAAAGAACTGGGAGAAATGAAGACGGTAGCGGGGAGGAAGGTGTACACACACGTCGCCTGGGCCGACGAGATGGGGAGATTGGCGAAGGAAGCAGGGGTCGAGGCAGGGGCGGTTTACATCGGACAGGTCCGGAAAGGCTTGCCATCGGTCGTCAAGGCAAAGCTAGCCGATGAGTACGCGACCTGGGCGCTGTTCCTGGCAGCAGTCAGGGGAATCAGCGTCACTTACATGAAGGAGAGGGTGGAGGAGGAGAAGAAGCGGAAAGACATACTCGACGCCGTGAAAGGGCGCATTGCCCAACTGGAAACCCCACGGACCGTACTCGGACGGCAGCTAGCCAACACCACCCTTGGAACGGCAACGATTCCGCCGGCGGTCGGCACCACGTTGTTCGGACAGCATAGCCCGGGGAGAAGTGGCACGCAGAATGCATACACGAGAGGGCCGCCGCGCCAGTTCACACCCGAGGAAAAGGCCGCGTTCAGGGCCAGATATGCGACACTGCCTCATCACCCTGACACCGAAGCGGGTCGCTTGGCACACCAGGCCCAACAACAGGCATGGGCGAAAACACACGGCGCAGGAGGACCGGTCACAGAGCTGACGCCTTACCCCTTGAGGCCCGGAACGAGCAAGGTCAACAACAACGAATGCTACAAATGCGGACTCAGCGGACGCGACCATCCCGGCAAAGGACACCTTAGTTTCAATTGCACGTGCCCGGAAAACAGACACTTACACCCACACGAACAACGCTGGCGCGCGATCTGCACAAATATGTTGAGGGAACCAAGGGAAGCCCCGGCGGCAGCGGCGATGCGCTACGTCGCAATCGACGATTACGGGACGGTCGAGGAGATAGCGGAGGAAGGACATGGAGAGGAGCAGGGAAAAGGCGATGGGCCGTCCGCGTAGACGACACGAGACGGACGGCCCCGACAGTAACGACAGGAGAGGACGGAAGGGTCCCCGCCGGCGATCGAGTGGCGGCGAGGGACGAGGTCGAAACTCGCAATGTACTTCTTGACGATGTAGACGTGGTGGACGAATCCAGCATCGTGAACCTGTACATTGCGGGACATAAGCGCCAACAAGATGAAGGAGGACAGGAAGTAGAACCTTTCGTGCAGGCCGTGAGCCTTGAAGGACCCGGAGGAGAGATAGTGCGAGTGTGGGGGACGTTCGATGACGGGGCGATGGTCGCGGCAATGTGCAGCCGCGTCTTCGCCAAGGTGAGGCACAGGTTAGGCCCCACAAAGCCGTCACAGAGGCGACTTCGAATGGCAGATGGACAGATCGTACGGGCGGAGGCCGTTTGGGAAGGAGTGTTGAGCGTGGGCGGGGTGCGCTTGCGAGGCGCCTTTGAAATCTTCGACAGTGGCGGGAGTTGGTCCTTCCTGTTCGGCAAACCGCTCATGGTAGCCTTCGACGCGGTGCATTATTACAGGCGTAACGAGGTGACTATTGCCGTGGGCGACGAGCGGGCCACACTGGCCAACCAATTCGAGAACACACAGTTTGGCGACGACACCATACACTATTTGGGGTACGGAGAGCCCCGGCGCATACAGGATACGGACGAGTGCGAAACAGAGCGAGACAGAGCACAGGGAAGTGAAGAGGAGGCGACATCTGAGGATGACGAAGGGCAAGGGGCGAATGGGCAGGATGACGAATCCACGGCGCCCGTGTGTATGATCACCAGCGAGTCGGATGGAGCGGTCGATATCGGGAGCGAGGTATATGGCGACGTCGATGAAGACCAGAAAGACATCTTTACGCGGAAAACGGATCCCTTCCAACCGGCGAGGGTGGCGGAAATTTTGAGGCAGGTCGGGGTGGGGGAGGATCTTTCAGAGGCGGAGAGGGAAGAGGTGAAATCGTTTATAGCTCGGAACGCCGACGTCTTCGCGTTGTCGGTAGCAGAGGTGCTGGCAGTGGAGGGGGCGGTCCACACGCTGGATATTCCGGAAAACGCAACATTCGCCAAGAGGGTTCATCAGCGGCCTCTCACACCACCCCAGCGACAGTACCTACACGCGAAGATCGATGAAATGCTAGAAGCCGGCGTCATCGAACAGTGCGAACCCGGACAAGTAAAGTGCGTCTCACCGACGACGCTCGCGCAGAAAGCCCACCAAGGTGCAGGCCTTACACTCGAGGAGTTACAACACCGCGTCAACGACCAATGCGTCGAAAACGGGCTGGAACCGTATTTCCCCATGCCGGAACGACCATTACCCAGACCGGCTGACGACGGGGGGCAAGGCGACCCTAAGTGGAGAATATGTCAGAATTTTGCGGAGATCAACAAAATTACAAAAATCGCACCGATGCCGCAGGGGGACATTCGGGCCAAGCAACAGAAGCTTAGCGGGAAGCGTTGGGTGTCACTATTTGATTTCGCGGCGGGGTTCTATGCGGTGGAAGTCGCGGAGAAGTCGAGGCCATATACGGCCTTCTACGTGGAGGGGCGAGGGTACTTCTGGTACCGAAAAATGCCGTTTGGGTTGACGGGGGCACCGTCGACGTTCGCGCAAATGACGGCGAAAAGCTTACACGACCTGTTGGTCCGGGAGGTCATGGAGTTGTTTGTGGACGACGGAGGGACGGCAGCGGATGAGTTCAAGGACATGATGGCAAGGCTCGAATTGATATTCGGGCGATGCAGGGAGAAAGGCCTTTCCATATCGGCACCGAAGACGAAACTGTTCGCTACGACGGGAGTGTTTGCGGGGGCGACGGTGGGGCCGAAGGGCGTTCAACCCGACCTAGCCAAACTTACAGCGATCGTCAACTGGAAGACCCCTGGAGACGCGCAGAATCTGGCAGCGTTTCTCGGGTTGGCGGGATGGTTCAGGGATCTCATCCACGGATACGCGAAGATAGAGGCACCGCTGAGGAATCTACTAAGGGAGGTAGAAATACCGGCCGGGGCGACGAAATCTGTGTACAGGAGGGCGATGGTGAATTACAAGTTGGAAGGGAAGTGGATGCCGGCGCACGCGGAGAGCTTCCTGGCTCTCAAGAAGATCCTGACTTCGGAACCGGTGTTGCGAGCACCGCGGTGGGACGGGTCCCCGTTCGTCTTAACCACGGATGGCTGCATGGACGCGTTCGGCGCCGTACTCGCCCAGCATTTCACGACGGTCATGCCTAGCGGTGCATCGGTCAAGAAGCTGCATCCTGTGGGTTTCGCGTCAAAACGAACTTCCGGGGCAGAGGAGAAGTACAAACCGTTCCTACTGGAGTTCGCTGCCTTAAAGTTTGGACTTGACAAGTTTTCAGACATCGTCTGGGGGTATCCAGTCATCATCGAAACGGATTGTCAGGCATTGAGGGACGTACTCATGAATGACAAGTTAAACGCCACACACGCCAGATGGCGGGACGGAATCTTGGCTCACCAAATTGTCGACGTTCGCCACGTTGCGGGGAAGATCAACGTGGTCGCCGATGGGCTGAGTAGGGCAGCGGAAGGAAAGCCGAAGGAGGCCGGTGATGGAAGCGATTGGACCGTTTGCGAAGACTGGGAGGCCGTCACAGGCCTGGTCCACGACATCTTCCTTCTGGCATCGCTTGGGGAAGGCGAGGAATTGAGGCAACGGTTTGCGGAGGAGCCCATGTTCCTAGAAGTCGTGGAAGCTCTACTCGAACTGGACCACGGGCGAAGCGCGACTGAGCGGCGGAGAGCGAAGCATAGAGCATCCGAATATCTAATAGACGAAGGGAAGCTATGGCGTGTGGGAGGAGGTCGTAGGGCGAGGGCGAGAGCGCGGGTGGAATGCGTAACACGCAAGGAGGCGACAGAGCTGGCGAGGGCGGAACATCAGAACGGGGGGCATTGGCAGAGGGACGCAATAAAGAAGAAACTCACGGACACGATTTGGAGCCCGGGACTCGACGCATCAATTATTCAAGGCATCAAGGACTGCGGGCGTTGCAAGAATTTCGGAGCGACACACCTGCATGCACTCCTGAACCCAATCACCCGGCGCCATGCGTTCGAGCTCCTCGTAGGGGACTATCTGTCAATGCCGGTCGGGATCGGAGGCTACCACACCGTGGGCTTGTATCTTGATACTTACTCGCAGCACGTTTGGGGCTACAAGTATAAGTCGGCCGGCACCGGGAAGACGACAGTCAGCGCGCTATCCAACATCTTTCATGCGTACGCACCGTCGGAGGCGCTCATGGTGGACGGGGGGAAGCATTTCGACAATGCGGAGGTTAGGGCCTTTTGCGGGGAGTGGGGAACGGAAGTGCACGTCGTCGCGGCGTACTCACCATGGGTCAACGGGTTGGTGGAGGGCACCAACAAACTGTTGTTGCACGTGCTGAAACGGCTATGCTCGCCGGATCTCGGGGAGGATGAATACGAGCGCATGAGCGCGGCGGACTTGCCAAGGACATGGCCATCACATTTCGACGAAGCCATCAAAATTTTGAACTGGAGACTGCTCCCGGCCCTGGACTACAAGCCGAAGGAGCTACTGTTGGGCTTGGTCGTCAACACACCGAGAACGCCGATCGCGGACAGCATCACGGCCCTGCAGGAGGAGGACGTTGCGACTCAGATGGCCTATGCCGGGCAGCAAAGGTTGGACGGTTACGCGGCGGCAGTACAGCACGCCATGAAGCGGAAGACAGCATTCGATAAGCGAGTGCTCGCGGAGTCAAAACAAGAAGTCGTGTTCAAACGGGGCGATCTAGTACAGGTCTACCGGAGCGATCTCGACTACACATTCAAGACGGAGCGCAAACTGTTACCGAAGTGGTCCATTCCCCGGCGGGTGGTCGCGCGCAACGTCAACTCATACACGTTGGAAACTCTGGAAGGAGGGGAGATGCCGGGGAGCTATAGCGCAAGGAGGCTGAGGCGCTTTTTGCCCAGACCAGGCACGAAGTTAGCTGAAGCGCAGGCTGAGGCGGAGGAGCGAATCACGAGGGAGGAAAGCAGCAACCAAGGGGCGAGCAGTTTAGAAGCGAACGCGGAGGAAGGAGAAGAGATGGTCGTTGATCAACCGGGGTAAAGAAGGGCGACGCGGACGTCGCCACGAGAGAGGGGGGGCACATGGAGTGTCGCGGAGCGACGCTCCAAGGCAGGCGAAGTAAGGAGAACGCATTGTTTGGCCTTGTTTAGCAACAGCTTTAGTAGCTTAGTCATAGGGGCCGCGGCCACTTTGGGCCAGTTGGTAGAAGGAATAATCATCTCTTTTGCACGCCGTCTACATTCTCAACCAAGTCCCGACGAAGCGTCAACTTGGCTATCTCCATCGTCTTGGGGCCGCCATGCGTGCCGCTTCTCCGGATTCTCCCATCGTCGGGCCCTCGGAGCCTCTCTTTTTAAAAGGGTCGTCCGCCTCGGTCTCTCCTTCACCGGTTCTGCACCAGGCTTCCCCTCCCACTATGTTGATGTCGTCCCCCCCCGCTGCTCCTGCTCTTCTTGCTCCTTCGCCTGAGGAGCACCTTCGTCTTCGGCGCCTCTATGACCAGGAGGTCGTGCGTGCGCAGGCTTTGTCCGTCCAGGTAGAGCGTCTCCAGGCCGAGGGCGAACGCAACAAGGGTCGTTTTCGCAGAGTCTTATCCGAACTCGCCGACGAGCGTGAGCGTTTTCTTCATCTGCAGGCGCAGACATCGAGTGTCGTGGAGGTCGTCGACGTCGATCGTGACGCCGAGGTCGAGGATCTGCGGATGCAGGTTGCGGGTCTTGAGGATGAGGTTGCTGGTCTTCAGGGGCACGTCGTCCATCTTCAGGAGGTCCGGAACCATTGGCGTGGTCAAGCCTTGGACCTTCGCGTTCGCACCGATGGTGAGTCTTTCTTTTGTCTTCTTTCGTTCTCTTTTTTCACCCCCGGAATTTGTTGTAGCCCTTGAGCTTGCGCGTGTTGCTTTCGCATCCGATATGTTTGTTGCGGATGGCGCTCTGCATCGCGCCCTCGTCGAGATGGAGGCGTCGCCGGTCCGGGGTATCATCGACGCCGCTCACCAGATTCTTGAGCAGCATTCTCTCCGCGAGCTTTTTCGCCCTCCCATCAATCCTGAGTCCCCTTTTCCCGCCTTCGAGCATTTCCTTGCTCTTCATCGTCCATCTCTCACTCGTGAAGACGCCCTTGCGGAGTTCGTGTCTCAGTCTCAATTGATCGCCGACGACGAGCAGGACATCGCGTCGATGCTTCCTCTGGAGGTAGGGGTGGTTGGGGAGGTGGGGGTTGGGCGCGAGGACAGTTCCTCTGCCAGTGCAGGTCCCTCCAAGCGTCATCGCATCGAGTAGACGGTCGTTTTCGCGGTGTCTTGGACTTCCTTCATTTCCTTTTTGCCAAATATTTACACTTGAAGTTCGTTTATTTTTTCTTGGTATCGTTTCTCTTTCGTAATGTTGTTGTCCAGGAGGTACGAATACATATAACACAGTTTGTCTTCTTGAAATGGATTTGCATAATTTTTCGTGATGTGCATGAGTGTTCGTCGAGTCGTTTTAAATCGTGGGGTCCCGTGGCTTTCTTGGGAAAAGTCGGTGGAATTCGAGGGCCATGTCTTTTGCTCCCTCTATATTCTCCGCTGGTTCCCAGGTATCGTCTTCGGGGCCGTACCCTTCCCATCGTACCAAGTAGAGGACGTGTTTCCCTCGTGTTCGGGAATCTCGGATTTGTCCCACTTCGTAGTGTTCTTCGCCCTCGACTTCGATCATCTGCGGAGGTGGTTTTGATCGTCCGGGGAAATTCTCGTGTTCGTGCTTTTCGAGTAACTTGACGTGGACGACGTTGTGAATCCCTTTCAGTGTCGGAGGTAGTTCCAGTCGATACGCATGGCTGGAAACCTTCTGCAGGATTTTGAAGGGGCCCAGTCTCCGGTGGTCTAGCTTTTTGGAGGGGCGTTTCGTTTTGATGTTCCGGCAGTCGAGCCATACCTCCGTTCCTACAGCCCAGTCTGGTGTAGGGTCCCGCTTCTTGTCCCCGAATCATTTGTAGGCTTCGTTTGCGATCTCTATTTCTTTGCGGAGGTAGTCCTGGAGGGTCCAGAGGTCTACGGCTACCTCCTGGGCTTCTTTCGCCGGTATATCTTTTATAGAGATTGTCAAGCGGGGGTGATAACCCTTGTTCGCAAAGAAAGGGGAAACTCCCGTGGTCGAATGGGTCGTATTGTTATACGTGAATTCCGCCAGAGGGAGCTGTGTTCGCCAGTTGGTCTGGAGATAGTTCACGTACATCCGGAGGTATTGTTCCAGTGTCTGATTTACTCGTTCCGTCTGGCCGTCGGTCTCCGGGTGATACGCGGTCGAAAGGTTCGATTTGATGTCCAGGGCTTTACATAGCGAGCTCCAGAAACGGGAGACAAAGAGGGTGCCTCTGTCGGAGATGATGTCATTGGGCAGTCCGTGCTTGGAGAAGACATGTTCCAAGAATAGCTGAGCAAGTTCCTTTGCTGTGTCCGTTGTGTGACAGGGTATGAAGATGCCTTGCTTGGTGAGGCGGCATACTACGACCAGTATGGCGTCGTACCCATCCGATTCCGGTAATTCTACGATGTGGTCCATGGATATGGAGGCCCACGCCCTTCGCCCAATCTGGAGTGGTTTCAATAATCCGTATGGGCTATGGCGTGGGACCTTTGCTCTTTTACAGATATGACAGCTTCGGACGTATCGAGTGACCTCTTTCCGTAATCCGGGCCAGAAATAAGTCCTCATGATGAGTTGTGTGGTCTTTCTGATCCCTGGATGTCCGCGCAGTTTGTGATCGTGGTGTTGCTGTAGGATGTCGAGTCGTAATCTGGAATGGTCCGGTACCTAGATTCTTCCGTCGCGAAGGAGTAGTTTGTGATCATCGGATAGGGAGAATGCGGAGGTCTCTTCTCCGGGTTTGGGTGCATGCCTTTCGAAGAATTCGTCTCGGGGTGTGTTCCGGACATTGTTTAGTAGGAGCTCCTCGTTCAGTATTAGGGCCGCGTTCAATCGTTCGGGGGGTATGATGATGCGGTTGTTGAACGAATTATGATCCTGTTCGAACCCTTTCTTAGGATACACGTCTGGCCGTCGCGTGAGGGCATCTGGTTTCGCTCCTAATCTTCCGGGTCTGTAATTTATTTGGAAGTCGAAGTTCGCCAGGCATTCCGACCATCGTGCTTGTCTGCGACTGAGTTGCTTGGTCGTGGAGAAGTACTGTAGGTTGTTGTGGTCGGAGTACACTTGAATGCGGTGGGGAGATCCCTCTAGGTAGGCCCTCCATTGCTTAAACGCTTCCACGATTGCTAGGAGCTCCTTGTCATAGATGTCGTAGTTGAGCTCCGCGTCTATCATAGTTCTCGCATAGAAGGCGACAGGACGTAAGTCTTGTGATGTCTCGTCAAATTGGGAGATGATCCCCGCTATGGCGAAGTCGGAAGCGTCGCACTCTAATATCACCGGTAGTTGAGGATCGAAGTGTCGTAGGATGGGTGCGGAGGAGAATGCTTTCTTCAATAGCTCGAAGACTCCTTCGCATTCGGAATCCCATTTCCAGATTGTGTCCTTTTGCGTGAGTTTGTTTAACCTCTTCGTTATGCCCGAGTAATTGTCGATAAACCGCCGATAGAAGTTTGCAAAGCCTAGGAAAGATTGGAGTTCCTTGACCTTCATCGGCCTAGGCCACTTCCGAATCGCGTCGACTTTTCCTGGGTCCATCTTTACTCCGCCGGGGGATACGATGACGCCTAGGTATTCGATCTCCGTAGTGTGAAACGTGCATTTCTCCGGTTTCGCATGAAGGTTGTGTTTCCGGAGCCTCTCGAGGACCTTCCGAACGTGTCCGTGATGTTCCTCTAAGGTCTCCGAGAAAACCAGAATGTCGTCGAGATAGATCACTACGAACACGTCGTTCATGTCGTGGAAGATGTCGTTCACGAAGTGTTGGAATGTCGCGAGTGAGTTTGTCATGCCGAAAGGCATTACCAGGTATTCGAAAAGTCCATAACGAGTGCGGAAGGCTGTCTTCCATTCGTGTCCCGGAGCTATGCGGACGTTGTTGTAGCCCACTCGGAGGTCGATCTTCGAGTATACTTTTGCTTTTTGAAGTCGGTCTATGAGGTCTCCGATCAGGGGTAGAGGGTAACGGTTCTTCTTGGTGATCCGATTTAGTCCTCTATAGTCCACGCATAGCCGGAGTGATCCGTCCTTCTTCTTTGCGAACAGTACCGGAGCTCCCGCTGACGAACTCGAAGGTCGGATGAACCCTTTACCGAGCATCTCGTCGATGTAATCCTTCAATGCTTTCAACTCCAGTTCGGACATGTTGTATATCTTTCCGAAAGGAGGGGTAGTGTTTTCGTCGAGTTCCACTGTGTGATCGTAAGGTCGGTGTGGGGGGATGGTTTTCGCTTCGCCCGCTGAGAATACGTCTTCGAAGTCCCTGTACTCCGGAGGTACGACTTCCTCAAAGATTTCCTTTTCTGTCTTTGGTTGCTTGGGTTCGTCGTCGGAGGTGTTATTGGCATGGAGGTGTTCCTCTTGTTCAGTGGGGGAGATGTGTAGTTGGAACGCTGTGGCTCCGTCCCTGATGAGGTTCGCGAATGGCGCCGCTCCGATCAGGCGGATGCTTTGTGTTTCGACATCCTCTTCTCCCTCTCCGGTTTCGTCTTCGACTTCCGTTTCCGGGTTGGTTTCCTCTTCTTCCTGTGTTTCTGTCGTTGGGGACATTGCGGGTTTCCGTTTGGGGTGGGGTTTGAATTTGGACCTCGGAACGTTTGGAGGGAAGTAGTTGGGTGGAGGTGGTTTTCGGGTGCGTTTCCGTCCCGTTACCTCCTCTGGCAACTCGGTTGTCGGTGTTGGTACTTCCTCTTGGGGTTCGTTGGTGTTTGGGCAGGTGTCTTCCTCCTTCATGTTGTCGCTGGAGGTGTCGTTCTGATCGTTGTCGTCGTCCAGGAGGTCCCTGAGGAGGGGTTGTTTTTCCGAAAGGGGGTTGGCTGGTTTCGGAGCTTCGACGTCTTCCTCCTCCTCAAGGGTCACGGTTCCCCATTGCGTCTTCTGGGAAAGCGATATCGCGGCTAGTTCTGCTCCTTGTTCCATGGTCATGGACATTTCCCGCCAGTCCACATACAGGCACTACAATGTAGCGTGTCCTACTGTCCAGCGGGGCCATACATGTAGCCGTATTGACGGCACCAGCGGGGCCGCTGGAGCGCCAGCGGGGCCACTACATGTAGCCGTGTTGCACGGTACCAGCGGGGTCTCTACATGTAGTCGTCTGGCACGGTTCCAGCGGCCCCGCTGGTGCTACAGCAGGGCTAATATGCAGCGGGGTAGGGGGCCAGCGGGGGATTGCCCACGTCTGCGGACCTCCGCGGGTCTTGTTTTTGGGGGCTGGTATGGGAGATGCCCAGATCTGCGGACCTCCGCGGGTCTTGTCTTTGGGGGCTGGTATGGGGGATGCCCAGATCTGCGGACCTCCGCGGGTCTCGTTGTTGGGGGCTGGTATGGGGGATGCCCAGATCTGCGGACCTCCGCAGGTCTTGTTTTTGGGGGCTGGTATGGGGGATGCCCAGATCTGCGGACCTCCGCGGGTCTTGTTTTTGGGGGCTGGTATGGGGGATGCCCAGATCTGCGGACCTCCGCGGGTCTCGTTGTTGGGGGCTGGTATTGCCCACATCTGCGGACCTCCGCGGGTCGCCTTTTTGGGGGCTAATACAGCGGGCCTATATGGTGCTGTCAGCGGCGGCAGGGTGAGGGTTTGCGGGTCATTCTCTAGAGGCACCCCCGGCACCGCAGCGGGCCTGGCCGGGCCATTACCGACGTCCGCAGTTCAATACATGTCGTAGTTTGTGGTGCACTCCCAGCACTGCAGCGGGCCTGGGCAGGCACGTCCGCGGTGACATACATGTCCGCGGGTCGTTGTCTCTGGAGGCACCCGCAGCACCGCAGCGGGCCTCAGGCCATACCAACATCCGCGGATCAATACATGTCCGCGGGCCTCCGTCTATGGGGATTACTAATCACAGTAATGTAATTAATTGCATGTAATCACACATTGTTGCACAAGTACTTAATGACAGAAGTGCAGAAGTGTACCAAACTATGTCCTCTACGTATCACCCATTTGAGGCCCATCAATTTCATTGCGGATGGTACGGAAGGCACCGAGAGCAACTTGCAGGCTGTTAAGTTTGGCGACCTCTGCCAGATACAGCTGACGAGCCGCGGAAGCATAGGATACGTTGTGAAGTTGCTGGAAAGCTTTGATTTCAGCGTGGAGACCAAGGAGCTCTCGCTGTGTCATTGGCTAATAAATGACTGTTAGTTTTGTAAACAAGGTGTGCATAAAAAGACTTACGGGGTCCGCGGGGATTATAACAGAACCAGAGGCTAGAGTCAGAAACCCTCCGTCTTTGTGCTTCACTGGCTACTCAATTTATGTTAGCTATCCCTTCAATGAATGAGCAGCAATTCCATCACTTACTCCAGGATCAGCCTTGGCCTTCTTCAGCTCTTTTTCCTTCAAAGCTTCAGTTAGGAGCTTCTGCTCCGTTATGGCAGCCAGATGTTGTGGCACAAGGTACTCCCGGCCATTGGAATTGATCACAACATATCCGCGGAGCGGAGTAGGTCGCATGTCCGCGGTGTCCGCGGAGTTACTTTCCGATGGGTTGATGGCGCTCATTTGTATGGGTCTGTGTCTGTTGAAGAAGGCCATCTTTATGGTCTGGTTGATCTTCAATCAGAGCACGTGATAAGAATCTTTTGGAACAACGGAGAACAATTAGTAAGAGAGATATAATTGGATGTTGCACGTGACCATGTTGAGAATTTTCAACTCCTGCGGAACTCTTCTGCCCTCCCATATCTGCCCGCCACCACTCCCAAATCTAAGTCCGCAACACCGCCCTCCGCGCATCAAAATGTCCGACATCACGGCTCTGAACGCGATCAACAACGACATTGTCAAGGCCGTCGAAAACGGCGATGTCCCGGCGCTGACTGCGCTGTACAAAAAAACAGCGGTACATTTTTTTTTCTCTATCTTAACCAATCACTGACCATTAGAAAATAAGAAAAAATTATGGCCGCGGGTCAAGGCCAGCACCACCCCGGAGGTTATGCGGGCCAGGCACGCCTCCCTCCTTGCTGCCACAATCCGGCTAATCCAGGACATCTCGCATGGGGAAAACACGAAGGAGCTAATGGGTAAACTTCTGGACATTGTGCGTGCTCACCAGGGCCAACAGCAGACAACGGGGTCCGCGGGGCCGGCAGCAGGTGCCGCGGGGTCAGCAGCGGGTGCCGCGGAGCCGGCAGCGAGTGCCGCGGAGGCGGAGTCGTCAAGGGCCGCCACAGAGTGGGCAGCAAGGGTCGCGGAGGCCGAGGAGGCAAGGAAACGGGCGATGGAACTGGCAAGGAGAAAGGCCGCGGAAATGGCAGAGGAGATGAAGGCCGCGGAGGCAAGGCGGGAGAAGAGGAAGGCCAAATGGGCTGAGGAGCAGAGGTTAGAGGAAGAAATAGAGAGGGAGGAAAAGGAGAAGAGGGAGAGGGAGGAGATGGAGAGAGCGAGAGCAGAGAAGGCCGCCCGGAGGAGGGCTGCCAAAGAGAGAGAGGCGGAGGCAAGGGCCGCAGAGGTGAGGGCTGTGGAAGCGGAAGCGAGGGCCGTGGCGTTGAAGGCGGAGAAGGAGAGGGCGGAGAAGGCAGAGAGGAGAAGAAAGGAGAAGGGAAAGCAGAGGGAAGTGGATGGGTCCGCGGGGGTCAAGGCCGCGGGCGTTCAACCCGGTGAGTTTTTCATTTTTGCATTACCTAGTCTGACACTGATCTTTCCCAACACAACAGAACAGCACCGTATCCGCGCGGCGGACCCCTTGCCTTCCGCCGCAGACAAGGGAAAGGGCAAGGTGGTGCAGTCGTTCCAGGACTTGGACCGGGACGACAGCGACAACGAATTCCGAGCGATGTCCGCGGTCGACCACGGAAACTATGACCCCGCCTGTGTACGATGCACAATGAGGAATCTCGCGTGCAGGATACAGGGTGGGAAGGCAACAGCCTGCTTTCCATGCAAGTTTGCAAAGCAGAGTTGTGTTTTCTCACCAGGCATTCCGAGGAAGGGGCCAAAGCCAACGAAGGTCAAGCGGGCAAAGGAGAACATCGCGGGTCCCTGTAAGTTCCCATCCATTTTTTTATCACTTTGCTAATAAATATACTTGTAGCCACTCACCCCAGGTCCGCTGCCGCGCCCTCCGCGGACTTCAACCCCGCGGGGCCTTGTAAGTCTTTTTTCTTCTCTTCATCACTTTGCTAAAGAAGACCATTGTAGCCACCCACTTCCCGTCCGCTGCCGCGCTCCCCGCGGACTTTGACCCCGCGGCGATCCTGACCAGGCTTGCGACCTTGACCGCAGAAAATACCACTTTGCGGGAGCGGATGTCAGACCTGGAGGTCAGCGTGCAATTGGTGCTGAAGCGGGACAAGAGGCGGTCAATGCAGTGCGAGCTCATCAACCTTAGGGCTGCAGAGCTTGTACTTGCACAGCGGGAGCTGGAGTTGGCAGGGAGGGAGGTATTGGGTGAGGCGCAACGTCAGGGAGTCGAGGTGCAGGGCCTGCAGAAGCGTGTGCGGATGCTAGAGGCGCAAGCACCTCTTCCCACGGAGCTGGCCGCGGAGCTGTTTGCGGACATGGCCGCCCTCAACATAGAGAACATGGATTTGCAAGCACCTCCGCAAGCAACTCCGCCTCCTCCGCGCAGGCCCGCAGAGTCCGCTCAAGATCCGCCTTTGCCTCCGTCTTCACCCCAGTCAGCGGCTGAGGGAACTCCGCCTCCCTCCACCCCTCTGCCCCCCTTGCCCACCACCCCTCCACCTCCAGCCACCCCTCCACCTCCACCTCCAGCCACCCCTGTGCCCACCACCCCTGTGCCCACCCCCGCTCTCGCCACCCCTTCACCACCGGCCTGGAGCCCGACTGTGCCTGCGTCGACCCCAGCTGGACCCACCCTCCAGGTGACTCCTGTTAGGGGAACACCTGTTTGGTGATCACGTGACCATCCGATTCCTCGGACGAGCACGTGACCGACCGCTCCTCAGATGATCGCGATCCCGACCCCGACGCTCCGCCCCAAGCATCGGTGTACATACTTATAACTTCCTGTCGTTACTTCCCCTTCCAGCGCGCGCCCGATCCCGATTCTCGACATCCCGACGTCGGTCACCCGACCTCGTGCGCCTGCACCCTGAGCCACGAGGATCGGACAGCGTCGGGAACGTGTACATACACGCGCCGCTGCCCATCCGTTATCATTTACGTACCATACACCCCAGAGAGCCGGCCCTCAAGTAGTTACTCGTATATAGTCATCCTCCTGACATGGGGGAATCCTTTACTCTATTCTCATTGGATTCCCCTCTGCCAGGTAGGTCTACTTACGTTCTCTCTAATCGTACATAATATAACATTGGATTCCCCTCTGCCAGCATGACTAAGCTCTGCGCTGAGGTCGCCCTAACAGCAGAATAGAGTAACTCTAGAAACCCGACGAAGCCGACCGATCCGCTTCCGCGCCGAAACACGCGTCTGCTACACGCGACCGTCCAACGCGCGCTCGCCCCGATCGCCCGTCCAGTCCCGTTTCGAGATGTCCGAATTTGGTGACATGTCGCAGCGACCGTTCTCTCCCTTCCTCACGACGGAGGAGCGGTTGGCGAATATGGAAGCCACAATTTCGGCTCTCTCTGCCTCCAATACCTCCAACTCGGCCTCTATGGACCGCCTCTCCGCTCTTTTCGAAAAATTCATGTCGGGGACACCCCCCAATCCCACCCCCGCTGCTCCCGAAGCAGACACGACCCCCCCGCCGCCTGAGACGACCACCCCGCTGCCAGGCTCTCCGCGATCGGGATCGCACCACCTCCGACCGTCGCCCCCTCCCATTTACGACGGCGCCCGATCGGGCGGTCGCGCGTTCTTGAACGCCTGCAAGCTCTACTTCTCCTTGTGCGGGGGAAGTTTCGCCGATGACCACGCCCGAATAGTATGGGTGCTGTCGTACATGCAGCACGGGCGAGCCGCCGACTTCGTCAGTCGGGTGTTCCAGTTCGGAACCGCCAAGGACGTCTTTCCCGCCTGGAAGGACTTCGAAGACACCTTCCGTGGCGAGTTCTTCCTCTTCGACGAGGTCGCCGATGCCGCGCTCATCCTGGAGTCGACGGCGTACTTCCAGAACGGTCGATCGATCGACGAGTACATCGACTCGTTCCGATCCCTGTGGGTCAAGGCGGGCTACCCAGATGGGCGTCACCTGGTCCTCAAATTCCGTCGGGGAATGGACCCGAAGCTCTCGAGGCGACTCGGAAGCATCACCACGGGTCGCCCGCACGATGAGAAGATTGAGGAGTGGCTGAGGATCGCTCGTTCTCAAGACTTCATCATGAGGTCGGAGGACGACTTCCACCGTCGGATGGTCCCGACAAAGGCGCCCGACAGCCGCCCGCCCACCACCGCAGCTGCACGATGGGCGTTCGCTACTGCCCCCGCTCCCGCTCCCGCTCCCGCTCCCCCCGCCCCCCGCGCTCCTGCTGCACCAGCCCCCAGGCCGATCCCCCAGGGCATCCCAATGGACGTAGATCGGATGCGCGATCGAGTCGCGCCTGCCGACGACCACTGTTTTCGGTGCAAGAAAAAGGGTCACTACTCTCGTGACTGCCCTTTGCGCTGGGACGTGCGCCACATGCTCGATGACGAGCTGGAGGCGCTTATCATGGAACGTCTAGCTCGCAAGGACGCAGTCCCCGCCGACCCGACTCCATCGTCGGCCGACGCGACCGCCTCCGACGCCGAGGAGGGTTTTTAATTACACAACGGGTGGAACGTACGCCCCCGTTGTCTAGTCGTAATCGGTTCGCTCCTTTATCCGTAGAATACGCCAATACACCTAATATTGCTGCTATTCCGACGAGCGAACCGACCGACAAAGACGTACAAAACCCCTCCGACCCGACGACACCGATCGCAGTTGCAAAGCCGATCGCCCCGTCGCGTCGTGGCCTACCCCGCTGGGAAAAGCGACTCCCTAGTCGCTTCATCGCCGCTGCCTCCCCCTGCCCCAGATCCCTGTGGCTCAACGTCGAACTGGAGACCACCGACACCCAGGAGTCGCATGCCGTCACTGCCCTAGTGGACAGCGGAGCGACCGGCAGTTTTCTCAATGTCGCTTTCGTCGAGAAACACAAGCTCACAACCAAGGTGCTTAGTCGGCCATCCCCGGTTTACAATGTGGACGGCACTCTCAACGAAGGCGGTTCGGTCTCTTGCATCGTAGAAGCTGTCTTGCGATACAACGGTCATACCGAACGAGCCGTCTTCGGGGTCACCCAGTTAGGCAAGCAAGACATGATCCTCGGGTTCAACTGGCTTAAAAACCATAACCCCGAGATCGACTGGGAGACCAAGGAGGTGAAGATGAGTCGCTGTCCGACGCAGTGCGGCACCTGCAAGGACGAGGTCAAAGCCGATCGGCGCGCACGCACCAAAGTGCGCGCAGCGATCCGCGCCTGTCGAGCCGACGGTATACCGATGACTGAGCCCGACCTGCGAGCCCCGACCAACCCGTATGTTGAGGACGACTCTGATGAGGAGGAGTTCCTCCCCTACACCCCGATCCTGGAGGAACCTGACCCAGAGTCTGACGACTTCCTGGTGGAAACCTTCCTGAGTGGCGATCGCATCTTCGCGACCGCGATCCATCCGACTCCGACCGCCGAGCATATTCGGGCCAGCCAAACGACATCGCAGCGACTTGCGGAAGCGCACGCTGCTAACTCCGTGCCCAGAACTTTCCGCGACGCAGTACCGACCCACCTCCACGACTTTGAAGATGTCTTCTCCAAAGTCGCATTCGATGAGCTTCCAGAGCGCAAGCAATGGGACCATGCCATCGAACTGGAGCCGGGCGCGTCGCCGACGGGCACGAAGGTCTACCCGCTCTCACCGGCAGAACAGGTCGAACTCGACGCGTTCCTCAAGGAGAACCTCGAGACAGGTCGCATCCGACCGTCCAAGTCGCCCATGGCGTCGCCGGTCTTCTTCATCAAGAAGAAGGACGGGTCGCTCCGACTGGTTCAGGACTATCGGACGCTCAATGCGCTCACGGTGAAGAACCGATACCCGCTGCCCCTCATTAGCGAACTGGTGAATAACCTTCGCGGCGCGCGGTACTTCACCAAGTTGGACGTCCGATGGGGGTACAACAACGTGCGGATCAAGGAAGGCGACGAGTGGAAGGCAGCGTTTCGGACGAATCGCGGCCTCTTCGAGCCGCTCGTCATGTTCTTCGGCCTCACGAACAGCCCCGCCACATTTCAGACCATGATGAATGATATCTTCCGCGATCTGATCGCTGAAGGTGTTGTTTGCGTGTACCTCGATGACATCTTGATTTATACAAAGACGCTAGAGGAACACCATCGGGTCACGCGACTGGTACTGGACCGACTCCGCGAACATCAGCTGTTCTTAAAGCCCGAGAAATGCGAATTTGAGCAGACTAAGATCGAGTATCTCGGGCTGATCATCTCGCAAGGGCAAGCGGAAATGGATCCGGTTAAAGTCGCTGGAGTGTTGGAATGGCCGGCGCCGAAGAACAAGAAGGAGGTGCAAGCGTTCCTAGGCTTCACCAATTTCTACCGACGGTTCATCCAGGACTTCTCGCACCATGCCCGACCCCTGTTCGATCTGACAGGCAAGGACGTCGCCTGGCGATGGGGAGAGTCGGAGCAGTCGGCCTTTGCCCTTCTGAAGTCTGCAATCACATCGGGGCCAGTCCTCATGTTCCCCAACGACGATCGACCGTACCGCATCGAAGCCGACTCGTCCGACTTCGCAACGGGCGCAGTCCTGTCGCAAGAGTCGCCATCCGATGGCAAGTGGCACCCGGTCGCGTTCTACTCGAAGAGCTTGAACGCCGTCGAGCGGAACTACGAGATCCATGACAAAGAGATGCTGGCGATCATCCGGTCTCTGGAGGAATGGCGACACTTCGTAGAAGGCGCAAAGCACAAGGTGGAGATCTGGACCGACCACAAGAACCTCGAGTACTTCCTCACCGCGAAGAAACTCAATCGGCGTCAAGCCCGATGGTCGCTTTACCTCGCCAACTTCGACTTCGCCCTCCACCACCGTCCTGGCCGTAGCATGGGCAAACCCGACGCGTTATCGCGTCGCCCCGACCATGGCGACGGAAGCGCCGACAACGCCAACATCGTGCTGCTCAAACCAGAATTCTTCGCCGTTCGTGCAACTGAAGGCCTTGCACTGGTCGGAGAGGAGGATGATGTGCTGAAAGCGATCCGCAAGGGCAATCGCGATGGGGCTCAGGAGGATGCGGTCGCGAAAGCGGCGCAACTGGTCAAAGCATCCAAGATCGCCGGCCGCTCCCTTCGCTTTGGCGAGTGGGGAGAGGAAGGCGGTCTGCTCACGTTCCGTGGACGGATCTATGTCCCGAACGTCCCAGACCTTCGCCGACGCATTGTGGAGCAGCACCACGACTCCAAGGTCGCCGGTCACCCCGGTCGCTGGAAGACGCTCGAACTGGTGTCGCGCAACTACTGGTGGCCCCAGATGTCGCGCTTCATCGGTTCGTACACCAGCACCTGTGACATGTGTCTGCGCACGAAACCTCGCCGCCAACTCCCCGTCGGACAGCTGCAGCCGCTTCCCATCCCCGAAGGCCGATGGAATGTCGTATCGGTCGACTTCATCACCGAACTTCCAGAGTCCAACGGCCACGACGCGATCATGAATGTCGTGGATTCAGTTGGAAAGCGCGCGCACTTCATCGCGTCGCACACGACTTGTTCGGCCCTGGGAGCTGCGAACCTCTACCGTCGCCACGTCTGGAAGCTGCACGGTCTCCCCGACGCATTCGTCTCCGATCGAGGTCCACAGTTCGTCGCCGAGTTCACGCGCGAACTGTACAGACTCCTGGGTATCAAGCTGTCGGCCTCGACGGCGTACCACCCACAGACCGACGGACAGACAGAGCGTGTCAACCAGGAACTGGAACAGTTCTTGCGAGTCTTCTGCAATGAGCGCCAGAACGATTGGGAGGACCTCCTGCCCGACGCCGAATTCAGTTACAACAACCATGTACATTCGGCGACGCAGCAGACCCCCTTCCTGCTTGACACTGGTCGGCATCCGCGCATGGGCTTTGAGCCGCGTCGGGGCGCTTCCAAGAACGAGTCAGCAGACGAGTTCGTGGAGCGCATGAAGGAAGCACAGGAGGAAGCCAAGGCAGCGCTTTCAAAGGCCAAAGACGACATGGAGCGGTATTACAACCAGCGGCACGCCCCAACGCCCGACTACCAGCCTGGCGACAAGGTATACTTGGACGCGACCGACATTTCTACGACCCGACCGTCTAAGAAGTTGTCGCATCGCTACCTTGGCCCTTTCGTCGTGCAAAGGCGAGTCGGCCCGCTGGCATACCGCCTCCTGCTGCCTCAGTCCATGAAGCGCATCCACCCAGTCTTCCACGTCGTGAAGCTCATCCCCGCCATTGCTGATCCGATCGAAGGTCGTCGATCCGATCCCCCTCCGCCCCCCGACATAATCGAGACGAACCCCATTATGAAGTTGAAAAGATCCTCGATAGCCGAACCTTCCGCAAAAAACTACAGTACAAGGTCCTGTGGAAGGGCTATGGTTACGAAGAAGCTTCTTGGGAACCTCGCGAAAATGTCGCCGCCCCCGATCTGGTACGCAAATTTCACCGCGACAACCCCGACGCCCCACGCCACATTCGTGGCATCTTCACTCTATCCCCCGCCATCTTCGCCACCGTCACCCCGCACCGAGTCGTTGCGATTCAAAAGGGGGGGTGATGTTAGGGGAACACCTGTTTGGTGATCACGTGACCATCCGATTCCTCGGACGAGCACGTGACCGACCGCTCCTCAGATGATCGCGATCCCGACCCCGACGCTCCGCCCCAAGCATCGGTGTACATACTTATAACTTCCTGTCGTTACTTCCCCTTCCAGCGCGCGCCCGATCCCGATTCTCGACATCCCGACGTCGGTCACCCGACCTCGTGCGCCTGCACCCTGAGCCACGAGGATCGGACAGCGTCGGGAACGTGTACATACACGCGCCGCTGCCCATCCGTTATCATTTACGTACCATACACCCCAGAGAGCCGGCCCTCAAGTAGTTACTCGTATATAGTCATCCTCCTGACATGGGGGAATCCTTTACTCTATTCTCATTGGATTCCCCTCTGCCAGGTAGGTCTACTTACGTTCTCTCTAATCGTACATAATATAACATTGGATTCCCCTCTGCCAGCACGACTAAGCTCTGCGCTGAGGTCGCCCTAACAACTCCGCCCACCCCACAAGGATCCGCGGGCCCCGCGGGCCCTGCCACTCCGTCTCCGCAGCTCAGTCCTGAGGGGTCACCTGCTCCAGAGGAAGGTTCGCGAGGCACAAAACGCAAGGCGGCGGATGAGGGTGGAGGGCCTTCCAAAAAGCACAATTCAGCCTAGGTGGCTTGGACTTTCCGAACACCCCGCGGACTTCCTTCAAATATCTGTTGTCTTTACTGAACAAATATGTATGATAGCAAAGCACTGGCAACTTGTAGTGTATATACTGCCACATTATTGAAAAGTATATACAATAAAACAATTTTTTTGAACATTGTGATCAATGAATTACCAATGAGCTGTCAACAATTATAACTGATGAGAAAACAGTAAACTAGCGGCGCCTTGTGCTTCTTTTAGACCTGTTGCTAGGCCCCGCGGACTTGGATGTTGCAGCTCGGGTCATGGTTTGATTGCGTGTGCGGCTACCCCTGGTGGTACTGACACCAAAGTCCGCGGCCTCCGCAAGCAGTAAATCCTGCTTTGATTTCTTTCGCTTAGTCATCTGTCCTTCAACCTGCTTGCGCTTGCGTGTAACCGGAGGTGTGGGCGGAGTTGGTGTATTCGGCGGAGAGGGAGTAGGAGTGTTGGGCGGCGGAGTTACCTCGTTGAGGAGCTGCATTGCAGTTGCCAGCACCATGTACTCTGGCAGCCCTTCACCAGGCCCATTGATGGGTGCCTGTGTCGGAAGTCCGCGGGCATTCAAGCGGTGCATTGTTGCTTCGTCAATTCTGACCAGGCTTTGATTAGTCATGGGGTCTGGTTCAAGACGGTCATGGGGACCATATTCGTCAGTCTGTTCTCCAGGTTCGTTGGATTCGTTGGGTGCTCCGCGGGGTTTGATGGGTGCTCCGCGGGGTGTGTTGGGTAGTCCGTGAGGGTCATTATCTTGTGATTGATTCTGATAGTGCTCTGCGAGTTCATCGGGTGGTCCGCGGGGTTCGTTATCCGGTAATGGATTGAATCTCAGGGGTGTCGGATGTTGGTTTTCATCTGGTGCTGGACTGCTGTGTTCGCCGTCACTGCCTTCCAGGTCCGACATTGGAATAAGGCTTTCTAAGGGGTCCGGAGCTGGTGCTTTTTTTTTGCCCCTCTTCCGCCTTGCTTTCTTTGCTGCTGCCGCGGCAGCCAAAGCTTCCTCGTCCTTGCGCGCCCCGTAGACCGCCTCCGTTCTCTCCTTTTTCTTGTTCAAGTAACTGGACCAGCGAAAGGTCTCTGAGGGTCCAAGCCTCTTCTGGCGCTCTCCCCAGAAGTCGAGCAACTCCCGGAGTTCATGTAGTCGGAGGTTCCGTGGGTCTTGAATTTGGATGTCCGTGGGAACGTACTCCGCGGGGATGAACATTCTATTGTCCGCTTTGATGGAAGTGAATGGAGGGGATGAGTAGAGGTGTCCCGATGCTAGTTCTGTAAGGAAGTTAGGATAGGTCTGATATGATATCAAAGAATTATCACGTACTGTAATGATGTTTCAGGAATGCGCGGACCAGAAGCTCAAGGTCATCTTTGCTCTGTTGCACACCTTCTACCAACTCCGGTAGAATTGGAAAACCATCATTTTGTTGATCCAGCTGTAGATCTGGACGTGGCTGAATTACTGTATCAGTCTGATGCAGGGGGTCTGGTGCAATGGATTCTTGGAGTGAAAGGACATAGTCCATAAGCTTTCTTTTGAAGTCCTTTACCATGTGCGGAAAGGTATCAATGAAAGTTTTGCTGATTGCTCCTGCATTTGCTGCAATGCTGTCATGACTGCTCCGCGGCGGACATCAGCACAAGCCCGCGGAGTCGATGAACAACTCACGACCGGACACTCAGTTGCCCATCTTGCCCTCTCCATACCACAAAGGTAAGGGACAGCATGCCCATCTCTCGCCACCTGTTGGCATCCTCATTCTCCACTCGTTGAAAGCCCCGCTTATCCGCATTCCTGAGATAAGAAGGTATCAACTCCGAGATGTCCGCGGACCCCGCGGAGTCACTCACTTGCGCTGCTCCTCAGCAGGAAAGCCCTTGGTGCTCCACTCACGGGCAGTGGCCTCTGCCTCCTGGAGTTGTGGCGGAGTGAGTTTGTTCATCACCCGTGCCAAAGCCTTGTTGTGTTGCTGGAAGGCCGCGGTGGGAGATTCATCGACCTCCTCCAGTATCTCTTTCAACTCTTCGGTAATCAAGCCGCGCATTGTCCGATTGACTACCTGGCGCACAGTAACTTTCAAATTACCCGATGACTGGTTATATGCTGGGTAGGGCCTCCAGTTGTTCCTCACCCAATCTGCCAGTTTCTGTATGCTGATCAGTGTGATGACACAGAGATACACACTCTAGCCTGATGGACCATGGTAGCTGACGCAGACTTCTTTGCGGTCTTGGGCTCTGTTCCCTTTGCCTTCCAGAAGTTATAAATATCAACCAAGACTTTGTCCTTGAAAATGGCCGCCCTTTTTTTCTGGTCCGACTCTGACCGATACTCCTCTCGGTACTTGTTGAGGACGGCGCGCTCGTCAGCCGGGTAACGGGGCCCCTTACTTGTCTTCTTCAGGGCCGCGGGGGCATGTGTGACTGTTTCCGGTGTGAAAATATTTTCGGACATGGTGGAGCTCCGTTACAAAATTTCCTATTTGGGTCTAAAAGTGTTGAACTCCACGCTTGACAGTTGTCCCACAGTACCCGCATTTGGCAAGGAAGTTTCCAGTTTGGGTAATATGAGGCACGGGTACATCAATGGCCCCGATTATGAGTGCAGCTGACCTTTGCACAACCATGAGGACATGTCCGAGAGTAATCAGTGATACATCAGTAGACAGGTTCTGATTTTTCCACCAAATCAGATCTCATCCTTACCCACCATGTTGCGTGCAGTAAAGCGCACACGTCGCAAGAAGGATGAAGTCCTTAAGGAAAGTTCTCGCTCATATGCCATGGATGTCGAGACAACAGTCAGGCATACCCAGAGGGGTGACATCGTGGAATCCAGGAGTGTCCCCTTGCGCAAGAGGTCACCGGACCCTGCTACATCTGTCCCTCAGGGTGTGCAGACCCATGTCCAACCCTTTGAGCATTCGGACATTCACTCAGCAGACCTGAATGACACCACTGATGAGGTGGCCCCCAAACGGGGCAAGGTGAATTGTTCTTTGAAGTAGTGTGTACATGTAACTGAATCACAGCACAGACACAAGGTGATTACCTTCAAGAATTTGTGAACCACGTTCCAGAACTGTTGGAGGGACTACTTGGGAGAGAGTACATTGAGAATCAAACTCAATGTTCTGATTGTCCCAAGGGCAACTATGGACGTTGGCGTTGTCGAGACTGTCTCAGTGACAGGATACTCTGCCGGGGTTGCATGCGGACAACTCACAGGGACAATCCTCTCCATCGCATTGAGTTCTGGACAGGTCAATACTTCCAGGCAGCTCAGCTGCAGGAGGTTGGTACCTACTTGCTGGTCCCCCACCACTCCTCCGAGAAAGCACTCTGTGATACACTACAGCTACAACAGGAGCAGTTGGAGAATTACCAGGTGAAATACGACGATGAAGAACAGAAGAACCACTGCACAGAGCAGCGAAACGACCCCGCGGGTCGACACAGCGACCCCGCGGACCCCGCGGACATGACTGATCAGACTTCCTATGATGCAGCGGACAATGATTATATGGCGCGCTTGAGCCGTGCTTATGGTCAACAGCCAGAATTTCATCCGATTGCTGAGGCAGGGTCTAATCTGGACACAGTTGAAGTCGAAGTGGACGAGGAAGATGACGATGACACTGGTGTTGATGATGACCTTCCGGCGAGAATGCCACGGCACGACGCATTCAACAATCGTTATGTGCGCATTGTACATGTCAATGGAATTCACTACATTCCACTTGTCTTCTGTTCATGCCGCGGAGTCAGCCAGGTCAATACAGACCTGATGCACAAACGATTGGTGCCTGCTAGCTTCACACGATACAATACGCTCTTCACCACTGCAGTCCTCGATGATTATCGTCTTGCGAACCTGGAATGCAAGGCATCTGCATTTCAGTATTGGCACAAACTCAGCCGGACTACCGCTGCAGCAACGAGCTCCGCGGACATCGACAACTTTTATCGCGAACTCCGCCGGCTCTCGCGTTCATGGAGATGGCTGAAGAAGCTCAAATGGGGTGGATTTGGCAGCAATAACAGAGATCCAATGCAGACCACTGCAGGGGAGCTCGCCATTTTTTGTCCCACATGTCCACAGCCAGGTGTCAATCTCCCCGCGGGGTGGTCCGCGGACCCAAATAAGTGAGTGCATTTGGTGACGATTGATCATTGTTATTAACATTATATGCAGAAAAGTATACATGAGGTCTTTTGTCGCAGATGGCAATTTCAAAGCGGATCATGTTCGCCAAAAGAACAATGCCATGGATGTTTGGCTGTCGGAAGGGTCAGGTATGATGGCTAACCGGGCCAATTATAATGAGTTCCTGAAGGAAGCATTCAATGTGATGACAGTGAGTCAAGTCCGATCACCTCCGCGGCGTAGTCCGCGGGGTTCATCAACCCCGCGGCGTTCTGTGCTAACCTGTATTTTAGAAAGCCCCTTGCGAGAATCAGTTCCGCGCTGTTGAGCAGGCAATGCTTGTGTCCAAAGCCTGTGATGTTAAAGGAATTGTAGCCATTGCATGTGCGCGGCATGGTTGTTTTGCCCCCAACGGCCTGTCGGACCTCCACGCGGGTGAGCAGCAAAAGAATGTGGACTGGGCATTCCTCCAGGCGCTTAAAACAACAAATGTGGAAGACATTGACCAGGTGTTATTGATCTATGATATTGCCTGCCAATACATGGTACACTTTCTGAAGCGCATCGGCCACCTACTCCCCCCAGGAATGACTATTGCTCAGGCCATCGGACTACTCCATGTTCACGGTCACAAAGATGATTGCTTTAACCGCTTTGCAACTTCATTCATTTCAGGCGCTGCTATAGTTGCGGGTGAAATTCTGGAGAGTTTGTGGGCCGTGTTGAACACTGTGTCACCAATGACCAGAACCGCAACATTGGCACACCGAGCGGAGATCCTGGACGATCATATGAATGATTCTAACTGGAAGAAACTCCTGCAGATGCGTTAGTAAAATTTCATCTATTCCGTTATGATAACTGACCATGTCCGCGGCCGCGGAGTAGCGGTCACATTGTGTCGGACATACGAAAAGGCGACAGAGATGTTGGAGACTGCTCAAGAATATTTCAAAGGTGTCGCTTCAGGCATAAGCCGCACACAAACCACAACTTGGGAGGCGGAGATCCAGGAGGCCGAGCGGAGGAGGGTTCATGATGTCAAGGCTATGGACATCCTCAAAGCGCGCACCGCGGACATTGGGCAGCTGAGAGATTCCAATGGACCTGTGCAACACTCAACAGCTGAAGAGGAGTGGATACAATCAGGCCTTGATCTTGAGGAGCGCCAGTAAGACATTTTATCTCTATTTGTCTTCCGGAGCTGAACAGTTTCCATCTAGAATTGGCCTTCAAGACAAAGTCCGCCAACTTGTGCGCGAGCCGCGGGAAGATGTCCGCAAGGCCGTCGAAACTGAAAGGCAAAGCCTACGTGCACAAATTGATGTGTTCACATCAAAACAGCTGAGCATAAACTTCATTCCTTCGGCCTCCGCGGAGGATGTGCCAGTGAACGTCGAAGCCTTTGACAACCTAGACGAGAACCCCGCGGACCTGCCACCCTCCGGAGACGCCGCGGTGCCAGCACAAACACGCTCCCGTCCTGTCAGTGCAACAGACGGACCCCTACCACCAGAGCAGACACCTATTTGCCTGCCATCCTCAGCTGGGGAAACTGAGACACATCTGGCTAAACTTGAGCTTGCATTGCGCAAGGTTCAAGCAGAGCGCCATCTGCAGAACCTCCGCAATGCAATTGCGAAGAAATCATTTTTGTACTCACACGTCATCCGAGTTGCTCCGCGGAAGGGTGTGGTGACGCGCGCGCGGGGTAACATCACCGCCCTCAATTACACAATCACCACCCTTTGTCGGGTGTATGACAAATGCAGAGCAAAGCTTGTCCGTCTGGGTGCGGATGAAGGCACACTGGAAAGGTACAAAATTCTTGACAAGAAGCATGTGAAATCGAGCACCGCCATACTGGATCCCAACACTCCGGGCTCAACTGATATCCGAAGTACCAGTCTTTCTTGGATTTGGCAAATACCTGGTCAAGCGACAGATAGTCCGGAGGCTGTGCTGGAGTGTATGTTCTTTGGCGTCAACCCCGCGGAGTTGTTACTGACATGATACCAATAGTTCAACGTGTTCATTTCTTGAGGGCAAGGGCACAAAAGGATCGATGGACAGAAGAATTCACTCTTGTTCAATATGAAATGACTTGGACCACCCGATATTTCCTTCATCAGGCCCAGATCTGGATAGAGCGCGGTGCGGAGGCCGCGGCTGCAGGACAACTGGGCCCGACAGCGAAGACAGCCATGTGGAAGGAACTTGCTTGGTTGGCGGAGCAACGATTTAAAGAAGTAAATCAATCATATGTAGCATTGCTTGCATAGAATGGAATGATCATCAATGCCGTGCAGAATGGAATGGAATGATCAATGATTGTGTCCGCGGGGTGACAACAACCAAGTCCGCGGATGACATGACCCGTTGAACATGATGTGCTTTGCCTAATGATGTCCGTGGATGTTGCAGGATGCACGTGTGCAGTCAAATCACATGATGGTGGGAAAGCAACTGTCAATTATGTAACTATGGCAACTACTCTTTTCTCCCCCTTATCCGATCTCTTATCGACTCTCCAAGGCAAACACAATGGCTTCCCCCGCGTTTCCCGCGCTCTTGTCCATAGATGCCGAAACTTTCTTACTCCCGACGTTTGGCAGAGCCGCAATTTGCAAGAGGTCCTCTTTTACTGCGAATCAAGGTTGCATATCTCTCTGGTCAAATATGCGGCAGTGAATGATCCAAAAATTCGAGCTTCCATGCAGAAGCACTTGTCCGCGGAGCTTGTAAGTACCCGCGGTGAAATCAATATCAGATTGCAGCTCAGTTTCTTTTGTGACAGGATTTTGCATTGGCCCATGTAGGTGCTGCAACCAGCATGATGGCCCCCTGTGAGGTTCCAAACCTCCTCCGACTTCTTGCATGCCACTTCTATGGACAGACATCTCACGGCCCACTGGTGCTCTCGGATGCCCTGATCCTTGCTCTGGACGCCGCCCTTCCGCTTGAACACCCCGCGGCACCCGTCACAAAATATGCATGTGACTGGTGGCTAGAGCATAAAGATAATGAGCCCCGGGAGCCGCTCAGTCATTCTACCCTGAAGGAATGCCTTGCCCTCCATCGTCATCAGCAGAAGGAAGCACCTCCGCTTTGGGTCCCGCGGACACAAGCAAGTCCGCAAGCCCTGCAGCAGTGCCGGACACGTGTGCAAGGCTTTGCATCCATTTTAGAAGCACAGGCCTTCGAGTCCACCCGCCGTGCCGCAACCTTCAACACCATCTTTGAGGCTTCGGCTCTAAAGGCGGAGGAGGAGATCACAGCTCAAAAGGCGGGGGCCGCGGAGAAAATCTCCCCGGACAATCAGATCAAACCCGCGGATATGCAAGGGAGGGGAGAAATGCTTCCTCGGGAGCTCTTCAGAATCTTTGACCCCCAGGCAACTGCAGGGCCACTGGGATCCGACTTTGGTGGGGATCTTCCATCAGGGAAGGCAAAGGGGGTCGACTCCGACTCACACAGTGCAAGTCCCAGTCCATCAGACAGGTATGATGCACTCGGAGATGATGTCCGCTGGCCCAGGGAACTCCTGCCTTCTGAGTATCCTGACCACTTTTGCAGGCCACCGCTCCGAGCTGATGATGGTGGGGAATATGTGAGTTACTACCAAAGCAATGTCTTAGCCACGGATGCCGCGGGCCCCGCCGCGGACAGCCCTGTAGATCTGGAGGCAATCATTGCAACGGGTGGTAAGCACTGGATTTGCATGTTTCCTCATATTTCCTGACTGTGAAATAGCACCCCGTTATCCAACCCCGGAGTATATTGCTTCCGATGATGAGGCGGACCCTGCGGAGATGATGGGTAAGCTGCATCCTCTACAGTCTCTGTATATTTTCTGACTGTTTGAACCCAAATAGCACCGCGTTATCCAACCCCGGAATATATTGCTTCCGATGATGAGGCGGACCCCGTGGAGATGAAGGGTAAGCTGCATCCTCTACAGTCTCTATATATTTTCTGACTGTTTGAACCCAAATAGCACCGCGTTATCCAACCCCAGAGTATATTCCTTCCGATGATGAGGTGGACCCCGCGGCGATGACGGGTAAGCTGCATCCTCTACAGTCTCTGTATATTTTCTGACTGTTTGAACCCAAATAGCACCGCGTTATCCAACCCCGGACTATGTTCCTTCCGATGCTGAGCCCAGGTCCGCGGAGATGAGCGGTAAATTGCATTCTTAATCATTTCTACTGTCTGAGCTCACAGGCTCACCAGATTATGTGCCATCTGACGACGAAGTCAGCTCCGCGGGCCATCGGGTTGAGGAAAGTGAAGATCTCCATGACCCTGATCTCGAGTTTTCAGACGATGACAGCCCCGCGGAGGTGGGCGCGCAAGACCCGGATGAGCAAGGGGCAGACATCCTCTCACTGTCCGAGGACTCAGGTGAGGAGGGGCAACTTAGGGTTACACGGCGCACTGGCCGCAGGCAGCGGGCTCGTCGTAATGCCAGACCGCCAATTGAAATGCTTGAAGGCTTACTTCAGTTTTCAGACGATGAGTTCAATGAGCAGCTTGCAGTCCAAGTACCCCGCGGACGATACACCGCCGCCTCATTTGCGCACATTCCGACCAACATTTTGGATGATTAGTGGTAGAAGATCAGTGACAGATTTGTACAACATTTGCCTTGTTTTCAATATATACACCACATTTGTTTTGATTGTATTTTACCGGTGTGACTCCGCGGCCACACCGCGGACATGTATTGGCAGAAAGTGTATGCTTGTATTGGCCGCTGCCCAAGACAACTCACTTGGTGGTGAGAAATGAGCCCGTTATGCATTGGTCCGCGGACGCGTGAAGAAAGCCTCCACTGCCTCAGACAGCAGCATATGGGCCCCTTGCCAGAAGGCTTGTTGGACATGCTACATGTAACATGCCCCACAGACAATGAGCTGCGGACATGGGCTGCGGACATGGCGTAATTCCCCGCTGTCAGAGCGTGCACAACCCACGGGCAATGAGGAATGCCCCACTAGCCTTTACCTTAGCCCTTATAGGCCACAGACAACAACCCGCGGACATATATTTATCTGCGGACGTGGGTAATGCCCCGCAAACCCTCTGCCGCTGCCGACAGCACGTATAGGCCCGCTGTATTAGCCCCCAAAAAGGCGACCCGCGGAGGTCCGCAGATGTGGGCAATACCCCATACCAGCCCCCACAAAGGAGACCTGCAGAGGTCCGCAGATGTGGGCAATCAGCCCCCAGAAAGGCGACCCGCGGAGGTCCACAGACGTGGGCAATCCCCCGCTGGCTCATATAGGCCCGCTGTATTAGCCCCCAAAAAGGCAACCCGCAGAGGTCCGCAGACGTGGGCAATCCCCCGCTGGCCCCCTACCCCGCTGCATATTAGCCCTGCTGTAGCACCAGCGGGGCCGCTGGAACCGTGCCAGATGACTACATGTAGAGACCCCGCTGGTACCGTGCAACACGGCTACATGTAGTGGCCCCGCTGGCGCTCCAGCGGCCCCGCTGGTGCCGTCAATACGGCTACATGTATGGCCCCGCTGGACAGTAGGACACGCTACATTGTAGTGCCCCTACCTGGCCAGTCAATGTCCGGATTTGCTTCCCGTAACCAAGGTAATCCGAGCACTAATGGTGTGGCTGGATGTAACTGTGTTATGAGGAGGTCGGCCTTATACTCTAGTCCGTTCTCGAGTTTGATCATTTCGGGACTATGGTGTGAAATGGCTCCGCCTCCGCTGGGGTTTCCGTCGAACAGTTGTAGGGTCATGGGGTTGGCGAGAGGTTCCGGCTTCGTACACGAGGATTTTGTTATGAAGTTGCCCGCCGCCCCACTATCAATAAGTGCCCGTAGACGCGTTGCAGATCCCTCCAACTGTACTTCCATCGTGAAGGAGCGAGCCGACCGCGAGGGTAAGCGTTGAGCTCCTGTGCCTGTTGTTGTTGGAGCGACTTCCTTTTTCCTTCGGAGGTCCGGTAGTGATCCTTCGATTTTGCCGTTTGACCCCCATCGTAGCGTGATGCAGAGGTCTTTCCAATTTATGCGGGGATTGACCTCCTTCAGCCATGATAGTCCCAGCACTATCGTCGCTGTCTCGTGGAGTCTCGTTAAGAGGAATCTTATCCTCTGAGTGGTGCCGTCACTGAATTTGACGTCGTTGGTGGTATAGTGTGTGATTTTGCCTGATGCGGAGGGTTTCCCATCAAATAGGCAAAGGTTTATTGGGGGTTTGAGCTCCTCAAGGTGGAGCCCGCGTGATGTCGCCATGTCGGAGTCCATGAAGTTGTCGGTAGCTGTTAGGACCTTGCGTAGCACGCTGATTGCGGAGTTATTCCGAGACCACCGAAGCGGACAGGCCTGACGTCATCAAGGAAGACGGGCTCCGATAGGGTAATCGGAGGTCGTGAGCGTTGATGAGGATGTTCACCGGAGCTTATTCGAACGAATGAGCACAAGTGATACAATTGCGGAGCTGAGTAAACCGAGAGAGTAAGAGAGAATAAGAAACGGGAACGGGAACTAGTCGTAACAAATGGTAATATCGAGGTGAAGAGTCTGGAAAGAAGTGGTGTCATGTTATATACAGTGGGTAGGCGTGGGAAAGCGTAGTGGGATGTGATTTTAGGGGTGGTTGTTAGGGGTGGTCGTGACATTACCCCCTCCTCAAGCGTCGAGCCACTGAGACGCGGGGAGATGTTCGAATACGGATAGTGTGGCGGTTGTTTTTCTTTCTGGGTTGCGCGCGGTCACGTGAGGGGCACGTGCGGGTCTAGGTCGATTGTGGGTCCATGTGGGTGATTTGGAGGATCTCGGAGATTGAAAAAGAGGAGAGCTCTGGTTGTTTTTTTCTCCTCTAATTTCTTTTTATCATCTCCATGTCGGTCTTCAATCGAGATTTTGCATCGTCTGCCTCCGCTGCCCAGATTTTGCGCGATCAAGAGTTGGCACGTTTATCCGAAGAAGATCGGGCGCGCGTCGCGTTCTTGGACATGCCCCGACCCGTCTCCCCTACTCCTTCTCTCCCTGGGATCGCCGTTCTCCCAGATGGAAGCGTCGGGGCCGTCCCCAGTTCTTCCCCCGTTCCTCCTACGCCCTCCTTCCCTCGACTGGTTATTCGTCTTCCGGTCCGGGCTCAGCAGATCCGTCGCCCCCGTTCGACCACTCCGGAGGCCCTTTTCGAATCTTCCAGTGATCCCGTGTCGCGTCCGGCGGCGACTTCATTGTCTTGGGGGCCCCTCTTGACAGATGCGGTTCTGGCGGAGGTGATGCGTACCACTGTGCGGGTTCCTCCCTCTTTGGCTTGGTGTGAGGCGCACGGACCGGTAAGTATCGTCTTTCGTTTGCGATCGGGCTGGATCCTTCCGCTGATTCTCTTTTTGGGCTCTTTGCTAGTGTGATCGGTGTCGGGGTCGTCATCAGTCTTGCCGTTTTCAGGAGGTTCGTCTTCGTGGGACCTTGCCCTGCGTCGATTGCCGCGCGGCGCAGGCCTTGTGCTCCCTGTCGCTTGACCATGGTCTAGAGGTGGCATCTAGGGAATTGGCGATCCCCTTGGCGTGGTTGCGGACCCGTACCGAAGGTTTTTCCTTCTCCCGCACCGGCGTCGCTATGTCCTTTTCCGCTATCCGTCGTATCTTGCGTGTGGCGTCCCCCTCCTTCGACTCCTCTCTTGTCTCCGTGCCTTCTACGGAGGTCCTTTCCCTTTCCTCTTCTTCTGGGGATGAGGCCGCCGTTCGCCTTAGCCGTGCTCCGCCTGCGCGTGCTATCTTTCGTGGTACCCGAGGACAGGGTCGAAAGTTAGCGTCTGTTGGTCATGGGGGTATGCGGTCTGGTCTGCAGGGGTCTAGGGGGCGTCCTTTGCCTCGTTCCCCCTCCCTTTCTCCCGCGGCGCCGACTTCTCCTCTTTTGGTTCCTCCTTTGTCGGGCGCTACGCGTGCGGTGTCCCCCGATACGACCCCTGACGAACCTCTCTTTTTAAAGAGCTCGTCCAATTCAGTTTCGCCATCGCCAGCCCTGCAGTCCTGCCCTCCCTCCATGTTGCTGTCGTCCCCCCTCGCTACCCCTGCTCCTTCCGTTCCTTCGCCGGAGGCGTTCCTCCGTCTCCAGCGTCTCTACGACCAGGAGGTCGCGCGTGCTCAGGCCCTTTCCTCCCAGGTCGAGCGTCTCGAGGTCGAGGGTGAACGCCACAAAGGTCGTTTTCACGGAGTCCTATCCCAACTCGCCGACGAGCGTGAACGCCTTCTTCATCTGCAGGCGCAGACATCGCGTGCCGTGGAGGTCGTCGACGTCGATCGTGACGCTGAGGTTGAGGATCTGCGGATGCAGGTTGCGGGTCTCGAGGATGAGGTAGCGGGTCTTCAGGGGCACGTCGTCCATCTTCAGGAGGTCCGGGACCATTGGCGTGGTCATGCCTTGGACCTTCGCGTTCGTGTCGACGGTGAGTTTTTTTTGATTCGTATCGTTCCTCTCTCATTGTCTGAGTTTGTCATAGCCCTTGAACTTGCGCGTACCGCCTTTGCGTCGGACATGTTTGTCGCCGACGGTGCCTTGCGTCGCGCCCTTGTCGAGATGGAGGTGTCGCCGGCCCGGGATATTGTCGATGCTGCCCATAAGGTCCTGGAGCGGCATTCGCTCCTCGAGCTCTTCCCCCCTCCCATCGACCCCGAGGTACTCTTCCCTGCATTCGATCATTTCCTTGCTTTGCACCGCACTTCGCTCACTCGTGAAGACGCCCTTGCGGACTTCGTGTCTCGATCCCAATTAATCGCCGACGATGAGCAGGATATTGCTTCGATGCGTCCGTTGGAGGGGGAGTTGGATGGGGAGGTCGGGTTTGGTCGCGGGGAGGGTTCCACTCTGAGCGCGGGTCCATCCAAACGTCGTCGCATTGACTAGTCGGTCTTCTTGGTGGTGTCTAGGACCTTCTTTGCTTTCTTTTTGTTGAATATTTACATCTGAAGTTCGTTAATTCTTTTTCCTTGGTGTTTTCTTTTTCTTGTAGTGTCGTTGTCCCGGTGTTCGAAATACATTTTGTGATAAAAATCGTCTTCTTGAAGGGGCTTTTCATAAATTTCGTGAAGTGCGTGAATTTCGTCGGATTCTAGATTGTGGGGTCTCGTGGTTTCCTTGGGAATAGACGATGGAATTCGAGGGCCATGTTTTTTGCTCCCTCTATGTTTCCTGCTGGTTCCCATGTGTCGTCCTCAGGGCCATATCCCTTCCCATCGTACCAAGTAGAGCACGTGTTTCCCTCGTGTTCGGGAGTCTAGGATTCGTTCTACTTCGTAGTGCTCCTCGCCCTCGATTTTGATTGTCTGCGGAGGTGGCTTTGATCGTCCTGGGAAGTTCTCGTGTTCGTGTTTTTCGAGTAACTTGACGTGGAACACATTGTGAATTCCCTTCAGTGTCGGAGGTAGTTCCAGTCGATACGCGTGGCTGGAGATCTTCTGCAGGATTTTGAAGGGGCCCAGTCTCCGGTGGTCCAGCTTTTTGGAGGGGTGTTTCGTTCTGATGTTCCGGCAATCGAGCCATACCTCCGTTCCTACGGCCCAATCTGGTGTAGGGTCCCGTTTCTTGTCCGCGAATCGTTTGTAGGCTTCGTTTGCGATCTCTATCTCTTGGCGGAGGTAGTCCTGGAGGGTCTGGAGGTCTACGGCTACCTCCTGGGCTTCCTTTGCCGGTATGTCTTTTATAGAGATTGTCAGGCGGGGGTGATAACCCTTGTTCGCAAAGAAAGGAGAGACTCCCGTGGTCGAATGGGTCGTATTGTTATACGTGAATTCTGCCAGTGGGAGCTGTGTTCGCCAGTTGGCCTGGAGGTAGTTCACGTATATCCGGAGGTACTGTTCCAGTGTCTGATTTACTCGTTCCGTCTGGCCGTCGGTCTCCGGGTGATACGCGGTCGAAAGGTTCGATTTAATGTCCAGGGCTTTACACAGCGAGCTCCAGAAACGGGAGACGAAGAGGGTGCCCCTGTCCGATATGATGTCGTCGGGCAGTCCGTGCTTGGAGAAGACATGTTCCAAGAATAGTTGAGCAAGTTCCTTTGCTGTGTCCGTTGTGTGACAGGGTATGAAGATGCCTTGCTTGGTGAGGCAGCATACTACGACCAGTATGGTGTCGTACCCATCCGCTTCCGGTAGTTCTACAATGTGGTCCATGGATATGGAGGCCCACGCCCTTCGCCCAATCTGGAGTGGTTTCAATAGTCCGTATGGGCTATGGCGTGGGACCTTCGCTCTTTTACAGGTATAACAGCTTCGGACGTATCGAGTGACCTCCTTCCTTAATCCGGGCCAGAAATAAGTCCTCATGATGAGTTGTGTGGTCTTTCTGATCCCTGGATGTCCGCGCAGTTTGTGGTCGTAATGTTGCTGTAGGATGTCGAGGCGTAATCTGGAATGGTCCGGTACGTAGATTCTTCCGTCGCGAAGGAGTAGTTTGCCATCATTGGATAGGGAGAACGCGGAGGTCTCATCTCCGGGTTTGGGTGCGTGTCTCTCGAAGAATTCGTCTCGGGGTGTGTTCCGGATGTTGTTTAGTAGGAGCTCCTCGTTCAGTATTAGGGCCGCGTTCAATCGTTCGGGGGGTATGATGATGCGGTTGTTGAAGGAGTTGTGATCCTGCTCGAAACCCTTCTTTGGATACACGTCTGGCCGTCGCGTGAGGGCATCTGGTTTCGCTCCTAATCTTCCGGGTCTGTAATTTATTTGGAAGTCGAAGTTCGCCAGGCATTCCGACCATCGTGCTTGTCTGCGACTGAGTTGCTTGGTCGTGGAGAAGTACTGTAGGTTGTTGTGGTCGGAGTACACTTGAATGCGGTGGGGAGATCCCTCTAGGTAGGCCCTCCATTGCTTAAACGCTTCCACGATTGCTAGGAGCTCCTTGTCATAGATGTCGTAGTTGAGCTCCGCGTCTATCATAGTTCTCGCATAGAAGGCGACAGGACGTAAGTCTTGTGATGTCTCGTCAAATTGGGAGATGATCCCCGCTATGGCGAAGTCGGAAGCGTCGCACTCTAATATCACCGGTAGTTGAGGATCGAAGTGTCGTAGGATGGGTGCGGAGGAGAATGCTTTCTTCAATAGCTCGAAGACTCCTTCGCATTCGGAATCCCATTTCCAGATTGTGTCCTTTTGCGTGAGTTTGTTTAACCTCTTCGTTATGCCCGAGTAATTGTCGATAAACCGCCGATAGAAGTTTGCAAAGCCTAGGAAAGATTGGAGTTCCTTGACCTTCATCGGCCTAGGCCACTTCCGAATCGCGTCGACTTTTCCTGGGTCCATCTTTACTCCGCCGGGGGATACGATGACGCCTAGGTATTCGATCTCCGTAGTGTGAAACGTGCATTTCTCCGGTTTCGCATGAAGGTTGTGTTTCCGGAGCCTCTCGAGGACCTTCCGAACGTGTCCGTGATGTTCCTCTAAGGTCTCCGAGAAAACCAGAATGTCGTCGAGATAGATCACTACGAACACGTCGTTCATGTCGTGGAAGATGTCGTTCACGAAGTGTTGGAATGTCGCGAGTGAGTTTGTCATGCCGAAAGGCATTATCAGGTATTCGAAAAGTCCATAACGAGTGCGGAAGGCTGTCTTCCATTCGTGTCCCGGAGCTATGCGGACGTTGTTGTAGCCCACTCGGAGGTCGATCTTCGAGTATACTTTTGCTTTTTGAAGTCGGTCTATGAGGTCTCCGATCAGGGGTAGAGGGTAACGGTTCTTCTTGGTGATCCGATTTAGTCCTCTATAGTCCACGCATAGCCGGAGTGATCCGTCCTTCTTCTTTGCGAACAGTACCGGAGCTCCCGCTGACGAACTCGAAGGTCGGATGAACCCTTTTCCGAGCATCTCGTCGATGTAATCCTTCAATGCTTTCAATTCCAGTTCGGACATATTGTATATCTTTCCGATGGGAGGGGTAGTGTTTTCGTCGAGTTCCACTGTGTGATCGTAAGGTCGGTGTGGGGGGATGGTTTTCGCTTCGCCCGCTGAGAATACGTCTTCGAAGTCCCTGTACTCCGGAGGTACGACTTCCTCAAAGATTTCCTTTTCTGTCTTTGGTTGCTTGGGTTTGTCGTCGGAGGTGTTATTGGCATGGAGGTGTTCCTCTTGTTCAGAGGGGGAGATGTGTAGTTGGAACGCTGTGGCTCCGTCCCTGATGAGGTTTGCGAATGGCGCCGCTCCGATCAGGCGGATGTTTTGTGTTTCGACATCCTCTTCTCCCTCTCCGGTTTCGTCTTCGACCTCCATTTCTGGGTTGGCTTCATCTTCTTCCCGTGTTTCTGTCGTTGGGGATGTTGCGGATTTCCGTTTGGGGTGGGGTTTGAATTTGGACCTCGGAACGTTTGGAGGGAAATAGTTTGGTGGAGGTGGTTTTCGGGTGCTTTTCCGTCCCGTTACCTCCTCTGGCGACTCGGTTGTTGGTGTTGGTGCTTCCTCCTGAGGTTCGTTGGTGTTTGGGCGGGTGTCTTCCTCCTTCATGTTATCGCTGGAGGTGTCGTTCTGATCGTTTTCGTCGTCCAGGAGGTCCCTGAGGAGGGGTTGTTTTACCGAAAGGGGGTTGGCTGGTTTCGGAGCTTCGACGTCTTCCTCCTCCTCAAGGGTCACGGTTCCCCATTGCGTCTTCTGGGAAAGCGATATCGCGGCTAGTTCTGCTCCTTGTTCCATGGTCATGGACATTTCCCGCCAGTCAATGTCCGGATTTGCTTCCCGTAACCAAGGTAATCCGAGCACTAATGGTGTGGCTGGATGTAACTGTGTTATGAGGAGGTCGACCTTATACTCTAGTCCGTTCTCGAGTTTGATCATTTCGGGACTATGGTGTGAAATGGCTCCGCCTCCGCTGGGGTTTCCGTCGAACAGTTGTAGGGTCATGGGGTTGGCGAGAGGTTCCGGCTTCGTACACGAGGATTTTGTTATGAAGTTGCCCGCCGCCCCACTATCAATAAGTGCCCGTAGACGCGTTGCAGATCCCTCCAACTGTACTTCCATCGTGAAGGAGCGAGCCGACCGCGAGGGTAAGCGTTGAGCTCCTGTGCCTGTTGTTGTTGGAGCGACTTCCTTTTTCCTTCGGAGGTCCGGTAGTGATCCTTCGATTTTGCCGTTTGACCCCCGTCGTAGCGTGATGCAGAGGTCTTTCCAATTTATGTGGGGATTGACCTCCTTCAGCCATGATAGTCCCAGTACTATCGTCGCTGTCTCGTGGAGTTTCGTTATGAGGAATCTTATCCTCTGAGTAGTGCCGTCACTGAATTTGACGTCGTTGGTGGTATAGTGTGTGATTTTGCCTGATGCGGAGAGTTCTCCGTCGAATAGGCAGAGGTTTATTGGGGGGTTGAGCTCCTCAAGGTGGAGCCCACGTGATGTCGCCATGACGGAGTCCATGAAGTTGTCGGTAGCTCCGCTGTCGATGAGCGTGTTTTCGGGGTCTTCTCCTCCTCCGTTTGGCGTGAGGTGTATTAGGAATGCCAGTGACGAATGGGAGGAGAGTGTTACAGTGCGGGTGTCCGTTGTCGATAATGCCGTTGCGCGTAGTTTAGTGTCAAGGCCCGGTTTCAGATCTTCGCGATGATGAGCACCGTCCCGCGCTGTACACAGAACCTGCCCATAATACGGACATCAACCGCTGCGCCACGACGAACACGGTCCCAGATGCGACCAAAGCGCCGAACCGACCGACCGACAATACGACCGACCGACCGACAATACGACCAAACGACCGACGCACCGACCAAGAAACAGAGTAACTTGAAACGCCAACTCTCCTCTTTGGGCGCACGGAGCACGGAACGCCGTATAACCTGCCAACGACCGCGCACGTTTGTATACCAAGGTCTCAACCCGGCAACAACCAAACCCGATTGGAAATTATCGACGGAAACACCTTGCCCAGCCATTCGCAGAGAGGATCCGGCCGCACCACGGAGTTCCGCACCCAAGAGCCACTACCGATCGCAAATCCACTACCGATCATACATCCGACCCGACACCGCGGGCCGATCAAAAGCCCCTTTGCCGAGCCAAAGAGCGCCACACTCTCTAAAAAGTGTTGCGTGGTACCAAGCTTGGCGTCGCTTCTCCCGATAAACCAGTAAAACACCTGCCTCACCGGCTCGCGAGAGGCGAGTCGGTCGCATAGTATAAAAACATACCCATGTACTACCTACTTCCCCCAGTGAATTACAGCCCGTATTTTCCCTCACCCTCAGAGTTAATAGCTCAAAACTGTCGTCTCTGTCGTCTCTGCATTGTTCTCATCGTATAAACCGTCGCCACCGTCGTAAACCTCGTAACCGCCGTCTCTGTCGTCTCGTAACCATCGCCCGAACCCGTGAGTTCTCCATATTCGTCTCGTTCGTCTCGTTGTCGCACAACCGACACAAAAGTCGTGCTACCGACCCGTTCCACCTGTGAACGATCATATTCTATCGCATCGCCGTCGGTTCGACTAATTACAAGTCGGATCGTCTTTACTTTCACCGAACCACCACTTTCAAACCCTGCACACTCGCGTGTTTGGGAACTTTTAACACTTCTCGCCCCCCATAGTTGTTAGTTGTTTTGTTGTTGTGCACAGCACCTACAGGCCTTCTAGCTCTATCATTCTGGAGCCCACCGCGAGGGTTTTAAAAGCCACCGCCGAACACGCAGCTTCATTCCTCTTGTTCATAAAAACCTACGACTCGTCGACCATTCCGCCCGCAACCCGACAAGAAGCTAAAGCCCGAACCCTCCGTGCCGAAATTCGTGCTGCCTTCGGACAAGCCGACACCGACTCAGAATCGCTCTCCCCGCTCTTCCGCTCAGTAACACCACACCGCGCAATCCATAACAACCTCAGCCCGCTCTTCTATATCCCTTCGTCAACGCTACCGTCACCTACCCCGACCGATCAACCACCGTTCTCCGAACCAACCGCTCAAACCGACCTAGATTTCGACCCCTTTGCGTCGGAACCGCCTACTACCGATCCAGGAGTAGAATTTAGACTCCCATCTCTATCGCCCGCGACCCCAGAAACCTCAGATTCTTATTCGCCGTCGTATTCCCCCTCTCCGACCCCTCTCCCAAAAACAACACCATCAATCATGGCACAACCACCGATTATTGCAAAACCGATGCCCTCGCGCGGACAAAGCTCGGCACCGACGTTCGCGCCCGAACGCGCGCGCGAACTGCGACGATATTTCTCGGACTTGAATCATCTCTTCATCGAGTGTAACGTAGTAGACGAACAGGAGAAGAAAATGCACGCTACGCGATACACCGACATCGATACCGCTGACCTGTGGGAGCAACTTGACGAGTTCGCAGCCAGTACCACATATGACGACTGGCGAAAAGCGATAATGGCGCTCTATCCAGGCGCGAGCGAAGAAAGGAAATATTCAATGGCCGACCTCGACCACCTGCTCAGGGAACGACACCGACTCGGGATCCAGTCGAATAGCGATCTCGGGGAATATTACCGACAGTTCCTTTCGGTTACCCAATTCCTTGTCAGCAAAAAACCGACTATCGATAAACGAACGCGACCGTCAATTCCGTCGCGCGTTCCAGCCCGACCTATGGGCAAAGATCCATCGTAGACTCGAGATCCTAAACCCGAACCACCATCCCGATGACCCCTATGCCACCAAAACGGTTCGCGCCGCAGCCGAACATATTTTACACGGGACAAGCGCCGTCCAGCGACAGGAAGAGCCACCGCGCGCACCCCCACAAGTTACGATAGCACCGAGCGGGTCGTTAACGGGCGCGACCAAGTCGCCTAACACAGGACAACCTCTCAAACTAGAGGAACTCCATGAAAGAATTCACCTCTTGGAACAACATATCCTACGTCTAGGACAAGACAAAGGAGGCAACGGCGGCCGACCGAACCAGTCACCTAACGACAACTGCCTCTTTTGCGGTGGCGAAGGACATTATATCTCCAGCTGTCCCGTACATCAAGCATACGCGGGAGAAGGACGCTGCCGCAGGACCGACGACAACAAGATAGGCCTGCCAAGTGGTGCGCGCATACCAGCGGGGACCCCAGGTCGATACATAAAAGACAAACTGGACGAATGGCACAGGCGCAACCCCGGCCAACTGGCGACAGGACAGCTATCGGCAAACGCGAACCCGACCGAAAGCATGATGTTAGAGATACTACAATTTAACGACGTCACCGACCATGGCCTAAAAATCGAAGACCGCATGATTGTGTTAGAACGAGAACTCAACACGCTCCGCGCACGGAAGGAAGTGTTTGACGGCGTGGAGCTTATTAGTCGTGCACCTCAAAGGCGACCTGTCACGATCGAAACCGTTCAAGACCCCGACCAACCAGGGGTCGCACCGACCAACAAACCTGCACCCGCGTCGCAGCCTGCCCAAGACGCGACGGAAGGCAGAGCCAAGGCGCCCCCGCTACCATCCAACATACCGCTGATCCCTAGTACTAAGGCCGACGTCACAGTCAATGCAAACGACCAGACCCCGGTGCACCCTTTCTCTAACATCCCTGAGAACCGTTACCTCCCTCCGACCACGAGAAACTTAGCCGCTATAGAGAAGGCGAAAACCGACAGTGCGTACCGCACCCAAGCGCCCATCACAGACCCGGCCAAATCAACGACTCTGTTCGAACGCGCGCTCGACGCCACCATACCAGTTACAGTTCGTGAACTCTGCGGAGTAGCCCCAGAGGTTCGCGGAAAGTTTAGGGAAGCTAATACACCGAGACGCATCGTCGCCAGCAACCTCGCAACTGTGTATCAAGAAGTCCCCACGTCGGCGTTTATCGAGGAACTCGACGCGCTCCCCTGCGAATCCAACAGCGACAACGCGACGCCACCGCCCGGAGCACTAGTCACCGGCGACATCTACGACACGTATTACCAGACCCTACTACCCGGCGAACACCCGGACCGATTGATCGTCGCAATGGAATCGCACGCGCTCAGATCGATCATGATAATGGTCGACGCAAGGGAACAGATAGAAAGCATCGTCGACAGCGGATGTCAAATCATCGCAATGTCGGAAGAAGTTTGCCATGGACTGGGAGTCAAATACGACCCGACTATCGTTCTCCAGATGCAATCAGCGAACGGAACAACCGACCCGTCGCTCGGTCTAGCAAGAAACGTACCCTGTACGATAGGCGACGTTACGCTCTACCTCCAGATGCACGTCATTCGCAACCCCGCATACGATATACTCCTCGGCCGTCCGTTCGACGTACTTACTTGTTCTAACGTAAAGACAAGATCCGCCGACGATACGATCATAACCATCACCGACCCAAACACTCGAGAGGTCATCGCAATACCGACCTTCGCGCGCGGGCAGCGTCGCCGCCCCAAGACCGACGTAAATTTTCGTATACTCTCGAGGAAATAAGTCGAGATCACGGCAATCTTGCACTCCTCCTCGAGTACGACCCACTAAGCTATACCCCGACTGTCATTTCTTTCTGCGAACTACCGACCGAACTTAATAGCGACGCCACCTGCGACGCGCAACTAGCCTCACTCTACGTCGCGGCGTCCGAACTAACCACACCAGCAATCGCCGACCAATCCGTTAATACAAGCTCTACCCCTCTCGAGCGAGCGACCCTCTGCCCGATTTCACCAAACAACGAGCGCCACAGCGGGCGCTACACCCAAACTCCGACCAACACCGCAACCGACACCTTCGCTGTGAAAATCAAAGGCGTACAAACCAAAAAGAAGTACAAACCAGTGGCACAGAAAGTACGATCGATCGTAGCAAGTTGTCCCGACCACTTCCGAATCGAGCGCAAGATATTGGGCAACCCGCTCGCCGATATGCCGACCTTGCTCCCTAACCCGCCACCTTTCCAACCCACCGGCCGCTACACTCTGGAGCGAAAAGAAGACCTAGACCGCGAACACCCGGATTTCCTAACGCCCGGCGAACGCGCTATTATGCACGACCTCATGTGTAAGCAGAACCTTGCTTTCGCATGGGACGACTCCGAACGCGGTAGTTTTCGGTCGGACTTCTTTCCCCCCATCGATATCCCCGTCGTCGCGCACACACCTTGGATCGAACGCAATATCCCCATACCACCTGGCATCTACGACGAAGTTTGCGACATTATCAAAACTAAACTCGCCGCCGGCATTTACGAACCATCCAACTCCAGCTACCGATCACGTTGGTTTTGCACTCTAAAGAAGAACGGCAAGTTCCGCCTCGTCCACAGCCTCGAACCGCTCAACCGTGTAACAATCCGACACTCGGGTGTCACCCCGATACCAGACCACGTCGCTGAACAATTCGCCGGTCGCATTTGTGGCGCAATGTTAGACCTGTTTGTCGGCTACGACGAACGGCTAATCGCACCATCGTCGCGCGATCTTACCACCTTCCAAACACCTTTCGGCGCGTTGCGCCTAGTCACCTTACCTATGGGCTGGACCAACTCCGTCCCAATCTTCCACGACGATGTCACTCACATACTGCAACCGGAAATCCCGGACTATACGCTACCTTATATCGACGACGCTGCTATAAAGGGACCTGCAACTTGGTACCCCGACCCGGTCACAGGGTTGCCGAAAACGCACCCCGACAATGCCGATGTGCGATTCGCGATCTGGGAATTCTTCAACGACGTCAATCGCATCCTCCAGCGCATGAAGTACTGCGGCGGCACCTTCTCTGGCAAGAAGCTAGTCTTATGCGCGCCACAATTCAAAGTTCTCGGACACGTCTGCACGCCCGACGGTCGCATACCCGACGTGGACCGACTAGCCTTACTGCGTAATTGGAAGTCGTGCGCCACGCTATCGGAGTTACGCGCGTTCTTAGGAACAGTCGGAGTGCTCAGGATATTCGTCAAAAACTTTGCTCATCGCGCGCACCACCTCGTGAAGCTAACCCGCAAGGATGCAGTCTTCGAGTTCGGCCCCGACCAGATCGCAGCGCAACGCGACATCGTTGAGGCGATCGCAGAAGCGAAACCCCTCGTACCCATCGACTACGCCTCCGACGACCCCGTCATCCTAGCCGTCGACACTTCACACATAGCAGTCGGATTCTACCTCTGTCAGGCCGAACCTGTCGATCGGAAACGACGCAGATACAATCGGTTCGGTTCCATCACGCTGAACGACCGCGAATCCCGATTCTCTCAACCGAAACTCGAATTTTACGGCCTGTTTCGGGCGCTTGGCGCTTTACGACTGTACGTTATAGGCGTTCGCAACCTAGTCGTCGAAGTCGACGCACGCTACATTAAAGGCATGCTCTCCAACCCCGATATCCAACCGTCAGCTTCCATAAACAGGTGGATCGTATCTGTCCTCATGTTCCACTTCGAGCTCGTTCATGTTAAAGGCACGTTCCACGGACCCGACGGCTTATCCCGTCGCCCTCGTCAGCCCGACGACCCGACCGACAACTGTGACGCAGAAGAAGCCGACTTTGAGGATTGGGTCGACCGGATGCAAGGACTCATGCACATTATTCAACCACTGCCACAGCCACCGTCGCTATTGCATGTGCGCCAGATCTTTGCTATGGCGCAGATCTCAAGTAAGGAGGAGATGGTGGCAGTATACACCGACGCGGTACCACCAGACTCAGCGACTCACGAACTCGCAACCGACTCCCCGCGACAACCCAGAATCCGTACCGACGATGATACAGGAATAACCGATCCAAACGCGAACTCGACCGACATGTCATACGACGACGTGCCCAGGACCAACGCCGCTAAAGCCCAAGACCACCGTATAGATGCTGTTAGACAATGGTTGGCCGACCTCGAACGACCAGAAGGCATGTCCGACGACCAGTACGCCACATTCATTCGATACGCCACCGGGTTTTTCCTAGACGGAACACGACTCTGGAGAAGAGACAGCCAAGGCGCACATAAACTAGTCGCCCGCCCCAGCGCGCGATTAGAGATCCTGCGATCGGTCCACGACAACCTCGGACACAAGCGCTTCTACGCGACACGCGCGACCCTACTCGAGCGCTTTTGGTGGCCTAATGTTCGGGCCGACGTCGTGTGGTTCGTACAGACATGTCACATATGCCAAATCCAACAAACGACCAAGGTTCAGATTCCCCCGGTCGTTGCGACACCTGCGCCACTGTTCGCAAAGATGTACATCGACACTATGCACTTACCGCCATCGAACGGTTTCAAATATATTGTCCAAGGTCGTTGCTCCTTGATTCACTTTCCCGAATGGCGCGCACTCCGAAAGGAAAACAGTCGCACACTCGGCGATTGGATGTACGAAGACATCATCTGCCGGTGGGGCGGACTACGCGAAATCGTAACCGACAATGGCCCAGCCTTCATCAAAGCCGCCGAACACCTCACAAAGAAATACCACATACACAATATTCGAATCTCAGGCTATAACTCTAGAGCCAACGGGCTCGTCGAGCGATCCCATTTCGACGTCCGACAATCCCTTTTCAAAGCCGCCGACGGAAACGAAAACAAATGGTTGCAAGCCGCTTATTCAGTCTTCTGGGCCGAGCGCGTCACGATCCGCAAGCAAATGGGATGCTCTCCCTATTACGCCGCAACAGGAACCCAACCCTTGCTCCCACTTGATATCGTTGAAGCCACGTACCTACAGCCACCGCCCGACTCTGTCCTGTCCTCCACCGACCTCTTGACACGCCGCGCGATCGCCTTACAAAAACGAACGACAGACCTAGAGCGACTACATTCCGACGTATACGCGGCGCGACGACAAGCGGCGATTCGCTTTGAACTTAAACACGCCAGAACCCTACGCGACTACAACTTTAAACGCGGAGACCTCATCCTCATGCGCAACACGAAAATCGAAAAATCGCTCAACCGCAAAATGCGATCTAGATACCTAGGACCACTCGTCGTGATCTCACGCAACCGCGGAGGCGCCTACATCCTCTGCGAACTGGATGGCACCGTCTTACACCGGCCTGTAGCAGCGTTCCGACTCACCCCCTACTTCGCGCGAAACAACATCCTCCTACCCGACAGCGCGCTAGACATAGACACCAAGAGACTCAGAGAACTGGAAGCAACAACAATCACCGACGACGAAGACCGACCAGAAGTCGTAGGCGACGACTCCGAATCGGAAAACGAGCAGAACTAGCCGCTCAACTCTCGACTACCCGTATACCCTTTTTTTAATAATATTTCGACATCTATCACTCCCTGGTTCCTACTCAACGCCCCACGACCCGACCGTCCGCGAAGTTCAGCACTCTGACCGACAGCTTTTCCTTTCGTTTGGTTTACCCACCACTCAATTTTCGAATCCTACACTTAATATCAGGCTCCACACGAAAACCACGCAGCACGTATTGCATTTTATGGCCCATCTTACGGGCCCCGACAACTCCAATCACAGAAAACTAAAAACAAGCGACGCCTCTAGCGGAGGAACGACGCATCCAGACGTACACAAAAAAGAAAATATACAAGGGTAGGCGCGACCAAGACCCCAAGAAGCGCGCACAACCGCCCACCGTTCGCCCTCACTCCACTCCCTCCTCCCCGTAGACGTCGCTACCCGCGTGCGGCGGGCCCTCGTAGTCCTCATCACTGGCCTCGCCATCAGAACCGCGACCTCCGCCATCGACACCGTCGGCCGCGCACAGCTGGTCGTACCGATCCTGGAGGAGGCGGACAGCGACAGTCGTGTCCGCAAACTGGTCGTTCAGAGTCGCCAAAGTAGAGCGGAGGACCTCTACCCGCGCCTCGGTTGTCTGGGACTCCTGGACGAGGCAGCGAAGTAAGGCGTGTCACGACGACAGCGCGCGCTCCACGTCGGCACGAGAAAAGCGCGCAACCGCAGCAACAGTCGCCTCCCGATCACGCCCCAACCCCACCAAGTCCACATCTGCCGGCAAACACGCACCCTCGGGAATCCGCCCGCGCCGAAGATAATCCGACCCCAGGAACGGGAGAGTCTCCGCACACTCCAGCGCGATGCGCGCAGCGGGAGCACCGATCCCGAACGGCCCGTCGGCCACGTACAATCCGCGACGCGTGTCGGTGGGCGACGAAACGATCTGCACGTCGCCATCGGAATCCTCAACGACGGGACGCGAAATGGGGCGACGACGAGGCCGCGCACCCGAAGCCTTGCCACCAGGAGCGGCCGACGGAACGCAACCCTTCGACTGTATCTTGCACCGGGCGCAAGTGCCGCTGCCCGGTCGCTGAATGCAAGTCTGACTGGCGCGAACGCAACGCTTGCACTACCAAACGAAGTTAGAAAGAAACGCCCGACAGAGGAGCCGACCGACACCTCGTACCGGAACGTCGCGAGCGAACCAATCCGGACACTCGACCTTGAACTCCTCTAACTTCAGCTCCCAGGCGCTGGGGACCGCGGTCGTCTTCCGCTTCTTCCCTGCCTCGACGATCACGACCGATCCCTCGTCGTCCTCCCCCATCACACGCTTGCGTTTTTTGTGGGGTTCCGGGGCGGCCGACGGTGTCGCTGGCTTCGCACCTGAGAAAAGAGTTAAGCGTCGCCCGCTCACAGGACAAAACACGACGCCAGGACAGAGCGTGGACTCACCCGACCCCACGGGGCGAGCCACTGGACGAGACGCCTGTCAAAATATAGTCAGGAGGCGAACAAGGGAACGGGCGCCACAAGGACCTACACCGGGCACCACAGGGAAGGGAAGCGCTGTCGGGCGCCCTCCGCCCGCGGAGACGTAGGCCATCTTACGCGCACCGCCGCCCTTTTTGCCCTCTCCCCGCGGGCGCACCGACGACTCTCCCCCACCAACGGCGGCGTTCGATCGACCACCTAGAGCGACCTCGGAGACGGCGCGCGAGAGAGGCGCGAGCGGGTCCCGCATAGGCTCCTCGACCTCACGCGCCATCCGCGCGGCCATGGCGGCAACGCTCGCTGCTTCCGACGACCGACGAAACTCCTCGACCGTACGCGAAACGCCATCGGTCACCGCCTTCGCCGCCAACTCTTGCATAGTAGCGCCCGCCGGAACAACGGAAGCGGTACCGTCGGCCGCAGGGCCACCAAGGTCGGGAACCACGGGGGGCCCCCCGCCCGCCTCGTCGTCCACATCCATAAGATTCGTCTCCACCGATGCCGCCGACTCGGCAACGGGTGTGACCGCAACCTTTGACGATGCCGTGGGCTCCTCGGGCGCCACCGACTGCGAGGCGCGGCTACCGATCCCCGAACCCAGACGCTGATGCCGCTCCCGACGTCGGCGAGTGTACTCATCCTGAGGGGCAAACGCGTCGATAAACGTAAGGACACGAACAGCGGAGCGTACCTCGGGACGAAGACCCAGAAATTGGACAGACCACTCCTTGTCGCCCTCAATGCCGGCCCAGATCGACGCTAGGGCTTCCGCCTCGTCACCCCACACTCGGCGCTCCCCACCGGCCACCTGAGAGCGCAGGGACTCCACACCCTCCAGAATGTCCTCCAAGAGATCCGCACGCATGGGGCGTGCCGCGTCTGCGGGAAGCGATTGCCAGTCGGCCCAGTCCTTTCCCAAGTTCTCCAAGACGAGCGAGTAGTCGGGGGCAGGGGTCATCGCGAGTCAACAGGAAGAGAAGGAAATGAGAAAAAGAAATTGAACCAGAACAAGGCGCCAAAATTTTTTCGCACCGCCACCTCCTCCCACGCCACACACGCGCGACGCCTAGGCTGAGGACAGTCAGCAGTTCCAGTAAGGAGGAGCGAAGAGACGTGGCGCACACATGGCGCCCACATGGACCAACAAGTCACATGACCCAAACAGACCACACATCCTTACAAACAGCGGCGCAAACGGTCGGACTCACCTTCACAAGACGAGATGAACGCAACCGACCCGACACCGACGGACGTCGCCACCGCTCCCACCCTCGGCAGCGCCGTCGCCTACGACACCACCGCTCCTGAAAAACTCCCACTCCCGTCGGGGTCCATAGCCCCACCCTTAGTGGGTCGGGCAGCAGAGTCGGACTCCGGGCCGACTGAGGGCAGTCGGCATTTCAAGTAAGGAGGAGACATGCCCTACGGATGGAGCGACCCGACACCACCGACAACAAAACCGACCGACACGACGAACCGACCTGCGCCACTTAAAAACACGGGAAGTTCGAATTATAAAGAACGGCCCAATTTTAGGGCCCGCACGACAAATCAGGTATATACAAAATACGCGACCAATAAACGAGCGCAACCCGACCGCAAAACACGACAAACCCGAAGTCAAGGCGACGAACCCTCGCCACCATCGTCGCGTACACCACCGTCGACACCGTTTCCACTGCCGCCGCCCCCACTCCTCGAATTACCCATCGCAGACGCACCAACTAACTCTGCGCGCCGGGCCTGAAGCAAGTCAAGGGCCGACGACGTAGACACGACCTGCCCGTAAAGCTGACGAGACGACGAACGCATGATCTCTTGGCGCGATTCAAGGACTTGAATTTCCTGGACCAAAGTACGCAAGAAAACGGTGCGCGCCGATAGCGCCCGATCTACATCTGCAAGACCGAACCGCGAAATAACCGACAACGGCTGGGTGAAGCCCAAACCGCGCAAATCTTCGTTACGAAGGAAGTCCTCAGGGCGGAACACCGGGCCCTGATACGGGAGACCTGCACCCCGGTCTACCGAACCCGCCGAACGAGTTACGACAGGGCGCCGAGCGGCCCTTGCCAAATCGGGTGAACGGACCGCGTCGAGCAGCGGAGGGGGCATACACGCGTCGCAAAAGTGGCCCTCCACTGAACACGACACGAACTGGTGCGGAGCTGGCCGAAATGACCCCACTTCGTTCGTCTCGCATCGCCTACACTGAATCTCGCAAACCGCGCAAATATCAATGTCGCTGCGCTGAATGCAGTCCAAGCCGTAGCTCACACAACGATCGCACTAGCCAATAGGTGAACGAAAGAACAAGGACGCGGGAGGACCGACGACTTACCGCCTCGCTACGAGCGTAATGCTCGGGGTACTCCTTCTTAAATTCCTCGAGACGTGCCAGCCACAAACGGTGTCGCATCCCTTGTGCCGCCACTACCGACTCCCCGGAGATCTCGACGACAGACTCTTCTTCGTCCCCGTCCCCACCAGAGGGAGCGCACGAACGCTCCCGAACGGCAGACCCTGCCTCTTCGTCGGTGAAGGCGGCGCGCATACGGGCGACCGCCTCTCGGTGAGGGTAATCGGACTACCAACTAGCGCGTTAGTACGCTGCAGAAACGACCAAATAACCAGCAAGCGAACGCACACTCGGTTCTAGATCCGCGAACCGCTCGGACCATTCGGGGTCGGACTCGATCGTAGACCATATGTTGGACAATGCCTCTTCCTCGTCGCCCCACATCCAACGCCAGGGGCTAGCCACCGGCGACCTAAGCACTTCGAGGCTGTTCGACAAGTATTGAAGCACACGGGTGCGCGCGTAACGAGGGGAGTCGGCCGACAGCGATTGCCATTCGTCCCAGTCCCGTTCCAAGAAGCGGAGAGTGTGCTGAAGATCGACAGGAGGTCTCGACATAACGATGGGTAAACCCATCGAGGACTTGAATATATATAGGTCGCCAGCGCGCCGGCACCGCCACTTCCTCCTACCCCTGCCCCTCTTTTCCAAGACGAACGCCCCCTGACCGATGCACGGGACCGACTGAGGACAGTCGGTATTTCAAGTAAGGAGGAGATGATGAGCACCGTCCCGCACTGTACACAGAACCTGCCCATAATACGGACATCAACCGCTGCGCCACGACGAACACGGTCCCGGATGCGACCAAAGCGCCGAACCGACCGACCGACAATACGACCGACCGACCGACGATACGACCAAACGACCGACGCACCGACCAAGAAACAGAGTAACTTGAAACGCCAACTCTCCTCTTTGGGCGCACGGAGCACGGAACGCCGTATAACCTGCCAACGACCGCGCACGTTCGTATACCAAGGTCTCAACCCGGCAACAACCAAACCCGATTGGAAATTATCGACGGAAACACCTTGCCCAGCCATTCGCAGAGAGGATCCGGCCGCACCACGGAGTTCCGCACCCAAGAGCCACTACCGATCGCAAATCCACTACCGATCATACATCCGACCCGACACCGCGGGCCGATCAAAAGCCCCTTTGCCGAGCCAAAGAGCGCCACACTCTCTAAAAAGTGTCGCGTGGTACCAAGCTTGGCGTCGCTTCTCCCGATAAACCAGTAAAACACCTGCCTCACCGGCTCGCGAGAGGCGAGTCGGTCGCATAGTATAAAAACATACCCATGTACTACCTACTTCCCCCAGTGAATTACAGCCCGTATTTTCCCTCACCCTCAGAGTTAATAGCTCAAAACCGTCGTCTCTGTCGTCTCTGCATCGTTCTCATCGTATAAACCGTCGCCACCGTCGTAAACCTCGTAACCGCCGTCTCTGTCGTCTCGTAACCATCGCCCGAACCCGTGAGTTCTCCATATTCGTCTCGTTCGTCTCGTTGTCGCACAACCGACACAAAAGTCGTGCTACCGACCCGTTCCACCTGTGAACGATCGTATTCTATCGCATCGCCGTCGGTTCGACTAATTACAAGTCGGATCGTCTTTACTTTCACCGAACCACCACTTTCAAACCCTGCACACTCGCGTGTTTGGGAACTTTTAACACTTCTCGCCCCCCATAGTTGTTAGTTGTTTTGTTGTTGTGCACAGCACCTACAGGCCTTCTAGCTCTATCATCGGCCCGGTGACCCAGATAGAGTTTGAATTCAAAAAAAGCTCGCCACTTGAGTGTGCGGCTTAGATGCCCATAACCTGTTAGAATCCGATCTATAGGTTAACTAGAAAGACACAGAATAAACCTTAGTCCGTGTAGAAGAACTTATATTCTGTGTATCGTACCTAGAAAGACACAGAATAAACTATGGTACAGTAAGTAAAGTGTCCGTCAATATAAGTATAAGAGTGCTTACCCTTAATCCGTGTAGAAGGACTAAGGGTATCCGATATCGTACTGTAGCTATATATATAGGTAATGGTTCCTTTGTGTAGGTAGAGATAAAGCAAAGAGAAAAGTAACAAAGGAAGGAAAGGGGGAAAACGCACTTACAGTGTATTGTAGATCACCGGATCGTAACAACTTTAGCTCTCCACCTGTACTAAAACCATGTTCAATGCTTGTTTTTTCCTTGGATATTTCATTATGTTCTGTATCAACTCAATCAACAGTGACATGCTGCCTCCTCCCTTTGCATATGGATGTGAAGCAGTGGTTTAGTTGTTCTCTGACCTCTCTGCACCTCTCTGAGCTCTCCCCACCACCACATGAACCCATCTCAGTGCCAAAACAAGGTAAATCTGTTAAATACTTGCCTGGTCTGCTCCACCAGCTTTGACATTGAGTCGAGACCATTTCTATCATCTCCAACTACCCCACCATTTTTTCTAACCCTGCTAAATTGACCCTACTAGCAGGTCACACTTCTGGTTTGATAGATAAGTAGGCCCAGAACAGTTGGATGTAGGAGGAAGGTTGGGGCTCATTGTGGCCAAAAATTTACACCTTATGGGCCTTTAAATTTTCAAATACACTCTTTGATTAACTTGCAATGAAGAAATCCATGTTCTTCACATGGAAACACGTAGATATATGGTGGGACACATCCAGATTAGGTGCACGTCACGTGACATTTCAAACTCCGCTCAGTATCAGTATCAGTACACCGCCAAATGGACCTCATGTGATCCCGATAGCATAAGAAAATGTGGCTACAATATTTCTCATTGAGATAGAGGGGGTGTGTCAGCCCATCTAGGGCTCACATGTCTTTTGTTGCGGTGAGGCTAGGTGTAGTCAATGTTGTAGCCATCCTGTCTCGACATATGATGGCCAGGCCCATCTGTAATCCATGTTCATCAGCAAGTTTGGGAAAATGCCGTGGGACCTTGTGAAATATTACAATGATGTAGTGATCGACGGATCAATAATGTAGCTTTCGCAATGGATCATATTGACATACTATATATTGCCTAACAACATTGCAAGGGGTTTACAAGTGGTCGATGAACCGCTTTCCATTTGACCAACAAAAAAAAAACGACCAAGTCCAATCAAACTCCGCTTCAACATCCATCAACCCATGGTTTCGTTGCCACGTCGCTCATTGCCTCCTCTCACCCCCCCCCCCCCCCCCCCATAGCTTCTTATTTTTGTATAATTTGCGGGAGGATACATGTTTCCTCCGTGGTGCTTGTGGCCTCTTGTGTTGAGTTCGCCCGTTCTGTGGGCACTCTGTTGGCACAAACACCACGTCGTCACTGTGACGCCGCCCTTATGCTATCTTGTGTACAACTCGCTTCCCCCGTACTGATATGTCTAATCAGGATGGTCACTACCATTCCTCAAGACAATCCCTATGGCTCTGGCTAGGTACGTCCTGTCTTTTCATAATTTTGTTGCTTATGACTGATTAAATTCAGCCTGTCGGCTGGCCATCACTGACTCCCGCCCTCCGCATATAACGATTCGCACTCGAACCCAGGTTCATGCTCTCCCTCGCGCTCTCGTTCTGCCGCCATTCAACAATGGTCAACAGGTCGCCATCACCATCCATCCGTCGCCATCACCATCCATCACCATCACCATCCGTCGCCAAGGTCTTCGAAGGTGCCGAGTCGGAGGCTCGCTGATCGACATTCAGCAGTTGATTGAAAGCGGCGGCGGGGGCAGCGGATTCCCACTTAGATGTCTGTTTTAATAACTACTGCTGTATTATATGAAATCTATATTTTTTTTTCATTACCACCTTGAGCTCCATGAACCATAAGTCAGATGGGGTGCTCGGTGCTCTCTTCACGAAATCACACATCTGAAGTACAGGAGACCAACCACATTCAAGTTAGGACCGTCGTTTGACAAATCTCAGATGAATTTTTCTGACAGATTCACGTTGTTTTGTACATACGAGATACAGAAGGTCATCCACACAAAATTCAGCATGACGAGATACGTGTCTACACATGGACGTGACTCCAGGATGTCCCAATTTCTGATCCGTTCTGGGGACCAGCTGAACTCATCACAAAATAAACAGAATTTGATCCCGTGTTTGAATTCTCGTTCCCACGTCGTGGACATATTGAATCCAAGACTTGGTGTATCCTTCATTCCAATCAGTAACGAGCCATAATATCTTGCAAAACACCTTTTCTGATGTAATATTATTCAAAATAATGTCAATAAATGCTATCTATGTGTGATTGCTCTAATGATGTCAATGTCCGTGTATCTAAAATGTAATCCAATATGCGGGTAGTGGAAGACGTGAATATTAATATGCCTTCATAACTTTAACTTGGAGTAGATCGTGAAACAGGAGAGAGATCAATCATAAACAGATTGAGTTTAGTCGTTCTCGTTCTCATTTTCAGCTTGTTGTTGAGCCAGTTCTTTAGCTATTTTCAGATCCTACATATGTATATCCAAGTACAGCGGTGAGCATAAAACCGAAAAATTTGGAGTGTATGGTGTCGTACGATGCACGGAGCAAATTTACTCCTCGCTCGTATCTGCGGGCCATAGCGATACATAGAACAAGAATGGACTTGGTGCGAGGAGCAGTCCGAAGAGACCGACGAGCGTCACACCGCGGGGGGAAGCCCAAAACATCAGTGATTTTATTTTGAATATATTTTAATAATGGGTCTAATATCAAATAAATTCAACATATATCCAAAATTTCAAAATATATCCGACGCTCATATGGGCTTATGCCCGCAGTGTCAGGGCCCAGTTTACACCCATCTGTAAAAGTTGTTATTGAGTCATGATTATTATTGGGATGTGGTATGGATGGCGACGTACTTTAGTGAACATTTGCGTGGTGAATAGAGGGAAGGCAGCGGCGACTACGGAACGAACCATCGTGTCATCGTGTTCGCTGCGAAAGCGGAAGCACTGTACATCCTGAAAGGCACCCATAAGAACGGTGCACTTGATATACATATAGAAAAAGGTTCCTCACAAGTAGGTGTCGACGAGATAACTCTGCAAGAGGTACGTATCAGCCATAGCCCTTCCGAGTTCGTACTTGAAGACGTACCAAAGACGACATAAAAATCGTACTAATCCCCATCCCAATCAGCACCGTGCTCAGCGCCGGAACGTACCAGGGCACGCTCCCGTACTGGCCCGTCCACCCAGCCAGAACGCGCCCATAACCAAACAGGGGCCTCCGATCATCGCTCCAAAGAGGTGCTGCTCAGGGGGCGGGAAGCCCCTCCACTTCTGGATGAGCCGAGGGTAGTGGCTGGTGAGGCGGAAATTGAGGAAGGAGCCCAGGGTCGTGCCGATCCTGATCCCGATGAAGACGGGCCTGACTTGGGAGATGGTGAAGTTGTGTTTGGTGATGAAGATGATGGGGAAGGCTTGGAAGACTACATAGATGGACGGTTAGCATGGTGAAGTGTATAGATGGTGGAGTGAAGGATGACGCACGTGCATAGAGGACTCCGTAGATGAGGGAGAGGTAGATTGTGATGAGGACCAGGACGGGCTCCATGGCGAGCATGGGCCGGTATAGAGTGCGGTGGATGTCATCCCGAAGAGACCAATCTTGTTTTTCGTACTCTGCATAGATGTGCTTATTGGCGATAGGGTTGTCTTTCCGCAATTTCTTCGCCTAATATTGAGCAATCAAGTAAATAGATGATTCCTATACAAACAAGACATTTTCAAACGCACCTTCTTGGCTAGAATATTCGGAGCATACGTCTCTGGAATGATCAAAATCGCGATGGTCGTGCAGAAACCCGCAAAGATCATCGTCACCCGAAAACTCATCTCCAGTTGAGGTGACTTTCGAGTATACTAACATTACAATTCAATATCTTCGTCCTGTCATTTGAAATGGTAAGATTACTCATTATCCACTGACAATCGGGCCCAAAACAGGACCAAGAAACACACTAGCTGTACCATACATCACCTATGACACCTAAGCCCTGGATTAGCACAAAGGTCAGATATGACTTTTTGGAATGGTGACGTACCACCGCAATTTGTCAAAGGTGCCATGGCGAAGAACCCACAAAATTATCGCGTAATGAGAAGCGTCTGGATATTGGGCGCCAAAGTCTGGCCCAGATGAAAGAGGATGTAGCATGACATGATCACGATGAATATTGGACGTCTGCCTACGAGCTCACTCCCTGGACCCCAAGACAAGGGCTGGATGAAAGGAGATGTCAGCCCCCGCATATCCTGACCAAACAAAACGGAAGGAAGGGAACCACCCCGGTGGTATAGCCCAGCAAAAACACAGTGGTCACCAGATACGTCGTTTCCGGTGGAATGTGGAATTGCGTCGCGAGAAAAGGCATCATTGAGGACGGTGCGGACGAGGCGAACGTCCTACACACAAACCGTCATATGTATGAGCTTCATAACCCTCGCACAGAATGTGCGGACTCACACATTCACGGTCATCACTGCACAGGCTATTGTAATGAGCCATTTGTCCAGTTCTGAGGGTTCCGCACGTCGTCCGGCCCATCCCACGATATCTGCCCATTGTCGATACTTTCTTCAGGTTCGGTTTCGAGCTCCCGAGTCCCGTCCGGCCGCTGTTTCTGTTTCTGTTCGGGGGGGTCGTGGATATCATCTCCTCCATATTTCTCCATGCGCAGCTCATCGCGGGTGATCTCTCTATCCAGGGGGCTGAGCGAAGTCAAAAGGAGCTTCGAAGTGCGGGGTCCAGCACCTGGGGTGTACGACGTGGTGTCGGCGATGGTTCGTGGTCGATGACCGTGCGGAGTCATGGAGGGGCGGCAGAGACTGCGGCATAGGGAGGAGGGGTGAAGCAAGGATGACAAGCAAGCTCAACGTTTTGTTTTTGTACGCGCTGACCCATCGCTCCAAGGTCGAACTTATCCGGGAAAAGGTAAGCCGGTGCGAATAAGATGAGGAGGCTTGAAGCAAATGGTCATTCTCCGTGCTGAGGCCGATCCGAAGCGGATCTGACTGCCTTTATATATATGACTACATACTCGACTCGATCGCGTCGAGGTCAATGAAACCACTGTGGGCGAAACATTGATACAAGTAGCCTGGAGAATCCATTCGCATTGCCTAAGAAAAGTTGTTGAGAACAGAATGGCAAAATGGCAGAATTGAACGATGCTGAAACCGCGAACGAAAAAGAAAACAGCCAAGGAACCCTACTTTCGCGGCTGATTCGGTCATCATATTTTTTTTTTTTTGAATCATTTTAACGTGTTAAAGGCGCATTGCGCCTATGGTCCACGGTACATGCGAACAGGTATTTACTATCTACGAGAGACATTAGATACTGCACCCCCCCAGCAATTGGAGAAAGAGTGAGCCGGCGTGTCCGACGCCGTTTTAGATAACGCTCCCCTAATAAACCCTGAGAACAGAAGGCTGCGGTCGTAAGTGTTGGGTGACGGATTGGGCGGCAACGAAGGCCCGCAAAGCGGGAGAGAGGGGGGAACGAGCAGCACGACGGTGCACTCTGACCGAAAAGGGAACAGTTTTAAGGTGAAGGTTATTGGGGAGTCGGGGTGTCGTGTGCCGTTAAGGAATCTGAATTAAGGAGTTGGTAAAATAGAGGGCGCGTGGTGCGGAAGCGGGCGGTGTCAGGTGGGGCGGGTGGGAGCGGGGCGGCGAGGAGGGTGTCGCGCTTGGCTTGCCCGGACTTCAGCGCGTGCGTCAGCTAGGTGGCGTGCAGTGACGGCAGCGGATTTGAATCATTTCGTTGCATGGATGTATCTGAGGAGGTGCTTTAAGGCACCGGGGCTCGAGAGAAGAAAGGAGAGGGACTCAGCTTTGCGTTGTAACTTGCGTCGCAGGTGGTGATGGCGTTCATATTGGTAGTGGGGACAGACTAGTAGGTAGTGGCGACCGGTCTCGGGGGTGATACCCTCGGTCATCATATATCCGTCGGTGTGTGTACCACGCGACGGCGTCAGTTAAATCTCTCTCTTTCGTTCCTCTCACTTCTTTAAAATCCCATACTCACCAAGGTGAACGTTGAGGATCGATTTCAAGCGAGCGCCAGACGTATCAATTAAAAAAGAAGAATGCATCTGCCCACCGCAATCGGTCTGCAAAAAAAGTCCGTTGCTCGCACGCCGGCAATCAGAAATTTCAGCTGCTTAAGGCTTACTATTCCTACTCAATCACACAAAAATCAGAAAAACCAGTAAAAACACCGTCTCAAACACTGGTCCTGCGCTAGCAGACCACCAAAAAGACGTACTGGCCCTGATTGTATCGATCCCGGCGTAGACACACTTGAATAAAAACACCTGTTTGCCTAAGACGGGAGAAAAACTAAATTAACAAAAAAAAAAAAAAACAACACGAACACAAAGCGCACTCCCACAAAGCCTCTAACACCTCAACTGAACTACTGGGGACCATCGCTCGCGCCTCCCACGTCTCACACAGAACGTACGACCACACGAACGTCCTGCAGCCCCTCAGACACTGCCCAGGCCACGGAACATCGGAACACCCACAGGGGGCCGCCAACGAGCTGCAACCAAGACCCAAGAGGCTCGGCGCGAGCTCACGGCTACCTCGCATAGGCGGTAGAGGGACTGAGATTGAGATGAGAGAGCGGGGGAATACACCTACCGAAGTACGCCCCCTTATCTCGCACCACCGCACAACTCTGAACACCATGTCCCACTCCCCTGCCCCCGGCTCCAACTCCTCTGTCTTGAAAGCGCTCTCCTTCAAAAAAGCGACGAAGGAGATCCTTCAGCTCTCCACACCCCTGTCTGCTGCAGAAGAGGCCCCCCCACAGCTGCCTGGCCTCTCGGACACTCCCCACTCTGTTATGGGAGACACCACTGCCGGCGATGCAGACGGCCCCCCCACACTGCCAGCACCTTCCCCCGCCCCTCCTGCCCCCACCCCCTCGTCTGACCGCCGTATGACCTGCCAAACTGGACGGTCGGCCCACGCTGCCCTTTCTAGCTCGGGCTCTATGGACTTGTTAATCGGGTCTCTCATGGACACGACGGCCCCCGGTGCCTCCTCTGTTGACGTGGAAGGTACCTCCACCCCACCCCCACCTTCCACCACCCACTCCACCGCCGCGAAAGCGAAAGGGAAAGCTAAAGCCCCGGCTAGCCCGGAGAAGGCCCCCACTCCCGGCGGTTCTGGAACCCGCGCACCCCCCAAGGCAGAGGCAGCAGCCGCGGGCATATGCCGGCTCGACTCCAACCACGACGCCCTTGCAGCTCACGTTAACACCACCAATGCCGAGCTACAGGAGGAACTCCAAACCCTCTGCGCACACATCGTGAGCCTTGTCACCGACATCGCGTTGTTGAACACCACTGCCCCCCCTCCGGAGTCCATCCTGCCCGACACACTGGACCAGCTGATCCAGTCCAACAACAACCTGGTACTAGCGGTCAAGGGTCTGCAGGGGGAGAACCAGTGGCTCCATGCCGCGCTACGGGCCGCGGACTTGCGTCAAACAGCTCTGGGTGCCGTCGTTGACGATATCCACCGCAGCATGGACCGCCACGGTGACACCATTGACCCCACCATCCCTGACTCACCCCCCCTCCCCGTAACAAAAGGCAGAGGACCTCGAGCACATGGTCGGTGAATGTCCAGCCCAGCCCCTCCACCGCCAACACCACCGCCTCCTCCATCATGGCACCACCCCCTTACGTGGTTCGGACCACCAGCTCTCCGGAAACGCCATGGTAGTGTCCTCGATGCCCGTCGCCGTTGCTCCGCAGGCTCCTCTTGGCCCACCTGCCCCCACTGTGCAACCCCACCCGAACTCGGGTGGCAGCAGCGTCAGCGTCGAGGTCGGGTCGATCAACTGGGGCAAGAACATCACTGGGGAGTTCAAGGCACTCATGAACCTCCTGCCATCCCTTAGCCATGTCTCACGCAATGTACGCGCCCACCGCCTCCGCCCCGGCTTCATCAAGGCTGTCTTCAACTCCAACATCGACGCAATCTCGTTCGTCACCATCTGGAGTGCGGGGCCCCGTCCTGGGGCATATGACACCATCACGGCGAGGTTGTTAAACTGAGTGGGGCAGGTGAACATGTAATTACGAGTCTGCTATGTCCGCGACCACCTAGCATACCGTTTACACGAGTAGATACCCAATCAAAGTCGTCTTCTTTTATTCTGAACATTAAGTCTTGGAACATTGGAGGACAACTTGCTATCGAGCTCACCTGCCCCTACTTTCGTCGTGATATACAAAACCACCATATACACCTCTACCAGGAAACCCACCTTGTAGACCAACAACATGAGACCCTCCATATACCACATGGCTATAGTGTATTCTCATTACCACGACATTACAAACAACTATTCTCCCGACCACGGGGAGGAGTTCTAGCACTAGTCAACAACGACCTCAAAATCAAATTCTGAGAGGACCTGTCAAGCCCAGACATCATGGTCCTGGAATCTGACCACTACATCGTAGTCAATGTCTATATACTACCTGAAGATGCACGATGGGATTCCTTCTCCGATGTTGACCCCTTTGAAAAATTATGCGAGACGACAAACCTGCTATACAACCTGGACAAACCGGTGTACCTCCTCGGAGACCCGAATGCTCGGACAGGCACTAAGTCTCCAACCCACCATTCAAGAGTCTCTGAGGACACTACTGTCTCGACGAGAGGCCGCCTCCTACTAGAACTCTGCCATGACCTCCGCCTCGAAATCCTCAACGGCAACTCTCTATATGCCCCAGGAAGTGGCCAATTCACGTCTATTCAACCTATGGGTAACTCTACCATCGACTATGCTATTACAAATGTCAAGGGAGCAAACCTTGTCTCCCGCTTCCAAGTAATGCCCCTAGCACCTGGTGAACGAGACCATACACCACTAGAACTAAACCTGCAGTTACTTCACCCTGCACCTCCTCAACCGCAAAGGCCCCCCAAACCTACACAAAACCCAAACAGTAAACTGGTTGTAAACCTTACAGACAGCCGCATAGATATGCTACTGCAACGTGTTCTTGACTCCAAATCAGATCTGAAATCAAGGACACGCTGTCTGTATGGCAATGTTACCAAAACGACAAGCCCAACCTATGTTTATGTTGATGGCTCGTGCCACCACAATGGACTCCCATATGCAAGGGCAGGCAGTGGTATCTACTGGGGAGATAACAACCCTCGAAATGCCTTGTTTCGAGTGCCCGATGCGCAAACCAATAATCGTGGTGAAGTGTACGCTATCCTCAAGGCACTGCAAGTGGCCTGGCCACATGTAAGGACACCCACTATCTTATCTAATCTTGGTTATCTAATCGTATCTTATCGAGACGATTACGCTATTGTTTGGCAACACCTTCTGGTGTTGCCTATTTAATTCATTACATTAATTAAGTATAAACAACCTTGTACACCTATACGTAGCAATCGACAGACTTGTCAAGCTTACGTCTAGTGTGAACAACAAGGTCCCCAAAATCTGTAACCCCGTTACATTTTTTTAAGCTACCTTGCTTTCTATTGCTGCGTACCCACGACGTTACGCAGACCCACATTCCATTTAGAACACCCATCATCAAAAAGAACCAACGAGACCGAGACCCGATGACAACAACTCCCACATCCGGAAAGAGCCGAACTCCGGTCCTCGAGGATGCGCTCACAGCGCATCCTCCATCACAACTTCCACTGCAACCAGTGGAAGTCGGATCAGTCGCTGGTGGACAAAGTTCACCAGCGCAGAATACACTAGGAGTAGAATCGGAGGAACTTTGGCCAATAGCAAGCACCAATGTGCCTGGGAGCTTGGCCGACGAATTGGCCAGGTCACATCGACCTGGCCCCACGGCGGGAAGCAGATGGCCAGACAGCCGTCTGTCAAATAGAGCGTTCGGGGCGTCCACCCTGAGCATAGTCAAGATGGAGTCGGACGAAGACGACTTGTCCGACCCCGAGGCTAATGAAGAAGAGGCCAGCGAAAGGGAATTGCTTGCGCTTCAAGTGAAGCAATTCTGGGACACCACCGATGTGGTTAGCGAGCATCGGCGAAGGCGACTGGAGGAACGAGCGGATAGGCTCGTTCTGCGATCTACCGGAGCACAATCCGTTGGAGAAATGGTCGCACAAGCATATGCCGACCGATACTTGGAAGCGCTGTCCGTAGTAGTTACGGAATACAGGAAGAAGTACCCTAAGGGAACTTCGAATTCAGCAGTCAGCTCGATCGCTGGGACGCCTGTACCTAAGAAAGCCTCGTTCAACAAAGGAAAAGGTCGTTGGGATGACCTCTTCACTCCTCAAGCAGTGGCTGCCGGATCGAACCAGCCTCTTGATGAGGCTGCCATGGCAGTATCGGCGCTGCATCAAGCGCGACAGTTAGGAGAATCTGACGACGATTATCGTCGTCGGTCTGCGGCAGCGAAGCGCGAAAGAATGACTCGTGAAGAGCATCTTGCGCAACCACAGGGATCCAAATGGGCCCCTGTTAGTGAGTCTACGTTAGACCCACCCACGGAACGTAAGTATACAACCACGCAAGCAGCTGGCGACGAAAGCGCGCCAGCTATTCAAGTACCTATGGATGCGAAGGATGGCCGTGTTCCATTAGCGAAAGATTGGAACAACCGAGTCGCATATCAGCGTTTGAGAAACGCTGATTTATCACGGAGCAAGTTCACGAATTATGATGATCAAGGAGTCGTCTTCGAAGGACATATGCCCGTAGATGAGATGGCGAGGCAATGGGCCTCGCAAACTCAAGGTTCGGATGGTGGACTGGGAAATGGGGCCGTCGGAAAACATAATACGACGGCGACGGCTAACGGCCGTCAAGACATGCGGGTTCGTATAAGTGAACCCACTTCACATGCTCAGCCTCGATTTCAAAGTCGAGGCTACTCAATGCCTGACCCGATTCGCAGGAGTCAATCAATTGCGGACGGAATACATGCTGCCGGAGAGCAGCATAAAACTAAGATGCATGAGCGATTGCATCAATTAATGCACGAGCGTTTGTCGGTACGACTGTCGCTTCCGGACGGGATGAAATCTCGGCGTGCGGACTCAAAGTCCGTAGGCACTTATAGTGGAAGTGCAAAGTTCGGCGACCTTGAAGAATGGCTGTCGAGCCTCGTCGTGATGCTGGCAGTGAGCCAGTTTGGAGGAGAAGAACGCGACCAAGAGCGCGTTCTGATAACATCCGAGTTTCTCGATGGCGAAGCTCGAAAGTGGTACAATCGCCACGTTATACATGTAAACCGCGAGAAGCAGTTCTGGACGTTTGAAGACGTCGTACTTGGATTGTATGACTGGTTCGTGCTGCCTTCAACCATGCAGGATGCTCGTAACGACTT